>CM074718.1:66696770-67896770 GCA_037306005.1 Rhinophrynus dorsalis | reverse complement strand
ACACAAAGAGGTGTCAATAGGTCATGAAATAACCTAAAACTCCACGGTAATGCCCCGCACCTCAGCCATGCCCCTAGAGGCACCACCTAAAGCAAAAGTGTCCCTCTTTGGCCATTTCAGATGTTGGGAGTTATGGCATTCAAATGGTTATATCCAGGAAACACAAAGAACAGACACTGTTGGGTTGCACTGATTCGTATACCGTGCTGCAGAATGACATTTTCATAAGTGTATTGCATTTAACACTTTGAGTGCCAGGAAGGTGAACTCCAGTGCATTGAACACAAGACCTATATAATTCTTAATTTCCATTTTTTTTTTTTTTTTGAGTGATGCATTCTGGGATGGCAGCATGGCGTGCAACCGCACTGCCATCCTAGAATTCCATTACATGTCAGGACCATCTCTTGTCCTTAACGCATATACACCGATGACTGTCCTGGCACGTCATTAGTCATTATGGGGTTAATAGCCAATAAATGTTACAAGACGTATCTATACATAATAAAGTGGGAACTGTCAATCATTATGGATCCTTTTTTATTTTAACTTGTACTTAAAAATAATAGGTTAAAGGGATAGTAATACTTAAAATGTAAAAAAAAATATGCTGTAGGGTTTATCCCCCTGAGTAAAACAAGAGTACTCCCACTGCTGAAAGGTGTTTCATTCAAAAGTTATTAATTTTCAAAGTTGAATTTTTTTAGGTGCAATATCACAGTGGCCTGAAATTGTATAGTGGCGCTATTGCTACACGATCCTATGGACAGCTCTGGTCCTGGGACCATAAATCTCCATAGGATGGTGTAGCAACAGCGCCACTGTACAATTTCAGGCCACTGTGATATTGCACCTAAAAAATTCAACTTTGAAAAGTAATAACTTTTGAATGAAACACCTTTCAGCAGTGGGAGTACCCTTGTTTTACTGAGGGGGATGATAAACCCTACAACATATTTTTTTTTACATTTTAAGTATTACTATCCCTTTAAATGCTTGAGAACCAGTGAGGTGTATCACACCCCTCTTGTCCCCTAGAGGTTAATAAAAATTCCTTTATCATTTTATCTAAGGACGTACCATTCTCTAAATGTTGTGTTTTGTGATATTCATTTTTTATTTACATAAATGTATATCCTTATGAAAAATCTGTGACAATTTTAAATGTCTCCTTGTCAAGGTCTAAGTTCAGAGACACAGAGTAGAGAAAAGATCAGACTGTATACAACACTTCAAGAGAAGCAGGGGGATCACATGATCACCAGAGAAATAATCAGTCCTTCTGCCACTCCAACACAAATGCTTCACTGTTAGGGAAGATTATTTGTAAGGAAATATAAAAATGAACAAGAGTACATTTAATTATCTACCTGTTGTTAGATGGACTGTCGATAAACGTGTTTGTATGTATATATTTATAGAAGTAGGAAAATGTTTTTTTGGGAAAAACCTATATTTTAATTTTTTACGCCTGTTGGGAGATTTTTAATTCAAAATTATTTTATTTCAAACTTTTTTTTTCAAAATTAAACTGCACTTTTCTATTGTAGTCACCAGGTCGCGCTGTTCTTATCATTTTAATACTAGCAAAATGCTTACTTATCTCTAATTAGTCTATCCTTTTTTGGACATATTAAATACAAAAGTGGATTTTATAGGAAGCAAACTATTTGAATACATGTATTATAAAGATCCTTTCCATTACACTGCATGTTTATCAATGCAAATTTATCTTTAAAAATGAAACAAATGTGAGTCCTCTTTATATTTAAAAACAAAGAAGCATAATTTGCATTCCCTGTATGTAACAAGCGCAGTCCATTTGAATTTACTTGCCCCAGGTCTGACTAGAGGTCACACTACATGTAGAATAGTTAAACCGTTGTCAGCTTTATTAAGCAGAAGGATTACTGTAAGACTTCTTGTCTTTCCATAATAATAATAGAAGCTAAGTAGTTGTCTTTCCTTTTCTAGTATATTTCTGACAGAATACATCAATACACATTCACAAATAATTAGTCTCGCTAGTCAAGGGCAGGTCAAAGAAATGTGTGAATTTTTCTAGTCAATTTATATCTCGCATTTTAGTGAAAAGCACTTCAGTTAGCTTTGCGAGATTGGAATATTCATTTCTAGAACTGTGGCATTCTAAATCACGATGCTGGGAATTCACAGACAAAATTAAAGTAGATAAGGTTAAAACGTGTTGGGAATTGTTTGTTTATTTTGAGTCCACAGCATGTTCTTTTGGAAAAAATTAGCAACATTTTAAAATTACAGCTTAATTATACATATCTACCTCAAGCTTCTTATCCTAGCTTTTGCAGGAGCTGAAGCCATGGCAGCCTCATTCTTATTGGTTGGGGCTGCCACTAAAATGGACAAGTCCAGCAGTGATAGAGGTGAAAGTAGCAATTTTAAATTAGTAAACGACCACATTTTATATATAAATGGTTTAATGATAGGTATTGTTATAAAAAGTAATGACAGGTCCCCTTTAAATGCACTGTTTATCAAAATATATGATCATACCTCATCCCTCAGTATACACAGGGTTGTAATGGACAATCAATAAATTCTAGGGCATTCAATGGTTAAATGCAATATTGTTGTTTTTTTTTATAAAACTGTTCATTTGTAAAATGTGTTAAATTATTTTTTCTGACACTCATAATTAGCCTGTATAAAAGAGCTACTTGCTGTGATTTAAAGGAGAGAGAAAGATAGACAATACTCAAGCTGATTGGTATGTTATTATTTTATTATTGCAACCATATTACTCAGTTATACTCTGCTAGTTATATTGGATTTTCTAATTATATAGTATTACTAATAATGTACTCTTATATATGTATCTCTGTGTCTATGGTATATGCACAATAAATATAATTACCATAGAAGGAACATATACACACTCAGGACTTAACCTGCAATTAAAACCAACATTTTACTAGTCAGTGTTTTGGTTTCATATAATAGCAGCCTTACTCAGGGTCTACTTATTGCAAAACCACCTATGTTCTCTGCAGGTGGTCAACCTTACTCAAAAGGGATACCCATGTACAACATAAAGGCCACTATAGGGCATGTTGGCAAAAATTCAAAAGACTTAGCTCTTTGGCTAAATCACAGAATATATTTTTTAGACTGAGTATATCCTACTCCTTCTGCCCAACTGAAAAGAGCATTAGTGAATGCTTTAATAACCCCTGGGATATACATTACCCTAGTAGATGCAGAATGCTGGATACTGTAATCTGTTCCCCATATGAAAAAAACTATGTAAAAGTAACTATTGCTTCCTTAGCTGATAATCTAGTCAAGTAAATCAAACTAGTGGTAGAGTGGCAGCTTATCCTCCTGGATTAAGATTTACCCAGAATAAAGATATAGAATGGGGCTGATTTAAACCTCTTCTTAGAGCACAAGGATTACTGATAGTTTTCGAAATACAAATTCCAACTATTTCACCAGCAGAGAAAATTATCAAGTTACCAGAAATAATTAAGAATACTTATAGGAAAATTTATTTGAACCCTCAGATCAATTAGAAAAGGAAACAAAGAAAGAGACCTTGATATTTTACATATCTTTATCACAATGAGCACCGTTCCGTTTTTTTCTTTTGAAGGAAAAGAGACTCAAACCATTGCAAGATCATGAAGTTGTTTCATTAGCTTCCTTAAATACAACCTCAAGCAGAGACATAATCATTTTTCATGCTCTTATTTCTACTGTCATTTGTCACTTTGTTTTGTATTGATGTCCATATATTTGATTCACCTATGTTTCCAACTCTCGCCATTTTTGGAAGCCACTAATTGTAGATGCAGCTTTCTATTATTATTCCTTTAGATGGACCTCTTAACCATGCTGTTGCATGTCATTCTACAAATGCAGGGGAGGATGTAATGGGGAATCAATAAATTCTGGGCCATTCAATGGTAAATGCATAAATGCTGTTTTTTTTATAATACTCGTCATTGGCAGAATGGGTTACATTTTTTTTCCTTAGCAAGGATATATTTACAAGTTAGTGTGTTATGTTATAGTCATTCAAGGCCATGAAGTGTCCAGCAGGCATTATATCTTATGTTTACAGAACATCCCCTGCTTGCTATAAATTTGGGAGAATTTTTTACGCTTCTGAACACAAGAAGTCATCTCTATCACCTTTTTATCACGACTTAGTGCATAATAAATAAAGATACTTACATAACCCCCAATATGTTATAATACAAGTGATGTTCTGGTATATCAAGATATACATGGATTGGAAGCAAAGAGATAGAATACAGAAAGAGCATGGTGCAGTGAACTGATAATTAGCCTATAAAAAAGTGACATGCTGTCTTATGAACAGTGAGAGAGAGAGAGACGATACTCAAGGCTGATTGATATGTTATTCTTTTATTATTGCAAGTATAATTAATTATACTCTGCTAGTTATATTGGATTTACTAATTATATATTTTTATTAATAATATAGTTTAATATATTTCTGTAGATCTATGGTATATGCATAATACATTTATATACCTGTTTAAGTATATTTGAAACTATTGTCCCTTTATATTGTACTTACTATAGTCTAAAGAATGTGAGTCCATTCTATATACATAATATCAGAGGTAATGTGACCTTGCACCAAGAGTAGGGGATAACTGTTATCTGATTCTTTGTATAGGGAAAAATGTACAACCCATTATAAGGGATTTTATTTGTATAAGTTAGAATTCAATATATTGGCAAAAATGTAACAATAAGAAAATGTTTTATATAAATGAAATTAACAACAGAAATATTTCCTAGTTGATTTGATTACATTAATGATGTGATGTTGCTGACAATACATCTGCTACACTGTAAATATTATATAGTCTCCTACCATTATTGGACTACAGCTCCCATCATCCAGCAACTGGCTAAGAATGATGGGAATTCATGTTGGTGATGTCATTCATACCTAGAAGCCAATATCATACATTCTATCATGATCAATAATTGGGTGTAATTCTAAGTGGTTGGAAGAGGATAATGGGACTTGAGTTCCATCAACAACTGCAGAATTGCAGGCTGCACACTATTATTATTTTTTTTGTTATTCTCTTTTTCTGTGCTGCTTAGGTTTTGTTCATATGTGTGATTGATACACTCTATAATGCCACCACCGTTCTAATCACCCATGCAAGATACATGTCATGTCCCGTGGTCCTATGTTGATCCCATTTCTGGGGATTATTGTTAGAAATCTATACACAGATGAACAATCAACCAATAAAAATCATTATAACATATACATAATAAAACATAATCAATAAAAATTATAAATAATAATTCAAACTAATTAATAGTGACCATATAAAAGAAAATTCAAATTGATATTTCATTTTTATGAATATATATATTAATGTTAGAAAGTTTATTTTGTCTTATATTTATTCATTACATATCCATGAATTCACATATTTTATCCATTTCTCATATCCTTAAAGTTAGAAAAATCAAAAATAAAATGAAAAACTTCCTTATATTCTTATTTAAACAGATTCTTGTAATCACACCTACCTAAAGAATGGATATACTACTGGCAGTGAAACGAAAGGGATGATGTAGAGAAATACTCATATCTCTATAATCTATAAAACATACTGATAAATTTCCTAAACTAAATGCCATAAATCTAACTCTTCATTTAGTCCCACTTGTGCGATAGTACCCAGTTTGAAAATGCAAAATGATTCCCTTTTGCATTGGCTAGTACATCTATCTCTCACATTTCTAGGTATGGATTTTGTCCCCATCACAGTGAAATGTTTTATCTAAGCTTGGGAGAAAGTATTAAAATGTCTAGAGACACTGTCGGGAAGATTCACTAAGTGGTGATAAAGAGTTGATAAAGTAGAGATGACTTCTCCAGTTATATCACTTCTCCAGTTCCTATATTATTCTGTGGAGCCTATGTGCTAAGATCTCCAAAACATAAGAAATGTTAGTGATTTGACTCCATAAAATAAAATAGGAATTGGAGAAGTGATTATCATCTCCACTTTATCACTGCTTACTGAATCAACCCCTATGTTCTGTGGAATGTTTGATATTTCACCAATGTTCTCCTAGGAGCTCTCTGAGTATCCTAGTAGTACCTCCCACATAGGCTAGTTGACATCCACAAGTGATGAAATATATTACATATAAAGTCCCACAGTTAATGACATGTTCCACCTTATATAGCTTATCCAAGATTTTCCCCTGAAATTTTTTTCTATGTTTCATAAATTCACAATTGCTATATGAACTGATCTTGTAGAAATTGCCTACTTCCAGATGAAATAAAAAACGTTTATATTGCTTTCTGGGGAATGTATTGGGTCTGCTTGGTGCAATAAATGATCTGACATCTTTGGCTTTCCTAAGACCACCTGCCAAATGTAATAGTGGGTCTTCCTTTAAGATGTTCCAGTTGCGTTATGTAATATATTCAATTTTCAGAGCTGCCGAATTATATTGCTGCCAAAAGATATAGGAAAGTCTTTTTCTTTGTACTAACAGTGTATCCATCTTCAGAGAGCGTGTTCTCAAAATAGCTTTATCCAACAGTGATATGTTATAGCTCCTTTCTATGAATTTATTCTTCAATAGTACACTTTGGGTCTCAAAATCTTCAAGATCACTACAATTCCTCCTCAGTCTATTAAACTGCCCTTATGGAATAAAAGTTTACCATTTGGTTAAATTACAACATTGGGCATGTGAATAGCTGTTATTTGAGACTGGTTTAGTATAGACAGAGCTGGATATGTTTTTGTCTAGACCCTGAAGCCCAAGATCCCAAAATGTAATTGTACATTCATTTAGGTTTTATGTGACTCTGGAGGATAGTCATGGTGCTGGCAAAGAAGTCAGATGTCTTCCTGGTGCTACAGCTCACAGAGATAGAAGACGCATTTTAAAAATTGTTAAGGAAGCAAGACAAAATGGAGAGTTGGATGTCATAGTCCATTTAGGGACAAATGGTTTGGCTTGTAATGAGGGAGTGGGGTAAAAGATGTTTTTAAGAAGCTATGTAAGGATTTGCAGCAAGTTGCTTCCACTGTATCTGTTCCATAGATTCTGGCAGTGTATAAGGAAGATGATGGTAGGATGCAGCGAATTAGAGACTTTAATTCATGGCTAGGGAAGTGGTGCCAAAAACATGGATTTGGCTTTGTTTCTCACACCAACCCTATTTGCTGTAACAAGGAATTGTACAAAAAGGATGGCTTGCATCTTTTTCAAAAGGGAACAGAGGTTCTCAGCAAGCAATTGCCCCCCAGAGCATTGTACAGATGAATTTGATCAAGGTATGTCTGTGGTACATAGGTGAAAAACCAGTAGACTTCAATCAATGTATACAAATGCCCACAATTTAGGGAATAAGATCCCTGAACTCATTGAAATAATAACTAGTGAAGATGTGGACTTAGTGGGGATTACTGAGACCAGGTACAACGAAAAAAATGACTGGGATATAGAAATACCAGGTTATTCTCTACTTAGAAAAGACAGGAAAAGCAAAAAAGGAGGAGGGGTTGCCATTTATGTCAAAAATAGCTTAAAGGTTAATCTTATTCAGGGTATGGAGGAGAATACAGAGACTGTTTGGATAACTTTAGAATATGGGAATACGATGGTCACTTGTATAAGTGTGATCTATAGACCCCCAGGACAAGCAGAGGAGTTGGATCAACTGCTGGTCAAGGAAGTAACTAAGATGACTGTGAAAGGTGAGGTTATAATTATGGGGGACTTTAATCTTTCTGATATGGACTGGAAAAAGCAAGCAGCAGGTTCAGCCAGGAGTAGAGAGAGCCTAAATTCTTTACAAGGATTAGCTCTTTATCAATTAGTAGAAGAGCCGACTAGGAAGGAAGCCACACTAGATGTATTATTTACTAATGGAGACTTGGTATCAGATGTAGCAGTAGGAGAGTGTTTGGGCTCCAGTGATCAAAAATCTGTGTGGTTTAATATACAGACAGAGGCAGAGTTGTGCCGCACAAAAACAAAGGTTCTAGACTTTAGAAAGGCTGATTTCTCTAAAGTGGAATCATTTTTATGTCAGTCTTTAACAAACTGGAGATCTTTAGATGGAGTCCAGGAGAAATGGGATTATCTGAAATGTGTTTCACTAAACACAACAGAGCATTGCATTAGGCATGTCAGCAAGAGTAAAAGAAAAAGAAAACCACTGTGGTACTCCGAAGAAGTGGCAATTATAGTAAAGGAGAAAAAAAGAAGCATTTAAGAAATATAAGCAGACACAGAAGGAAGAAGATAGGTATCGATACAAAACTAGGCCGAAGGAGGCCAAATGCATTATTAGATGTGCCAAAGCACACACAGAGGAAAAAATTGCCCAGTCAATAAAAAAGGGGGATAAAACTTTTTAGATATATGAATGAAAGGAGGAAAATGAAGCAAGGAATAGTTATACTGAAAACAAAAAATGGAAACTATGTAGATGCGAATAAAGGGCTAGCTGACTGTCTCAATGAATATTTTTGTGCAGTTTTTATAGAGGAAGATGAAGGGAAAGTACCTCTCTTAGAAAAAAGAAATGGCAAGACATGGGAAACATGCATGTTTACAGAGGAAGAAGTTCTACTTCAGCTTTCTAAGTTAAAAACAGATAAATCAATGGGACCAGATGGGATACATCCAAAGTTGTTAAAAGAACTTAAGTGCGTTCTGACAAAACCTTTAACAGAATTATTCAGTCAGTCGATATTGACAGGAGTAGTTTCAGAAGCTTGGAAGATAGCAAATGTAGTATCGCTTCACAAAAAAGGTGGCAGGGAAGAGTCTTGTAACTACAGACCAGTAAGTCTTACATCAGTAGTGGGAAAATTAATGGAGACAATGCTAAAGGAAAGAACTGTTGAATATCTGAATTTGAATGGCTTGCAAGATACCAAACAGCATGGGTTTACAGCAGGGAGATCTTGTCAAACTAACCCCATAGATTTTTTTGACTAGGTAACTAAACTAATAGACCAAGGGGGAGCAGTAGATATAGCTTATCTAGATTCAAGTAAAGCATTTGACACTTTCCCACATAGAAGGAAAAGCCATAAATGGATAAGGCAATGGCTGAGTGACAGGAGACAGAGGGTGGTAGTCTATGGAGAATATTCGGACAAAAGGAGTGTTACTAGTGGGGTACCTCAGGGATCCGTACTGGGGCCCATTCTTTTTAACATTTTTATTAGTGATATTGCAAAAGGTCTTCAAGGTAAGGTATGGCTTTTTGCAGATGATACAAAGATTTGCAATAGGGTAGACATTGCAGAGGGAATAAGGCAAATGACAAATGATTTAGGTAAATTAGAAGAATGGACAAGAGTGTGGCAGCTGCAGTTTAATGTTGATAAATGTAAAATAATGCACTTGGGGCATAAAAATCCAAAGGAAAAATATACTGTTAAGGGTACTGTGCTGTCAGAGACAACATAGGAAAAGGATTTGGTAGTAATTATTTCTAATAACTTAAAGATAGGCAGGCAATGTAATAAAGCAGCGGGGAATACAATCAGGGTGCTGGGTTGTATAACTAAGGGCATTAGTAGCAGAAAAAGGTCATGCCACTCCACAGATCTTTAGTTAGACCTCACCTAGAGTATTGTGTAGAGTACTGGAGACCCCATCTCCAGAAGGATATAGATACTCTAGAGAAAATTCAGAGAAGGGCTACTAAAATGGTGACTGGTTTACAGGAAAAGACATATCAGGGTAGACTAAAGGATCTGAACATGTATAGCTTGGAGGAGAGAAGAGAGAGAGGGGATATGATAGAAACATTCAAATACATGAAGGGATTCAACAAAGTGCAGGATGGAAGTACATTTCTAAGGAGTACAAATGTTAGGACAAGAGGCCGTAGTCTAAAACTAGAGGGACACAGGTTTAGACATAATGTAAGAAAGTTTTACTTCACTGAGAGGGTAGCAGATAAGTGGAATAGCCTATTAACAGAAGTGGTAAAAGTTAATACGGTGAAAGAATTCAAACATGCATGGGATAAGCATAAAGCTGTCCTTAACATAAGAAAAGACCAAGGACCAAAAAAGGTTTGAGGTTTTTACAGTAGGACAATGGGCAGACTAGATGGGCCGAATGGTTCTTATCTGCTGTCAAATTCTATGTTTCTGTGTGAATTGAAAACTTCTAGGATCTTCATTAGATAAATAGCCATTCCAAATGATAATTATATTGTCTATGTATCTACCATAATATCCACCATAATAGACCAGTTTTGCTTCCCAGTGATTGTTATTTCAAACCTGTTCCTCTTCCCACAGACCCATGTACCAGTTGGCATAACTGGAGGTAAATGTTGCCACTATTGTGTACACAGCCACTAACACCTAAATAACAACCCCACTTACCTTGATCTGGATTGATAATCCTAATGTCACTATG
Source organism: Rhinophrynus dorsalis (assembly GCA_037306005.1). NCBI lineage: Eukaryota > Metazoa > Chordata > Amphibia > Anura > Rhinophrynidae > Rhinophrynus > Rhinophrynus dorsalis. The sequence continues at coordinate 67,886,309 of CM074718.1, read as the reverse complement.
AATGAACTTGGACTGGTTTCACAAAATGACTCTTTAATTGGGTCTACATGTCATATACATGGAGGTAGATATGATTTATTGTTACTGGACTCCTGGCCCCCACACTCCTATCAGTGTATCTCTCCTACCTGCCTAAGAGACCTTCAGTGGGACGAATTTGGGATCTTGAGGTCCATCAATAAAGGGACATGTCCACCTCCTTGGAGACAAACGTTTATTCTGAATTGATTTGTAGTGGCCATTTCTATTTTCTGCCCAGTTAATGTAGATGGGAGTTTATTATCAGACGCTGCTAGTGTTCATTTAGCATTGTAAATATATTCATTGGTGAAAAAAAGACATTTGTTAAATCTTTGAGTGCCAGAGGGGTGTGAAATGCATTGCGAAGCATGAATGTATGAAACACACAAACGGCAGGAATACAGGTTACTTTCTCCCAACTAACTCCACACCAGTTATCCTTTGCTGATGACATCAGACATGATATCATGAATGACATAACTGATGACATTTACAAAACCAGAAATGCTGACACTACAATCTTTCAGCTATCATTTCTGTAGTGACCTTGCATTGAACTAAATAATCCCTACACCTCATCTATCGTTTGTACACTATACCACTTAATCCAGAAACAAAATGTAGTAGTAGTATAGTAAAACAAAAAACTGGAGTTGAATTTCCCCATTTAACATCACACTATAAAGGATATACACATCATCAGCATTCTTATCTAGCAGCACTACAGCTTGTCGCCCAATAGCAAAACTACACTAAAATAACAAAATAAAATATTTACAAATTGTAACTCACTTAGAGCACTTTGCATTATCCAGTACTGACATTATAAAAACTGTTATTTGTCAGGTAGTGTAACTGTCATTATCACTGATAAGATCATGTGTGATGTCATCAGTGTTGCCATTGATGAATTATTTTGTGATGCAATCAATTATGTAATTTCTGATGATATATCTGCCATCAGAAAAGCAAATGGGAATCGTGGAGTTAAATTAGAAGAACATAAGCTGTATTTTCTTGCTTATGTGCATTTCAGTGAGAACGTAACTGTGGCTTTAACAAAAGTGTTTTGCCATTTGAATTTCCAAATGCACCATGGAGTCAAATAAAAAGTCCTGTTGCTTTATATTGGACTTTTAACCCACTGTATGCTAGGAAGGTCTCACAGGGGGCAGTGTATATTTGGTGGTCATTGACTATCAATGAACAGCAAAATGCGGCGGGGATGGTTGGAGGACATGAAAATGTATGTATACATATCACAGAATTCCTCTACACACATTGTGATGCACTAACCCACACTCTGATGTGCTTATAATGCACCCCAAGCTGGATTCATGGGCTCCAAAAGATACATATAATATACTACAGTGGATATTCTAATGTGACATAATGAAACACGTATGATCTCCATTTGATGCCACAATGTAACTTGTCTAGAGCTTTAATGATATCTTAAACACTTAAGAGCCCAATTGTTTTTGTTAACGTTAAAGGCTAATATCTCCAGGGGGTTATGCACTAAGGTGTGATAAAGCAGAGATGACTTCTCCAGTGATATCACTGCTCCAGTTCCTATGTTATTCTATGACACCTATGCACTAAGATCTCCAAAGTTGGAGAAATCTTAGTGCATTGGCTCCATAGAATAACATAGGACTTGAAGAAGTGATATCACTGAAGAAATCATCTCTGCTTTATCACACATTATCACCTCTTTATCACTCCATAGTGAGTCTCCCCCAGGTCTACTGATCCAATTTACTAGCTTTAAAAAAAAGGATGCAGTAGTACTTATCCGGGCTCTTCTCCCTGTCAGTTTTGGTCAGAATCCATAGGCTAGTTTGGGCTGGAGGTCCAAGTAAATATATAGTACCAATTTATTTTTTAAGCAGTTTTTTTATTTGAAACCTACACCACCAATTTCTCTCAAACTTAGCCTTGAATCCAAAATTTCAGCCAATGTCACTGCTGCATTCAAAAGTTATCCACAAAATACAAATGTGAAATAACTTACATAGAGCCTGCATTGAAATGACTGCAATTCTATTATATAGTCTTAACTCCTTGAGAATGGATGTGCAACGCATTGCTTTGCAATGGAGTATTTACCCATCTGATCCACAAGGGTTAATCCATTTTGTTTGCTGAAACAAGTCAGATTCGGCTAAACACCTTTTTCGGAGTCTGTGAATAGACATATACATATCATGTACTTGAGAATTAGGAAACAACCCAAAGACTCAGGATGTTCCAAAGTGTGTTCATATTTTGTTAACCCCTTGAATAACAGAGGGGTGTGCAAAGAATATATTTTAACCCTTTGAGTGCCCGGGGGGGGCCGCTGTGTATTGCTTTGCAATGCGTTGCATACCCCTCTGGCACTGGGTTAACTAGTTATCTTTTATGGAAACAAGTAAGATTATGCTAAACACATTTTTTACTAGCATATGGTTATTACTTTTTAACCCCTCCAGTGACAGAGCAGTGAATAATATGCTGCACTCTGGTACTCAAGGAGATATATATATATATATATATATAGTATATACTGTATTTAACCCCTCCAGTGACAGAGCAGTGAATAATATGCTGCACTCTGGTACTCAAGGAGATATATATATATATATATAGTATATACTGTATTTAACCCACTCCAGTGACAGAGCAGTGAATAATATGCTGCACTCTGGTACTCAAGGAGATATATATATATATATATAGTATATACTGTATTTAACCCCTCCAGTGACAGAGCAGTGAATAATATGCTGCACTCTGGTACTCAAGGAGATATATATATATATATATATATATATATATATATAGTATATACTGTATTTAACCCCTCCAGTGACAGAGCAGTGAATAATATGCTGCACTCTGGTACTAGAGGAGACATATATATATATATATATATATATATATATATATATATATATATATATATAATACTGTATAACCCCCTACAGTGCCAGTGAACACTATTCTCCATTCTGTCACTGGAGGGGTTAAGGGGTTAAATGTACTGTATGGGAGCTGGAGATTCTGCTGTCTGCTCATATCAGTTTCAGTCACTGTGTATGACAGATCTGGATACTCTTTACTGAGCATGTGCACCAATCATATTAAGAAAATATAGTCTCTCATTTTGTTGTAATGTAAAAGCTAATATCTCTGGCTTTACTGATCCAATTTACTAGTTTTAAAATAAAGTCCCAGTACTCAAGAGGGCCCTTCTCCCTGCTAATGTTGGTGACAATTCATCTGTTGGTATGGGCTGCGGGTCTGACTAAACTTCTCATATATGAAATGTATTATATTAACCCTTTAACGACAGGCGGGTACACACGTGGCCAGCACTTGACCACAGGGGATTTTTCTTTTATTTGTGGATCCGATTCAGGGCTGCACACCGCTCAGGGAGCCCTGAATTCAATGACATTCCAGGACCGTCACTGGTCCTTAAGTGCCTGACAGCTGTGACGGTCCTGGCAAGGCACTGGACCTTAAGGGGTTAAGCAGCTTGGTACTCAGAAACTATACAACCAATGTTTATGAAACAACCAATTTTTATTGTCAGTGATAATACTCCACAGGTTACTGTAGCCCCGCTCCACCATAAAATTTCAAGTTTGAGCTGCAATATCTTTTGTATTAAACATCTCTCAGCAGTTGCAATACCCTGAAAAAATGTAATTATATATATATATATATATATATATATATATATATACACACACATTTTTTCCATATTACTTGATACTTTCCTCTTAAGGGTCAGATACATTGCATACCCCACTGGCCTTTAAGGGTTCAAGAGGATCTGAGTGTTGAAATATAACTTATTTCTTATATATTTTCTCCCCACAGCAATTGGAAGGACTTTGATTCCGCGATACTTCAGCACTGTCTTTGAAGGGGGTGTTACGGATCTCTATTATATTCTCAAGCACTCCAAAGAATCCTACCACAACTCATCCATCACAGTAGACTGTGATCAATGCACTATGGTCACTCAGCATGGGAAACCTATGTTCACTAAGGTAATCACAAAGGCTTGATCAAACTATTTTTTTTTCCTTATTTAAGGTTGATTGATTTTCTTTTCCCTCTGCAATATAACACTGCTTTAAACACTTACTAAACCAAAGTTTCATGAGGTTCCATTTCATTTAGTTACAGTTCAGAAATTTACTGTATGCTTTTATCTGTCTGAATATATTTTGTTACATTAAAGCTGTATGAAAATCTGAATATTTAAAGATCATATATGAGTAGAGATGAGCAAATTGTGCATGATATAGATTATGGATTGATTTAAACAATACTGAAAAATGTTATGCTTTTTTTTTCAATCAGTTTGGACTTATGTGAGGGGAGGGAGTATAGGGGAGAGACACCCCTCATGACTTGATTTCAGGATATGTTTGGCAGCATACTTCAATACAGTACTAATTTACTTCATCACAGGATAAGCTGTAGTAACCTGCTTCAACACAGGATAAAGGGTAGTAACCTACTTAAACACTATATAGGCTGTAGTAACCGCCTTCAGTACAGTATAAACTGCAGTAACCCACTTTAGTACTGATTCAGTACAGTGTAAACTGCAGTAACCCACTTCAGTACAGTATAAACTGCAGTAACCCACTTTAGTACTGCTTCAGTACAGTGTAAACTGCAGTAACCCACTTTAGTACTGCTTCAGTACAGTGTAAACTGCAGTAACCCACTTCAGTACAGTATAAACTGCAGTAACCCACTTTAGTACTGCTTCAGTACAGTGTAAACTGCAGTAACCCACTTTAGTACTGCTTCAGTACAGTGTAAACTGCTTTAACCCACTTCAGTACAGTATAAACTGTAGTAACCCGCTTTAGTACAGTATAAACTACAGTAACCCGCTTCAAAACTGAAAAGGATGTAGTAACTCATTTCAGTACAGTATCAGTTGCAGTAACCTGTTTTAACACAGTATAAGTAAACCACTTAAACACAGTATAAACTTCAGTAACCTGTTTCAGTACATTATAGGCTGTAGTAACCCAAGTACAGCATCGTCTGTAGTAACCTGTTTCAGTACAGAATAATATGTAGTAAATATTGATCACAGTGTAAGCTTTAGTAACCCACTTCAAGACAGGAGGTTGTAATAACTCACATCAACACAGTAAAACCTGTAGTAACCCACTTTAACACAATATAAGATGTAGTAACCCTCATTTACAAGGTATAAATGTAGTAACCTGCTTTTACACAGCATTGCCTATAGTAAATACTTTAACAGAATATAAGCTGTAGTAGCCTAATTTAACATACTAGTATAAGTTGCAGTACTCACTTCAACACTGTATAAGCTGTAGTAATGTGCTTCAACACAATATAAGCTATAGTAACCATCATTAACACAGTATAAACTATAATAATCTGCTTAAAAGTAGTATAACATCAGGGCTTATAATTTAAGTCCTTTGCTACTAGCCAGACCTGAAAAGTTACTCACCACTGCAAGCCAAAACATATCCCCAGGGCTGAATTTCTACTCGCCAGGGCTGAATTTTCACTAGCTATTGGCTAGTGGTGAGTGGAAATTTTGAGCCCTAATAACATCATCACTTCAATGTGATGAACTAGGTTACTATAAATAAAGTGTGCAGCTGCAATCTTCTGATTGTTACGGCTACTGTAAGTCATTATACAAGGCATTGTGAGAGTAGGGCTGAGATAATTTGTTACAGTTTCTAGAAACACATCTTCAGAAAAGAGATATAATGCTGTACAAGTAACTGTAATTGAGAAGCAATGAGTTGGAGACATCTCCAGCCATCCAAATGGTTATACATAATATTTCACATCATATACAGTGCCTTGCAAAAGTATTCACCCCCCTTGGCATTTTTCCTATTTTGTTGCATTACAACCTGGAATTAAAATGGATTTTAATTTGGATTTCATGTAATGGACATATACAAAATAGTCCAAATTGGTGAAGTGAAATGAAGAAAATAACTTGTTTTAAAAAATTCTAAAAAAAAAAATGTGTAAAAGTGGTGCATGCATATGTATTCACCCCTTTGCTATGAAGCCCCTAAATAAGATCTGGTGCAACCAATTACCTTCAGAAGTCACATAATTACTGTAGTTAATAAAGTCCACCTGTGTGCAATCTAAGTGTCACATGATCTCAGTATATATACACCTGTTCTGAAAGGCCCCAGAGTTTGTAACACCACCAAGCAAGTGGCACCATGAAGACCAAGGAGCTCTCCAAACAGGTCAGGGACAAAGTCGTGGAGAAGTACAGATCAGGGTTGGGTTATAAAAAAATCCCAAACTTTGAACATCCCACGGAACTCCATTAAATCCATTATTAAAAATGGAAAGAATATGGCACCACAACAAACCTGCCAAGAGAGGGCCACTCACCAAAACTCACGGACCAGGCACAGAGAGCATTAATCAGAGAGGCAACAAAGAGACCAAAGATAACACTGAAGGAGCTGCAAAGCTCCACAGCGGAGATTGGAGTATCTGTCCATAGTACCACTTTAAGCAGTACCTCCACAGAGCTGGGCTTCACGGAACAGTGACCAGAAGAAAGCCATTGCTTAAAGAAAAAAATAAGCAAACACGTTTGCTATTCAACAAGATTCATGTGGGAGACTCCTCCAACATATGGAAGAAGGTACTCTGGTCAGATGAGACTAAAAGTTAGCTTTTTGGCCATCAAGGAAAATGCTATGTCTGGTGCAAACCCAACACCTCTCATCACCCCGAGACCACCATCCCCACAGTGAAGCAAGGTAGTGGCAGCATCATGCTGTGGGGATGTTTTTCATCGGCAGGGACTGGGAAACTGGTTAGAATTGAAGGAATGATGGATGAAGCTAAATACAGGGAAATTTTTGAGGGAAACCTGTTTCAGTCTTCCAGAAATTTGCGACTGGGACAGAGGTTCACCTTCCAGCAGGACAATGACCCTAAGCATACTGCTAAAACAACACTCGAGTGGTTTAAGGAGAATCATTTAAATGTCTTGGAATGGTCTAGTCAAAGCCTAGACCTCAATCGAACTGAGAATCTGTGGAATGACTTAAAGATTGGTGTACACCAGCAGAACCCATCCAACCTGAAGGAGCTGGAGCAATTTTGCCTTGAATGGGCAGAAATTCCAGTGGCTAGATGTGCCAAGCTTATAGAGATGTACCCCAAGAGCCTTGCAGCTGTAATTGCTGCAAAAGGTGGCTCTACAAAGTATTGACTTGGGGGGGGAGTGAATAGTTATGCACACTCACGTTTTCTCTTTTTTGTCTTATTTCTTGTTTGTTTCACAATAAAAATATTTTGCATCTTCAAAGTGGTAGGCATGTTGTTTAAATCAAATGATACAAACCCCCAAAAAATCCATTTTGAATCCAGGTTGTAAAATAGGAAAAATGCCAAGGGGGGTTGAATACTTTTGCAAGGCACTGTACATCCAGTCAATAATATCTGAGCTATAAATGTTATTATCCCCTTAAGGACCGGCTGCGCATGCAAGCGACGGTCACTTAAGGACCACGGAGCATTTTTTTTTAAGTCATCCGATTACGGACTCCCCAAGCGGAGTGAAGCCGTGCAGGGAGCCCAGAATTCCATGACGTTCATGTACGTCCTTGGTCCTTTAGGGACCGCAACCTCATGACGTACATGTCCGTCAAGGGTCGTTAAGGGGTTAATAACCATTTGTCATTTATGGTTATTAAATGGTACAAGGTATGTATACGGTTTAATGGCGAAATGAAACATTGTCTATTTTTTATATATATATATGTTTTGTATCATTTTATAAAAAAAATCCTAAACCATACCTAGTTACTTTAAGCATGTTTTCATTTTTTATTTTCTGTAAAATAAACACAATCACATTCAGGTCCATTTCTGTCACCTTTACTAAAGTATATGTGCTCCCCTACACCACTTTACACTTGATGTCCATTGCTATACTTTATGGTTCCTAGACAAAACAGAGCACTTCTAACACTACAGGAAAGTATATGTGTCAGCCGCTGACATATAGAGACTGATGTACTAAAATTAACTGGAGTAGTACTGGAGCAAACCAACTGAGAAATGGTGGACAAATTCCAATTACCCAAATTCCCAATCATTTAAATGGGGCTTTCATGACTGCTAGAGAGGTTTTTTTTTTAGATATATTTAGTAAAAAGTGCAGTTTTGGAGCGAACCAATTGCACCATAGGGAAGAAATTATATTTGCCAATGATACAGATGGGGCTTCTATGTATTGGAGACCTCTCTAGAGTTAAAAAGCCCCATTGAAATGAATGGGAATTTTGGAAGCTTTTATTAGTCTCCTTTGGTCCAATTGGTTTGATATAAGATTGCATTTCTTTAGCTGAGTAAGGCTCCGTATGTCTAAGTGCAGTAGTGCAATACTAGGATAAACCAAGCAGTGTTCCTTCTATTGTGAGCAGGAGTGAGAGACCCAGCACTGAAAGAGTTAAAAGTGTAATTAACCCTGGGAAGGTCTGCCTGGTCCATCTGTTATTTCACCACAGCCTGTATAAACACAGCTCTCTTTAACTATTTCAGTACTGGGAGTTCTCACCTGTGCACACTGTAGAGGGTACACTGAACAAGCTGCATCATAGGGCACACACATAAATATTCCCAACATTCCCAGTTCATTTAAATGGGGATTTTCAACACCTTGGATGCCAGAGATTTCTCCAACATATTGCAGCCTTTCTAGAATTTGGGGGGTTAAAAGTAAAGTTCTATTTAAATCACTTGGAATTTTTATTTTGTTCCCTATGGTGAAGTTGGTTTGTCCCCAGAATTGCACCGCTGCACGTTTATATGTTTGGCCCAGAATATATATATAATATATATTTGCTGCACTTGTTGCAGAGCACAAGGGGGACCTTTTTGGTTTGAGGGAAAACAATCTGAAAAAACACTCCCTCATCTCTGAAAGACAATTTATTACTTTATGTCTACACTTCATTGTATACTGCGCCTTACATACATCCTATAATAAATATACACTTCACTGTATACTGCGTCTTACACACATCCTATACTAAATATACACTTCACTGTATACTGTGCCTTACACACATCCTATAATAAATATATACTTCATTGTATACTGCGTCTTACACACATCCTATAATAAATATACACTTTGCTGTATACTGCGTCTTACACACATCCTATAATAAATATACACTTCACTGTATACTGCGTCTTAATCACATCCTATACTAAATACACACTTCACTGTATACTGCGTCTTAATCACATCCTATACTAAATACACACTTCACTGTATACTGCGTCTTACACACATCCTATTCTAAATATACACTTCACTGTATACTGCGTCTTACACACATCCTATAATAAATATACACTTCACTGTATACTGCGTCTTAATCACATCCTATAATAAATATATACTTCATTGTATACTGCGTCTTACACACATCCTATAATAAATATACACTTCACTGTATACTGCGTCTTACACACATCCTATACTAAATATACACTTCACTGTATACTGCGTCTTACTCACATCCTATACTAAATATACACTTCACTGTATACTGCGTCTTACACACATCCTATACTAAATATACACTTCACTGTATACTGCGTCTTACACACATCCTATAAAAAATATATACTTCACTGTATACTGCGTCTTACACACATCCTATAATAAATATATACTTCACTGTATACTGCGTCTTACACACATCCTATAAAAAATATACACTTCATTGTATACTGTATACTGCATCTTACACACATCCTATAATACATATCACACACCTATATAGAGACATATGCACTATGCAGAGCAAGTGCGATTATAGAGCAACAAATAAACATACCCAAAATGTCCTTTACTTTAAAGGTGCTTTTAACCCCTACAATGCCAAAAGAGACTCCAGATGAATAGGAAAAGCATGTTTATAATAGATTTTGGGGTGTACTTGCTAGGAGTATATGCAGTTTTTTTTTATCTCTGTTCATTTTTAGGCAATAATGTTCCTTTAACATCCTATAGTTTCTTCCCTTGTCTTGAATGAGCATCTGTGTTAACTTAACACAGAAAGTTAGATAGTGAGGGAAATCCTGTAGTATGTGTAAGGAATATATATGATGTATGTCTTGAGAAAGGTTCTTACTGAACTGAAACATTGATTTAATTAAAATATAGTTTTATGAAAGTCCAGTGAATGGTGGCCTTTTATATATATATATATATATATATATATATATATATATAGAGAGAGAGAGAGAGAGAGAGAGAGAGAGAGATCTCTAACATAAAGCTCTAGAATGTGTGGCTCCCTGTGTGCGTAACCGCACATGAGCAGTAGGGAACAATGCAGTTATGTGCAGTAGAGACTGCATGAAAGCACCGGCTTGCAGTCAGAGGCATTGCTGATCCGGGCCGGGGCCCCCCGAATGGCTCTGTGCACCCGGCTCCTGGGCAGCAGCTGAGGCCGCTGGCTGCCAATTTGGCCGGTGTACATGCGCCTTCAATACTAGTGTACATATAATATCAAATTAAACAAAACAGTGATCACAGCGCCTTGTTTATCCAAAGATCCACTCAGATCTATATACAAGTAGATAATTAGTACCTTCTATCCTGAAACCTTTAAGTGGTAAAGGTAATAAAATTATCCCAATGTATACAATATGGAGAGCGCTACAATCATCTGCATAAATCAAACATTTATTGTACAATAATGATATAAAATGAATTAAAATAATACAATAAAATAATAGACAATAATAACTGAAGATGTCTTCAATTAAACTAATATGTCCATATAGCGCTATGTCTTGTAAGACAGTGTTTAAAGAGCTCTATAGTTGAAACTGTGTACACAATAAGAGTCACTCTACATAAATCCACTGTATCAACTGATGGGTCGGTGTGCTGTGTAAGAGCAATGAACAGTGCCCTGATGTAAATTGTATCTCTTTGTATCCGTACGTGTTAATATAGCGGGAAGGTTCTCTTGTTTGATGTAGAGCAACAAATGTGTGACTGATTCTTACTTGCAATCCTTTCCTGTCCCCGGACTTCAATATTCAACTCATGAACTCGTTCCCTCTAATGGTAACTGTGCAGCAATGGTACCTCGGGTCTGTAGTTGTTCTGTTCTGGTCTGTAGTCCAACTGGACAAAGCGGGCAGAGGAATATCACGTATGGTCCCGAACCTCCCATCTTTCACTTTTCACTGGTAAACCGTAAACACTGCACCTCCGACCGACTTAACCCCTTAAGGACCGGGAAAATCTGAGGTCGTTTTCACTTAAGGACTGGAGCAATTCTGACCTTTTTGACTGTGTCTTTGTTCAACAGTGTTTTCCCACTAAGTATTTTATTTTACCCGTGAAAATTATATACCATTTTTTTATGCACAAATAGGGCTTTCTTTTTATACCACACTTTTATGGATAGCCCACCATTTATTTTAGGAAAATTAAAGAAAACGGTAAAAAAAAATGTAAAAAAACGCCATTTTTTTTTCTCTTGGGATCATTTGGGCACAATGGGTTAAATTTTTATGGACACTGCATTAAACACATGTCTGGTCAGTCATACCTACAAATTGGGCAGTTTTAAGTGGTCACTGTCCCCCCCGGTGAAAAAACCCATATCCCTTCCCCCAAACCATTTTCCCACTTTTTTATTGGTGACATCTGGCGGTGTGTATAAATATATTACATGGCTCCACAACAATCACACTTCCTATTTTGGTTATTGAAATGTTTTTTATTTAAATAAAATTTTTGTTAAAAAAAAAGTTAATTTTAGCAGGTCAAAAATGGACCTGCATTTAGCCAGCCTCCAGCACAGCAATGAAGGGGCTAATGCCCCCAGCTGCTGCATTTTATTTGTGCACTAGGTGACTCCTCTCTGCTTCTCTGTCCCTTACTTTAATAGTAAGGGACAGTGGGCTGAGAAGAGACAAGTCATTCATTCATTCACAGTGCCGGTACATGGGATCGCTGCTGCAGTGATCCCATGACCCGGCACTTGTGAAAGTGGCTGAGACTGAATGCTCCGGTACCGGAGCACTCAGTCTCAGCCGGGAATAAATGATAGTATCGTGCATAGAGGCGCACTGCTATCATTTAACCCATGATGGTCCAGGACTGTCATGGGTCCTTAAGGCAAAACAACCCATGACGGTCCTGGACCGTCATGGGTCGTTAAGTGGTTGTTAAGTGGTTAACTCTATTATTGTAGCGCTACTACAGAGAGTCTCCTATGCGTTTTGTACTAGTCAATTAGTACTTCATCAGGGATCATCATCTCCTTGATGAAGTACTAATTAACTAGTACGAAATGCGTAGGAGACTCTCTGCAGTATCGCTACAATAATAGAGTTAAGTCGGTCGGAGGTGCAGTGTTTACGGTTTACCAGTGGAAAGTGAAAGACGGGAGGTTCGGGACCATATGTAATATTCCTCTGCCCGCTTTGTCCAGTTGGACTACAGACCGGAATAGAACAACTACAGACCCGAGGTACCATTGTTGCACAGGTACAATTAGAGGGAACGAGTTCACGAGTTGAATATTGAAGTCTGGGATGGGAGAGGATTGCAAGTAAGACTCAGTCACACACTTGTTGCTTTACATCAAACAAGAGAACCTGCCCGCTATACTAACACGTACGGATACAAAAAGATACAATTTACATCAGGGCACTGTTAGTTGCTCTTACACTGCACGCCAACCCATTAGTTGATACAGTGGATTTATGAAGAGTGACTCTTTTATTGTGTACACAGTTTCATCTATAGAGCTCTTTAAACACTGTCTTACAAGACATAGCGCTATATGGACATATTAGTTTAATTGAAGACGTCTTCAGTTATTATTGCCTATTACTTTATTGTATTATTTTAATTTGTTTTATATCATTGTTGTACAATAAATGTTTGATTTATGCAGATGATTGTAGCGCTCTCCATATTGTATACATTGATATATATATATATATATATATATATATATATATATATAATCATTCTGCTTCTGGTTCACTGTCGCACCCCAAGGCAGCAGGGGGACAGAAATCGGCCACAGGCAGCAAATCAGAGGAGGTGATTTTCACAGGAGTGGGCAGGGGTCTCCTGAGAAAATCACTGCAGTGGGACTCACCACTGAGCGGTTCAATGGGTCCTCGAAGTGCACGGGGCATCCAAATTGAACGGGTAATGCTATGCATCATTCACTAGTGTATATTATATTATATAATATATGTGGGTGTAGCGAGAGTGCAAGAGATGTGGTGTACTTAAGTATATACATACATACATATATTTATTTTTCTGTATGTTTTATAACATAAATAAATTTATAGAGCTGCTCTCCTATAAATAATTGTAAATGTTTATTAAAAATAAAGGTGCACTTCTCATAGAGATTATATTTACAATAACTACCTTAGTGTACAGGGAGTAGACAGGAGCAAATTAAATCAAAAAGTGGCTATTTCATGTTTTCGGTCCCATACTAGAAGGTCACTGAGGAAGGTCCAGCAACCGACCAACAAGTTTTTTATTTCATTCTCTGATCTTGTCTACTCCGTGGACAACCAGGTAGTTATGGCATATACAAATATATATATTTATTAGCAGTGTTTTGATGACATTGCCCATCTGTATTGTTTGTTGTAGGAAAGTAGAAATAAATATATAAAATGTTTTTGCATGTCATACATTTCAACTTCCATCAATAGTAACAAATGCATGAATATACTGAGCAGAAATAGTCTGTGCTGCATATCTTCCAGTGGCCCGGAGGAAGGAAATGGTTAACAAGCTCTGGGTTCAGTAAAGAAATGTTCTTTTTTCTAGTTTTCTTTTTCCTGGTCTAGTCTGGAGGTATCACGTGATATACTGAATGACTGCCAGCCTCTTTCTTGTTGATCCTCCGGAGACCATCTGTGCTGGGGGCATTGATTAGAGTGTGTCTGCTGGGATTACATCTTTTCTGTTGCCATGACAACTAATCAGCTGATTTTGGTTGCCGTGGCGACAAAATGTCAGAGCTCACAGTACGGCAACATGAATTCAGCACAACACAAAATGTTTTCTTAATTGGAGACCCTTTTGATTTTGGATCCTTTCTAAACACATCTTAAAATGAGGGCTACTTTATATTAAAATCCAAGCAAGTATGGATTTAATCCTTGCCAGAAAACTACTATTTTAAAGCAAGAAAATAAAGTGAAACACTGCTTTAGCTACAATTTCTGCTTTTTTTAATTTGAGATTTAGAGTAATTTTTGTATATTTATTTCCCTTTTTTCTTTATCGCATGGAAACCAAATAACAATAAGGCTTGTGTATAAAAGCAATATAATAATATATAATAGCAATTCTGGAGCAAACCAACTTCACCATAGGGGCAAATACACATTCTCTACATTCCTCTTGCTTTAAATGGAACTTTCATCCCCTTAAATGTTAGAGAAGTCTCCGGTGCATTGCAAAGCACTGGAGACCTTCCTAGCATTTAAGGGACTATAAGCCCAATTGAAATCAATGGACATGTTTATTTGTACCCTGTGGTACAGGTGGTATATATAGGCAACACCGGTGGGTCTACCAGTGGGCAAAACTCACAAATTTTATTAGGTCAATGTTTCTGTCCGGGGCTTGAGAGGAATGCTGGACATTGAGCTGCAGTGCACTGGATACCTCTCTGACATTCAAAGGGTTAAAGGGGCAGTAGAAATGTTTTATATATATAAATTGTATTTCCCACTGCCTTCTCAACCAACCACTGCTGCCACTGTTTAAATAAAAAAATAAAAAAAAACAACAACGATGCTTTATCGCTAACACGTACATGCAGCTTGGATGCTGACCTCCAGGACTCATTGGAAGAGGCAGCTATGTTTATCTCGTAGATAATCCTAGCTAGACTGCATAAGATTTAACCTTCTGCTGACCCAAGTTACTTTAGGGTATGCTGAGGAGTGAATGGTATATGTCTTATATTTGGTTGTCATGTCCTGAAG
This sequence comes from Rhinophrynus dorsalis, assembly GCA_037306005.1. Taxonomy (NCBI): domain Eukaryota; kingdom Metazoa; phylum Chordata; class Amphibia; order Anura; family Rhinophrynidae; genus Rhinophrynus; species Rhinophrynus dorsalis. Next base: position 67,871,213 of record CM074718.1, on the reverse strand, counting down.
TCAAGAGGATTTGGATCAGAGTACATGCCTGGAGTCTCTCTGGGGTGTTCACTTCTCTGGGAATCCTGTAGAGACTTTACTGCATAAGACCATTGCATGGAGGAGATTCACTAAGTGGTGATAAACAGGTGATAAAGTAGAGATGACTTCTCCAGTTCCTATTTTATTCTGTGCAGCCTATGCACTAAGATTTCTTCAGCTTTGGAGATGTTAGTGAATAGGCTCTATAGAATAACATGGGAACTGGACAAGTGACAAACTGGAGATGTCATCTCCACTTCATCACCTGTTTATCACAGCTTAGTGAATCTCCCCCCTTGTCTAGTAAACTGATCATCTTCATTTTCTTAAATGCTAAGTGATGCACCCCCATCTCTAGGACGTACTAAAACTAAGTGTATGTATATATATATATATATATATATATATATATATATATACATACAGTTGAAACCAGATGTTTCACTATATAAAAAGACACGTGCATGTTTTTCTCACTGTGTGACATGAAATCAGAATAAACCTTACCCGTTTTAGGTCAATTAGGATAAACAAAATTATTTATATTTGCCTTAAAAAAATTCTCTCTCTCTCATTATTCTGGTAATCCTAATTGACCTAAAATGTGTAAGGTTTATTCTGATTTCATGTCAGATAGTGAGAAAAACATGCATATGTGTCTTTTTATATAGTGTATGTAAACTTCTGGTTTCAACTGTATATATATATATATATATATATATATATATATATATATATATATATGGAAAGTGTTATATTTCGTACATCCTTTTGTATGCATTATGGCTGTCTTCTTTTTTTTTATATAAAACTCCAAACCTTCAATCACATGTAGTTAAAAAAATACCAATTCCATAGAGGGGAGAAAGTTACAAAAAAACATTAAAATTGTTTTAGCTCTCCAGAAACTTCAGTTTTATCATCAGACACCTAGGAATAGATCATATAATGTGATTTTAAATATTCAACTGTGCTCCTTATGTCTGTTCTGAATTCAAGTTTGCTGCAATTAAAATGGAATATATAGCTCCTGACATATATCCTAGGTTAAATGTATTAAAGTGCCACATGTGGTGTAAATAGCAGCTAGTTACTTCTGGGTGACAATGTCTTAGACCAGTTAATATGCACATAGCTGCATCCTCCACAAAATAAGAAAAATAGTATTATTAATCATTGCTGAGCCTTGTTGCTATTTACTAATAAACAATATGTTCTCAACAGTGTTACTGGACTATAACTCCTATCATCCTAACACTTTAGCTTTAGGAGGATGATGGGAGTTGTAGTCCAGCAACAGTTGGCCTCTGTGGAACTTGGTGAGTTGATACACGATGGAAGTGACATCATTATGAATTCTGTTTTGGAAGCATTACATCATACAACCAGCTTCACAGATCCACGTATCGGCGATATCCACAGATGCCAAAGTCACTGTTCAATTGGGAGAACACACAGGCAGTGTTTCAGGCTAAACCATTACCAGTGCAGATATCCCAACATTTAAATATACAAAGAGGGACACTTTTGTTTTAGGTGGTCTTGTTGGGGCTGAGGTTGGTAGGTATGGCATTACCAAGAATTTATGGGATATTTCATGACCTGTTGAGATCTCTTTATGTAAATGAATAAATGATTAGAGTAAGACCAAAGTATTTTATTTACACAGAATAATTTATAAGCTCACATTCTGAAGATTAAACAAATGTGAGTTTTATTGCTGTGGATGAGTGTGCTACACTTATATACACATCAAACAGTCTGATCTCTTAAAATAAGATACCCTAGTACTTAAAGGGATAGTAATACTTCGTTTTAACTTTATTTTATTTTGTAGGCATTAAAAAAAACATGAAGAATGATATAAGTCTTATCTCTCAAACCTTTATGGTTTATGAGATATTCACAAGCAAAGTTTCCCCCTCCCGCCCCTTTTACCTAGTGTAAGCCATCTCTTCTCAAATGTGAGTCTGGTTGTATGACAGGACAGATAACAGAAGGGGACAATTTTCTTTGTATGAAAACAATGAAAGCCCTTCCCCCCTTGACAAGTTTTTCAGCTTTTTCCCTTATCTTAATTGAAGATTGTCCCTCTCTGCAGTCTGCCTGGGCACCTCCCTTCTGATCTGGTTGAACAGGGGGGGGATACTTTGTTTGTGAATATCTCTTAAACCATAAAGGTTTCATAGATAAGACATATCATTCTTCATGTTTTTTTAATGCCTACAAAATAAAATAAAGTTAAAATGAAGTATTACTATCCCTTTAAGGTGCACACTGTGCTAAAGGAGGAAGACTTGGTTGGGAGATATGCCTATGTGTAAAACTTTGGGACCAAATAAAACAAATCTGAGCATAAACATAGAGTACTGATCAATTCTATTAAAGTGCTGCATCATACAAATAGCCTTTTTCTTCCTGTATTTACCTATGTAGCTCTGAATATAGTCACTTCCTTGTAGGGAAATGCATGGAGTTATCAGTTCCTCAGTGGTGACTATAGTATTCCCCACTAACTATTAAGAACTGAGGATATTTTGCACTGAGTTTGACTTCACTACTTCTTGGGTGTGTAGTATTAAGTGGAATCCATTCCAAAATTAGTTTCTTCCATCTATGGTCAGGACTTCTTGCTATGTGGCCTGCACATTTCAGTTTCTGGTGCTTTACTCTTTCACTGGTGTCATAGACCTTTGTTTGCTGATGAATCCATGCACACTTTTTTTGGTCTTTTATTGTTATGTTTCAAATTCACTGCTGAATACATCTCTGCATAACCTTAAGTTATTGTATGGCTTTGGCATTTTTAACAGCCATACATGTGAAATAGAAGGACACATTGGTCAAAAACTTTCACTTGAAGCAGAGTGGTAAATTTATTTTAAAGGGATAATAATGTTTCACAATATAAGCAGTGCCAATTAATCTTCAAAGTATTTGGGCCATGGAGAGTGTTCTTTCAATACTGTCAGAGTTGTAGTTCAAGATTGTTACAACTTACCTTGCTTTCAGCGTCATCTACAGGTGAGAGGCTTCAAGCATGCAGCAGCTTTTGTTTTATGTGTTTGCTTTCTGTAGTCTCCTCCTACCTACTTCCTCCCTCTGAGCTGCTCCTCCTACCTACGTCCTGTGGAGGGTTTTAAAAGGCAGACTGAGTTCTGACTCAGTTGCCCTTGCGTTGTTGTTCATAGCTGTTCCATTACCTTGGGCTCTGTGTATGACCTGGCCAGTCTTCCATCCAACCTGGTGCAGACCTGTGGCTCTGTCTGACTATTCTTTTGCTTATCTCTATAGTGGACACCCAACCTGGTGCAGACCTGTGGCTTTGTCTGACTACCTGAACTGTGTATGACCTGGCTTGTCTGACTACCCCCTCTGGTGCTGACTTGTGGCTCTGTCAGACTACATTTGTTCCTTGTACCTAGCAGACACCCAATCTAGTGCGGACCTGGGGCTCTGGTAGACCAGCTTTGATTCTGACTGCAGGCGTGATTCTCATGTCGCCGCATTAAACGTTGCTTGACAGCCTGATATCTCTGGGCAGGGCCTGATTTACATCTCAGGTGCCCCTAGGCACAACAACCCTGGTGCCTCTAGTCCCGCCTTTACCCCACTCCTCCCTTAGCCACACCCCTCCATTAACCACAGAAAAGATCCCTGTGGGGATCGAAACGTTGATCCACTAATAAAATATTTTTTGCACCTAATAAAAGCCTCCTGAGAGTTCTGCTTCTCTCTCAGTTTGTTCACTATTTTAATGGCACCCAGGCATGTTAAAAATATATAAATAAATACATTTATTATATACATGCCTGACTGATTCTCCTTGCTCTTCTCTTCCCCTATTCTAATTGCGCCCTCGCGCCACTGCCACACGTCTTGTCCAGCGAGCATCCAGATAAGTGCAGACTGTGAGTATCAGTCTCTGCCCTTAGCCAGCCCTTGCAGTGCCACAATGAACACCGCCGTTGTCACATGATGCCCGGTCATGTGACATCGCTTTCACCCAGCAGTAACACAGTAAAGCAAGAGAGACGCGGCTGGGAATTGGGGAGCAGGCACGCCGGCTGGAAGTCAGTGCAAATACTGAGTCACAGGGGGGCAGGCTGGGCAGAGCAAGAGGCACCACCAGGTTCAGTGCCCCTTTGTACCGCACCAGCGCAGCACAAAAAAAAATAAAAGAAAAGGGGGCGTGACTGGGCCACTGCCAGGCATCCCAGAAAATTGGTCGCCCTAGGCCCATGTATCGGTGAGGTTGTACTATGAATATCTGGAGTAATTTTGGAGAAAACCATTCTATATTATAATTAGCTAGAAAGTTTGTAACAACGTCATGCGCAGTAGAGACTGCCCGTGATGAGGCTGATACAGAGCAGGGCGCTCCTTTGTCCCGCTCTGTATCAGCCCTGGCACGGGCAGTCTCTACTGTGCATGACTGCCCCGTGACTGGCTGGCAGTGGCACTGTGGCCCGTGTAACGGGCTCTTCAACTAGTATAGGATAAATAAAAATTCTCCAAATTCCCATTTATTTAAATGAGGCTTTTAAACCTTGAATGCCAGAGAGGTATCTTGCACATTACAAAGCAATGTGTTTGAGACCTTGCTATCATTCAAGGGGTTAAACTCTCATTTAAATCAGCGGGAATTCTTTTTGGAATTTGTTTAAACCAGTTGATTTGAAGAAGCAGCCTTGTAGCTCTGAAACGTTATTTTATTTGTAGCAATTGGTTTTTATTCTATTTGATTTTATATATATTTTATATACAAATAAATATATTTTGGAAGACTGATTTTGGAGCAGCTTGTTCGTTTTTGGCATCCCCTGTATACCACTGGTGAAGATCCTGTTATTATCCTGAGCTGGGACAGGTCCAATTTCCCTGCATGCTGTTATTGCTGGCTTTCTGACATATGTCACTGACCAGCCACTTCTAAGTGTGAGTACCTTTTCACATTACTATCATGTTTGATGCCTAAAAGGTTAACAGGCACTATTAGGGCACCCTTTCTGTTGTTTTTTGTCTTCTGGTTTTAATCAGCCATATAACTTTTTTTCATAAAACGTTTACTGCTCCTTTAAATTACAGCCCTAAGTGTATAGCCCTCCTGTAGGATTCTCCTCCTCAGAGGCATCTGTTATTGGCTGTTGTGATGTCACACTCACCTGCACAGCCAATAAAAATGAGATTGCAAAAAATGGTGCAAAAAACTGGGGACCAGCCTGTACAGTTAGGGCTGGAAGTTAAACCTTTGAGTGCCAGAGGGGTTGCTATTCAATGTGCTGCGTACTCCTTTGGCACTCATTAATATTGTTTCAGTATTGCATTACAGGCATATTTCACACGGGGGACGACTGCAACAACAGTTGTTTAAAGTAAAATGAATTGTTTCTTTTCTGTTTATCAGCAGAGTTACCCTGATTTAGACATTTACACTTTAAAAGTCATCATGTGTTTTCATTACTTTTATGCTAGTCCAAGGACCGTGTGTTCAAATGAAAACTGAAGTAATTCTGGGTGAGACCAGCTTTACCATGGAAGACAAATAAGCATATTCCAAATTTCCATTGCTTTAACGCCTTAAGGACCAGTGACGTGCCAGAACCATCACCAATAAACTTGCCTAAAGGACCGGTGATGGTCCTCGCACGTCACACATTTTGTGCTTGCAGCACTCCTGCTGGAGTGCTGTAAGCACTAGCAGGGTCTAAAATTAACCGCTCTAAGACCGGAGCAGTCTCTCTCAGACCACCCCTCAGATACTTGACTAGGAACAAGCATGCTATGGTATATAGTAGGCTCTACAGGACCATATCTGACACTGGCTTCAGTCTCTTTTTTGCTCGCAAGTACCATAGACAGGGAAAAAAATACCCTAAAACATCATACTAATCCTGCCCAAATTACAGTCCAGCCATAATGTGCCAGGCAATTCCTGCCAGAATGAGAGAAGCAGCTAACCTCAGACCTACGGTTCAGCCTCCTTGGGCCTCGTCAGTGAGGTGCAGCTGATCAATGAGTCCATGTCTAGGCCCCTTAGTGATACAAAGGGTAATTTGCATATTCAAAGTAATAATGAAACAAGTCTGGTAGGGTATACAGCAGGCACTGCAGTACTGTATCCTACCAGTGGCACAATCTCCTTTAGATCACAAGTGCCATGCACAGAGACGAAATAGCCTGAAGCACATCACACTGATCCTGCACAGATGATAGTTCAGCCACAAAGTGTCAGACAATTCCTCTCTGAAGGACAGAAGCAGCTAATCCCACATATACTTTTTTGCCATCTCAGCCATCATCAATGAGGTGCAGCTTCTGTTTGTAGACACTTGTGAGTAAGGGGTCCGTGTCTAGATTCCCCTGTGACCATTAGGGATACCAAGTCCAAGGGTTATCTACATATTTACTATCCATCAAAACCTTTCTCCTTTGCAATGCGTTGCATACCCCTCTGGCGCTCAAAGGGTTAAAGACCAAAGGGTTGTGTTAGGGATTGTACCTTAAATTGTTAAACTGCTTGGAAATAGGAATCTGCAGTGTAATAGTCACATTCATATTTTAGATTGAATGCAACGTATCTATTCATTTGTCTCATTTTTACTTTAAATTACTCTCCACATATATTAGCATATATTTACCCTCCTTTAATTCCATTAATAAGACCAGGCATGGCCAAGATTAGTTTGTGGAGAGAATGATCTTCAAAGGGTTGAATTCCAATTTAATTTTAATGGTTGTCCAGTGCATTCATTGCTTGGTTAAAGGAATACTAACATCTCAAAATCCCCAACTTACCTCACCAGAGACTAGTAATGCCCCCCCCCCTCTCATTCTGTCCTGTATGTTATGTCAGGAATGCTGGATCCCAAACTCTTCTGTTTTTTTGTTGTTTTGTTTTTAACCAAACTGGTGCAGGAACAAACTTGTAGAATATGACAGTAAAACAGGGGGTTCTGTCTGGTATCCAATAATCCTGTCATCAAGAGTCATAGCTGCCTCATTGATGACCAGGAGGGCTTGAAGTTATTATCTACTGCAGGGCTGTCCAAGTTCAGTCCTCAAGGGCCACCAACAGGCCAGGATGTAAGGATTTCCCTGATTAAGCACAAGTGAGAATATCAGTGGATCATTATTGTGACTGACTCACCTGTGCTTAATCAGGGGAATCCTTACGTCCTGCCCTATTGGTGGCCCTTGAGGACTGAACTTGGACAGCCCTGATCTATTGCATAAAAGAGCAAGGACAGAATTCATAGGGACCATTAGAATTTTCTGACCCTAATAAGGTAATTGAGGGTTTATTATGAGGAGATGTTAATTGTCATTTAACTTCTTTTTTAATTTTGAGAAGAGGGTTATTAGGCTCTTCAGTGTCAGATGGGTGGGAACAGACCTGCCCGAGGAGAACGGTTGGATTATAATTTCCTTTTATAGATATAATGAAAAGATACAAAACACATTCATAATATTGGACATGTTGTTAGGCTTAATTGTCCCTTTACAAACCACCACCAACACAAGCACACACATACATACACGCACGCATCCATATACATAGATACATACACACATGCATACGCACACACATACATACATATATATAAACACAAACACACATACATACATATATATAAACACAAACACACATATGCACACTAGCATCCAGGAGACCAGATATTAATCTTTAGTCATGTGAACCTGGATTGGTTTCACTTTAGACAATTGATTTTGCATTGTATTGTCACATATAGGGAAACTATTCATAGCAGGAAAGATGAGGCTGATGTACTATGGAAAAGTGGTGACATTTTGGAGCAAACCAACTGTTAAATAGGGCATAAACATGCCCCAAAATGCCCAAATATTTAAATGGGAGTTTTATCCCCTTGAATACTAGAGAGATCTCCAATGTCTTTACAATGTGTTGGAGACATCGCTAGAATTCAAGAGGTTAAAATTGCCATTTAAATCAATGAGTATTTGTAGTGGTTCCCTATAAGACTGCTAAAGTTCTGCACAGCACATAACAATGTAAAAAGGTAATAGAAATTAGGATTACCTTAACCTTTTGCTTGCCAGAGGGGTACGCAACGCATTGCACTGCCGTGCATTACGTACCCCTTTGGCACTCAAAGGGTTAATGAGGAGGTGCTTTGTGGGACCCACAGCAAGACCAGGTATAAGTTCAACTGAAAAAAGACACAAGCACTGAACTCCTGAGGCTTTACACCTGATGAAGGTCCTAGTGTAGAGTGCAGTTTCTCAGCCTCTTTTGGTAACAAGTACCGATGCATTTCACAACATTCAAGTATTTGTGGGAGTAGAAAAGAGCAGATACTGATATGTTTGTCTCTGCTATTACTAGAACATCCAGGAACATATATATATATAATATATATGAGAGAGAGAGAGAGATACTCTTATAGCTCACACTCATAATACAATACTTATGGGTAAGTTTATTATTTGCCAGCTAGGGACACAGGCAATGTGATCCAGTCTGCTTCCCATACTACACATTGCAAGCCACTTCCAGCTTAGCCTCCTACCTATTCCTTGCTTGCGCTTTTGGCGTACCTGCATAATAGGCATGCTGGTCTTGCTCTCAGTTGGATTATGCATCACAGCTTTCATAATGATACTGAGGTACAGCCTGGCACATCTGTGCAATGGAGAGGTCCCTCTGACGGGTACTGCCTGTCTATGCGCCAAGTAATGCCTGGAGTACCGCTTCCAGTAGCAGTAGGGGACTGATACATCGGTTTTCTTTATGTTTCTTAAAAAAAAAAAAAAAAAAAGAGTGTTTCTTTTTCAGCTGCCCACACACACATGCATCCATACATACTCTTCCACATACTCTTACACACACTCTAACACATACTCTAAGACATACTCTAACACATACTCTAACACACACTCTTACACACACTCTTACACATATTCTTACACACTTGCATGCACACACACATAACTTCCTTTTAAGTCAAAACAGTTTGTGTCTATCAATGACTAACCTTGGCCAACCCGATTGGTCCAATTGGTTCACTAATGTGATATTGCTAAGAATGTTGCACGATCTCATAGCAGGTGAACTTCGCTGGTCTTTCTTGAGATTAGTTAACACTGAGTTCAGTCATGTTCTTTCCTTATAAGCTTATTCTATAGTATCACTTCTGTTAAACATAAATATTCAATTTCCATTGCTCATGGGAGCAAAATGTATTACAAAAACAGCTCAGAAATTGGATACTGCTGGTTGAATGCCCAAACCATTACGCTGTAACGCCAGTGATTATGTTCCTGCTAGTCTTCTGATCCTCTGTCCCTGAATTCAAAAACAAATCTTCTACTCAAGCCAAGCATTTATTTTCAAAATAAGATTTTGCCTCAAAGTCATAAATAATAAATGGAAATAAACATATATGGACAGAATTAATTCTCCCCAAGGTGAAGAAGTCCCACCTATGGACTCACCTCCACTCTTAACGTAATTGCACCCCCAGTTCAAGCCAGTGTGTTTAAGAACAGAATGTTTATAACCACTTGGACTCAAGAGTGATCGCCAACACATTGCTTCATACAGCATTGGAGACCACGCTTTATTCAAACGGGTTTAAAAAGTCGGTCAATAAAAGCATTAATATCTCATCTGCTGGTCTTTTCATTAATATGATGCTTAGTTCATTTTTAATGACATTTTCAAATTTGCAAACTTGAATTCTAAGCGACAGGTCCACTCTAACTCCTTGTTGACCACTCTACCAGCCATAGAGCTAAAAGACTTTGGGGGAGATTCTCTAAGTGGTGATAAAGTGGAGATGACTTCTCCAGTGATACCACTGCTCCTGTTCCTATGTTATCCTATACAGCCTATGCACTAAGATCTCAAAGGTGATTAAATCTTAGTGCACAGGCTTGGAGAAGTGATAAACTGGAGAAGTCATCTCCACTTTATCACTGCTTAGTGAATCTCCTCCTTTGAATGCTTGTATGTTGCAGGCTAAGTCTAATATCTGTGCTAAGCAACAAAGGATAGGGCTGGAGGTAAAGTCAAGTGAGGTGTGGGTGCAGTTATGGGAGGGGATAAAGATGCCCTGGGTCCTGAGATATAAATCTGGCCCTGCCTGTCAGATATACACATGCTAGACTAGGGGTAGTCAGTTGCTAGGCCTCTAGCTGTTGGGGTAGGGGCTGATGGGAGTTACAGTCTCCAACATCTAGAGGTCAAATAATTGACTGCTTCTGTGCTGGACAGTAGCCTGCTTTGCATGTTGGGAAATGCAGCCCTGTAGACAGACCATTTTTATGTGGTTATTTTGCAGTTGATGATGGCTCCATTAGAAGTGTTAGTCTCTTTATTCTATATAATATTAACAAATATGTATTATGCTTCACCTAGGTGTGCACAGAAGGCCGGCTCATATTGGAGTTCACGTTTGATGATCTCATGAGAATAAAGACATGGCACTTTACCATTAGACAATATAGAGAACTAGTACCCCGCAGCATTTTAGCAATGCATGTAAGTAAGATGTTCTATATTTGAATTACAATGATGCATTAATAGAAATGACCTTGCACTAGTCTACTGTGTTGATGTATAGCCTGAAACATTTGCAGTGGTTGTGACAACATCTATTGAAATGTATGCATTAGCATTTATACTATAATAGCAGTTACACTATAATTGGATAATTTAACCCTATGAGAGCTAGAGGGGTGAGCAAAGCATTGCAAAGCAATGTGTTGTTTTCCTCTGGAATTTAATGTGTTAATGTTTTACACTGTTACATCCCCTCTGGTCCTTAAAGGGTTAATTAGATATTGTTACATCCCCTCTGGTCCTTAAAGGGTTAATTAGCTAAATACAGAAAAAAATATGCTATATCTATCCTAGAGCAGGTGTACCCAAAACTTCTGTCTCCAGTTGCTGGCCACTAAAACTACCATCAGCCCCAACCAGTTGTTGGCTGAGTGGATTGGATGATGGGAGTTGTAGTTTTGAGCAGGCAGAGGTTGAATGTTTGACGACTACCACTGTTCTAATAGAATAACTATTTTATGAAAGTTGCATACTTTCTGTATAGCAACTGGAAAACTGACAAGATTTATAATCCACATCAGATTTACAGCCAAGGCTCCTCTAGGCAAGGCACTCTAGGCACCTTTAGCTCCACTCATGCCATGCCCCCACTCCTCATATTACCTCGCTCCAATCCCATCCACTGTTTCCTAACACAGAAAATAACTTGGCCTATAACAAGCTAAGATAGAAAAAAACTTTAACCCCTTGGTTGCTAGAGAGATGTCCAATACATTGCTGCTCAATGCAGTGGAGATCTCTCTAGTATCCAAAGGGTTAAAGGGTTGGTAATGTTTCATTACTCAAGCAGCTAAGATTCATCACAGTTAATAGTACCGGTGTCCGATGCTGGCTAGTTACACTATAATTATATGATGAAGTTTATCCCTCCCGCCCCATTTCCTGACATCAGTCTTCTATGGCTCAGAGATGATAGCAGATAGCGACGAGGGACAATTTTCAGTCAGTATTAGGAAAAACATGCCCTCCATCATCAAGAAGGGCAGAGTTTCCCAAATACTGACAGAGGGAAGATTGTCCCTCATTGTGATCTGTCCGGTCAAGTGACCAGATTCCAGATCTGGTGGGAGGTGGCTTATGTTCAGGAAAAGGGGCAGACATGTTAACCACTTATGAGCAGCCTCTATAGGACATACTCCCTTCACACACAAACATTATGATATATACTGTGGGAATCATGTATAAAGCCATTTTTCAGCAGATTTCTGTACAAAGCAGATCTGCCAGAAATGGTGTTTCTGCATCCCATATACCTGCACCACACCAGAAAAAGTGGGCATGCCAAGGTTATGACATCATCAGCACGCATCTGAACTACAGTTCAATGCTAATGATGCATAGGGGTAGGGAGAACAAAGGCTCTTTTACCTTAGGTATACATAAGTACAGCGTGTAATGGATGCATTAGTATACACTATACTAGTATTACTCTGTCAAGTCATAGGAGCTAAACATATCTGGGAACCTTCTTGTCTCTGGCTCCCAGTGAAACACATAGGGCTATGAATGCATCCAAATTACATGACATAAAATGGGTAGGGCTTCAATGAAGCAGGCAGGATTGGAAGGTTAAGAGGTATTATTTGCTCTGAAATGAGTGGGAAAGTTGGTAGAAAGTTAAGCTGGAGCAATGGGCAGAAAAATGGGTGGGGTTCCCATTCAGCTCACAGAACTGGAGAATCAGCCTCTGTCACAAGAATCCCAGGAATTGAGTCTGAAAGAAAGAGTCTCAGGGGCAGATTCAGAGCGTTCTCAGGTATGAAGCGAAGTACTGGGAGGTTTGATACTAAGACCAGGGGTCGACCGCATTTGGCAAGTCAGCTGTTGGAAAGTACAACTCCCATCACCACAGGCTACTTAGGGATGATGGAAGGTATAGTCTGCAAAAGCTGAAGAGCCAAAGTTGCTACACGATGATGTCAGTGTTTTATTTTGTAGGACCCCCTCTTTGTTTTAGGGGTGAAGACTAGAACTGGGGGCTTTATTTAATTAACACTAGATCAAGGGGTTGAATACATAAAAAAATGTACATATTTATTTGACTACTCTCCCAATACCTATGTAGTGGGGTGGAGGTTAGATAAATGGGTGGGATGTTACCTGTATTTGACCCTCCCTCTCCACAGCCTGCAGGTCAAGGGTTAGGACAGGAGTAGGCAACCTTTGGCTTCACAGCTTTTGGAAACTACAACTCCCATCATTCCCAACAAACTAACGGCTGGAGAACCAATGATTGCTTATCCCTGAGTTAGGACACGACCATTTGACATCGTTATAAGTATTTATTTTGTTCATGACTAATAGTTTTTCTTCAATATTTTGTACTGTGCAGGCGCAAGATCCTCAAGTACTAGAACAACTTTCCAAAAACATCACTCGAATGGGTCTAACCAACTTCACCCTCAACTACCTCAGGGTAAGAGACATTTTCACTTGGAGCAATGATTTTACCTTTTGAGTGCCAAAGAGGTATCCAATGCATTGCAAAGCAATGCTTTGGATACCCCTCTGGCACTCAGAATGTTAAGGGGAAGTTTCCACTTGTATTTTGAAATACTTCTTTAATTATTTTTTTTATTTTTATACTTTGTTTTTATGAGGGGTACTGGTTGCCTGTAACAGCCTGCTTTCTTGATCTAAGACATACACTAGAGCATGTCCCTGTCACTTTAAACCTCTGAGTGTCAGAGAGGTAGCCAACCCACTGCAAACAATGCTATGTGGACCCCTCTCTGGCATTCAAAGGATTTAATTTGGGTTCTATGTCATTTACACACACTGGCTCATGTACTAAGAAAAGAAGAGCAATTTGGGGGCAAACCAACTGCACCAAAAGGAACTAATGAAAATCCCCATTGCAAAGCAATGCATTGAATGCCTCTGTAGCATTGAAGGGGTAAATGTCCCATTTAAATTAATGATAATTTGGGGAATTTTATTTATCTGTGGTGTAATTGGTTTGCTCCAGAAGCGCACCTCTCTTCTTTAGTACATCTGTCTTCTAAAGTTCACATTTTGGTGATTCCAATCATATTCTTCCTATTGAGAATTATGGATGTTTGTCAGTAGTAAGAAGGGATTCCAAGCTGTCTTGAGGCAGACTGGGATCCATTACTTGCATGCAAGAGCACGAAGGAGCACCTTGCTTGTGTCCTCATCGCAATCCACTGGTACGACTATGTACTTTAAGGGGATTAAAAAACAACTGCCTGCATGCTGCAGCTGAAAAGTGCTAGTAGTTACTAAATATTCAGATTAGGATTGGGAGATATGTGTAAAGATAAAAGTCGAGCAATTAGTTTGTTCGTTCCAGAATGACTCCACATTGGTTATTTTATATATTTCCATTGACCAACGGTTGTTATTGACTAGACCAGAGGTAAGCAACCAGTGGCTATCAAACTGTTGTTTAAATGCAATTCTTTGTCTTCAGCGGGCTGTTTCTCAGTGGAATTATAGATGATGTGAGTTGTATTAACTTGAGAGCCACATGTTGTGCTTTGCATATATAAATTAGGTTTAAAAAAAGAAACGGATCCATCGAGTTTAACTGTTGTATTATAACCTAGAAAATGAGAATTATATAAGCCTTCTTGACTACAAAATTGGTATAATCTGTTTACCCGAACACCAGTTTCTTTAACTACTACACATTATAACCCTGCATGTTCCCTTCTGCTAGAAATTAATCTAATCTTCTCTTAAATGTATCCATTGTATCTGCCATTACCACATCCTTGGGCAAGGAATTCCACATTTTAACATAACTTACTGTAAAAAAAAAAAAAACACAAAAAAAACCTTCCACTCCTGAGAACTGATGCTCAAAACTGCAATGTAGGTGAGGTCTTACCAACAATTTGTACAGTGGAAAATAATGTTATCCACTCACTGTTTACAGTTTACAAGGATTCCCAGGTCTCTCTCCATCAACAAGTCCCCTAAAATGATTTGGTTTAGTTCATAAGTAGCATTCCAGTTCGTTTATCCCAAATACATAATTTCACTATTTCTACATTGGTTATATTTTGTTTTCACAAACTGCCACTTTATCTAAATCCCTCTGTAGAGAACGAACATCCTGCTCTGAATTTATTACTCTGCATAATTTAGTGTCATCTTCAAATACTGATATTTTGCCTTCTATACCTATTTCCAGGTCCTTTATAAAAAAAATGTTAAAAAGCATTGGACTGGGTACTGAATCCTGAGGTGCTCCACTCATAGCCTTATTGGTATTGAAGAATTTTCCATTTACCACAACACACTATCCTTCAACCAATTTTTTTATCCAGCTGCAAAGGTTATCCCCTGGACCCAGTTTCCTTATTTTATCCACCAGCCTCCTGTGTGGCACTGTATCAAATGCCTTTTCAAATTCTAGATACATCCACCCATTTACTCTTATCTAGGCTGACACATAGTTCTTCATAGAGGCTCAAAAACTGCTGGCAAGATGATCCTCAAAAAACCTTGTTGATTCCCCTTAATAATTTTATTCTTAGAGGTGTAATCCTGACTATAGCCCCTTATTATCCCTTCAAGCTGTTTTCCAACTACCAAGGTCAAACTCACAGGTCTATAATTCCCAGGTTCTGTTTTAGTTACTTTCTAAAAGAAAGGCACTACATTAGCCTAAAGCCAATCTTGCGGCACTGTGCCTGCAGAGAGAGTCTTTAAAGATTATAAGAAGTGCTAACAATGCACTGAGTTCCAAAAGAACCTTTTGGTTGAATGCCATCAGGACCATGTGCTTTGTCAGTCTTACCTTTTGAGTGCCAGAGGGGTACAGAACGCATCAAAGGGCTAATTTTTAACCCCTTGGAGGCTAGAGAGGTCTCCAATTCATTGCAAAACATTGCTTAGTAGTGCATTGCATACACCTCTCACTCAGTGTTAATTTTGTCCAGTCTTCCTCTTACCTCTTCTTGTGTTGACACAATATCTGATAATGGTATGGGTTTATTTGTTACTTGTTAAGGATCTTCTACCATTTCTCTTACCATAGTATATACTGATGAAAAGAATGTGCTCACTCTTTTCCTTATCCTCCCTAATTAACTAGCCCATTTAATTTTTAAAATGTCCAATGAATGCACTCATAAGTGTTTTATTTATGTATCTGAAAAACTTTTTGGGATTAGTCTTGCTCTCCCTCGCAATCCAAGTCTATTTTGTATAACCTAATTGTCTTTTTGCAATCATTGTTTTCAGTCCCTGTATTACAAAAAATGATTATCAATTTCTTATGACTTAACCCTTTGCGTGCCAGAGACATATCACAAGGCGTTGGATACGTCTCTGGCACACAAAGGTTTAAATAGTTGAAATTCTTTGCCATTTCCTTATTTAGGTTTTCATTTAACCACATTTGTTCTGGTCTTCATTGCTTCACAATGTGCTGCTCACACTAAAGAGCGTTAGTTGATGCTGCTGGGTCTGTACTCCAATAAACTGAACTAAAGGCTGTATTACAAACCAACTGCACCAGAGGGGGGAAATAACACGAAAAACAAACACATTTACTTTGATTTAAATGGGGATTTTAACCCTTTGAATGCTAGAGACATCTTCAAGAAATTGCAAAGCAATGCGTTGGAGACCTTCCTAGCATTCAAGTATTAAAAACCCATATTTAAATCAATGGAAATTCTTATTTCTCCCCCTGTGGAGAAGTTGGTTTGCCACAGAACTGTTCCACTTCAGCTTCCTGAATATGGTTCAGAGTCACTAGCTCTGCTTGTTAATACAAGATCTCTACATGCACTGTCAGTGCTGTTCCCGCACTGTATAGGCCAGTGGTTCTCAACCTTTTTTGTTCAAGGCACCCCTAACATACATGACATGCAGAATCCTCAGTTGTCCTTCCCATCTGTGAACATTCCACCCAGCAAAATTCCACTCTTGTTTAATTTATTCATAAACACAAAGACAGAGATATGGGTAAAATGGCCACAGCCTCTTATTTCCAATTAATAAATAAATAAATAAAGAGGACCTTGCCAGTACTACATATACTGAAGAATAAATTCCATAACCAGCATTTAATGAGAGTACCCTACAGTGCCGTGCCATCCTCCTCTGAATATTTTGACTGCTGCTGCCACCAGGTGAGGGCAGCACCGATAAGAGTGGATCAAAACATGCAGTAATCTAGCACGGGCAGTAGCAGCGTCTCTCCCAATCATTCCATCTTTTAGAAGCGTGGGATACCCTCCTTTCTCACCCCGTCAAACTGATCTTACATGCGTTTTTATGGCAAGGTCCTCCCGCCATAACGAGATCATTGAACACTTTAGAGAGACAAAAATTTCCAGGAACCATTCCCATGGAAAAGAACACATGACTACCTGCCGCATATTCATATTAGCAGGTATCCAGGTAAAAACAAAAATTGTATTTTAACCATCACCACCTCCCAGGGACCCTGTGTCCTTAGAGAGACAAAAATTTCCAGGAACTATGCCCATGGAACACAAGACTACTAGCCACATATCCACATTAGCAGGTAGTTAAATAAAAATAAAAAATGGTAATATTTGCCATTACCACCTCTCAAGGACCCCATGCCTTTAGAGAGACAAAAATTTCCAGGAACCATAACCCATGGAAAAGAACACATGACTACTAGCCGCATAGCCACATAAGCAGGTAGCCATGTAAAAATCAAAACTGTAATGTTTGCCATCACCACCTCTCAGGGACCCCGTGCCCTTAGAGAGACAAACATTTCCAGGAACCATGCCCAAGGAAAAAGAGCACATGACTATCTGCCGCATATTAGCAGGTAGCCACGTATAACAAAATGTAGTGATTTTCAGCATTGTTACCCAGCATGCCCTCTTGAGAAACCTGGGGGGTATTTAGTATTATAATTATTCATGGATTGTTTAAGAATTTTCAAAACCAGATCCCTGTCCCCTGACTAAGACCAACGTTTTAGGCCCGAACAATAGCATCACTGAATCCTGAAATGAAAGCCAGTCAAAAGTAATGCAACAAAAACCTAGCACTCACCAGGACTGCAACAAACTAACAAAGAATACACTGACATCTCCATACTGTTCACCAATCATGCCCAGCCCATATACAAATAACCAGGCATGTGAGTGATGACATTTCCATCAAACAACACCAAGTTAGCTCCCTGTCCATCATTTCCCAAATGAGAAAGCAAATCACAACTGCCAATACACCAGACCAGCTTTATAATAATAAATCAAGGCTAGAATCTGAATGTACGTGTCAATACCATACACTGAATGTGCCATAAATAATCTGACAGCACATATTAATGTAGAAAAAGAGGCAAGTAATCTGTCTTTGCAGCAGCCTCCCATGAAACAGCCATATAGTCTGTGCTCCCATGTGTGTCAGCGAGCTAATAATAACAGAAAATGTAAGTCCAGGACTGATTAGGAGCAGGACTTGGTATATATAAAGTGCACATAAACACTGTCTACGGTAGCCCCATAGATTACATAGACAATCTTAGAACTGGGTAAACATGAATCTAGAAACGTAAGACAGTTAAATGTGATACCAGTAAAAGAAATCCCTAGTCCTGATCCTCCCCATCAACCCATAAGGTCGGTATATATATTATAACCAGAAAGTACAGACTTTCTCCATAAACCTGTTATGCATTATTCATGAACAATATATACACAGACATACCCATATGCCACATAAGGGCCCAGCAATAGTGGCTTTCTCATGTTACTAAATATGTGTGAATGCTGCCAGAGTCATACATTGTAATACAAGTCCTCTAACTGCAGAATACCAAAAGAGAGTCACAAACCTCAATCACTTGTGTTGTGGAAACTCTATGTCACGCTAACAAAACTCTCTGCTATGCATCTCATGCCCCCCCCCAGTGCAAAAAAAGCTCCAGCAGCTTTCAGGGACATCTCTGGTGCTACATTGCAAAGACTTTAGTAGATACAACTATATTGAGAGCTATGCCCCCAGTATACAGAACACACATACAGAAATATCCAAAGCAAGACACAGTGATATGTCTGCTGACATTCATTAGTGGTAATACAATGTAGTGGAAACACAATGAAGACCCACCACAACAGCCAGCAAGACTTCAGAAACACGTAATTAGAGGGTAATGAAACTACAGAGACAGTTAGCCATCAAGTACCACGGCATACTATTCTACTCAGCAGATCTTCATCACATCTCAAAGAAAGCTATTCACAGCAACCATTCAGTTCAACAGAATCCATCACATCTCACAGCAAGCTAGTCTGCCCAACAGATCTCCGGCACATCCCACGGCAAGCTAGTCTGTCTACAGATAGCCAGAACATCCCACAGCCAGCTAGTCTGTCTACAGATAGCCAGAACATCCCACAGCCAGCTAGTCTGTCTACAGATAGCCTGAACATCCCACAGCCAGCTAGTCTGTCTACAGATAGCCTGAACATCCCACAGCCAGCTAGTCTGTCTACAGATAGCCAGAACATCCCACAGCCAGCTAGTCTGTCTACAGATAGCCAGAACATCCCACAGCCAGCTAGTCTGTCTACAGATAGCCTGAACATCCCACAGCCAGCTAGTCTGTCTACAGATAGCCTGAACATCCCACAGCCAGCTACGCTGCCTATGGATCGCCAGAACACCCCACAGCCAGCTACGCTGCCTACGGACTGCCAGAACACCCCACAGCCAGCTACGCTGCCTACAGATAGCCAGAACACCCCACAGCCAGCTACACTGCCTACAGATAGCCAGAACACCCCACAGCAAGCAAATCTGCCCACAGCCAGCCAGAACACCCCACAGCCAGCTACTCTGCCCACAGCCAGAACATCCCACAGCAAGCAAATCTGCCCACAGATAGCCAGAACATTCTACAGCATGCAATTCTGCCACATCAAGCTATTCCGTACTACATATACTAGCTGCAGAACACAAGAACACTATTTAAAAAACACAGCCTGCTTCTCAATATAACCAAATACATGTACAACAGAAGAAAACTGCAATATCATCAGGCATTGTACACCAAATAAAACACCTCAGCGGAGTAATGCACATAACACACTCAGGATCAGCTTAAATTTATCACAGAACAAACCCCAAATCCAGACATACACCACAGAATACCACAAAACAGCATGCAGTTCATACACAATAAAACCAAAACAGCCAGCAGAAATCCCAATAGCAAAGAATATTAGCACAGAATATCACCAACAATAGACACAACAGAAATCACCAGAATGTTAAACAACCTGTATAATTCTATGTCCCCCAGATAAATCAGTAGGGTTGCCACCCAGCCGGTATTTTACCGGCAGGCCAGTAAAAAATTGGCTTCAGTCCAATGTTAAGTCTATGGAGAGAATGCCATGGCCGGTATTTTTTTTACAAAAAGGTGGCAACCCTATAAATCAGTGTATAAATATATTACAGTTAAAAAACAGATTTATATTTTTTTATATCTATCTTCTTAGCACAGCATAGAGATGTTACCACAAGTTCAGGCCCATGGAAGATTGGAGTATCTTCACTTCCTCTAAGACATTTCCTGCCATAACTCCACCCCACACAGCCAGTAGGCTTCTTACTTAATCCTTTGCTTCTCAAATCCATGTGTAGTTGCTTTTTCAGTTATAGCCCACTAATCTTAATCTATACGACCTGGTTACAGGACATTCAGTCTGCTGTCATGTGCCCTTACGCTTATGGCTCCTGGGCTTACTTTCTTATACCTTCCAACATTTCACATGGCCAAAGAGGGACATTTGTGTTAGAGGGTGTTTCTGAGAGTGTGGTTAGTGGGCAAGGCATTACTGATATTTTTTAGGTTATTTCTTGACCTATTGACACCTCTTTGTGTAACCGAATTCATAATTTAGAACAAGACCAAAGTATTCTATTTACACAGACTAATATATAAACACATATACTGACATTTAAACATTAATGTGAGTTTTATTGCTGTGGAGCAATGTGATACACTTATATACACACCACACAGTCTGATCTCCTAAAAAGAGGGACATCAGGGTGGGAAAGAGAGACAGAGGGATTTGGGCCGGAAAGAGGGACTGTCCCTCCTAAAAAGGGACACTTGGAAGGAACGATTTCTAGAACTTTCAGAGCACCCCTGGCATGTTTAATGTAATTTATCAAGGCATAATAAAAGTTACAATTCATAAATATACAGATATTATTAGGTCTCACAGTCATAGTAATACAAATAAACATACTGTGCATAACAATTTCCACTATATTTAAATGACAATATTCCTTTTTTTTTTTTTGTCAGTCTTGATAGAAAATATGGGGCACCCTAGTTTGATGCCCGCGGTATAGACATACAGCATCAGTTAGTAGCCATGTTCAGGTGTCTAAGTGTGATTAAACCTTAGAATCTGGATGTCTATGAGTTTAGTGTCAGAGGCTACACAGCTCCTCCATTTTGACAATTTAAACTGACAATTTAAACTCACCCCACAGAATACAATAGAGTACTTGTCTAGTTGAACTATATGGACACTAGATGCTATTGTTGCTACCAGTTTTCCATAAAGAACAACCATTTGAACTGCAATAACTTTGAAATGGAGAATCCCCCAGCTGTGCGAGTGGCCTTGTTTTATTCATTATAAAAAAAAAATACAATATATATTATTTTTTGTAATAAAAGTTTACTACTCTGGAATAGACTGAGGAACTATTAGAACTGAAGTAATTCTGGGAAGGCCACCTGCACCACTGAGCACAAATACAAATTCACAAAAGTTTAATGGATTTGAATCCGGCTTTGAACCCCATAAATGATGGAGATGCTTCCCAATGTGTCGAAGATCTCTCTAGCATTCAAGGGGTTAAATGACCCCCTTAAATTAATGGGAAACAAAAACACAAGAGGGAGCTTCATGGACAACAAAGTTTAGATGTAAACAGTATAATAGTAGTCGTCATTCATCAGGCACATTTTTTGAACGAATGAAGTCTGTAACCCTGATGAAAAGGTCCTGCAGACCTTGAAACGCGTTGATCATTCAGACTGTTTTTATTGATCTTTACATATGTTTCGTATGTTTAATTTTTTTCAATTAAACTTTGTATTTTTATATACAACAGATTGTATGTTGAATATACAATTGGGAGCTGGAGTGGGGCGAGAATTCTTCTCCTTATGCGCATAGCTAGTGATAACAAGATTCTTCACAGACTGACATTGTTTGTTTTGTATTGATGATTTGCGATCAGACATGCTTTATAGATTGAAGAGCCACCTTTTGCTGTTTGTGTTCATTTCTTTAACCCCTGTAGTGTGTGGTCCTTTAAAAACCAGATAGGGAAGTTCAATGTGCCACCCCATGTGACTGATCACGTGTGCCGGCACGCCGAATGAGGGACTGAAAGAGATCGCTCCGGTCTTGGAGCGATCAACTTCAGTCCCCGGTATTACTCACCACACTCCTGCAGGAGCGCGGTAAGTAAAAGTACGTGATGTACCAGGACTGTCACTGGTCCTTAAGTGCGGGACCAGCGTGACGGTCCGGGTACGTCAGTGGTCCTTAAGGGGTTAAATCGATGGTCATTTTTATGTTTCCTCCTAGTATGTTTGCTTTAGCACATAATTTCTCCAGTTCCTCATAGTACATATTAAAAATTTTTAAAAAAATTAAAAATAAATAAATATATATATTAGGTTTTATCTTCCTGACGAAAACAAGGCTACTCACACTACTGAGCATTATTTTACTCAAAAGTTTTTGTAGTTCCAACTTGGACCTTTTAGAAGCAGTATCTCAATGGCATGAAATTTTTTAATGGCGCTGTTGTTACACCATCCTATGGACAGCACCGGACAGTTGACCACAAACCTCCATATCATGGTGTAACAGCACCACTGTAAAGTTTCAGGCCACTGAGTTATTACACTTACAAAACATTCAATTTTGAGCTGCAATGATTTTAACTAAAACACCTGTCAACGTTGAGAGTACCCTTGTTTCACTCAGAAAGATAAACCCTACAATATTTATTTTTAAATATTAAGCATTATTATCACTTGAAGCTCCCCTACCAGGAATGGGTAGAAGGCATTTTTTGGACTCCCATAACTGCAGATAAGGCACATTCCTTGCCTCCATTGGAGCAGACTAAAGTAAAATATGATCACTGCCCTTTAAAAACAATGGGAAGTTGAAGTATATTAGTGGTGGTAAACGGACCACACAGTCCATTATGAGCTAATGGCCTAATTATAGAAGATTCTGCAGGCAAGGATGATTCATTAAACAGTGGTGCATCTCACACATTAGGCTTCACGCTGTATGTAATATCTCGGCATCTCTGCGTATCACTAGGTAAAGCTAGTTTATTTGGTCTTGGCACTTAAGGTTTAAGTTCCATTAAGTGTATTGATTTCATTAAAAGCACGACAATACATGAAAATCTTTTAAACATATTACACAGCATAATTTTTAAAATATATATTCCCTAAAACTCTGAATATTTCCATTGCTTTAAAGGGGAATTTGAACCCCTTGAATGCTAGAGAGATCTCCAGAGCATTGCTTTGCAAATCAACGGACATTTTATTTTGAACCCTTTGACGTCCTTGGTTTGGTCTGGAATTATACTACTTTTGCTGTTAATCACTTGGTCCTGAATGTAAAATACAGTGCATTGATTTATTAACCCCAAATATGGGAGAAAATGTATCAAATGGTTTGAAGTTGGATAACATTTTCAAGAATTTGTTATTTTGTGAATGGGAACAGTGTTAGGAGTAACATAATTTAAAAAAAAACAACAAGGGATGGCAACTACCATTAAATTTACTGCCTGTCAATGGCATCTCCAGAAATCATATTTAGGGGGCACCTAGTGTTCCAAAGGCAAAAGTTACGGGACCATCTGTATTGAGCGATGGTAATGTCCAACATAAATAAATCAATCTGTGTGCGCGCATGTGCAAAAAAAGTAAATATATGAAAATGATGACCCTCCTCATCCATTTGAACCCCTGATCTCCCCCCTTCCTTAGTAAACTGAAGATACATATCAATTAGAACAGTGATTCTCAGGTCTAGATCTTGGGACACAAAAACAAATCAGGTTTTAAGGATACACCTAATTAAGCATATTTAGCTAAAAAAATGACTGATCTACTAATGACCTGTTCAGAAACACTGGATTAGTGGATACCATGTGTGCCTCAGGGTCCCATAGAGCATTTATTTTTTCATTGTGGCATAGTACTTATGGCCATCTCGTGCGATCTAGCTCTCCCCATTCAGCCATTAAAATTATAACCCCTCCCCCCCGATCGCGTGCACTGCTTTCATTTTTTCTAGTGTAGAGATGTGTAGAATGCCCCACAATGAGTGTATACATAATCACATGACCCCAGAACTTGCTATGTTAGTAAGCCTACAGCTGTTGATTGGTCCAAATACAATTAGCAATACATGCACTTGGGGGGATTCTACAAACTTATTCTATAGAGAAAATGAAATCAGAGCCAAGGGTTATTGGGGATTAAAGGAGCAGTAAGTTTTGTTTTTTTTGGAAACCTTTATAATATAGAGCTTTTCCTGCTGAGTAAAAGAATGTCACTCTCATCGATGTCAGTTGTATTATTCAAAAGTTATATCAGTTCAAATAATCAGGAAGTGAATTTACTGTGGGTTTACTTCCTAAAAGTTCTGACAGAAAGTGACTCAGCAGTTACATTCTATGGAGAAATGTATGTCACACACTTCACTCTCCATTAGAATGCATACCTCCCAACATTTCAGATTGCCAAAGAGGGACACTTGTGTTTTAGGGGGTGTTGCTGTGGGCGTGGCTGGTGGGCAGGGCATTATCCATAATTTTCAGGCTATTTCACTACCTATTGACAACTCCTTGTGTAACCTAATAAATTATTTCTAAGAAGACTAAAGTATTTTATTTACACAGACTAATTTATAAAAACATATACTGATGATTAGGCAAATATTAATGTGAGTTTTATTGATGTAGAGCAATGTGATATATTTATATACACATCTCAAAGTCTGCTCTACTAAAAAGAGGGACATCAGGGTGGGAAAGAGGGACAGAGGGATTTGGGTCTAAAAGAGGGACACTTGGGAGGCAAGAGAATGTAACGGAATGACTAATTGGAATTGGAATAAAAATATGTACCTTGAGCTGCTCCACAAAAATTGGAATTTGACCACTTATGGGCACTACTAATGTAAAGAAACACGGGTTTAAAAGTTAATAACTCTGGAAATGTGCGCATCTCAGCAGTGGGAGTACCCATATTTTACTCAACAGGAAACACCCTACAATACATATTTTTTTCATAAAAAAAGTTTACTACTCCTTTAAGGACTGCCTGGCAGATGGCTGCAGGTGGGAGCCAATCATTATGTAGGGATACCCCTCCACCCCCCACCCAAAGATGTCAGTGCTGCCAGTCAGGTAAATATGTGAGATGTCCTTAACGACTGGCGGTCCTGGGACATTTCCATCCCATAAGGACCGCATAGAACCACGTGGACGCGCCGGTACACGTGACCTGTCGCGTGTATCGGCGCGTCACTATGAAGCCTGATAGAGATCGCACCGATCTTGGAGCGGTCAATTTCAGGCCTTATTTTTACTTACAGCGCTCCCGGTAGAGTACTGTAAGTAAAAAGTACGTGACGTACTATGACCGTCATCGGTCCTTGAGTATTTCAAGGACCGTGACGGTCATAGTACGTCACATGTCGTTAAGGGGTTAAACAAATCTTAATATGTCAGTAAAGATACTGGTAAAAAAAAAAAAAAAAAAAAACCCAAAGGCATTAACCCTTTGTGTGCCAGAGGGGTACGCAAAGCATTGCTTTGCAATGCGTTACGTACCACTATGGAACTCAAAGGGTTAATGTATTGTGCATTATTTACTGTTTTATATGGTCCTTTACTTTAAGTTTGTGGAATGTATTTAAAATGATTTTTCTGCATTCACAGAAATCCGTCAGTAAAATGTGGTTGTCCATATGTTTTCTGTACTGTTATTAAAATATGTTTCTGTGATTTTCAGACTCTCTGGTCCATATGTATCAATGTGAACCAGAGCAACTCTAGGGCATACCAACTGTGCCAGACAGCAGAAATAAATTTCCCATTCATTGGAATGGAGCTTTTTAACCCCTTGAATTCTAGAGGTTTCTTTAGCATGTAAAGTGATATTAATGTTTCACAAAAATAGCAGCTCCAATTAATCTTCATAGTATTTGAGCCATGGAGAGAGTTATTTCAATACTGTTAGAATAATTAAATGAAGTTTCTCCCTCCCTCCCCTTTTACCTAGTGTAAGCCCCCACTCCACAGATGTGGAATCCAGTCCATAGACCAGACAGCTCACATCAAGGGTCAATATTATTACTGTGAGAACAATGAAAGCCCTGCCCCCTTGACAGGTTTTTCAGGTTTTTCCGTTATCTTAACTGAAGACTGTCCCTCTCTGCAATCTACCTGGGCACTCTCTGCTGCTCTAAGCTGAGCAGTGTTACATCAGTAAAAGGAGCGGGAGGGGAATACTTTATCATTCAATTACTCTTGTACTACAACTCTGACAGTACTGAAATAACACTCTCCAAAGTCCAAATACTATGATGATTAATTAGAGCTGCTTTTATTATGAAACATTACTATCTCTTTAATAGATTAAGAGCCCCACTTATACAATGGGAATTTTAGGAATCATTACTTCTCCCCTACGGAAAGTGACCATATATCCCTATAAATCTGGGGCGCTTATAAAAAACACACACTTCAGGGATGCGCAGATTCCTGTACTGTCCTCCAGAATTATATTTTCAGATATATATCGCTGAATTAAAGGGATATCCCAGCACATTAGTACCACGGTGCAGTTGGTTTGCATACGGATACACAAGGCCCTTTGTCTTTGTGCTCTCTATGATATTGTCAGCATCTCCAAAACGGTTTTCTAACTACCATATTTCCTGGACAACGTGACAAACTGAACAATAAGAAGTGCCAGGATTTTAAAGGCGATGGTGAGGAATACGTAATTGCTTGGTGAGGACAATAAGACTTAGGGCCCATACCAGGCATGTCAACCCTTTGGAAACTAGAGACATTGCCTATGCCATCTAAAGTTGTAGCATTCAAGGGTTTTGGAGAGTTATATAATCAGAAATGGGTATAACTACTGGGGTGCAGAGGGTGCAGCAGAGATGGAGCCTGGCTTCCAAACAGGACCCAGTTAATTCTAGTTACCCCCACTGAGAATATTCTTGTATTACAGGCCCAGTAAGATCTCTGCACAGGGGCCTGCCAATGACTAGTTACACCACTAATCAGAGAAATATGGTAGTTTGTGGATACATTGCTCTCTCTCTTCTGGTCTTTCTTTAACTCCTTATATCAGGGATGGGCAAGCTGAGGCTCTCCAGCTACGGAGGACTTCAATTCCCATCAGCCCCAGCTAGTCTGTCATGTCACAATGTGTTGTAGACGATGCCTCTCTGACATTCAAGTGATTAAGTGGTTAATGTATTTAGCACGAAAGAGGAGCCTTGCATTGCTGTTTTACTTCTGTTGGGTCTGTAGGTTTAAACCTTTGAGTGGCAGAGGGGTGAGTACTCACCCCTCTGGCACTCAAAGGGTTAAACAAAAAGCGGAGGAATTCTGTAGAGATGGGAATGCACTATAGACAGAGCTAAAAATTCCAATTGATTTAACCCCTTCAGTGCCAGAGTCTCGGGCCATTTTCTGAACCCTGCAGGCCAGACACTTTTTCAACATTTTTGCTATCCTTCCGTTTAGGCTTGATTTCCTCTGGGGATTTTTAGTTAAATATGGAAAACTATATATTGTTTTTTTCAGAACGAATTGAGCTTTCTCGTGATACCTTACATGAAGAGAATTTTACATCGTGCAAAAAGCTATGATGTCATAATGACAAAAAAAAGTGAAAATTTACTCATTTTGCTAAAATCACATACTATGTATCAAAAACATTTACCTTGATTGAAAAAGGTTCAATTATTTGAAAAAGCCCAGAGTCCCCCGAGTAAAAAAATACCAAATTTGTATAGTTTTACCTAAGTCCAAGGCTAGCGCAGAGCCCTAATCACCAGCAGCGCAAAATGACATTTTCAACTTTATAAACTAAAATGCACATTCTAGGGTTTTTGTGGTAAAACTACCCTAAAACAGTGGAATAACTATATAAAATTATATATTTCTGAAAAGTAGACAACCTGCCGCATCTAATGAGGGGTAACTTGCCTTCTTGCCCCAAGCCTGTGGTACCCAAATGCTTCCAGAAGGTGGCACTATAGGAAAAAAATGGCATTTTCTTACATTTCTGCCCCTTCAACTGTACTGAAATCTGTGAAAACCATGGAATTTACAACTGTATTCATTAGCTAGTGCTCTTGGGAGAAAAATTACACCCCATTGGTTTGGGTTCACCTACCACAGGGGATGCTAGAAGTGCAAAAAGACACCTACTACAACCTCTAAATTTTCTAACATTTTTTCAAACATTACTTGTCTATACAAAAATGGTTATAACAACTAGAGAAGTAAAGAAAGGCTACACAAACCATACCATTTTGGAAAGAAGACAACCTGCCGCATCTAATGAGGGGTGAATTGCCTTCTTACCCAAAGCCTGTTGTGCCCAAATGCTTCCAGAAGGTGGCACTATAGGAAAAAAATTGCATTTTCTTACATTTCTGCCCCTTCATCTGTTTGGAAATCTGTGAAAACCATGGAATTTCCAACTGTATTCATTAGCTAGTGCTCTTAGGAGAAAAATGACACCTCATTGGTATGAGTTCCCCTACCTTAGTGGGCGCTACAAGTACCAAACTACACCTATTGCAACCACTAATTTTTCTAACATTTTCTCAAACATTACTTGTCTGTACAAAAATGGTTATAACAACTAGAGAAGTGAAGAAAGGCTACACAAACCATACCATTTTTGAAAGAAGACAACCTGCAGCATCTAATGAGGGGTGAATTGCCTTCTTACCCCAAGCCTGTTGTGCCCAAATGCTTCCAGAAGGTGGCACTATAGGAAAAAAATGGCATTTTCTTACATTTCTGCCCCTTCATCTGTATGGAAATCTGTGAAAACCATGGAATTTCCAACTGTATTCATTAGCTAGTGCTCTTAGGAGAAAAATGACACCTCATTGGTATGAGTTCCCCTACCTTAGTGGGCGCTACAAGTACCAAACTACACCTATTGCAACCACTTATTTTTCTAACATTTTCTCAAACATTACTTGTCTGTACAAAAATGGTTATAACAACTAGAGAAGTGAAGAAAGGCTACACAAACCATACCATTTTTGAAAGAAGACAACCTGGCGCATCTAATGAGGGGTGAATTGCCTTCTTACCCCAAGCCTGTTGTGCCCAAATGCTTCCAGAAGGTGGCACTATAGGAAAAAAATGGCATTTTCTTACATTTCTGCCCCTTCATCTGTATGGAAATCTGTGAAAACCATGGCATTTCCAACTGTATTCATTAGCTAGTGCTCTTAGGAGAAAAATGACACCCCATTGGAATGAATCGACATACCTTAGGGGTGCCAGAAAAGCATAACTACACCTACCTGTTTGCTTCTTCGAAAATGGCTGCTTGTACTAAAATGTTCATAACTGTTAGAGAAATGACGGAAAGGTATAAAAGGTATACCATTTTGGAAAGTAGACATTCTCCCGCATCAAATGAGGGGTCACTTGCCTTTCTACCCCTGGGCTGAAGTGCACAAATATTTCCAAAAGGTGGCGCTATGGGAATAAATACATGTTTTTTTTACATTTCCACCACTTCAAAGATACTAAAATCTTTGAAAACCATAACATTTCCTGCTGTATTCAGTACCTGCTACCAACATGAGAAAAATGGTAGCCCATTTGTGTGGCTTAACATACAATATGTGGGTGCTAGGAACACGTACGTAAACCTGACACTTTTGTTTCTTAAATTATCTGCTTGCACTAAAATGGTTATAACCATAATAGATATGCAGGAAAGGTAGAAAAGAATGCCATTTTGGAAAGAAAACAACCTGACGCATCTAATGAGGGGTCACTTGCCTTCATACCCAAAGGCTGGCATGCACAAATGCTTCCAGGAGGTGGCGCTAATGAAAAAAAAGGCATTTTCTTACATTTCTGCCCCTTCAAATGTATGGAGCTCTGTGAAAACCATGGAATTTTCAACTGCATTCGTTAGCTAAAGCTCTTAGGAGTCAAACGACACCCCATTGGTATGAGCTGAACTACCTTAGGGAGTGCTAGAAGTAGAAAACTACACCTACTACAAACTGATGTTTCTAACATTTTCTCAAACCTGACTTGCCTCTACGAAAATGGCTATAACACCTTCAGAAGTGAAGAAAAGGTAGATAAACTATACCATTTTGGAAAGAAGACAACATGCCGCATCTAATGAGGGGTCAATTGCCTTTTTACCCCTAAGTTAGTTGGCACAACTATTTCCAGAATGTGGTGCTACAGGAAAACAAACAAACATTTCTTTTACACTTCAGTCACTTCAAAGATACTAAAATGGTTCAATGGTGTGGGATT
Organism: Rhinophrynus dorsalis; assembly: GCA_037306005.1. Taxonomy (NCBI): domain Eukaryota; kingdom Metazoa; phylum Chordata; class Amphibia; order Anura; family Rhinophrynidae; genus Rhinophrynus; species Rhinophrynus dorsalis. The sequence goes on along the minus strand of CM074718.1, from coordinate 67,840,978 downwards.
TCCTAGGAGGACTTCTTGCCAGCCTAAGAAAAATGGTACTCAACTGCTGTGGGTTGACATACCAATTTGAGTGACAGGAGTGTAGCTACCAGTGAAATAGGAATGGGAAAGCAAACAGTGTATGTGTGATTTTATGGCTAACAGATGAAAGAAGCTAGGGCGTCAGCCAGTGTACGCGCGGACCTGTGACTACCAGTGTAACAGTGTGGGAGGGTGAGGGATTAGGCAGTGTGTGTGGGTATGAGCAGAGGAGCAAGGATGGTGGAGATGGTGGGGCAGTGTCTGAGAGTGTGTATGGGAGATCTGTGACTACCAGTGTGCACTGTATGTCCCCCTCATACAAAGTTTGATTCCCAGCCTGAATCTAGTGCATACTGGGACTTTGAGTCTACCAATAGGCAGTGGAAACAGGCTGGGGGTCAGGCTGGGGAATGGGACTGCCAGTTGGCTGTGGAACCAGGCAGTGGAATACGGTACATGTGTATGTGTGGGGGGGAATCGGAGGCATTTTTTGTGCATGCCACAAGGGTGCCCAATGCACTGCAAAGCAATGCATTGGACCCTCTGTTGCACACAAAGAGTTGTTTTTTTTTAATTATTATTTTGTATTCATACCTCGTTGGGGAGGCGGTGTCAGGAACATTCCTGGTGTCCCCCATCCAGGTCTAAAAACAGAATAATAAAAAAAAAAAAAAGTGTGTGTGTGTGTGTGTTACAGGGGGTCCAACGTATTGCAAAGCACTGTGTCGGACCCCCCCTGTGGCACGTGCATTTTTTGGGGCTTTTCCCCCAATATTTTTGTGTAGACCTCGTTGGGGGCATCAGAACCCATACAATGAGGTCTAAATAAAAAATAAAAGGGGAAAACAAAATAATCCTTTGGGTGCCACAGGGGTGTCCAGTGGATTGCAAAGCAATGCATTGGGCCCCTGTAGCACACAAAGGGTTAATTTTTTTATCGTTACTTTGTATTCAGATGGCCACCAAACAAGCTCTGATCACAAAGTAATGATAAAAAGTCCTGTGTGTGTGCCACAGGAAGGGGGTCTGCATTGAACCCCTATCCCAGTGGCACACACAGGGTTACATTTTTTTTAATTTATTTTTTTTTATTATATACCTCATTGAGGGGCATCAGGACCCCCTGATCCCTCCCCAATGAGGTCTTAGTAAAAAAAAATATATATGTCCACAAACGGAGTGACCCTGTGAGTGCCACAAGGGTCTCCAGCGCATTGCAAAGCAATGCATTGGATCCTTGTGGCACTCAGAGGGTTAATTTTTTTTCTATCATTACTTGGTAATCAGAGCTTGTTGGGGGGCCATCAGGACCAATCCTGATGACCCCCCCCAACAATCTCTGATAACAAAGTAATGATAAAAGCCCTGTGTGTGCCGCAGAAGGGGGGCTGCATTGCCCCCCCCCCCCGTGGCACACACAGGGTTAATTTTTTTTTATTTACTTTTTTTTATTATAGACCTCATTGAGGGGTATACAAACCCCCCTGATCCCCCCAATGAGGTCTTACAAAAAAAAAAAAAAAAGTTATCAAAAAAAGTGTCCCTGTGAGTGCCACCGGGGTCTCCAGCGCATTGCAAAGCAATGCATTGGACCGTTGTGGCACTCAGAGGGTTAATTTTTTTTTTATCATTACTTTGTAATCAGAGCTTGTTGGGGGGCCATCAGGAGCAATCCTGATGGCCCCCCAACAATCTCTGGTAACAAAATAATGATAAAAGCCCTATGTGTGCCACAGGAGGGGGTGGGATGCATTGGACCCCCACCTGTGGCACACACAGGGTTAAACATTTTTTTTTTTCTTTCTAATTATAGACCTCATTGAGGGGCATCAGGATCCCCCCTGATCCCCCCAATGAGGTCTTAAAAAAAAAAAAAAATCCCCCCCAAAGAATAGACCCTGTGAGTGCAACAGGGGTCTCCAGCACATTGCAAAGCAATGTGCTGGGACCCTGTGGCACTCACAGGGTTACTTTAATTTTATTAATTTTTTTTTTTTTTTAGACATTTCAGACCTCGTGGGGGACATCAGGACCCCTCCTGGTGTCTCCCCAGTCATTGATCTCCCAGCCGAGCTCTCCTGCCCTTCACTCCTACCACCGGTAGGAGTGAACAGGATCGGGGAAACTTCCCTAACGTCATCGGTGACCATGTCACCGATGACGTTTGGAGGATTCCCCCGGTCCCGCCCACTCCTACCCAGAAGTTCGGGTAGGAGAGAGGGGGAAGGAGAAACTTTGTTTCTCCTTTGTCTTTATTGATCTCCCAGCCCGATCGGCTGGGAGATCAATAACTGGGGAGGCATGAGGAGTGATCCTCATGCCTCCCCATGAGTGCCAGGGGCTTTTTTTTTTTAATGCGGCCACTGCATGCCGGTTATACCGGCTCATGCAGTGACCGCATTTCACTCTTACGCCGTACGAGCGTGGCACAGCAGGTACAGCTGTGTCCACTCGTACGGCGTAAGTAGCTGGCACTCTAGGGGTTAAATGTGGATTTTAATCCTTTGAATGCTAGAGAGGTCTCCAAACCTAAAGACCTCTATAGTATCCAACCAATGATAATTAGAGGAATTTTTATGTTTCCCCTATGGTTCATCTGGTTTGCCCCTGCATGTATCCAGTTTTCTTTTGAACCTCCAGCCCTTGGATTGTGATCAGTAGCCTTGGACCAAACTCAATTACTCCATATGGAAGACATTTCTACTCTGTGCAAGGCATGACCTCAGTGGATTTTATTTCCTATTAAAAAATATGAGCATTTTCTTTATATAAAGAAATCACACAGCACAGTGTGTAATCTTGACTTACTACATTTTGTGTTTTGTTTTTTTTTTTGTTTTTTTTAAATGAACGAGGAATACTAACTGAGGCCTGGATTCCCATGCAGGTGATTATCAAGAGTTTTCGCTACAAATTTCTCCATAGACAACCATTGATAAGACTTATCAACTGCAATGTAAACTAGACCTAATTAACCCCTTAAGGTCCAATGCCGTGCCAGGATCATCACGGCTATCTGGCACTTAAAGACCAGTCACAGTCCTGGCACGTTGTGGAATTCAGGACTTCCCGCATGGCTGTATACCGTTCGGGTAGCCCTGAATCAGATGAACAAAAAAAAATGGTCTGTGGTCCTAAGTGCCGGATGCATGTGCAAACGCCGGTCCTTAAGGGGTTAAGCAATAATGATCTGCTATGGCTGGGCTGTCCAAGTTCAGTCCTCAAGGGCCTCCAACAGGCCAGGATGTAAGGATTCCCTGATTAAGCACAGGTGAGTTAATCAGTGGATCATTCATTGTGACTGACTCACCTGTGCTTAATCAGGGAAATCCTTACATCCTGGCCTGTTGGAGGCCCTTGAGGACTGAACTTGGACAGCCTCGTGCTATGGTATTGTTTCACATATTACTTTTAGGTGTTTTATATAGTAATTCATTTTGCCGTAGATAATTTATACACTGGTAGTGTGACTTCGATTTTTTTAATACTTTCTGTTAACCCTTTGAGTGCCAGAGGGGTACACAATGTGTTTTGCGCCCCTCTGGTACTCAAAGGGTTAACACTTTTTGGTGGATTTTTTTCTTCTGTACTGGGTTACACTGGGTATATAAGGGGACTGGTGTTAACCATAACATTGATTTGATTAAAAATCATCCCAGGGCTCTGTGTGGGCCATTCCATCACTTCCAGGACTCCTTGTCCTTCTTTAGACTGAAGATAGTTCTTAATGACTTTGGCTGTATGTTTGGGGTCATTGTCATGCTGCAGAATACATTCCTCCCTGTTACTGTTGCATGATGGATAATCATCTGCCTGTACTTCTCAGCATTGATGAGACCATTAATTCTGACCAAATCCCTAACTCCATTCCATAAATGCAGCCCCAAACTTGCAAGGAACCTCCACCATGCTTCTGTGTTGCCTGCAGGCACTCCTTCATGTACCACTCTCCAGCCCTTTGGCGAACAAACTGCCTTCTGCTACAGCCAAATATTTCAAATTTTGACTCATTAGTTCATAGCACCTGCTGCCATTTTTCTGCAATTCAGTTCCTGTGTTTTGAGTTGCTTGGCCTTGTTTCCACGTCTGAGTTATGCCTTTTTGGGCACAAGTCTTCCATGAAGACCACTTCTTACCAGAGTTCTCCAGACAGTAGATGGGTGTACCAGGGTCCCACTGTTTTTTGCCAATTCTGAGCTGATGGCACTGCTGAACATCTTCCAATTGGAAAGGGAAGTAAGCATTATGTGTCTTTCATCTGCTGCACTAAGTTTTCTTGACCAATGTTTGCGTCCACTGTCCTCAATGTTGCCCGTTTCTTTGTACTTGGACAGCACATCTGGAAACCCCTGACTGCCTTGAAATTTCTGCATGGGAGAGACCTTGCTGATGCAGCATAACTACCTTGTGTCTTGTAGCTATGCTCAGTCTTGACATAGTGTATGACTTTTGACATTAAACTGTCTTCAGCATCCTCACCTTGTTAGCTGAGTTTGGCTTTTCTTCACCCAGTTTTATTCCTCCTATGCAGCTGTTTCTATTTCAGTTAATGATTGTCTTTCAACCTACATATTAAGCTGATGATCATTAGCACATCTTTGGTATAATTGTTTAATCATACACCTGACTATATACCAACAAACTCCCTGACTTTATGCAAATGTACCTAGAAGAATCAATGCTGTTTTGAAGGCAAAGTGTGGTCACACCAAATATTGATTTGATTATTTTTGTTTTGAAGGCAAAAGGTAGTCACTAGGGGTGGGCAAAAATTGAGAAAAATGTCCTGCATGACGTTTTGCGAAAAACTAACAATTTTTCTTTTTTCACCTATTCCAACACATTTTTTTCCTATTCCAACACATTTTTCTACTATGTTTAATATGGTACAATATTTCCCAGCACAATATTACTTCTTCTGAGGGCTGTCGTGGAGAAATAAGTAGATAGAGGTCAAAGTTTTGAGTCTTACAGCAACGTATACCTTGAAAAAAGTGTTAGCATGCAGAGTGAATTTGTCCTTTGCCCACAACATTTACTTCCTGCTTAAGTGAAACTGGCACGTATTCATGAAAATGTCAAGTGATTAAAAAAAAAGTACAAACTACAATGTGGCCGATGCTTATGGTAGTGGGGATGGGGCACTGGAGTGGTATGATTGATGGGACCTTGACAAATTTCATCCACCCCGGGAGGAGAGGGATCATCATCATTTATGGCACATGATGCAGCAACCTTTGCTGCAGTCAGTTTTTGAATTACCACTTTACTCCCACGTCCCTGCACTGCTCCCCCTTCTCCCCTCCCACTTGTGCATTTTCTAGACATTACTCAACTACTGTGTATGTTTTATGCTGTATAGTACACAAGTGATGGAGCGTGATGTCTTGCCTTGGTCCAAAATTCTCATTGTTCTCTGCTGTCTATCAAGTCTGCCTCATTCATAGAGCTCACATCAGGCTCCCAGTCAGCTGTCAAGTATATTTATTTTTTATTTTTTTAAGTTGGCCATCCAATCTTCCTATCTTATTACAGTTAGCCCAAAAAAAATACATTTGGACCCCAGCTGCCTGTGTTTTTTCAGTCAGTCACACCAAAATTTGGGGTGTTTGGGGTCAACCTGCTTCCTCCCTTCTGTTCCCCCAGAGTACCCCCAGACTCCCCTAATACAGAGAACAAATGGCCTACCTAAAAGACTGCCTAAACTATGCTTCGATGCCCCTTTATTTGCCTGTCTTCTCTAGCTCAAAAACTGTTTTCTCCTCTTACAAACTGTAATGGAGTGACTGTGAAATAACAACTCTGACAAGTACAAATATGGTAAAACAATTGATGTTTATTAAGAATAGCACAATAAAATGAATAGCACTTCCCCAACCTTCACAGGGCCAGATATAAGGACAGTGACTGAACACTTCCTGAACCTTCACAAGGCAGGTTAGGATAAGGAAAGGATCACCAGACTGCAGTGAGGATGATAGTAGCTACTAGCGCAGGAGCAGCTGTAAAGCCCCTGGAAACTGAGGTAACCTCCCCTAGAATGCTAGGGTGACTGGACAGGCAACAGAGACAGACTTGCCCTAGAACGCTAGGGTGACTGGACAGGCAACAGAGGTAGACTCGCCCTAGAACGCTAGGGTGACTGGACAGGCAACAGAGGTAGACTCGCCCTAGAACGCTAGGGTGACTGGATAGGCAACAGAGGTAGACTCGCGCTAGAACTCTAGAGAGACCAGACAGGCAACAGAGACAGACTCGCCCTAGAATGCTAGGGTAATTGGCATAGTACAGGATGCCGGCAACGAAAGTCAGTGAGCGGATTGATGCAACTGAGCACCGCTAGATGGAGGAATCGCCCAGGCACCGGGAGTGCTAGCGAGGTGGTAGGCCAACACCAGGAGTAGATCGGTGTGGTTAGTCAGCCAGAGCCAGGAGTCAGATCGGAGAGGGTAATCAGCCAGAGCCAGGAGTCATACCAGAATGGGTAGTCAGCCAGAGCCAGGAGTCACACCAGAACGGGTAGTCAGCCAGAGCCAGGAGTCAAACCGGAACAGATGGTCAGCCAGAGCCAGGAGTCAAACCGTTACGAGCAGTCAGCCATAGCCAGGAGTCAAACCGGAACGGAGTGCAGTCAGGGATCAAGCGGAGCCGAAGTCAGACGAAACCAGGAGTCATGGACGGGAATCAAGCATCAGAATCACAAGAGCTATAGCGCACAGGTACACCACAAAAGGGCAAGGTAGTAGTGGCAGGCTGAGGCCTTTAAGGCCTAGCAAGTAGGCGGAGACTGACACTGGCAACAAGCAGTAGCCTATAAGAATGGTGAATGTGTAACAGCACGACAACCAGGAAGTACAGAATGTCGCCTGCACACACCGACGCTGGAGGCAATCATGGGCACCGTGATACAAACACAGAATGGCATGCTGTAAGAGCCTGAAACCCTTGTATATGGCTGTAGAAAAGTTGAGAAAACTTTCATGTGGTGGAGAAACAATTTTCTTCCCATTGATTTCAATGTAATGTGCTAGGCGAAAAAAGCTGGAAAACTGCACTTTTCACAGAAAATTTTTTGCCAATGGAAAGTGCCATTTTTTTTGCCAATTTGGTTTCGGGTGAACATTTTTGCCCATCCCTAGTGGTCCCACCAAATATTGATTTGATTTAGATTTTTCTTATCTTCACTCACTATGCATTTTGTTAATTGATAAATATAAACTATTAACATCTATTTTTGAAAGCATTCTTACTTTACAGTATTTTTTCACATCTACCTAAAACTTTTGCACAGTACTGTAATAAACGTTTCGACCCTACTTTGGGCCTTTGTCAACAAAGTAGGGCGGAAAAGTTGATACAATAAAAATTGCACATTCTCATCATTTGGAAGTCCTGTGAGTGCAGTTCTTCAACGACAAAAACTGTATGTATATATATACATATATATAGGACTTGACACCCAGGCTATTGTTAATTTCACATCATGAGAGTGCAGGATTTTTTGTTTTGCTATATATATATATGTATATATATATAGTCAGAGAATCTGATCAATGTAGATAGCAAATAATTAATGGTCTGTTGCAGCTATTTTTGTTTGTTTTTAGATTATTTCAAGCCCTGCTGAGAGCTAAAACTCAAGGCCATACATAAGATTAGACTTGTTATTCCTGTAACATTTCACAAATGATATCTCTTCTTAGAGATAGGGGAGGCAATGATGTCAATAAGAAACAAAGGCCTATTGTCTATTGCAAGTATTTATTATTATTTTTTTTCATTTATCCATTGTTAGTCTTTTAGTGCCATCTTCTGGTGTAAGATTGTTTCTAGTGAGCTTTGGTTAATTGCTTTGTTGACCAATCAAAACGCTTTCTGTACACTTGTTACAACCTTATATTATAATTCATATAGGGCGGGCCTATCAAATAATGATGGGCAGTACCTTTCGGGTAAAAAGTTATTTGTAATAAAAGCAAATGCGATGAGTTAAAAAGTGCTTTTTGGCTGGGATTTTTTCTAGTGTCTTCCTGGCTGTTGTGGGATTCTGGACCTATATATAAGTAACTTTGCCCACTAGATCTGGCCAGTCTAATGGGGACTGTCACCTAGTAGCCATTTAGACTGTAGTGTTAGCCAAATACAGAAGCTATACCGAATAATTAATTGCCAATTCATAGATATTAATACTGTGGGAGATAAGAGTGATAGCAACTTAGATCATTTAGGGGTTCCTGGAGATATCTAATCACAAAATCAAATTTTGTGCTGTAAATCCGGACACCTGCAGAGCCACATGTTTATTGAGTGTATAAATATGCATGCAAATGCTTTGGAATGTAATAACATGCCGTTAAAAGTGCTTGCAGATGATGCGTGATATTTTTGTTTCTGATTGGTCATTTTTGTTCCTATGATCTGGTGATTTCATCATTAACCCTCTGTTGTTGCTATGTGGGAAGTTTTCCCTTGTTTCTCAATTGGTGCATGGTTCCTTTAAGAGATTCCTTATTCAAGTGTGCTAATCTCATCGAATGCGTTTTTGTGTTGGGACATCCACGTGGTGAAAATTCTGGCAGAACAAATGATGTCCTCCATTTTGGTTAACACTTGCAGTGCTGCTATTGTGTCTCAAACGTGATGCTGCCCTTTTACTCATTATAGTTTACTAGTTGAACAGCCCGTTACACGGGCCACAGTGCCACTGCCACCCAGTCGTGGGGCAGTCGCGGGCAGTCTGTACTGCGCATGTCGCGGCGTTACACACGATTTAGCAAATTATTATATAGGATATGATGCATTGATATTACTTTATAGTCTTTGCTTTTCAATAGACATGTATTGTTCTGTGCATATGATTATTATGTGGGGAGTGTAATCTGGCTGAGAAGTGTATTCACAGCTTTTGTTTCATCCAGAAGGTATGAACATTGAAAACAGCAGATAAATAGTTAAATTCTATTTATCTGATCTGGACACTTTGTCTTCCAGATAAGTTTCTACTTCTTGCAATATTTTATCCGTGGTTTCAAAGGGTTGACATGAGATATGCGACCAAATTGAGCTCATCTCACATGACAAAATGACCTTCCACTTAATTTGCTAGTATTATACAGGTTTGGGGGTAGCAGGTATTTATAGAAGCTGCAGCCAACTGTATTGTTATTAATTGTTGGGAACAATTAACCCTTGCTATGCTGCTATGTTTGAATATTGCTAGCTTATACCTCTGGATACAGATATATAAGGTTTAACCCTATATATGCTGGGTATGATACCTTGTTATATTAGCTGATATATTTTACTGTATTTCAGTTTCATAAATATGTCTTAGTGTATGACTTGGTCATTTATATGAGATATATTACTAAGTCACTAGTCCATCTTCCTCTTCTATCTTCTCTCTCTTCCTTCTTCTTTCTCTCCGTTCCATCATTTCTATGACAAAAGAAAAAAGACATGTTAAATGATGTTGCCCAAACAGAACACTGACATCTGTGCATAGTTTAACCCCTTGAGTGCCAGAGAGGTACAGAACACATTAACACTCAAAGGGTTAATGAGAACTATAACCCACTGTGTATATATATATATATCACTAATAATAAAAGGCCAGATGTATGTTTGTCCAATGCAGTCATGCGCAGTAACAGTTCGTACAAATGAATACAGGACTAGTAAAAGTAAGCGTGAATGCTTACAGGTATTTGCTACAAGTCGAAAGGAGCCATATCTTGAGTTGAAGTGAATTTGGAAATACCATCTTATTTCCTACCTATCCTACCTGAATGGAATGATGATAGTATGGAGAGGGCTTCCACGCTCTGAGGTTTGGTACATTTCAGTAAAGTGCCGGTAATTCCCTCCTCAGCGTCATTTAACTCTAATAATCTACTGAATTTGTTTTTGCCATCCTGGGAATTCTCCTGGCAGCATTTCCAGTCACTAGTTAACTCTTTAGTATTCCTCCCAGGGATCTCCGACATGATCTTTCATTTGGGAGATGAAAAGATCAGAGAAGTAGAACAACTGGGTCGCTGGATCTCAACAGCTTGGTGCTCCACCAGCTTACTGAATGAGCAAGTTTATGTCACGTGGTCTTGCTTCCACTCCTAATGGCCTATCCTTAGGACTACAAGAGGCTCATCTGACCTAAGTCTTAACCCCTTGGAAACTGCACATGTCTCCAACACATTGCTTTGCACTGCTCTGGAGACATCTGTTTCATCCAAGCAGTTAAAGGACAATAGATATGAAAAATCAAAAACAATATGTCAGCCCTTTAAAGGGATAGTAATGTTTCATAATAAAACCAGCTCTAATTAATCATCATAGTATCTGGACTTTGGAGAGTGTTATTTCAATTCTGTCAGAGTTGTAGTTCAAGAGTAATTCAATGACAAAGTATCCCCCTCCCGCCCCTTTTTCTGATGTAACACTGTTCAGCCAGATCAGAAGGAAGGTGCCAAGGTAGATTGCAGAGAGGGTCAATCTTCAATTAAGATAAGGGAGAAACCTGAAAAACATGTCAAGGGGGCAGGGTTTTCATTGTTCTCACAATAAGAAGATTGTCCCCTGCTGTTATCCGTCTGGTCTATGAACTGCATTCCACATCTGAGAAGAGATGGCTTACACTAGGTAAAAGGGGGCGGGAGGGGAAACTTTGCTTGTGAATATCTCTCAAACCATAAAGGTTTGAGAGATAAGACTGATATCGGTCTTCATGTTTTTTTAATGCCTACAAAATAAAATAAAGATAAAACAAAGTATTACTATCCCTTTAAGGACAAGAGGAGTAGGAAACACATTTGCAAAGCAATGTGTTGCCTTTCCCACTGGTCCTTACAGGGTTAAAACTTGGTCATATAATAGTTTATTGCTACACCTTCCATGTCTGGCAGGAACAGCATTATAAACTTACAGATCACGGTTTGCAGGTCTGCCCTACACTTTAGTACCACCTCTTGCAAACTGCCAGTGGTAGCCTCATTCCAGCTGGCTATGCATAAAGGTGTGACATCTGGGCAGCCAAATGGATTAATCAGTTGCCTCTTTGCAACTCACAGCACTAGTTCTGGAGAGGAGAAAGGCAAGAGATCATTTACGCTGTGGGCTTCAAGTTTATAATCCAACTTCTTCTCTGAAGTGGAAACAATTCATATTGTGAGTTTGACAAACATTCATCTGGATTTAGATCAGGGAGCCTAGGCCAAGGGACTTACAGTGGAACTGTCCCTATGTAACAAATAGGTGACAATGAAAAAACTGCTAATATTTTATCCACTTTTTATTTAAAACAATAGTTTGATATATTTTGCATTATTTGCCAGTTTATGTAAATTAGTACTTGCTGGCATGACGCCCACTGGTCCCCATCCTAACTGCCCCTTCTTGCCACTCAGATACTATCATTCCGCACTGGTCCTCGTCATAACTGCCACCAAGATAATAATATTCCCTACTGCTCCCCATATTAATTGCCACTTCTTGCCACCCAGATTCTAACATTCCACACTTCTCTCTTTCTCATCTGCCACTCCCTGCCAGTAAGTACTGACTGACTGTCAGAGACTTTGTCCTGTTGGAGAGTAGAGGGTTACATTTAAATCCTTGTGTGTAAATGACATCATTTTTAAAAACAGTGGGCCTCTTTACCTCAATGGAGGGGGGAAATATTTGGATGATTTTTAAGATTATTTATAGCCAGTTGTAGACGCAGGGTTTAGAGAATTGTTATAATTTCACGAAAAGATCTCAGACATAGGATTATAGGATGACATGTTTATATGACATCTGATAACCTCCTGACTATATCACTTGTGAGAAAACACAGATCTAGGTGAAAATTTTAATATGGTGTGATTGGTCCATCTTCAGGAATCATAGAGTTATTGCCAGAAGAATTTTCAAATATCAGGAAGTGCAGATAATATATTCTGACATCACATTATAATGAGCTGGCTCTTTATCCTCTCAAAGGACGTTTGAGTGTGTCTTTCTGATAAGATTTTACCTTATAAAAGGCGTAGAGTAGTTCACTCTCTTGGATTCCTGACTTTTCTGTTTCCTGATTGCACTCTTGGAATTCCTGTTCCTGGCTGCTGATTTCTGCCAGGCCCAAATAAACTCTAAGAAAAACACTTATTGTCTGGTAACTATATATTTTTTTGTTTTATTTTTATATAAATATTTCCTTTATATTTGAGGAAATGTTTTATATAGTTTTGCTAAATATTGTTCTGGCTAGCTGTATGCAGCAAAACATATCATAATATATATTTGGCTTTAGTTTATTCTGTAATTAATCAGAATTAATTACTTAATTACAAATTGTATCCAGATAATTGTATAAACAGTTGAAAGCAGTTAGATCTATATAGCCTTGTTTATGTATTAGTTAATATAATTATTGATACTTCTAGAATAATATATTGTGTTTCTAGAAAGGTTATTTTAGCTAATATTTCATCTGGGGAATTCTTTTATTAACCCTCCAACTGCTGTTTGTCTATTTTGGTGTGTTTTTCTAGGGATTTCTTTGTTGCATGTGTTTTTGAGCCTAACTTTTGTACAGTGGGAGTTGTGATATGATTACCATTTACAAATATATTGAAGGTCAATACAAAGAACTCTCTAATGAACTATTGGCAGGATGCAGGAAACATGTGCAATCACTATTTCAAGTGTGAAAACCACTAGCGAATAGGTTTGAACATGATTTTGTTGAATTGCACATGAAAAATCAAGATTTGTGAACAGCTGCTCTTTTTTGTGGGCATGGTCTGGATGAACGAATCTGTCTGAGTGGAATAGCAAATGTACCTAATGCAGGAAGGGCTATTGAGCATGTTCTAATCCAGGAAGCCATGGAGGCAGACTGTGCTTCCTGGATTAGAACATGCGCAATATCTAACTGTGCAGGAAAACTGCCTGTAGCACATGCCCCCATTTCTTGCATCCTGCCATATTTACTCAAAGAGCTGAGCAAGAAAGAAAAGGCCATCCATTAAAACTAGAGGAAAGATGCTTTTGACTAAAAAAAAAAGCAGGGTTTTTTTTTACACTAAGGGTAGTACAATTATGGAATTATTTGCCTTGGGATGCTGTGCTTGCAGATACTGTAGTTTCTTTCAAACAAGTAGTAGATAGCTTTCTAGCTCAGTAAAGCACTGATAATTACAACAGTTCCATAGCAGATATTGATCCAGTGAAATATGTGACAGCTATTTGGAGTTGGGAAGGATTTTTTTTTACCCACTTGGGGGTTAATTGCAAATGGCTTCAATAGGGTTTTTGTGCCTTCCTCTGGATCAACAGGGTTAATATGGAATGGACTGAACTTGATGGACTTCTGTCTTTTTTCAGCTTCATCATAATATTTCTATGTAAATCATGGAGAATTAATACTGAATTTCTTGGATTTTGTTAATTGAGTGGGGCCGTTTTCAGTGGCTTTAATTAAACAGTTGAGCATTTTAATATATAAGATATACTGCAATCAATATGTATGAGTGAACAACTTCTGTCATTTGTGTTTTAATCCAAAGTCTTGTCCTTTTATTACCCTTTTTTAATCCAGAAAAAAGATGGTACCATGTTAGCCAGTGGAGTAGATAGGATTCAGTGTAGAAAAAACTCACAAGAGTGGTATAAAGGTGATACCTTTTAATGACTGAGGACATAGAAATTGCAGGCTTTCAGGACACTAAGGCTCGTTCTTCAGGCATGCCTGAAAGCTTGCAATTTCTATGTCCTCAGTCATTAAAAGGTATCACCTTTATACCACTCTTGTGAGTTTTTTGCTACACTGAATCCTATTTACCCTTTTTAATTATCTATCTATCTATCTATCTATCTATCTATCTATCTATTTATCTATCTCTATCTATCTGTCTGTGTCTGTCTGTCTATATATTCATCTCTGTGCATGTATAAAGGTCCTGATGCGGACACAAATGCTGACCATTAACCCTTTTATGCACTAGAGGAACAGGCAACATTTGCTAAGCGTAAAGGGTTACAATTTAACTTTGAAAAAGTCCCATGTGGACTGCCTCTATTTGTAATATGATCATTCACATAAGATAAAGATAATTTAGTGTTCTTTTTTTTATTAAACACCTTGGATACCTCTCAGTGCATTGGATACATTTCTGGCATACAGATGGTTAAGTGAATGTACAGGGATAATATGCGAAAAATAATTTTAATTCAAAAGCAATTACAATGACTCAAATGAAAAACATTACGAATACAAAGCACGTGAACTGATTTACGATTGTTCGTCTATTATTCATTCCATTTTACTGTAGATGTTGTTTCCTCTTTGCATCTGTCCATAGTTTGTTGGCTAAAAGCCAAGCTATCTCCTGGGCTGGCATGTTACCACGCGGCACGGGTCTCTGCTTTTTCTTCTTTTTCCTCTATTAAAGCTGCTGCCTTCCTACAATTCAGTCTAAAAATAGAACCCGTTCAGTGAAAAACACTGCAGAAGCAATGGGAAAAAGGGAGTTTTAAAGGAAAAAAATGTAAAACTGAAATAATTGTTACAGTTTCAAGCATTAAAGTAAACTAGAACCTTTTAATAATACCCCCCCACACACACTTACCTTATGTTGGCTACAAAACTCTAATAACCCCTCTGAAATTTGCCTTTGTGCCTTGTTCAAGAGATAACACCTTAAATAGGTTCTGGATGTTGTGTCTATGGAGGCAGACATGACAGTTGCTAAAGGAACCACAGGACATCAAACTCTGCCCATTGCCCATTGTGATGTTAACCCTTTAAGGAATAGAGGGGGTGAAATGCAATGCTTCACAATGCATCACAGACCCCACTCGTCCTTAAAGAGTTAAGAAAAAACTAACTTCATAAAATGAAATAGGTTGACAGGACTTTAAATAAAAGTGCTTACAGCTGGACTATGTAAAAATTAATTATTCATATTTAAAATATATCTTAAAATATCATGTAATCTTAAATCTGTTTTTTATTACATGTGATTGTCCTGTTCAGAGATCATTTATATAAAGGAATAATAAAACTTAATAAAAAAAAGTTGTGTGTGTGTGTATATATATATATATATATATATATATATATATATATATATATATATATACATACCAAACAAAGGACTGGCATACTCACAGGATTTAAAAGTGTATATAGTTAAAGTCAAATTATACAAAAGCCATGGTAGATGTTACAACTCATTTCTGGAGCCTTTATGAAGACCTAAAAGTAGGGGTTGTCCTGCTGAGTAGAACAAGGGTACTCCCACTGCAATTTATTGCAGCTGAAATTTGCATTGTTGCAGTACTTTCATGGCCTGAAATGTTATAGTGGTGCTGTTGACACCGCAGTCTGTGGACAGCTATGATTAGCTGGCCTTAAACCTCTGTTGGATGCTGGTATTAAAATTCTAGGCTGTGGGAGTACTGTTCTCCAAAAAAATGTGAGTTTGAGGTGTAATAGCTTTTGAATAAAACATGTCTCAGCAGTGGGAGTACCTTGTTTTGCTCAGCAGGATAAACCCTGCAGTACATCTATTCCTTCAGTGTTAAGGGTCGAATGCTAAAAATAAAAGTGGAGGAGTTCTCCCACTATTTGGGAGAACTTAAAATGTCCATTGATATAAATGAAAATGTGAATCCCTTGAATGCTTAAAATCCCCATTTAAATCGATGCAAATTTTTGGAAATGTTAGTTCTCCCTTATAAAACAGATGGTTTGCCACAGAAATCCTCCACCTTCCTTTTGAACATACAGCCCTTTAATGTGGTTTGTGCTGTTTGTATTGAGAGATAATTACCAGATTCAGCTTGTGATTAGTGTCCACTGCTCTCATATTCACAAAGGCTGTTATCTCACCCCATTTACAGACAATCCTGGATAATCAATGGCAGTCTGGGAGCCCTACAATAGGCTGGAATGTCTGTTTCCTCAGAGCATATATAATATTATATTTTAGATCTAAGAAAACTAATACAGAATTATTACAGATGTTATGTTCCTTTAACCCCTAAAGTGCCAGCCTCATGTGGGACACTGACTTGACCATGCCGGTGTCTGACATGTGGCTGAACTTTCCACTTCTGCTGCCTCAATTTCTTTTTAGACTTTGTTGGGGGACATCAGGAGCCCTCCTGATGCCACTCCCCCACCAGCTACTGATCTCCCAGTGGATTGTGCTCCAAGACTAGTACTGATAACCCAGGAGATCAGTATGCTCTCCTGCTGTACTCCTACCTTCTGCGTAGGTGTAGGCGGGATTGGGGGAAGCATCCTCTTCATCAGTGACATGTTCACCTGTGACATTAGGAGGCTTTCCCCCAATCCCACGTACTCCTACCGGGTCCAGTAGGAGTGAAGCAGGAAAGCGCGTTGCTCTTCCCTGTTGCCAATATTGAACAGGGAACTCTGTGTGACGTGATGGAAAGGGAGGAGGGGGAAACGTTTAAGTCTGTTTTCAAGAAGAATATGAAGGTAAAATATTTCAAAACATACTAAGCATTATAAAATTAAATTGAACGATACTAAATAGATTGATTTTGTGATAATACTATTCCTTTAACTCCACCTTCTTGTAAGTTGTTTGCACACCAGGCTATGGGTAAAAAGGCAAATGACCCGTCATTTGATGTGTTGAGTTATCTTCTTTCCACAACAGTATGCTTTGTCTACCTTTTCCTCACTTCTGTGTCTGTTATAACCATTTCACTACATTCAAGTCCTGTTTGAAAACATGTAAGAACAATCAGAGGTAGTGGTTGGTGTAGTTCTGTACTTCTGGTGCCCCCTACGGTATGTTATCTCTTACCACTGGGGTGGCATTTTTCTCCTAAGCATAATAGCTAATAAATATAGAAGGAAATTGAATAGTTTTCAAAGATTTTAGTACATTTGAAGGAGTGAATATGTAAAAAATATAAATAAATTATATTTTTATAACTGTAGCGCCACCTTATGGAAACAAGTGACTCCTTGTTTATATATAGTTTTATGTAGTTATTGACCTTTTTCAGGGTAGTTTTACCATGTGAACACTGGAATGTGCATTTTATTTAAAATAGCTGAAAATGCAATTTTGGCCTCCTGATAATTAGGGGTATCCTGTATGCATGTGGGTAAAACTATGCATATTGGGTATATTTGTACTTGGGAGAGATCCAGGGCTTTTTCAAATGCTAAAAATCTTTCTCAATCCACATAAATATTTTTGATATGTAGTGCATGATTTTAGCAAAATAAGTAATTTTTCACCTTTTTGTAATTATAGCTTGTGGCATGATGTAAAATTTACTTCATGTGAGGTACCGCAAAAAAATGATAAATAGCTTTCCATATGTAACTAGAAAGGGACAGTAATGTTTCATAATAAAAGCAGCTCTAATTAATCATCATAGTATTTGGAGAGTGTTTTTTCAAATCTGTCAGAGTTGTAGTTCAAGAGTAATTCAATGACAAAGTATCCCCCTCCCGCCCCTTTTACTGATGTAACACTGTTCAGCCAGAGCAGAAGGGAGGTGCCCAGGTAGATTGCAGAGAGGGACAATCTTCAATTAAGATAAGGGAAAAACCTGAAGAACTTGTCCGGGGGGGGGGGGGCAGGGCTTTCATTGTTCTCATAGGAAGAAGATTGTCCCCTTCTGTTATCTGTCTGGTCTATGGACTGCATTCCACATCTGAGAAGAGATGGCTTACATTAGGTAAAAGGGGCGGGAGGTGGAAACTTTGCTTGTGAATATCTCTCAAACCATAAAGGTTTGAGAGATAAGACATATCATTCTTCGTGTTTTTTAATGCCTACAAAATAAAATAAAGATAAAACAAAGTATTACTATCCCTTTAAAGGAGTAATTGGCTTCTATGTTGGGGAATATACAGGTATATGCACTGCTGGAAATTACCTTATTAACCCTTTGAGTGCCATAGCGGTATCCAACACCCCTCTGGAACTCAAAGAGTTTAAAATAAATATTACAGCTAATGCAGTTATTTTTAACCCCTTAAGGACCGGCCGAGTTAAGAACCCAGGGCATTTTTTTTCATCATTTGATTCAGGACTGCGCTGGGACCCCTGAATTCCATGACTAGTTGTTAGGGCCGTCATGGCTATCCTGCACTTAACACGTCATTGGTCCTTAAGGGGTTAATATTAAACCAGTGATTCTCAACAGGACTGTCATGTCACATTCATGCGTTCAATGTGTCACACAATACATCCGTTACATTGTAGTAGGGTAAATATACAAATTTGCCAGTGCACTGTATTAGCGCTGTGATGCATGTCGGCAGACATATTCCACTAGTATAAGACTTTGATTCCAGTGACACCCAAATACCAGCCTCTTTGCATATGCAAGCAAATGGTATTCGCTAAGGCCATTTCTGTGATACCTTAGATCTAAACAAGGCATAGAGAAAAGGACTGCCCAAAATGTGTTATAGGGAGGAAATCTGGTTATGTTGCTTAGTAAATTGGTGTTAGGCAGGTACAGGGAGCGGAAATCTATTCCTATGCTTGACTTGGCAAGGAATCATTTTTTTTACATTCACCACAATGCTTTTTTCTGCAAACATGTCACAGAAATTAAAGTGATGCAGCTATATGTGTCACAACTTAAAAATGGTTGGGGGGAAACTTCTATAAAATGTTAAAAACAGCATCACCTTCTAGACGTTTCACCAGACATTTATTCTGTTGCATTCTATGGAAGAGGTGAGCCACTGGCTACAGTTCATTGCTTTGCAATAGTTAGAGACCTTTATAGCATTCAATGGGTTAAAACCCCCATTTATGTCACTGGAATATTCATGTTTGCCTGTGTTGCAGCTGGATTACTGCAGAGTTGCTCCACTTTACTTAATTCATCAGCCTCACCTTGTAGAAGGAGGCAGGATAGTTAGTGTTGCCACTGACCTGTGCAGAACATTTTAGTTGCCTAATTAGAAGTGGCATTTGAAGCCATCCAATGGTAAATTTACTTAATTCTACTGGAAGGACTATGAGTCAGATATTTGAACAAAATAGAGGTGAGAAAGGTGATTGGCTGGCAAGTTTGTTGCATATTTTATTACTGTACAAAAGGAGAAAAACTTGGTTGATAAACTAAAAAGAGCAATTCTGGGGTGTATTAACTGTACCCTAGGGGACAAACTAACACAGAGAGCAATGTATTCTTTCTAACCTCTTCGGACTGAGTCTTAAATAATCAGTGCCTCTGTCATCTGCAAATAACAATGTTCTAAAGAATTAAATCACATTTACAACTTGAAGACCAGTGGTGCACAATGAATTGAGAAGCAAATGATTGCATGCCCCTGTGGTGCTCAAGGGGTTACTTTGTTCAGAATCATTTCCAACCTTCTGTAATGGATCAGAAAGGATCAATAACGTTTCATTCCAAAAAGAAACAAATATGTCGTAGGTGATTTTCTCACTGAGTAAAAATTCTTATCACTGAGCCATTTAATCTTTTGAGAGCTAGAGAGATATCCAGACTCAATGCGTTGGATACCTCTCTGGCTCTCAGAGGGTTAAGGCTCAGGGGAATGTACAGTGAATTGAATTACATGCCTATCTGATAATTAAACAATTAATATGGAGGGCTGTAACATTTTATAATAAAAAAAGTTTACTGCTCCTTTAAGAACTGGATCACAGTTCAGTAAATCAAGACTGACCCTTTGAGTGCAGAAATCAGCCCAACCCTTTGAGTGCAGAAATCAGCCCAAACAACTTGATGTTTAAAAAGTGTCTGACCGTTGGAACTGGTGTGTGCACAGAACTGTGGGATCCTGTTGCGGGGAGGATCAGTGCCAATTTGCCCCGCTGGCTATCGGACCGGTACCCAGAGAGCTGGATCGGTCATATTGTTGGTGTGAGTATACGAGCTCTGTATTTTAAGCATACTATATGTTATTATTAGTACAGCTCTCCTCGTATTTCTTCTTTCTTGGTTAAAGCAGTTCATCTGGTAGAACCATGAGTTTGTAAAATAATTAGAAATAGATATTTCTTATGGGTAGGATTGATATATGTGCTTAATGCGTGTCTTTATCGAGAAATCATAAATGATACAACATATGCAGACTCTCTGACATTACAAGTAGTAACAGAAAGATAAACAGAAAGGGGAAGAACAAAGGTGCATACAGTAGTACTCTCCCACATGACCATCCTACAGCAAAAATGATTTTAGTGTTCCTTTAACCCCTAGAGTGCCAGCCTCATGTGGGACACTGACTTGACCATGCCGGTGTCTGACATGTGGCTGGACTTTCCACTTCTGCCGCCTCAATTTCTTTTTAGACTTTGTTGGGGGACATCAGGACCCCTCCTGAAGCCACCCCCCACCAGCTACTGATCTCCCAGAGGATTATGCTCCAAGACTAGTACTGATAACCCAGGAAATCAGTATGCTCTCCTGCTGTACTCCTACCCAAACTTCTGTGTAGGAGTAGGCGGGATTGGTGGAAGTATCCTCTTCATCAGTGACATGTTCACCTGTGACGTTAGGAGGCTTTCCCCCAATCCCACGTACTCCTACCGGGTCCAGTAGGAGTGAAGCAGGAAAGCGCGTTGCTCTTCCCTGTCGCCAATATTGAACAGGGAACTCTGTGTGACGTGATGGAAAGGGACAGGAGGGGGAAACGTTTAAGTCCATTTTCAAGAAGAATATGAAGGTAAAATATTTCAAAACATATTAAGCATTATAAAAATTAAATTGAACGATACTATATAGATTTATTTTGTGATAATACTATTCATTTAACTCCACCTTCTTGTAAGATGTTTGCACACCAGGCTATGGGTAAAAAAGGCAAATGACCCCTCATTTGATGTGGTGAGTTATCTTCTTTCCACAACAGTATGCTTTGTCTACCTTTTCTTCACCTCTGTGGCTGTTATAACCATTTTACCAAAGTTTTTCCAAAGTTTGTAAAATAATTAGAAATAGATATTTCTTATGGGTAGGATTGATATATGTGCTTAATGCATGTCTTTATTGAGAAATCATAAATGATACGACATATGCAGACTCTCTGACATTACAAGTAGTAACAGAAAGATAAACAGAAAGGGGAAGAACAAAGGTGCATACAGCAGTACTCTCCCACATGACCATCCTACAGCAAAAAAGACGCTGCATCCCAGAAAAGGCAATCACAAGAAGTTCAAATGCTAAAGGACTACCAGAAGGAACCTATTTTAATGAAGTTACCTAAGTAATACCAATGTGGTATGCAAAAAGAAGGGTAAAGGGAGGGGGAGAGCTTAGGGCAAGAGAGAACACAAATACAACCAGAAATCATCTGGGAAGTACATGTTGCCTAGGAGCCTGGACTTAAAGTGTATCTCTCACATAGATATAAGTAATGCTCAATAGTTAGAGCATTTAGGGAAAACATTTAAAACGTTCATTTAAAAAAAAAATAAATGTTTAAAAAGTGCCCTGCAGCCTACTTCCAGCTTGCCGAAGCTTGCCGAACTGCCTCTGATCCCCTCCCTCCTCCGATGACAGCGGTTGTTTGTCTCTAAACTGGAGCAATCTCATTGTCTAGATATCGATCTCTGCCAGTGAGATTGCTCCATTTTAGAAAAAGAGAGCATCCGTCATCGGAGGATTCTGGGAAGTGGGATGGGAACAGAGGCAGTACTGCAAGCCGGAAGTAGGCTGCCAGGCACTTTTTAAACATTAAGTTTTTTGCAGATAACACTTTTTTTTTTTAAATGAACAACGTTTTAAATGTTTTTCACTAAATGCTCTAACTAATGAGCATTACTTATATCTATGTGAGAGATCCCCTTTAAAATGCTTGGCTGAATTACTACTAAAGATCAGAAAATGTCATGTCTGCTGTGGGTTAGTAAACTCATCCCACCTTCCACATACAGAATTCTAACCAAGGAGACCAGACATCATCAAGAGAAAACTGTTCAACTTTCATGCAATGCATAACTTTTTGACACTGATTATTCTACTGTGTAATTCTCCAACAGTGGGAGTTTTCTTGCTTCCATAGTAGGGGAAGTACATATTATGGCCTTTGATGCAAACATTATAAAACCATCTCTATTTTATAGATCATTGATTATTGCTGTAAGGTGTTGAATAGTTTACTCTTGACTTATGAATCACTGTTGAATGTCCTGTTGGTGTACAAATAAAGCCTCAAAAGTTTCCTGCAGCTCATGAACCTGTGTTACAATTGATTGCATTTTCCTTTAAGAAGGTGTCTAAATGTCCCTGTGAGGCTGCTGGCATGAAATCAGGAAGAAGATTGGTAGAAGCCTCACAGAGAATATTTATAAACTTAATAATAGATATCTCCCACCACCCGGCACTGCCAATAGCTAGGGAACAAAATTCAAAATGTTTTCAAAAGGGATGGAAATGTACGCAGCAGTCAAGCCTTCCCTTTTCCCTTTGATTCAAGGAAGGTAACGATCTGCTCGTCCAACATCTACTGCATTCCACTGCTAACTGAGCAGTGTGCGTGCGCCAACTCGCCACACTTCCTATATAACTTCTGCTCCACTGACAGCAGGTCACTTACTATTCCACTACAAGAAAATAGTGAGTCAACCTGCCTTCTCCTTCAGAGCTTGGAATAATCTTTTGGCAGTTTAAAATCCAGTAAAATACGTTCTA
This sequence comes from Rhinophrynus dorsalis, assembly GCA_037306005.1. Classification (NCBI taxonomy): domain Eukaryota; kingdom Metazoa; phylum Chordata; class Amphibia; order Anura; family Rhinophrynidae; genus Rhinophrynus; species Rhinophrynus dorsalis. The sequence continues at coordinate 67,818,295 of CM074718.1, read as the reverse complement.
CTTTGTATTTAAAAACAATACATAACTATCTATAATTGCTAATGTGTAATTTTTATTTTCTTGCTTTACTTCGTGTTTATCAGTGTTAATCCTTGTGGCATACCACCAGGTCAGCTTATTAAGATATCACTGCTGGATCACAGTCTCCAACCCACTTCTTCTTCATGTACTGGAGAGGTCTCTAGCATCCCAACAGTTAAATGGCCATTCAATGGGAAGTTTGTGAGCTTTCTTAAACCCTGTGGCACAGTTAGTTTGCTTCAGAATTCATTCAGTTATTCCTAGTACATTGGCTTCATTGGTTCCTGTGGTCAGACCACTATTCAGACCTAAAATCCTACATCAACCCAGGAGAGATGCACTATGGTGTGATAGGAAGTTGATAATGTGGTGATAAAGAGGAGATGACTCCAGTGATATCACTTCTCCAATTCCTATATTATTCGATGGAGCCAATGCACTAAGATTTCCCCAGTTTTGGAGATCTTAGTGCGTATACTTTATAGAATAACACATAAACTGGAGAAGTGATATCACTGGAGAAGTCGTCTCCGCTTTATCACCTCTTTATCATGACTAAGTGCGTAACCCCCTCCCCCCACTGAACTCCCACTGCAGTTATGTGCTCTGCCTGTGTGTCAAGAATGTATTCAGTGGTTAATTTCTCAGTCATATGCATAAAACCAGGGAAATACAGATTAATTTGTACCAACTCAATTGTGCTACCCCATGTGCAAAGTTGAAGTGATGACGTGGGTATTACTTGTGTACGTTCTCTCTTTTTTTGTTTTAAATGTAAACATTAATATCTATGGTTGTATTAGCATTAACCCTTTGAGTGCCAGAGGGGTACACAATGCATTGCAAAGCAATGCTCTGCGTACCCCTCTGGCACTCAAAAGGTTAGGGGAGAGCACTCAGTTCTCACCAGGGTCTTCTACCTGCAAATTTTCATGAGAATCCATGGACTGCTTTGGGCTGTAGGGCCGACTACAGTTTCTCATAGCATATAATGGGAATTTTATTTAAACATTTTGGTACTATGAAACTACACAACTAATTTATATAAAACTTTTTAGGGTTTGTAGGGACTGCCAATCAGACGTGAAATCCAAAATGTCAGCCAATTTTGCTACTGCAATCAAAAGTTATGGCCAAAATAAAAATGTCAAGTAACATAGAACCTTTGTTCAAACATAACCATAGAAGTCCTATAGGGCTTATATAATATATCTTTTGTTTAGTACCATCCCTAAGGTCTAAGCTAAAAAGAGCTCTTTGATGATAGCAATTCCTGTATACGTTAGAGAAATATTTCCAGGATTTACTGAATTTATGTGAAAGTGTGCAATGCACACTGAGATATATTGAAGACAGAGTAAGAATTTATATATCGTAATAGAACCTTTTAAACCTTTCTTGTTTTGGAGTGTGTCCAGATCATTTCAAGTTACTTCTTTTCTGAATTATTTATCATATTAGTAGCTCTATAATTGTATTATTTTAAAAGGAAATCAGTTATCAGTTTCAGGGACCAGAGGCATGTGTGATGCATTGCTCTGAAATGGTCATCAAACAGTTAATATGATTCTAACCATGGTTAAGTCTTTAAGTGCCACAGGGGAATGCAATGAATTGCTTTGCAATGCGTTGATTACACCGCTGGCACTCAAAGGGTTAAAGGAATGTTAACAAGTCCTGTTAAAGGGTTAGTAATGTCTTTATTAAACAAAACGAAATATTGTAGCTATTTCAAAAATAAACTAAACGATCCAAGTGCCGTCTCTCAAACATTTATGGTTTGAGAGATATAATGTTTTAAAGCCCCGCTCCCTCCGCTTTCCCCGATGTCAGCTGTAAAGCTGACAGAAGATTTGTGTCGGCCGACTCTAGGCAGTTCTTCAGCAGAGCCGAACCACTGCAGTCTAAAAAGAAATACTTCATTGGAACAGTCTACAAAGTGTGCCTGGTTTGCAAGCACACTTTGTAGACCATTCCAATTAAGTATTTCTTTTTAGATAGCGGTATTTCGGCTCTGCTGAAGAACCGCCGGCTGATCCCGGGCCCAGGATCACCTGCTGTCAGCTTAAAGCTGACGTAAGTACAAGGGGAGGGAAGGGGGACTTTAAAATGTAACAGCTCTCAAACCATAAAGGTTTGAGAGCTGGGACTTAGATCATTTAGTTTATTTTTTGTAATAGCTACAATATTTTATTTTGTTTAATAAAGACGTTACTAAACCTTTAATAATCTGCCATTTACTTTACCCTAATGGCTTCTATGACTATTATTATTTAAATTAATATTTTATTATGTTATGTTTATTATGTTAAGATTACCATGGATGCAGACATGATTCTTTGATGCAGAAACCCAGGACTTCATCCCCACCCCTCAAAGAAGTTTTTATATTAAGTATTTTAGGCCTCTGTTGGAGGCATTTGGGTTCTGTAACGTGTAACATCCTATATTATAAATAGCTAAGGATGTTTGTCAGAAGCCATCATACGCAGTAGAGATGGCTGCGCGCGCTGCAGTCATGCGCAGTACAGACTGGCCGCTCCACGGCTGGACCTGAGTCCTCTCTGCGCACATTCCTGGGACCAGGAATTTGCGCAGAGAGGGCTCCAGTCTGAATTCAGAGTGCCCTGCTCCATATCAGCCACGGCGCGGGTAGTCTGTAGTGCGCATGACTGCAGCGCCTCCAGTATTGGCCCGTGTACATGGGCTTTAAAACTAGTAGAATCATATTCACCTCCACAGAGATGATATCCAGTGCTAATTAGAGAATAATTTTGGGGAACCAATCCATGTAGAATTAATAAATTCTTTATAATTTTTTCATTAACTTAAATCTCAAGGTGGTTGAAATGAAATGAACATTTCCCAAATTCCATGCCTTAAAATGGAGTTTTTAACCTCATGAAAACTAAAGAGGTCTTCAATGCATCCCCACCTCTCTGGCATGAAAGGTGATAAAGTGGAGGTGACTTCTCCTATGCGATCACTTCTCCAGTTGCCCTGGAGAAGCCCTTACAGAATTGCTTTCTGTTCCTCTCTCACAGCACAGCACGTGAATGGGTTGGGTTAGACATAGAGAAGGTGCCTGTCTTGGCAATTAGAGCTGGTTGTGGAGTCAGATGGTGAAAGAGAAACAGTGCGACTGCAAGATTGATGATCCATTTTGCAGCCGCACTATCTCTCTCCCCGCCATCTGACCCCACAACCCAGCTCCAAGAGAAGCACCTTCTCCTATGCCAAACTCGTTCTGCACTGCTGTGCTGTAAGTCCTGAGGCTGCGTTTCTTTCTGTATATGTACGATTTCTGTTTAGTTTTATACCTGATTCATTATTAACCCTTTAAGAAATGTATGCGACCAATTGCCTCCAAACATGTTACATATCCCACTGGTCATTAAAAGGTTAACTAAACAAAACGTTGGCCTGTGACAGGGAGATTGGCTCTCCAGCTGGTATTGGACTTCAAATTCTTTACCAGTCAGTTGGTCAAAGATAATAGAAGTTGTAGCACCATTGCAGTTGGAGAGCTTCAAGGTACCAACTCACGATTCTGTGGTTATTTAGGCTGCTATGACCAGCAAGAGAGGCTCTATGGATCAGGGTGCTGCTGGTGCTGATACACATGGGTAAGACGAAGTCAGCAGCACCAGCAGTATAGGAGCCCACATACCAATGATTCCTATTCCCCTGGTATTGTCCCTCTAGGGAAGTATATTGAAGGAGGTGGAACTGACTAGTAGTATGAGCAGCAGTACACAACAGCTGCCTGTGTCTTCTCAGTCACACAAAATTTTGGGGTATTTGGGGTAAATCTTCAACGTACCAACTCCCCATTCTGTGGTTATTTAGGCTGCTAGTTTAATTTATATTTTGTGAATATATATTAATAATTTATGAACAACAGATAACGGAACCCCCCCCCCCCATCCGGGCATGCCTGGCACACCACACTACCCAACAGCTATTCAGTGTTCTTTGTTTTTTATATGTCTGTGTTAACGCAGACAAGTGTCAGTGTGCCTTGTAATCAGCTCGCTCCTCGCTCCACTAAAGACACTCGTATATATATTGTGACGTTAGTTTAGCAGTCGATGCATTCTCTTTGGACAACTAATGCAATGGAGGTAAAGTATAGAATGTGGGCGGTGCTAGGGAGAGGTAGAAGGAGTGGAGGATGGAGTGTTTCAGGATTGGGACAGCTTTGCAGTGCGGTACAGCTTGTACCGCACAGAATGTCACAAGGCACTTTTTTAAAAGGCTATTTCTTTTATAATATCGAAACAAATCCAAAAACCCATAGCCGGTTTAAAAGATACGTTGAATAAGATAAAGTTGGGGATTAATGTACTAAATGGAGTTTATTACTGTGAGGTGTGAGTGTTCTTCATTCATACCAGAATTCTCTGGATCTGCTCTGGAGTCTCTGGTTCTCAGACGGAATTCCTGGGTCTTCAGAGGCTGATCCAGACGATTTCAGTGTGAATTGCACCAACTTTCCTACCCATTCCTCCTACTCCTTCCCAATTCTGTCCATTTCTCAATTTCAGGGGAAAATCCTGCCCTTCAGCTTTCCATCTCTGCCCATCCTGATTGGGTTTATCTCCCATTATGACACAAATTGCATCATATGACACTTCCATCCCCAGTCCTATGGGTTTCTTCAGGAGTGCAGTACAAAAATGTTCCCAGTTATCATAATTATCTCTTTTTTTCACTGTTGGTATAAAACAAGCCACACCTGCCAGTGCAATTATGATTTTTTATTAATTATTATTATTATTATTATTATTATTTATATTTTATAAGATTCCGTAAATACTTTTTTTAGTACATAACAAACAATGTTTAGAAAGTGCATGCTGGCATTTTGTGCTATTTAACCCTTTGAGTGCCAGAGGGGTACACAACGCATTGCTCTGCAATGCCTTGTGTACCCCTCTGACACTCAAAGGGTTAAAAGGAAGGAAGTGGGACTTAGCAACACAGAACACTGCACTAGAAGAAGTTATAAAGGGAAACGGATTTCCCATAATGTTTCCAGCCGAAAAAGCCTTAATTCCAGCTGCTACTCGTGACCTGAACAAATGAAACGGCCTCTAAAGCATGGTTGGGCAACGTGAGGCCCTCCAGCTGCTGCCAAACCACAACTCCCATGATTCCCTGCCAGCCATTGTCTACTACTGCTTACGTTGTCTACCACTGTTCTAAAGCTGAATAACAATTGACTGAATAAAATGAACAATTCTATAATGTAAGCACTAATGGAAGATATTTATGCATTAGCTTATTCAATGGGAAAGAGCAATATTGTGAAAAAAATATTTATTGCAGGGCTTTTCCTAATGAGTAAAACAAAAGAACTCCCACTGCTTCATTCAAAAAGTTATTATAGCTTAATCTGTTATGAAAAGGCAGAGCTGTTAGTCCAGAACATTGCTGCATTTTTCAGACTGTTTAGGTGGAACACTATGTTATTGTGTCTTAGTGAATCATTGTTTTAGCGCTCTAAGACGTGTCAAACTCAAGGGCCACATACTGTAGAGTGCCCAATAAGACGAGCCTCAATAATTCCCAGGAAAGGGGGCCTGCGCCAATGGCTTCTAATATCAGAACTATAATTTTTGGGGGGAAGGTCTGGAGAGAGGGTAACATGTAAATAGTTTGCTGTCTTGCTCTGGCTGTTCTGTGTTACTTCTTAAAAAAAAAAAAAAAAAAAAAAAAAAAGGTAAGCATCCTTTGTCACTCAATCTGTTACAGACTACAGGCTGAATTCAGATGCAGGAGATAAATGTTATCTCCTGTTTTATCAAAAATGTTCCTGTTGAAGTCTATGGGGATACCTGGATCTCCTATCATCCCCAGCCAGCCTACAGCTGGAGAGCCAAGGCTTGCCTACACGTGCTCTAAAAGGTGATGGCAAACCAAACTGATCTAAAATGTAATTTGGACCAGCAAGGCCACACTGTACTTAACTCTTTGAGTGCCAGAGGGGTAAGCAATGCATTGTAATGCAATGTGTTGCATTCCCCTCTGGCACTCAGTGGGTTAAAATGAGAAACCCTGTTTAGCTAGGAGGATACATGAACCTCAGTAACACACTCCACTAGACTCCCCATCTTTGGAATTCACTACCATGCTTCACTAGACTCTCTCCTAGCTTTTAATCATGCGAGCACTTCCAGAACCAATATAATAACACTGTTACACCCGATACCTATAACTGTCCCAACCTGACACTATCAAAACAGGGTATTTTACTGGCCCTTTCAAACCAGCTTGTGCAACCAGCTTTCTAGTTGTCCCAAACCTTTTCCTTCTAACTAAATGGAATCCCATCAGAATATACCCTGTGCTTGTTTCCCCCTTCTATAGATTGTAATCTCTCCAGGACAAGGCCCTCTCCACCATTTGTATCAATTAAGTGTGTTGCTTTTATAATGAGTTCCCTAATTGCATAGCACTGTGGGTACTTTATAAATTAATAATGATAATAATCTCTTTAGCGTTAATTTAATTTAATTTAAATCCACAATTAAATTAATGAGTATTTGGGAAATATTTTTGCTCTCTAAAATGTTTCCTCCAGAATTGCACCATTTCTTAGTACATCAGCTTCTCGGTGTGTAAGATTGCAAAAAAGAAAAATGTAATATTATACAAGAATAAATCTATTGTTATTTTATGTACAAGAATGCAGCTGTGGCATATTAAGCTAAATAAAGCAGTGTAATTGTGAAATATGCATATGCTAGTCATTTCTATTACTCACATATGGCTATTATGTGTTTCCTTGTGGGCGAGTGTAGTCAGGCTGATGTAAGCAACTGGTGGCAAACTATAAAGCTGTAGTCCCCCTTAAACCCTTGGTTGCTTGAGAGGTCACCAACGCATTGCTTTGCAGTGCATTGTAGATCTCTCTGGTATCCAAGGTGTTAAGTAATAACTACATCTGTTTTCCACTGTCGCTAACAGTGGTTATTCAAACATATGATGTGAATTAACACCATTTTTGAGCATACATTAAATCAGTTTAATAGAATTTTGTGATCACACATGGATTTACACAATGCAATGTGCTTACCACCATAGCTTGAGAAAATGAGTTTTCACATACATAAAATGCAGAGTTTTCACACCTACCTGCACATAATGCTGAGCTTTCATACTTACATCCACACATTGAGCAGACGGCGTCCTGCACCCCAGATCAAAGGGAAAATTCAGGCAAAGGGATTACCAGACTGTGAGGTATGAGTATCAGAGTTTCTGATGGGTGGGCTCCCTTCAATTGGAGGGCTCTGATAGCTGCACACTTTGTCCTATTGTTAATACAATCCTGAGTATAGTAACATAGTTTGTGCATGGATGTGAAAAAATAGATAAAAGATTTGAGAAAATGTGTGAATGAAAATTAACTTATACTAGGAACATGCATAGTAACATTGTTGATGAGACTGAAAAAAGACATGAGCCCATCAAGTCCAGCCCATGCCAAAAACACCCCTGTTGATCCAGAGAAAGGCAAAAAAAGCCCCAAGTGGGTAAAAAGATTATTTCATGACTCCAAATGTCAGTCAGACCTTTATTGCATTGAAGCCATCTAACATCATTTTCAATATTGTTCTGTGCTAGATATGCATTCATTGCTTTTTGGAAAGCAGTTGCATTATCTGCAAGTACAACATGCCGAGGCAAAGAATTCCATAGCTTTACTGCCCTTAAAGCGGAACTACAACCCAATAATAAGATAGCATCACATCATTGCCCATCTGGCAACTAGCTGCTCATTAGCTCTAGTTGCCAGAATTCTTACCGGATTAAAGAGAAATCTCTATTCTTCATGGACTGACAGCAAGACAGAGCGCAGACATCTTGCCCTAGTGACGTCCACACGCCTGCGATGTCAGTCCTAGTCGGGTCTAGGGACTGACAGCGCAGGTCTGTGGACGTCACTAGGGCAAGATGTCTTGCTGTCAATCCATCAGTTTCCTATTTTGGATGGTGACTGCACTTTCTGCTGTTGAGAAATGTGATGATTTTCTGCTTTTTTCCTGCCTAGCTCACTACACAGAACACTAGGTAAGACTGAATTTCACCCACAATGTATAAAGTTTCCCTTCTTTCCTGCAAGCATAGTATTAAACGAGTATCAGGTTTGTGCAGCATGTCATTTCTGTATTTGTCATGGTATCCTTTTAAAAGGTTGTATGCAAAAGAGTGTGCAACCACATGAGACATTAACCATGTTGCCACAATAAAAATGGAGACATGAGAATCTCACACTGCAAGACAGAGCAAAATTCTCATGTCGCTTCCTTAAAGGGCTCTCTCCCCTTCTCTTTGTCGCTTCCTTAAACTACATTTTTGATGCATGTCTGATTAACGTGGGTCAGCTGTAAGTGAAATTACAATTGCTTTAACCTTTTGAGTGCCAGACGGGGTGGGCAACCCTCTGGCATTCAAATGGTTATCGTGTGAGTAAATTCAGCTGACCCATGTTAATCAGACATGCATCAAAAATGCCATTTAAGGAAGTGACACAGAGAAGGGGAGAGACAGCCCATAGCCTTTCAGCCAGCCTCTCCTCCTCTTACGAGCCCATCCAGAGATGCGCCCTTTAAGGAGGAGACATGAGAATCTCGCACTGTCTTGCAGTGTGAGATTCTCATGTCACCATTATTATTGTGGAGACATGGTTAATGTCTCATGTTTTGCACGGTCATGTGTAGTTTAGGCAGTTTTGTGGGCAGGAAATGTGTTCTTTGTATTAGGGGAGTAGGGGGACTCTGTGGAAAATTAACTCAAAATACCTAAACATTTTGGGTAACTGAGAAAGATAGCTGTGATCCAATTTCCTTCCTTATCCTGCTATTATTTCTGTGTTAGGGGTTATGGGAATTTGAGTAGAAAGCAAAGGAGATTTACCCCAAATACCCCAAAATTTTGTGTGACTGAGAAGACACAGGCAGCTGTTGTGTACTGCTGCTCATACTACTAGTCAGTTCCACCTCCTTCAATATACTTCCCTAGAGGGACAATACCAGGGGAATAGGAATCATTGGGTCGGGGTATGTGGGCTCCTATACTGCTGGTGCTGCTGACTTCTTCTTACCCATGTGTATCAGCACCAGCAGCACCCTGATCCATAGAGCCTCTCTTGCTGGTCATAGTGCTAGACTGCACTTAAAAAAGTTATATTTTAATTTTAACTCCCCCCCCCCTCTCTCTGCCTGTTTCTGGTCTCTTTGTCTCATAAACTACACCAGGGTGGGTGGTGGGCAATTATGGGTTTTTATATTGTGGAGGAGGGAAGGTTTGCCGCCATTGGAAAACATAGACAGGAAATGGAAAAACCCTTGTAGGAGATTCTGTGGTGTTAGCAAAATGGAGGGAAATGTATGGTCTTCTCTATTGGTAGATATTCCCATGGGAAATGAGGAAGAACATACCTTTTTGTGAAAACTCTCACAGGGACTTTTCACCCATCCCTATTCCTAACTCATCACACCTGGCCACTCCCAGCAAGTAAGATACAAAAAACATTGGTGAGCCCCCTTCCTTTTCTTCAACAACCCTTTGAGTACCAGAGAGGTATAATTACATGTATACAAGAGTCAATTATGCAACCATGAACTGGTCTCTGATAGTATTTGTGTTCATATCTTTTTGACCTAGAAAAGCTTTGTAATTTCTCCAAGCTGTTAACCCTATGATTGCCAGAGGGGTACGCAACGCATTGCTTTGCAATGCGTTGCGTACCCCTCTGGCACTCAAAGGGTTAAACAAAATATTAGCCACTGCTGCTACAGTTTTCAATAAATATACCACCCCCATTAATGCGTCCTCACATGTCCTTCCGAGCTTACCTCTCTCCAGTGTCACCGTTTGTCCTGTCGTCATCTTATCATTCAATAAAACACTTTTCCATCCTCCGCATTGTTAAATGGCTGATGTATTTGACTTTATCTTATCCATTCTCTCCTTTCTCCTTTCCAAGCTGCGGATTTTAAAATCATCTTTTCTGATAAGTCTTACTGTGCAGAATTAAAATTGCTTCGCCACCTCTACAGAATGTCTTTCAGGAGATACGGGGAGAGATTTTATTCCGATTATTAACCTCTTCTTATTTTAAAGGGATAACTGCTTCTACAAGAATAAGTGGCTTATAAAGTTGAATTAACACCTTGTAATAATAATAAACCCCACTTACCTTCCTATGGTCCATATGAATTTTTGACCTTTTGCCTTTGTTCAATAGGTAACATCTTCAAACAGCACTGGATGTCCTGACCCTGCATGCTCCTGTCACTGTGTCCCTCGTAGACATTACATACAGGATTGACTGAAGATGTTTTCTCTTGGACAAAGGCACACAACCAACATTCATAGGCATACCTGGGAACTTTCTGTTATAGAGTCCCCAGAGGGGTGTAATTGACATGAATTGTGTCAAAAAGGGGTGGGGCTTGCCCTCAAGTGGGGGTGGGGCATAACACACACACATATCATAAAAGTGCACGTGGAGTGGAATGGAAATGGGAGGAACAGGTTGGGAAGGAGCAGAAGTGGGCAGACTTTCATTAGCAACTCCAGAGAATCAGCCTCTGCCCTAGAGACCCGATAATGCAGAGTCAAGACCAGAGTTGTAAGTATGTACATAGGGCCATTAGGATTTTCTTGTCACATTAACACAAGAGGGTATTATTTAGATGTGCTATATCTCCTTTAGTTAGCATACCATAAAACGTACTTACGTGTCCTTCCTGCAGCAGGAGGTAGATATTTTTATATATGTTTGTGTCACATTAGAATCACTCTGCACTTCCTTCACTAAAAAGAAAATGGGGAAACTGGTAAAATACAATAATAAGGAGAAAGAAAGAGACCTTCCACATTGAGCACTCGTATAATTCACAAATTCGCCTACCCTAACTGGGTCACAAAAACATGGGGTAAAGATTATAATAAAACATAACTTTTATTGATGTGTTAAAAAGGCGAACTAAAGATAAGGATAAAAAGCATCTATTCCCACTCATACCTCATAAACCTATTTGTGTTCAAATTAGAACTAGCAAACTGTTGTATTAAGATACTTGCAGGGTATTGCGTTGCAGTGAAGTAATCAATAACCAATTAATCAAAGACAAACTCAAACATCTATAACAGTCACAAACTGACTATCAGATTGGCTTAAAGTTTCGATTAAGAGCTGTTGGCTTTAAAACTGCTGGTCATACATCGACGTAAGTTATTTTGGACTTTCCAAGCACAGCTGAATGTCACTATCGATATGTAAGATAAATGAGTAACGTGGGTAAGATATCTTATAAAAATGACTCATCACTGAATATACGCTGAGGAATTTCATTGTTACACTGCAGGTTTTTGCGTGGAATAAAAGAAAACCAGGCTTTCCCAAAAAGCAAACTGACAACCCTGACAATTCCATTACATCAGAAGTAGAATCCACAAATTATTTTTTAGGGCACAGATCGAGAAAAACTCGGTGGAACAAAAGAGGAGGGGCAAGACCAGAAGTGGAAATAAGGGAGTTTAGAAACAGAGGGAAATGGGGTTATCAACAACAAGGGAGCAATTATTGGTTCAGGAAATAGAAAATTGCTATACAGACAAATTGCAGATCATTGATCTGTCTGAACACATACTTGGACCGGCACATGAAAGCCTGTTATCTAAAGGCCTAAGTTTCTCACCAACCAATTGTCTTGATAAATTTTCTTTCCTAACAGATGTGTATAAATTTACAAGAAAACTGCTCTTGAAAAAAATCTTTGTTAATAAGGGTTGCCCTGTATCCCTCTCTCTTGGCTCTGCTGATTTGGATGATGAGAATCTCCAGACTCTCATTGATCTCATAGATGACTATACAACCTAAATATAAACTACCCCCTCAATCCAAGGTACAATCCACTTTCACCCCCCCTACCAACATCTGCCCTGCGGTACAGATATTTAGGGACAAAGTTATGACTGAGAGCCTCAAAATCCCTAATTTTGTTATTAATTGCAACTTGACCAGACAAGAACATTTGGCACTTCAAGAAATTATCAAATGGTATGGTGTTATAATCAAACTCTCCAACAAAGGAGGGAATGTTGTAATATGGCCCACAAATATATATCTAAAAGAGGCCAGGAAGAAACTCCACGATAAAGAACACTATCATCACCTATTAGGAGATCCTACAAAAAAACTTCTTGATTGAATACAATCAAATAATCCAGGTAGCCAGAACCAAAGGTGTAATTGACAAAAAAGATGATCTTTTTCTCAAAGTAGAGAGTCCACGCATAGCCACTTTATACCTACTCCCCAAGATCCATAAGAATGCCCAAACACCATCTGGAAGGCCTATAATAACAGGCAATGGATCCTTAGGGGAAAAGGCTAGCAGATATATTGACTACCTACTGAGACCCTATGTGTATAATCTGAAATCTTACACAAGGGACACTTTAGACATCATAACGAAATTGGATGGACTACCAATCGAAAATGATGTACTGCTCATCACTTGTAATGTGGAGTCATTATATACATCCATTAAATATCAATATGGCCTACAAGCCATATTGTATTTCCTGGAAAGAGATAGATTCTCAAGAGACAAGAAGGATTTCATTCTGAATCTACTTACATTTGTGCTACATAAAAACTATTTTGTGTTTGATGACCACTTCTACCTTCAACTCCGGGGTACTGCCATGGGGAGCACCTGTGCCCCCACGTATGCCAACCTGTACCTCAGTTGGTGGGATGAGAATGTGGTCTTCGGTGATGATCCGAAAGAATACACAGATCATGTACTATTGTGGCAGCGCTACATAGATGATCTTTTCATTCTGTGGCAAGGTGATTCTAAAACCTTTGAGAATTTCATACTGAAACTCAATCAGAACAACTTTAATCTCAAATTAACATATGAAATTAGTAAAAACACTTAATTTTTTGGATATAAAAATTATGCGTGGCGCAAATAACATGTTAGAAACAGACCTGTACAGAAAAAGCACTGCCACTAATAGCTTATTACATTTTCAAAGTAACCATCCCCTACACATGAAGAACAGTGTACCAACAGGGGAATTTTTACGTCTAAGACGAAATTGTTCTAGCACCACAGTGTATAAAGAATGAGCACAAGGGCTAATGAGTAGATTTCACAATCGTGGATACAGTAAAACATCAGTTAAAATGGCTTACAAACGTGCCTTATACTCCTCCAGAGTTTCTTTACTGTACAATCAAGAAATTTCTAATAGAGAAGTATCAAATAAAATTAGATTCATAACCACCTATAATTGTAGATGGCGAGAAATAGAAGAGATCCCTAATAGGAATCTTTTCATTCTACAAACAGACTCTGATCTACTATCTGTTTTGGGACAAGAGATTGATGTGACCTATCATCGATCATCGAATCTGAAAGATATTCTAGTTCCAAGTCACTACAAAAAAAGAGAGATTTCAAACCAAGTGTTTGTGGCTCCTTCCACTGCAGAAATTGCATTTGTTGCCAACATATGACTGTCACCAAAGATTATGAAGATAGGTTTGGCAAAAGACATCTTATCAATTCTTACATAAATTGCCAAACCCATTGCGTAATTTACTGCTTGAAATGCCCATGTGGTCTCCAATAGACAGTAAGAAAATTGGGCACAAGGGTAAGGGAGCATGCCCGAAACATAGAAAAAGCTTCAGAAGATTTACGCAATAACAAAAAATTTACTTCCGTGGCAAAACATGTTATGGATCATCATTCCTCCAAATCATTCGGCTTAAAGGTATGGGGCCTTTATAAAATCAGTCTAGGAATACGCAGCAGCGATTTGGATAAAGAATTGATTAAAAAAGAAAATCAATTCATATTCCTTCTAAATACCATGTCACCGTATATATATATATATATATATATATATATATATATATATATATATATATATATATATATAAATGAAGAGATTAATAGAATAATTTCTCATATATTCTCTGTCTTATGTTGATTGTGCACAATTCCCCATTGTAAATATCCTTCTTTACCCATTGTGTCATCGAGTTTACTTGTGTATTATCAGTTTTAATTCATTTAATGTCAAAGGCCACAGCGAACTGTCAATCAACACAACTGTGATCTAATTGACTGTTTTGAACAGATACACAACCAATGAAAGTGAAGGATGGGGTATAAAAAAAGCGCCAATATCCATGTTCTGTTGGACTTGTAACTGTGAACAAGCCACTAGGCGAAACGCTCGTCATGTTTGAAGCCGGCTCTGACCAATGGCTTGTTAACCTCGTCAGAACTAATTTTTTACTCACGTTTAGATTTATTTCACCAATGTTTGAAGCCATATTTGACCAAAATCATGCGTTGCCTTCTCAGAACTAAGAGGCTTCAAGCTTAGTATTCTACATGAGAATCTGTTCATACTTTTGAAGTCGGATCTGATCTACAATACAGTTAGATCCAACTTCACGTGTTGTTTCATATCTGAGACCTAATTTAGGCGATTCTATCACCATTATCTTGTGGATGCAAGTGGCTTAGTTAGGGTTTGAAGTCGGATCTGATTGATGGCTGGTTTTCCTATCGGAACTAATAGATTTCAAACTATCTATGTGTCACGGTTTTTGAAGACTCTCAGACTTAAGGTTTGGTAAAATAATTTAACTTTATTAAAAGTTAAAGGCAGTCCCCGTAGGGTAAACATACATAACAATACAACAGTAATAGAACATACAATAGGTTCTACCGGCCTTGCCTAAATACCGGGCAAGGCCACCCAAGTGACAGTTTTAATGACAGGCTCTACCGGCCTTGCCTATACCGGGTAAGGCAACCGTGAGATGACGTATACCGGTTCTACCGGCCTTACCAATACCGGGCAAGGCAGCCCAATGGAATGCGGAATGTAGGCTCTACCGGCTCTGCCAATACCTGGTAAGGCAACCTTAAAGATGGTGAATACAAGGTTCTACCAGCCTTACCAATACCGGGCAGGGCAGCCCAAAGGAGTACTGTAGTAGGCTCTACCGGCCCTGCCAATACCGGGTGAGGCAACCTACAGGATGGATCATCAAGGTTCTACCGGCCTCACCAATACCGGGCAGGGCAGCCTGAGCACGTAGACCAGCTGTCAGGTGACTAAGACAGCAGAGAGCATAAGTATAGAGACCTAAATCAGCAGAAGTCTATTGCCAGGGATAATCAGACAACTGCAAGGAAGTGGACAGCGACTGACCACAGTACTGGATGTTCAGGAGCAAACCAATGTCCGCACGTTGGGACTAATGGTAAATAGCGCCACCAGGTTTAATGGAGCAAACCAGAGACCGCACACTGGAACCAACAATGTATATCACAACCAGGTTTTAGTGGAGCAAACCAGCGTCCGTACGCTGGAGCCAACAAGGTATCTCGCAACCAGTTTAGTGGAGTAAACCAGCGTCTGCACACTGGGACCAACAATGCATATCGCACCCAGGTTTAGTGGAGTAAACCAGCGTCCACACGCTGGAACCAACAATGTATATCGCAACCAGGTTTAGTGGAGCAAACCAGCGTCCACACGCTGGAACCAACAATGTATATCGCAACCAGGTTTAGTGGAGCAAACCAGCGTCCGCATGCTGGAACCAACAATGTGTATTGCAACTGGGTTTAGTGGCGCAAACCAGCGTATGCACGTTGGAACCAACAATGTGTATTGTAACCAGGTTAGTGGAGTAAACCAGCGTCCGCACGCTGGAACCAACAATGAATACTGCAACCAGGTTTAGTGGAGTAAACCAGCGTCCGCATGCTGGAACCAACAATGTGTATGCAATAGCGAGGAGAACAATGTCGCCGGAGCGACAGCTGGAGCGCGAGACTCAGGAACTCGTACAGTTTAATCCGCACGGTGCTGGAGCACAGGAACCCCGGAACACAGGCACACAGGAACCCTGAAACACTGGAACACCGGGACGTTAGCATACAGGAACACTGGAACGCTGGAGCACAGGAACATTAACGTACAGGAACACTGGAACCCTGGAACACCGGAACGTAAACATACAGGAACACCGAAACGCAGCATACAGGAACACTGGAAACAGGCCCAGAGATCTGACAAACAGGTCAGGCAGAGTGGAGTCAGAAACACCACGAAAGGGCAACCTGGAAGTGCTCAACCTGGGTTTAAAAAAGCTGTGTGAGGAGGGCTAATGACAGACAGCCAATCACGAATACTCAGCAAGTGACAGACACAGAGCTGCACGAATCACGGGCACCGTGATACTATGTTACCAGATCAGTTAGATCTTCTCTCTAGGTCTTGAACTCACATGTATAGTTGTTGTAGAAGTTATTTCTATATCTGTTTGTATCTCGACTTAACACAGATAATGAACTTACAGACTTCTCATCTTTATAGCTGTGTATACCTCTACCTGTTTGGTAGATATTAGACGATTAATTC
This sequence comes from Rhinophrynus dorsalis, assembly GCA_037306005.1. Taxonomy (NCBI): domain Eukaryota; kingdom Metazoa; phylum Chordata; class Amphibia; order Anura; family Rhinophrynidae; genus Rhinophrynus; species Rhinophrynus dorsalis. The sequence continues at coordinate 67,801,786 of CM074718.1, read as the reverse complement.
TTTGTTCAGAATAGGTATATACATGGCTTTGGCTCTCCTCCTAGATCAGGAACTGAACATTTACCAATTTATCTGCAGTGTAACAATGAAATTCCTCAGCGTATATTCAGTGATGAGTCATTTTTATAAAATATCTTACCCACGTTACTCATTTATCTTACATATCGATAGTGACATTGAGCTGTGCTTGGAAAGTCCAGAATAACTTACGTTGATGTATGACCAGCAATTTTAAAGCCAACAGCTCTTAATCGATACTTTAAGCCAATCTGATACTCAATTCGTGACCATTATACAGTAGGTGTTTGAATTTGTCTTTGATTAATTGGCTATTGACAACTTCACAGCAACGCAATACCCTGCAAGTATCTTAATACAACTGTTTGCCAGTTCTAATTTGAACACATATAGGTTTATGAGGTATGAGTGGGAATAGATGCTTTTTATCCTTATCTTTAATTCGCCTTTTTAACACATCGATAAAAGTTATGTTTTATTGTATTCTTTACCCGATGTTTTTGTGACCCAATTAGGGAAGGTGAAATAGTGAATTATACGAGTGCTCAATGTGCAAGTGTAACGGATCATAACCGTTATTTGAGCCCTTGTCTGGATCTCGATCTATTTATCCAAAGACTATGGACATTTATTATTGTTTGGACTCTATGCTGGGCCGTGTCGTACGAACTGGCCAGCTATTACCCAAGAGCAAAGATCTATATTCGTAGCCTTTGGATCCTGTACTATGTTTAATGTATGTCGAATGTTTTAGTTATCGTATGTAATATGTTCGAGGGATACACGTTCACCAAATATGAGTCAGTGGTTCCCGGTTCGGTGCTCGAGGCATCGATGCCGCGTCGAGCACGTTGAACTAGAGGCAGTGAGTCGACACCGGATTGGTCGACGAACGACCAATGATCACACCATAGCCTGATGCTCTTAACCCAGTTCTGTATTTTTGTATCATACTGTTACAGCTTCTGTAAAGCTCTGAGTACATGTATGGCGCTATATAAATAAAGATACATACATATATATACATTTACTCTGCGGTTGTCAGTATATAGGGCTCTATGCTGAAGACTTCCTTTAGTTTACACCTTCCCGCAGTAAACAATGGGATTCAATAGCCCTGAATGGTTCATATATGGTTCTAACTAGCAGTAGACTACAAAAGAGATGAGATGCATATGAAAGACTACTGTATGAAGGACACCTACCAAGGTAAGTCCTTCTCTTAACCCTTTGCTTTGCAATGCATTGGGTACCCTCTGGCACTCAATGGGTTAAACAAATAAGTGACATCCCTAGGTATGTTTCTAGTTTAAAGGAACACCAATATCTCCTAATACTAAACTACCACATATTAATCTGCGCAGATACATTTTAATGGCCATTATTAATCAATTTTGCTTTTGGCTTTTAAGAATTAATATTGCACAAAAGAAATGCAGAGAAATGTTCGTTTGAACTTTATTAATTAAGTAATTGGGAGGAAAAAGGAAAAATATGTATAAAATCTAAGATATATACATATATGTTGAATAGAATCTAAATAGTGGTATAAAAGAAATGTCTAAAAACAAGTGGGAACGGGAAATAAAAGAACAAAATTAAAAGTAAAATAAATAAGTTTAGAGACTTAGAAAAATTAAATCAAAGGAAAAAATAATAATGATAATGTATAGCCCAAAAATGTACTCTAATGTACTTAATCCTTGGTGAAGATAGTATATATGTATGACTGTAATAACTGGTGCATAGCAAATGCAGACAGTATTTAGTGAGTAACTGGTATATGAATGTTATATAAGTAGGGCTTTCACTCCCCCCCACCACCATGGTAGGATGCTCAGCAGAGTTCTTCTTGTCACAGGGCATACAATATGTAATGACAGTTGTCTGCTCACCAGATTGATTCTTGTCATCAAGCGCATCAGTCAGCATTTGATGTTTCCATGGTTCTACTGCCGCAGTCAGCCTTAATTCAGCCTTCGGTCTTGTTCAGAGGTCCTATGTATGAAATATATACTTCCAAGGTGTGGGATGTTTCTCCTAGTGGGCTTATCTTAAGTCTTGTAGTAGATCTCGTCACTTGAATATGGATATTTCAACACGTTTCAGAGCTGTCTGTTCCTTCCTCAGGAAAAAATGGGATTCTCCGTGAGGAAGGTCCAGACATCGGAATCAAGACTTCAGGAGGCCAAAAGTCCACTCATTGGCATTCCTCGTTCTGCAGTGAGCCTGGTTGTATCTTTCCCAGCATCCGTTTGGGGATTGGCAACCGGGGTCAGTAGCCAGGATTTGCATCCATAGCTGGCATCACCTGTGTAATGTGAGTGACATGGTGAGACAGGGAGCACATGTTGAGTGAATGATGTTTGTGTGGTGGACGTACTAGCTGTGGGTCAGGAGCATGGTGAGCAGTGTTGTGGGTACACCTGTGGATGTGGTGTGATGTAGTATTGTGAACGCACCCAGAAGCCATCCGCCTGTATAAGTTCCATTTTCGAAGTCTCTGTGTACTGAGGAGTTTTGGATAATGTACAAATCATGAGAACTGCCAGGATATTCTGCACAGACATTCATAATCCTCATGTTGCTGTCTCACACCATCTGCACGTTCATGGAGTGGAAGTTCTTCCTGTTGATGAATAGATGTGCCTCACATGCTGGGGCTTTGATACGGACAATCTATAGCACCCATGACCCTGGGCATGCCTCCCCTTGCGTAAAAGCCCTGCTTGAGATGTATCCAGTCCATGTCGGTGGTGGGGAAATGTATGTAGGTACTGGCCTTGCTTTTGAGGGCTGGCAAAACCTGGGCCAGCACTCTGGAGAATGTGGCCTGTGTGACATGCCAGATGCGTAACCCTCAGTGGACTGGAAGGCACCACTTGCCATGGAGTGTATGGCACAGAGGAGTTTTTGCAGGCCAGATAGGGCATGCTTGTGGATGTAGATGGGATCCACCTGATCCTTGATGACCTCATACAAGGCAATGATGCTGTGTGGCCTCAACCTGTAGTGATCAATCACCTCGTCATTGGCCATTTCAAAGATGGTGACCCTTGGGTGGTATACCTTGGGCCTTGGTGGTTGTCTATACACCCTCCGCTGCTGCAGGGGTCCCTGTGGCAGCTGGGGAGCATCCTGTTGCTGTGGAGCATCCTGTTACTGCAACTGTGCATCTGCAGGCAGGTACTGCCCTCCAGGTGGTGATGGGCTCCTGTGTGGCTGTTGAGCCAGAGCCTCCTCACTTGCAACAGGTGAAGGCTGCTGATCAGGTGTGCCTGGGGCTTGCTGGTGTTCCCTAGCTCTCGCCCTTGCACGCCTTCTCTGCAGTCTTCTCATCAATAAGTATCCCAACATACTTATTGTTCTCTTTCTATCTCTCTCCCTGAGTGGAAAACAAGCCACAAGTGAGTGTGGTGAGCTGTCCCTTTAAGTATGTGGTAGGGCGTTGTGTAGGTGTGGTGATGAGGTGAGTGATGACCAGTGGGAAAGTGTTTGTTGTCCAGGTAAGTGTTTGCAGGTGTGTCTGTGTTTTTAAGAAATTGTGTGTTCTGATTGCTGTGTCTGTATCAGTTGCGGGTGTGAAGTTGTGGGGTGCAGGTTGCATCTGTATCAAGTGGTGATGTTGCACAGGTGAGCTTGTTTTGTATTGGCAGGTGTCTGTGTTGTGTGATAACCCCCATTGTTCCGTACCATGTTGTGTTGGTGTTTTTTTGGAAGTCCATGTCCCTGTGGCATTGCTTGTTATTGTGTGTGACAGTGATTTGTGGTGTCTGTCCATGTCTTTGTGTTATTTTCAGGTTAATTTTGCCTTTTACATGCTTGTGCGGTATGTGGATTGTCTTTAACGGTGGTTTATTTTTGACCGTTAAATATCTAACGGCTAACAAAACTGGGTCTTAAGTTTTAGCCGTTAAGTGTATCTTTTTGTCAGCCATTAGCAGTACCGCACTCCTTTAAATGGCTCTGGGGAATCTTGTTCTATGCGTCTCAATGCACGTCAGTCTATCGGCCGTAAGGATTTGTGAACTGCCGTTAGCTGTTCTTAAGACAGACCTTTAAATGACTTACAACACGTTAACGCACCCATTAGTGCTTTTTTTTGCTAACGGCTGCCTTTAAATCTACCATTATATCCAGGACTAAAGATTATTATTGGGAAGCCAGTCCATGCTGATTTTCTGCATAGATTAAGTCAGGGGTTATTTTCATGAGCTATTAGTGTTACTTTAAGAAGGGGTTTGAAAGCAGACATGACTTTTATAAGCAATAAATGGTTACAGGTATGTATTTATATGTTGTAAATCTTTATTTCTACTTTACTTAAAAACCAGTAACCATAATTATGAAAACTTCTGTTATAGTGCTGTTCCTGCTGAGTAAAACAAGGGTCTTCCCAATGCTGGCAGTTGTTTTATTCAGCTGTTATAAAAGTTCAACCCTGTTATACTCTCTGAAAACAGAGATCCAGGAATTTTACTTCCTGAAAGTTCAAAGTGACAGGAAGTGACTCAGCAGTTACTATAACATTCTATGGAGGACTGCTGTCAGTGACTTATCTCAACAAATAATAACTTTCTGAAATATCACCACTACAGGGCAATGTTAATGTAAAAAATAACAGCAGAAAGAGTACCCGAGTTTCAGTCCTTGCAATCTGATTTTTTTCATTAAAAAAAAGCTTACTGTTCTTTTAACCCTTTGTGTGCCAGAGGGGTATGCAATAAATTGCTTTGCAATGCGTCGCTTACACCTCATGAAGTCAAAGGATTAAAGTTCTTGTTATAAATAAGAAGCATTTATTAGCTCTGACTAAATATCCTTCTGTCGTCTCCCAAAAGAAATACTGTAATGTAAATCAGGAGTTCCAAGAAGATCTAGAGCAATTCTAATGCAAGTCAACTGTACCCATAAGGGTCAAATTAAAGATTCACCAATTTCTCATTGATTTAGATGGAATTTTAACGCTTTGGATTCTAGAGAGGTCTCAAATACATTGAACTGCAATGTGCTGGAGTCCTTTCCAGTATTCAAAGGGTTAATGTCTTGTTTACATCAATACACATTTTTATTTACTTTTTACGGTGCATATATGTTGACCTGAAATTTCTCCAGTTCTGCTTGGTAAGTCAGCCCTATGAATGCTGGAGAAGTATCCAACACATTGGAGAGATGCAATAAAGTGTGATAAACAGGTGATAAATTGGAAATGACTTCTCCAGTGATATCACTTCTCCAAGTCCTATGTTATTATATGGAGCCAATGTACTAAGATTTCTCCATCTCTGGAGAGCTAAGTGTATAGGGTCTATATAATAACATAGGACCTGGAGAAGTGATATCCACTTTATTACGTCATTACGTCCTTGGTGAATAACCCCCATTGTGTTGCAATGCATTGAATAACTCTCTGAAACTCAAAGGGTTAATTCTGAATCGAGTCATGATCTCTCTGTTGTGACTCCTAATTCCTTTCCTTAGTCACAGCTGTGTAGCTCTGTTGCTTTATTCCATTGATTGTCTATTTTTATGCCAAGTAAATATTGACTTTCAGATCGATAGTAGATGATATTATAGTACTAGTCATCCTGTATTAAGCCTGAGGGGCTTCTGGACAACGTGCAGTTGTGCATCTTGGCACTAATGTGTATTTATCATGCCCGTGGCAGTTCACATGCTAATCTTAAACCATCATGTATATTATTTTACTCAACAGTAAAGTGTAAGCAGCACTGCTGTGACGTTATCTAGCTTTAACAATTATATACCAGAATGTCTGTGCTCCAGTCCTCATTTTCCCTGCACAGGCAGATTTCACATATATCCCTCACTGAGCACAGGTAGATGAACTGGGGGTGTCATGCAAGCTAACCCACCATTGCTCAGACAGGCATGTTCCTAACAGAGAGAGAGGGGGAAATGTACAAATCTGCCAGTTAATTTCCCCTTGTATTAGCCTCCAAATTAAGGGCATAAGTACAGGGAGTACAGAGGGTGCAGTTGTGCCTGGGATCTGCATACAAGGTGGCCTGTCTTCCACAGCATCCAGTAGGTTCTAATTATGCATTAAACTATGTTTCCTCTTACCTCCTATATGGAACACAGGACCCATGAGGGCTGTGTTCCATATGGACATGGGTCGTGTGTTCCATATCGACTAAGAGAAAAAGATTTAACAGTAAGTTCACGAAAATCCTATTTTCTCTTTTGTCCTATGTAGAACACGGGGACTATGGGTTAAAGCTCCCCTCCTCCAGAGAGCAGGGCACTGAAAAAAGGCAGGGCATTTGAGGTAGAGTCTTCCCTCTCTTCATGCAGCTTTATCATCTGCCTCTAGATTCATGTGACCTTTCACGAGAGGAGGAGCAAGCTGCCACTGCTCTTAGATTTTAGACTTTTTTTAATTTTTCTGCTTAGATTTGGAGCTGTATAATACCCCATTTGTTGGACTCCCATTAACTGGTTTATCTGGAGTTGCCCAGTTCACGGGTGTATTTCTGGACCATTTAGCTGTGGAGGAATACTTTATTACAAGTCTATTCCTCATGGCTGAACTTCTCTGAGGTTCTACACTGTACAATGGGAGCCCGAAGAAAGAAGACTGCTAAGTTAACCATTTGAGTGCTATGGTTCTATTTATTTAAGTCTCAAGTGAAGTCTGCCTGAATTGCACTCAGTTGCACTCAATAGGTCGCTGCTGTGGTATTCCTGCACCCACAAGGCCACTATGTGTGGGGGTAGGGTAGGTCTCAGGCCAGGGACTTTATTGCCTTAGGGATTGGAGGGAGGTGATGCTATCTCAACTCCCTTGTGCCTACCACACACTCTGCATACCCCACTTACATCCATGCATTGTCCACAATTACTCAAACCAGCAGCACACACAGGACGCTTCTATGCCCACTATCATCACACCAGCATTGTGCCCACGGACTGAACCCTACATACACTATACAGGACTACACGCACGGGAGGTAGTGCCTGCTATCCTAACTACCATGCGCTTAAACATCACTCTCATTCATGTCCAGCCTGGGAGCCATCAACTGCCGGTAAACAGTGCCACCCATTGCATACCCTTCTGCCACTCAAACAGTCAACCTCTTCAGTGTGTGAAGAACGTGATTTTTACAGGAGGTTCACTGTTTGAGTTGCAGAGGGTATGCAATGCATTGCTGTACAATGTGTTGTGTACCCCTCTGCCACTCAAAGGGTTAAGTTCGATAGTATCTTGTGTGTTGGGGAACCCTGGTTACAGTTGCAATGGCTCTCCTCCCCGTAGCAGCATACTGCCGGCATCTTCCAAATTACCTGCACTCACTGGTGTGGCCTGGTTAAAACCCAAGAAGGACTTGGTGAATGTCGAACGTCTTTGTAAGAAACGTTTTGGTTTCAGAGTGCAGGTGACCTCTTAACACAAATTACCCGTGTGAATTTGCACCAACACCTGTCCATACCTTCAATCTAGTTAGTGCTTCTCCAAGTTCGCATTCACGGGGTTAAAACTTTTTCTATTTGCCTTTTAACCCCTTCAATGCTACAGTTCTCAAACACATCATGAAACAATGCGTTGAAAAACTGTAGCATTCAAGGGGTTCAAACCCCCATTTACTTATAAAACAACCTCAGCACAGAAGAAAGTGGAGCTCTGCTGGCTTCTTTCTGCAGGTAACATTCAAGCTCTGGCCCATAGGGAGCAAATAAAACTTCACTAAATAGCCATTCATTTATATGCTACTTTTAAATGTTACACATGTCCCGTTGGACACCTCTGCATTCAAGGGGATAAAATCCCTGAAATCTGCACAGACTTTAACCCTTTTAGTGCCACAGGGGGTACGCAACACATTGCTATGCAATTAGTTACATACCACTCAAAAGGGGTAACACACTTAATACGCTCCCCAATATCCAACTGAGGAGATTGAGACACCCTTTTACCTCCAACAAACATACAATATATTACATTTACACATGACACGTCCTTTCAGAACACATACAATACAATAAAAAACAAACATATGCTACATAATACATACCCTAATACAATGACGGGCAATGCCGTCCAATATTGCTAGTATGATATAAAAGTGACTGTTGCTATTAGTGTGTCTTATTAATCCTTTCAGGGATAATTTATCTTTTTCTGCCTCATCCTTCTACATTGTTAGTCCTCATTGCAGGGATGTTTTTCTGCATATTGCTAGGCATTTCTACTATTTTCAGACTTTCTTCTTTTTATTTGGTAGCAGGAGCCATCTTTGTTACATAGAGTTCAATGGGGAATCATCTCTGGGACATACCTCTGTACATATAAGGGGCAGAGTGGGCCCAAATGGAATCAATATCTGTGCTCTATCACATGATCAGCATGGTTCATGTTCAGAAACCTTTAGTTTTCCACATTTTTATGTCTGGAAAGCTACAGTTTGCTGAACATACACACATAAACTACATTTCCCAGAATCCCTATTTTACCAGGCTTTCTTCTGATGGGATCGGTGATACCTTGGCAGCCATATTACTATCTTTTTCACCAGTTAACCCATTGCAGTCAGATAAGTACCTTTTGGGTATTTCTGTGTGATTTCTATGTCTTTATCACTACTTTGGGGGTTGTTTTCTAAACATGTCTGATCCTAATGGACACATTGGTAAATCCAAACCTATGTATTCAAGAGTCTTCTTAATCCCTTTAGCACCTTGTTCCTCCCCTGAGGCCCTCTACTGCTGTGCAAAAGCCAGCCTGGGTCAAAACCCTGATGTCCTCTGTTGCCTTCATTCCTTCATCTGTCCAAGGGGTTCTCCACTCATGTTGCCCAATGCCCTCCATTAGACATATTGATTAGTGTTGAGCGAGCATGCTCGGCCGATGCTCGGATCGGCTCGAGCATCGCTCTGCTCGGCACATGGCGGTACTCGTACGAGTACCGCATGTGCTCGCCCGCCATGTTCGGGTCTCCTCCCCGCACGTTTTGCGCCTGCTGCGCAGCCAATAAACGTGCAGGGAGGCTCTGACATCGGTGTAATGCCAGCAGCCATGTTGGCTGCTGGCATTACACTGATTGGCTGGCCAGAACCCGTGGTCAGATGCTGTATAGCACCTGACCATCGAGTTCGGCTCAGTCTGAGCCAGGGAGAGCTGAGGATAGGAAGGGAAAGGCAGTGTAGGGAGGAAAAAAACAAAAATTGTGAAAAAAAAAGAACCAAAAGTCCTTTTTAGGACTACTGTGTGTGGGGGCAGCAGGTTATTTGGTGTGGGGGGAAAAAAACAAACAAAAAAAAAAAAAAAATATATATATTCTGTTTAGTGTGCAAAGTTGCAGATTAGAGCACATTCTGTTTAGTGTGCACAGTTGCAGATTAGAGCACATTCTGTTTAGTGTGCAAAGTTGCAGATTAGAGCACATTCTGTTTAGTGTGCAAAGTTGCAGATTAGAGCACATTCTGTTTAGTGTGCAAAGTTGCAGATTAGAGCACATTCTGTTAAGTCTTCAAACTAAAATATCAAAGTCACGTATTCCATTCAGTGTGCGTCGCCGCAGTTTAGCAGCACATTCTGAGTACTGTGCAGAGTTGCAGAATAGGAAGAAATACTGTTAAGTCTTCAAACTAAAATATCAAAGTCACATATTCCATTCAGTGTGCTTCGCCGCAGTTTAGCAGCACATTCTGTGTACTGTGCAGAGTTGCAGAATAGGAAGAAATACTGTTAAGTCTTCAAACTAAAATATCAAAGTCACATATTCCATTCAGTGTGCTTCGCCGCAGTGTAGCAGCACATTCTGTGTACTGTGCAGAGTTGCAGAATAGGAAGAAATACTGTTAAGTCTTCAAACTAAAATTTCAAAGTCACATATTCCATTCAGTGTGCTTCGCCGCAGTTTAGCAGCACATTCTGTGTACTGTGCAGAGTTGCAGAATAGGAAGAAATACTGTTAAGTCTTCAAACTAAAATTTCAAAGTCACATATTCCATTCAGTGTGCTTCGCCGCAGTTTAGCAGCACATTCTGTGTACTGTGCAGAGTTGCAGAATAGGAAGAAATACTGTTAAGTCTTCAAACTAAAATATCAAAGTCACATATTCCATTCAGTGTGCTTCGCCGCAGTGTAGCAGCACATTCTGTGTACTGTGCAGAGTTGCAGAATAGGAAGAAATACTGTTAAGTCTTCAAACTAAAATATCAAAGTCACATATTCCATTCAGTGTGCTTCGCCGCAGTGTAGCAGCACATTCTGTGTACTGTGCAGAGTTGCAGAATAGGAAGAAATACTGTTAAGTCTTCAAACTAAAATATCAAAGTCACATATTCCATTCAGTGTGCTTCGCTGCAGTTTAGCAGCACATTCTGTGTACTGTGCAGAGTTGCAGAATAGGAAGAAATACTGTTAAGTCTTCAAACTAAAATATCAAAGTCACATATTCCATTCAGTGTGCTTCGCCGCAGTGTAGCAGCACATTCTGTGTACTGTGCAGAGTTGCAGAATAGGAAGAAATACTGTTAAGTCTTCAAACTAAAATATCAAAGTCACATATTCCATTCAGTGTCTTTCACCGCCGTTTAACAGCCTATTCTGTGTACTCTGCAGAGTTGCAGAATTATAAGAAATACTGTTAAGTTTTCAAACTCAAATATTAAAGTCACATATTCCATTCAGTGTCTTTCACCGCCGTTTAACAGCCTATTCTGTGTACTCTGTACAGTTCCAGAATTATAAGAAATACTGTTAAGTTTTCAAACTCAAATATTAAAGTCACATATTCCATTCAGTGTCTTTCACCGCCGTTTAACAGCCTATTCTGTGTACTCTGTACAGTTCCAGAATTATAAGAAATACTGTTAAGTTTTCAAACTCAAATATTAAAGTCACATATTCCATTCAGTGTCTTTCACCGCCGTTTAACAGCCTATTCTGTGTACTCTGTACAGTTGCAGAATTATAAGAAATACTGTTAAGTTTTCAAACTCAAATATTAAAGTCACATATTCCATTCAGTGTGTTTCAACGCCGTTTAACAGCCTATTCTGTGTACTCTGCAGAGTTGCAGAATTATAAGAAATACTGTTAAGTTTTCAAACTCAAATATTAAAGTCACATATTCCATTCAGTGTCTTTCACCGCCGTTTAACAGCCTATTCTGTGTACTCTGTACAGTTCCAGAATTATAAGAAATACTGTTAAGTTTTCAAACTCAAATATTAAAGTCACATATTCCATTCAGTGTCTTTCACCGCCGTTTAACAGCCTATTCTGTGTACTCTGTACAGTTGCAGAATTATAAGAAATACTGTTAAGTTTTCAAACTCAAATATTAAAGTCACATATTCCATTCAGTGTGTTTCAACGCCGTTTAACAGCCTATTCTGTGTACTCTGCAGAGTTCCAGAATTATAAGAAATACTGTTAAGTTTTCAAACTCAAATATTAAAGTCACATATTCCATTCAGTGTCTTTCACCGCCGTTTAACAGCCTATTCTGTGTACTCTGTACAGTTCCAGAATTATAAGAAATACTGTTAAGTTTTCAAACTCAAATATTAAAGTCACATATTCCATTCAGTGTGTTTCAACGCCGTTTAACAGCCTATTCTGTGTACTCTGCAGAGTTGCAGAATTATAAGAAATACTGTTAAGTTTTCAAACTCAAATATTAAAGTCACATATTCCATTCAGTGTCTTTCACCGCCGTTTAACAGCCTATTCTGTGTACTCTGTACAGTTGCAGAATTATAAGAAATACTGTTAAGTTTTCAAACTCAAATATTAAAGTCACATATTCCATTCAGTGTGTTTCAACGCCGTTTAACAGCCTATTCTGTGTACTCTGCAGAGTTGCAGAATTATAAGAAATACTGTTAAGTTTTCAAACTCAAATATTAAAGTCACATATTCCATTCAGTGTGTTTCAACGCCGTTTAACAGCCTATTCTGTGTACTCTGCAGAGTTGCAGAATTATAAGAAATACTGTTAAGTTTTCAAACTCAAATATTAAAGTCACATATTCCATTCAGTGTCTTTCACCGCCGTTTAACAGCCTATTCTGTGTACTCTGTACAGTTCCAGAATTATAAGAAATACTGTTAAGTTTTCAAACTCAAATATTAAAGTCACATATTCCATTCAGTGTCTTTCACCGCCGTTTAACAGCCTATTCTGTGTACTCTGCAGAGTTGCAGAATTATAAGAAATACTGTTAAGTTTTCAAACTCAAATATTAAAGTCACATATTCCATTCAGTGTGTTTCAACGCCGTTTAACAGCCTATTCTGTGTACTCTGCAGAGTTGCAGAATTATAAGAAATACTGTTAAGTTTTCAAACTCAAATATTAAAGTCACATATTCCATTCAGTGTCTTTCACCGCCGTTTAACAGCCTATTCTGTGTACTCTGTACAGTTCCAGAATTATAAGAAATACTGTTAAGTTTTCAAACTCAAATATTAAAGTCACATATTCCATTCAGTGTCTTTCACCGCCGTTTAACAGCCTATTCTGTGTACTCTGTACAGTTCCAGAATTATAAGAAATACTGTTAAGTTTTCAAACTCAAATATTAAAGTCACATATTCCATTCAGTGTGTTTCAACGCCGTTTAACAGCCTATTCTGTGTACTCTGCAGAGTTGCAGAATTATAAGAAATACTGTTAAGTTTTCAAACTCAAATATTAAAGTCACATATTCTGTGTAAGATGAAGAAGGCGGGTAAAAAGGGACGGGGAAGTGGACGTGATCCTGAAAGTTCAGGGCGCGGGTCAGGACGCGGAGAAACTGTGCCTGGTGCCAGAGCACAAGAAAGAAAGACATCCACCATACCTAGCTTCATGTCTGATTTCACAGGGCGTCGCAGGACATCACTCTCGAGGTCCGACCAGTGCGAACAGGTGGTCGGTTGGATGACAGCTGATACTGCTTCCAGTCGGTTAAGCACCACCCTGTCTTCCACCAAGTCCACTCTCAGTAGCCAAGAGTCTGGTCAACATAATCCTCACTCTGATCATCCTTCCTCCCACCATACACGGTCTGGTCAAAGAAGTGATCCCACACTGGGATATAGTGATGAGCTCGTCTCATCACCAATCCTTCATTTGACCCTCTCTCCAAGCACGCTTGCAGAGGAACATGACATCTTGTGCCCTGATTCACAACCTCTAGAGGCTACCCAATCTCAAGAAGATGACAGATGTGAACGGCATTTAAGGTCAAAGGAAGTAGTGGATGATGATGATGATGATGAGACACAGTTGCCATTAAATCAACCACTATTTCCGTCTCAAGACCTTGTTGAGGAGAATGTTATACAGTTGTCAATGACTGAGTATGTGGTGGGATCAAGACTTGAGGAGGATGATCAGAGTGAGGAAGTGGAGGAGGACTTGGTGGACGATGAGGTGACTGACCCCACCTGGGAAGGTGTAGAGCCGAGCGATGACAGCAGTCCTGAGGGTGAGCCATCTGCAGCACCGCAACAGGCTGGAAGAGGCAGTGGTGTGGCTACAGAAAGAAGGCGGACCGCACCAAACCGGCCCGCAAATGTTCCACGGAGCACCCCCTTGCGTAAATCTACCTTGCCAAGGGGTAGGTGTTCCGCGGTATGGCGTTTTTTTAAGGAAAGTGCGGACGACAAAAGAATTGTAGTTTGCAACCTGTGCCACACCAGAATGAGCCGAGGCATGAACACTAGAAACCTCACCACCACCAGCATGATCCGACACATGGCATCCAAGCACCGTAGTAAGTGGGAGGAACGCCTGGATCGCCCATCTGTGTCTGCAGGCCACACCACTGCCTCCTCTTCCCCTGTTTTCGGTGCCGGCCAATCGCCTGTCGAAGGCGCAGGCCCGCATACCTCCCGCCCTGCACCTGTACCATCTGAAGCACCATCAGCGACCACATCCACTTCCCTGTCCCAGCACAGCGTCCAAATGTCGTTACCCCAGGCATTTGAGCGCAAGAGAAAGTACCCAGCCACCCACCCACAGGCCATAGCACTAACCTCACACCTTTCAAAATTACTGGCCATCGAAATGCTGCCATTTAGGCTTGTGGACACTGAGTCCTTCCGCAGCCTGATGGCAGCAGCTGTCCCTCGGTACGCCGTCCCCAGCCGCCACTACTTTTCCCGGTGTGCCATCCCCGCATTACACCACCATGTGTCCCGTAACATCACCCGTGCCCTGACCAACGCAGTTACTGGGAAGGTCCACTTAACGACTGACACATGGACAAGTGCTTGTGGCCAGGGACGCTACATTTCCCTGACGGCACACTGGGTGAATGTCGTGGAGGCTGGGAGCGACTCGGACCCTGGGATGGCACGGGTGCTACCCACGCCGAGGATTGCGGGCCCTACCTCCATCAGGGTTTCCACCAGCACCTACGTTATTGGCTCCTCCTCCTCCGTTTCCACCTCCGAATTCTCTACACACACCGCCACTCCCCCATCAGCCAGTAGCTGGAAGCAGTGTAGCACTGCAGTGGGGAAGCGTCAACAGGCCGTGCTGAAGCTGATCTGCCTTGGGGACAAACAGCACACGGCCTCAGAGCTTTTGCAGGGGATTAGTCACCAGACCGAGCAGTGGCTCTCGCCACTCAACCTGCAAGCAGGCATGGTTGTGTGTGATAATGGGCGTAACTTGGTGGCGGCTTTGGAGCTCGGCAAGCTCACACACGTACCATGCCTAGCGCATGTATTTAATTTAGTGGTGCAGCGATTTCTAAAAACCTACCCCAATGTGCATGATCTCTTGACCAAGGTGCGCCGCGTGTGTGCACATTTCCGTAAGTCATCAACAGCTTCGGCCGGCCTGTTGAAGCTGCAGCAGCGCTTACAATTGCCAGCTCACCGGCTGCTGTGTGACGTGAGCACGCGCTGGAACTCCACCTTCCACATGTTGGCCCGGCTTTGTGAGCAGCAGAGGGCAGTAGTGGAGTACCAGCTGTTACACGGTCGTCGCCTCTCCGTTCAACTTCCTGTAATCAGAAGTGAGGAGTGGGAATGGATGTCAGACCTCTGCGAGGTTTTACGCAATTTTGAGGAATCGACACAGATGGTGAGCGGCGATAACGCTATTATCAGTGTAACCATCCCACTTCTGTGTCTACTGAAACGCTCGCTGCTCACAATTAAAACCGACGCTTTGCATGTGGAAGAGGTGGAAATGGGGGAGGAAGAGCTTACACAAGGTGATAGCCAGAGCACCCTCACTTCGTCTTCTCAGCGACAATTGGAGGAGGCGGAGGAGGAGGAGGAGGAGGAAGACACGGTTGCCTCCGCTACAGAGGGTAGCCATGGAACTTTAGTTCCATCTCTTCAGCGTGGGTGGGCAGAAGAGGAGGAAGAGGATGAGGATATTGAGAGTCAGCCTCCTGGTGAGGACAGCGAAATCTTGCCTGTTG
Source organism: Rhinophrynus dorsalis (assembly GCA_037306005.1). Classification (NCBI taxonomy): domain Eukaryota; kingdom Metazoa; phylum Chordata; class Amphibia; order Anura; family Rhinophrynidae; genus Rhinophrynus; species Rhinophrynus dorsalis. The sequence goes on along the minus strand of CM074718.1, from coordinate 67,786,366 downwards.
GTACTCTGGCACACATGGCTGACTTTATGTTAGGCTGCCTTTCCCGTGACCCACGCGTTGTACGCATTTTAGACAACACGGATTACTGGGTGTTCACCCTTCTGGACCCCCGCTACAAAGAGAATTTCTCATCTCTCATTCCTCCGGTGGAGAGGACAAGCAAAATGGTGCAATACCAGAAGGTTCTTGTTGAAAAATTGCTCCAAAATTTTCCATCTGACAACGCTGGCGGCAGAGTACGTGCTACCTTGGCCAACCGAGAAGGGGAGAAAAGGGGAGCACACAGCAGTTCCGAGAAAGGCAGGGCAACACTCTCCAAGGCGTGGGACACCTTCATGACACCCCGGCAGCACCCTCACCCTGATGCGCAGCCTAGTGTCACAAGGAGGGAAAAGTTTTGGAAGATGGTGAAGGAGTACGTAGCAGACCGTGTCAGCGTCCTCAATGATCCCTCTGTGCCTTACAACTACTGGGTGTCCAAGCTGGACACGTGGTATGAACTGGCACTCTACGCCTTGGAGGTGCTGGCCTGCCCTGCCGCCAGCGTTCTGTCTGAGCGGGTATTTAGTGCTGCTGGTGGCATCATAACAGATAAGCGTATCCGCCTTTCCACCGACAATGCTGATAGGTTGACACTTATAAAAATGAACAAGGCCTGGATTTCCCCTGACTTCTCCACTCCACTGGAGGAAAGCCCCGGGGGAACATAAACTCACTTTATATATGTTATTTACAATGATGGGAATACTCTGTATTCCCATTCACCCCTTCCACCCCAAAAACGGGTATATGGTTGACTCTTAATCTTCTCATTTTCCTCCTCCTCTTCCATATGCCCCGGGATATAATTTTTATATAGGGCCAGCTCACCAGCGTGCCCTGGGATATAATTTTTATATAGGGCCAGCTCACCAGCGGGCCCTGTGATATAATTTTTATATAGGGCCAGCTCACCAGCGGGCCCTGTTTGCCAATTTTTATATAGGTCAGCTCACCAGCGGGCCTTCTCATATAATGTTTTATTGGGTCAGCTCTCTAGCGGGCCCTCTCATATAATGTTTTATAGCGTCAGCTCACTAGCGGGCCTTCGCATATAATGTTTAGGATGGTCAGCTCTGCAGCAGACCCTCACCCATAATGTTTTAGATGGTCAGCTCAGCGCACGTTTCCATCTTAATCATGGCCTCAGTTCTGAAAATCAAGGAAATTTTTGGGAGAATTTGCCTCTGCGCACGTTTCCCTCTTAATCATGGCCTCAGTTCTGAAAATCAAGGAAATTTTTGGGAGAATTTGCCTCTGCGCACGTTTCCCTCTTAATCATGGCCTCACTTCCGAAAACCAAGGAAATTTTTGGGATAATTTGCAGATGATATACAAGTAAATATACAGCAAATATTGTTTGGTAACAATTTTTCGCCTAAAGTCGTTTTTATTTTCCTTTTTGTGTGTTTTACGGTCAGTCTGTAAAAATGGCGTACTACGGGCGAAAGATCGTTCCCAGCAGCGATGTTGGAGTCCAAGGTGCATCCAGACATCCTCCCTATGCTGTCCCTGAACCATTTCTGTAGTGTTTCCATCTTTTTCTGCCCTTTTCCTATGGACCAGGCACCCTCCCCTCATCAGAGCAGGGGGTGCCTGGTGTAATGCTCGAGTCCTCCCATTGACTTCAATGGGGCTCGGGTGTTCGGCCGAGCACTCGAGCCTCAGGGGGTGCTCGGTCAGAGCACCCGAACATCCGAGCATTGGGGTGCTCGCTCATCACTAATATTGATCCAATTTTTCGTGGGCCACAATTAGTTGGTTGATGATTCCTCTAATGAAAAGTCTCTTCCTTAATAAACATATCTCAAAATTATATTCTTTCTATGCTGGGGCTTTAGCACAGTGGGCTTCCCCACCTGTGGTTGATCCCCCTATATCTTGCCCAGCTAAAAACACAGCTCTGCCATTGGCAGATGCAGCAGTCCTTAAGGACCAGGTTTACAAACTCCTTGATTCCTTATTAAAGGCAAACTATGTGGTGAGACCCATCTTTGTTACAGGCTGTCTGTCTGGGGTGAACAACTCTCAGAGGCTATTCCTAGTGATGTTACTAAGAGGAACTTCTTGTTATGCCTGCCAGCATTTTGGAGGCCAATGCATATCTTACTGAAGTGGATATGTCGGATTCTTTGGTAAATTTTCAGCTTTTGACATGCATTGCACTTTGTGGCTGAAGTTTTAGTCAGCTGAACATTCTTCAAATAATTCTTAGTGTTCCTTCTTTTGTGGGTAAGCATCTCTATGGACCTAACAGGAATAAAGTCACCAGTGATGCCATTGGAGGCAAGAGCATACTCTTTCCTAAGATTTCTTCAAAATGTTAATTCTTTTTCCAGGAAGATGTATGGATTTGTTCCCCCCCTAACCATTTGGGGCTCATAGGGTTCAACCCAACTCAAAGCCCAAGCAGGCTTGGCACTACAAGAAGTCTGCTCAGAGGCCAAAGGCTGACAAGTCCAGCACGGCATGACTTGCAGGGTTCTGGTCCATTCCAATCTATAGGCGGGGTCTTAACTGTTTTTTTCAAGACACCTGGGAGTCTTCTGTGATAGACCAGTGGGTTTTGTGGATCATTTCTGAAAGGAACTATATAGACTTCAAGTCCCTTCCACCTCACCTTTTCTTTTTGTCCAGAGTTTCTCCGGATCCAGATCAGGAGCATCAGCTCATAGACACTGTCTCATCCCTGACAAACAGGTTTTTATTCCAGTTCCTGCCCAGGAAAGCTTTTCACATTGTTACTCCAGTATTTTTGTGGTTCCCAAAAAGGGGCAGCAGCTGCCGACCTATTCTGTACTTGAAATGTGCCCAGGAGGGTATTTAGCCTCTCTAGAGCTTCAGGATGCTTACCTCCACATATTGATTCATCCAGACCACCAGCTGTTCCTTTGCTTTGCCTTTGAGTTCAGTCACTACCAGTTTACTGCTATTCCCTTTGGCCTAGTGTCAGCTCCAAGGATCTTCATGAAGATAATGGCAGTTCTTGCTGTCTATGTCCTTTCCCAAGGGATTTCCTTAACCCCTTACTTAGACAACCTCTTGATCAAGGCTCCTTCGAAGGCTATTCTGTCCTCACCCATACAAGAATGTGTTTGCATCCTGGAGCACCATGGTTGGGTCTTGAATCTCAAAAAGTCCCCTCCTTTGCCTTCTCAGACTCTGTATTACTTGTGCATGAGATTAGACATGCTTCACGGGAGAGTGTTTCTGCCAGAAGACAAGATCCAGACTCTGACATGGGTCCCAAGCTCTGTCCTGGCCTTCAGTGACAATAAGGGAATCCGCGAGAATCTTGGGGTGTCTAATATATACCCTGGAAGTAGTCCTTGATGCTTAATTCCACACAGGAATCTTCAGCTAGACATTCTCAGGTGCAGGTCAAGAAAGCATTCCCATCTGACTCATCCTATGTTTTTGTCCCCTCAGACATGGGAAGACCTGCACTGGTGGCTTCACTGCCCACATCTAACAGAGGGACCTCTCTTTGTGATACTGAATTTGACCTTGGTCACTACAGATGCCAACCTCAAAGGCTGGGGAGCAACCCCGGGTCCCCTAACAGTTCATGACCACTGGACCGGGGAGGTTAGTGTCTTTCCATCAACATCCTGAGTATCCAATCAGGCAATGTGAAGGAGGTCACATACATCAACCGTCAGGGCGGAACGCAGAGTGAATCAGCCTGGATGGAGGTTTGGAATCTTATTCAATGGGCGGAAGCTCATGTGCAGTCAAGTCAGTCAGCGGTCCACATCCCAGTTGAAAACGTAGCCGCAGACTATTTAGTTCATAAGACTTGGACCCAGGAAATTTGGAACTCAACCAGGAGGTATTCCATCAGATAGCCCACAGCTGGGGCCTTCCAACAGTGGCACTCATGGCATCCCATGAGAACAGGAAGGTTCTGCTGTTCTGAACAAAGACAAAGGATCCTCTAACGTTTGCAATGAATGTTATGTACATCCTATGGACCTTTCATATGGCCTACGTGTTTCTACCTATTCTCAAGGTGCTGCAGAAGAATAAAGATGGAGAATGGTCAGGTCATCCTGATCGCACCTTTTTTGGTCCCATAGGGATCTTCTTGGTCCATGGATCTTCTCAACCTGTCCATCGAGGAGCCATTTCGTCTTCTACTGAGACTGGATCTTCTGACCCAGGGTCCTCTCTGCCCCCAGCAGGTAGAAAGGTTGGCCTAGACAGTATGACTCTTCAACCCACCATCTTAAAGAGAAAAGGTTTATCAGATACCCATTGAGATTAGAGGAAAGGAGGTTTCAACTTCAGCAGAGGAAAGAGTTGTTTACAGTAAGGTCTGTTAAATTGTGGAATTCCTTGCCCAAGGATGTGGTAATGGCAGATACAACAGATACATTTAAGAGAAGATTAGATACATTTCTTTCAAGAGGGAACATACAGGGTTATAATGTGTTTTAGTAGGCAACACAGGAAATTCAAATAAAGACTAACTTATTCGACAGCAGGAAAGCTTATATAACTAATTTCTCTGTGTTATGGTGAGGCAAAGGTTGGACTTAATGGACTTGTGTCTTTTTTCAACCTAATTTACTATGTTACTATGTTAAACTGTCATCTCTACCCTGATTCTAGCTAGGAAGCCAGTATCATCTAAAGCCTAACATATGATGTGGTCTCTTTTTTTTACCATGATAAGAATGTATCTCTGCAGTCTTCAGCCTTCCTATGATTTTGGCTTTCCTTAAAGATGTCAATAACAAAGGTCTCAGTCTGAGCTCTGTCAAGGTACAGATCTCAGAACTCTTGTTCTCGTCCAAAAGCAAAGTAAAACAAAGCAAAATTACCATCCTGATGGTAAAACCTTTGTTCAAGGCATGGCTTGTGCTTCCCCCCCTCCTTTACGGATCCTGCTCCCCCTTGAGACCTTAATCTGATGCTGAGCTTTCTTCAGAGTCCTCTCTTTGAACCTCTCTCTTTTCCATTCCCTTGCAATTTTGGTGCTCAAAATGGGCTTCATTTTGGCCATTGTAGTTGCTGAACTACAAGATGTGTCCATCTTACTTCTAGAAGTTTCTTACTAAAAGCCATATAAGACTTTTGCATTTACCAGGACATTTTCCTTTATTCCTTTTGTTCTGATCCTTCCACCACACAGCAACAGGATCTTCCCATGCTGGATGTTGTTTCATGCCTAAAGTATTATGTGCATCATATGCAGCCTTTTAGAAAGGCAGATTCTTTCTTTGCCATTCCTGAAGGCCCTAGAGCTAGTCAGGCTGCATCCAAAGTCAGTATTGCTTCTTGGATGTGATCAGAAAGAAACCTGTTCCTTTCAATAACTGTGCACTATACCAGACCTGTGGGTACCTCCTGGGCCTACAAAAATCAGGCCTCTGCTGAACAGCTGTGCAAGGTGGCAACATGTTCATCCTTGCATACATTCACCAAGCAGTACCATGTCAATGTCCTATCCTCAGATGATGGCAGTTTTAGCTGGAAGGTACTACAGGCTGTTGTGCTTGTTTTGGGACTCCTTTCCTTTTTCCCCCAACCCGTTTAGTTTTTTGAGCCATGCTCGCTCTTCATTGGCTGTTTGCTATGCTAGTTTATTGTCCATTGACACCTAAGGTTTACATAATGCCAGTTTATTTCTATGCAATGCCTGTCTTCTGTTGGGAGGGTGTTTTCTCTTTTCCCTCTCTAAAATATTAGTGGGTGCTATGGTATATGCCATTGTTACTGTGTTTCATATAGGACATAAGAGAAAAATGGATTTTAACATCTTGAGTGCCATAGTGGTACATATCGCATTGCATAGCAATGCATTGCATACCTCTCTGGCACTCAAAAGGGTTATTGGAATTATATACTATTCATCCACTTAGACACTCTCCGAATGTTCGGTTTCACCCTGTGGTTGGACCAGGGAAGTCGGACTTGCTTGATAGGGAGTAGTAATCTCATTACCTGGGGCACTGCACCTCACATGTGCTCATGTAGTTATATATTGGATGGAGTATCACTGTGCATTCTGATTCACCTACATATGGGGCTCTGCAATTTAGCTGATACACATGGACAGTTGGACTCATATATATATATGTTCATGTATATATGCTAGTGAACCGTACAGTGTATCCCATGTAATATCATAGCCATGTGTAGCCAAATGTTGTTCCTTTAACTTCTGGCCATGTTCTGCAGTAAATTATGGTGTATTACTTGATAAATGTTTCTCTGTGTTTTGTTATTCATCTTCAGATTTAATAGCACTTTTAATATGTAGAATATTTGCAATGGAGAGCTTATTTATGATATCATTCAGATGAAGGAAACCATAAAAGTGGATGAGCTGTAGCAATTAAAACAGTATTTTATGCAGGTTTGAAGGCCATGGATTTTAAGCTTTATTAAATTGTAGTCAATTAATTGGCAGTCAATGTTTGGTTTTGAAATATTAGGCCTTCCAAATTCAAAAAGTGTGCTGATTGACTAAATTGTTAGCTGCTAATGAGCAACACCTAATTTAGGAAGACAGCATCAATGTAAGTAATTTGACAGCACAAAAGTATAATAGTCTATGTTCAATCCTCTGCAAATTTAATTTTGGTTTTAAGTCTCAAAACTGATTGGAGATGACTTGGCAAATGTAGCAGCCTAAACGTATGATGGAATGAAAGAAGCCACAGTCATGGGTTTTAGCCATTTATTTAAAGGAATAGTAAAATAAATCAAGTCTCATGTGAACTTTTTTCAATCAAGGGAAGAAAAAAGTTCTGTCAAGGACATCTTTGGTGAGAAGAGTCTGTGATCCATTGAGTGTACTAAACAAGACTTTTAGGCCTCGATTAAATTAGATCCAACGGCCAAAAAAATACTCTCTGGAATTTTTTAAAGCTTGATAAGCCATTCAATTACCATTGCTATGAGGAAATCCCAGCAGAAAAAAAACTTTTGGCGCTAAAGTTAATACCCATTTGAACCCGTTAAAATGCATTTCAACGCCATCCATTTTCCCATTCAATTCCATACATAAGGCCATAACATGCGTTAAGCGACCCACTCAAACAGTGAAATCTGCACCCAGTTTTTCTGGGCACAGAGTCCCCTAACACATTTTAATCCTGCTGACACAGGAAATGAAAGGGGGAAAAAGGACCAAAAAAACCTAAGTGACCAATGGATGTATTGATATGGGGCCCTAAGCCCCATAGCAATACATCCAAAGTAGTAAAGGTGTCAAATGTTAGTAGAATTAAACCTATGAGTGCCCACTGGCACTCATAGGGTTAATCCAACTAATTAAAAAAAAAAAATATATATCCCATGGAAAAAAACACTTCCCAGTAATCCTGATGTAAAGCGGGGTTTTCAGAACCATGGTCAGCTACTGTCCATCTTCTTCTTCAATCGTTATCTTCCTTCTTCCTCTTACTCTTCATCTTATTTCTTCTCTTTTTGTTACAGCTTACCTTGGTTTCAGTGTCATCTGCAGGCGCGAGGCTTCAAGCATGCAGCAGGCCTCTGTTTTATGTGTTTGCTTCCTGTAGTCTCCTCCTACCTACTTCCTCCCTCTGAGCTGCTCCTCCTACCTACTATCTGAGGAGGGGTTTAAAAGGGCAGACTGAATCCTGACTCAGTTGCCCTTGCGTTGTTATACAATACAGTTCTGTTTCCCTTGGGCTCTGTGTATGACCTGGCTTGTCTGATGATCCATTCTGGTGCTGACCTATGGCTGTGTCTGACTACTCTTTTGCCTGCTCCCATTGTGTAGTGGACACCCAATCTGGTGTGGACCTGTGACTCTGGCTGACTACCTGAACTGTGTATGACCCGGCCTGTCTGTCCATCCATTCTGGTGTAGACCTGTGGCTCTGTCTGGCCATTCTCCTTGTGCATTCCGATTTGGCTTAGACATTCCTTCTGGTGCAAACCTGTGGCTTTGGCTGACTACCCGCTGCATGTTTGACCTGGCTTGTCTGACTATCCTTTCTGGTGCTGACTAGGGGGCTTGGTCTGTTTCCTTCGTGTGTTGGTCCCTGCTCCACAGACACCCATCCTAGTGTGGATCTGGGGCTCTATCAGACTCCTAGACTGACTGCAGGCTGAGTCAGTGCTAGTCCTTTGGGCGTTCCGAATTACCTCGAGGCTCCAGTGGGCTGAGGCCTAGTCACAGACAGTGTGGTGAATCTATTGGCGGACTGCTATTTCTGATACAGTGCTTGTCTCTTTGAGCACCCTCTGTGTGTTATCTGTTTTCGTGCATTACTAGTATTATTATAATAAAAAAATGTTTTACTTTACCATACTGACTCCTGGTTTATTCCTGGGAACCGTGACAGTATGCAAGGGCCATGAATACGGATGGTAATAGTAATTCAGCTTTTCAACGCATCCTGGATAGGATGGAGATACAAGATCAACGTATTGATCAATTGTCTTTTGCCTTACAGACCTTGTTGCAGCTCATTGCGAATCTCAAACAAATAAACCCACAAACGGTGGCCTCCCCCCTCGGCACCGGTGGTTCCTACCTCTCTAATGCAGGCACGATTAAGAGGTTGTCTGGTTCTGCTCAGCCCCCACAGCAGTATAGGGGAAACCCAGAATCTTGTTGTGGGTTCCTCAACCAAATTGGCATATATTTGGAGATGGTGTGACATGCCTTTTCAACTGAGCGCAGTAAGGTCAGCTTCCTTATCTCTCTCCTCACGGGCAAGGCATTGGCATGGGCCAATCCTTTATGGGAGACTGATAAACCAATTGTGCATAACTTCACAGAGTTTGTGAAGTTGTTCAAAAGTGTGTTTGACATGCCAGGCCACGTGGTCTTGGCTTCGATGAACCTATTAACCATTCGCCAGGGCGCTCGTACTGTGGCAGTGTATGCCATTGAGTTTGCACTAAGGCAGCCGAGGTAGGCTGGAATAACGAGGCCCTGGTAGCCGCCTTCTTCCGGGGCTTAACTATTACATGAAGGATGAAATTGTGGCCCGTGATTTACCTAATGTACTGGATGAGTTAATTTTGTTCTGTATCCTTATAGATACTAGACTCAGAGAACGACCCTCGTTTAAGGAGAGCCTGTGGAGGGCTCCGAGCAGATTTTCTCCTCATAATACTGGCCCACCTTATCCTCCCTCACCTACCATACCTCCTGGACTTGTCTCTGAAGGGGGAGAACCTATGCAGGTGGGTGCTACCCAACTTTCGAAGGAGGAGAGGGCCTTCAGGAGGAGGGAAGGACTATGTCTCTTCTGTGGCAAACCAGGACATATGCTGAGGTCCTGCCCAGCAAGAACGCTCGCACCCAAGATCCTGTCAGGGACAGATCTTAGGCGGCATATCACAGTCCCCACAACATTTTTCTGATAAGCCCATGTTGAGGTTTCTGTCCCAGCACTACTCGATACGGGTGATGCGGGTTGCTTTATCAATGCAGAATTTGCGGCCTGTAAAGAGGTTCCTTTGCAGTCCCGCTCTTCTCCACTGGCCGTGGAGGCTATTGATGGTAGACCCCTGCTACCATCTCACATTAAGCAGGAGACCACGCTCGATGCTTGACAGTTTGTCAGGCACAGATCGTTAGCTCTTTTCCTTTGATGTTCCCAGTACTCACACTATTTAGCACGGGTTTTGGGAACTGAAAGCACACAACGGACATTTGGCCACAAGTCCTTTTCTGTGGCCCAGTGTTTGTTGTGGTTTCAATTGGTAGGACCATTGAATACCGACTTATACAAATTTTGTGTACGGTCAGTAGACATCTTTGCCCTACCAGCTGCTTTACCATACTTTGAATCGAGGCCTTAAAACCTGAATGCTAGACAGGTCTCCAGATCATTGCAAAACAATGTAATTCACTGGACATTTTCATTTGTTCCCTATGGGGTAGCTGGTTTGCCCTACTCTGGTTTCTTTTAGTATACCAGACTCGGGGATAGATTCTATTGCAGGAGATACATGTTACCTCCCCTTTTATCCATGGGGACACCTGGAGATAAAAGCAGAGATAAAATTAGCATCTGCAATACAACCAACCCTCATTGTATTATTATAATTAAAGCATAAGCCAAAAATAAGAGCGGATGTATTTGAATATCGCATGCTAAAAAAATTATTGAGGAGCTCGGATTAGATCTTATAGGCAAATGAATCTTCTCTTGAATTAAATATTAATCAAGAGTACCTTATTATACTGATAGATTTAGCAAAGGTTATTGTACGTTCAACAGTGTTAAAACCATTTGGGCTATCCTGGTCAGTTATTCATCTTCTTATGGAACCAGACCCATTTTTCAGTGACAAGGATTTGATTTAGCACAAAAAGAAACAAGGGTCCATTGTCACACTTAGTAACTATACAAAAGTCACACTAACATGGCAGAGGAAGAATACAGACATTAAAGGGATAGTAATACTTTAAATGTAAAAAAATATATGTTGTAGGGTTTATCCCCCTGAGTAAAACAAGGGCACTCCCACTGCTGAGAGGTGTTTCATTCAAAAGTTATTAATTTTCAAAGTTGAATTTTTTAGGTGCAATATCACAGTGGCCTGAAATTGTACAGTGGCGCTGTTGCTACACCATCCTATGGAGATTTATGGTCAACTGACCAGAGCTGTCCATAGGATCGTGTAGCAACAGCGCCACTGTACAATTTCAGGCCACTGATATTGCACCTAAAAAATTCAACTTTAAAAATTAATAACTTTTGAATGAAACACCTTTCAGCAGTGGGAGTGCCCTTGTTTTACTCAGGGGGATAAACCCTACAACATATTTTTTTTTACATTTTAAGTATTACTATCCCTTTAAACCAGTGATTCTCAACCAGGGTGCTATGGCACTTTGGTGTGCCACGGACATCAACTTAGGGTGCCCCATGTTCTCTATGAAGAGTGACAAAAATGGACTTCTAAATAAAGATTTATTTGAATTGTTATGCACAATAGATTTAGTTTTGTTATTATGATTATAAAACCTACTAATAACTGTATATTTATGTATTGTACCCTTCTTATGCCCTTGATAAAGTACATTAAATATGTTAGGGGTGCCCCGAATGTTGTAGATTATCTGTTAGGGGTGCCCCGAACAAAAAAAGATTGAGAACCACTCCATTAAACAATAACCCAGGGAACAGAGTCCAGGGCTTGCAAGTGTAGTATACAAAGAGAATCTAGAAGCTGAGGGCAAGATTAGAGAACCAGTCTGGGATGAGAGAAAGACTTATAATTATACACAGGATATTCAAAAGGAAAGGGAGGAATTTTGGGCAAACAGTTTGTACTATAGGGGAGAACTAAACATTCTCATTGATGTAAATGGTGATGTTAACCCCTTGAAAGCCAGAGAGGTCTCCACAGCGTTCAAAGGGTTAAATCCCCATTTAAATCAAAGGGAATTTTTAGTTCTCTCCGAGAACTCCTTCAATTTTCTTTTGAACATGCAGCCGTGTTTACTGGACTTTCCAGTGCACTGATGCAGGAATGCAGGAAGCATGTACAGTTCACTGCTTGGAAGCATTACTGGAGTATGTCTGCAACCTAGGGATAGGATAGAACCATATCAGAATGCATACATAGAGGTTCTAGGGAAGGATGCAAAAGGGTACTGCTGGAGACTGTAGAGGTTAGCTGAAGAACACTGTCTAACCTAGAATTTTCAGAACTGAGCAGTCATTTTGCATACAATGGGCTGAGATCGGCAGCAGACTGGTGAATAGTCATTTAACAAGTTGAGGTCATGGGGAGGTGGCGGACAGAGAATGGTGGTTTAGGAATCCAGTAGGAATGAGGCTGACACTGGCAGTTTAAGCTCTTGTATGCATTAGGGCAAAACGCTTGGGATAAACCTATACAATTAACTTGTTAATGCTGCAGTTTTATAATGCTGCTACTCTGACAGGAGGAAGTAGCAGTAAATAAGTAAAAAAGTCTGTTTTGTTCCAAATAATACAAAGATATGTGGACTTTGGTATTTGGTGATACCTTTTTTATTTGAACTAAGGTTATATTTTAAGACGAGCTTTTGATAGAGCAATTCTCTTTTTCAGGTCAAGCAATACTGAATCACAAATTCTGTTCAGTCATGCCATCTGTTCAATACAATGCAGAATTCCCATGTTAGATAACACTCTAGGATGCTTACAGGAGAACCTTGGACAATGTTAGTCCAAACAAAAAAATGTATCACCAAATACCAAAGTACTCATATCTTTTTATTACTGAAACTGGACTAATACGGCTACTACAAATGAATCCAGCCAAACAGAAATACCTCATCTATTTACAGTTTTACTTTACAAGGTGTTAGACTGCGTTTTCTGCTTTTGATGGGTTAATTCTTTCATTTAGTATACAGACAGCAACTGAAGGGTTAAAGTCTTTCATTACCTCTTAAAGGACTAGAGCTGGAGAGAATCAGAAGTTGAGTAGAAGAGATTGACAGGAATAGATGACACAAGTTACAAATGGTTAATTTATCATGATGTTATAGGGACAGCATGGCCGTCAGCTGTGTCCCTCCTACTCTCTCTATCTCTTACTCTTAAGCTTAAAGACTAAAGTTTTATAGTGTAAAAAAACACATTGTCATCAGCTAGAATCCATTGCATATGTTCAAACATGGATGTACTGTGAATCCTCTAATGAATATTAATTTACCACTTGTAATGCATATATGTACATTTGATTGGGACAGATGCTAGCTATGAAGTCACTAGTATGCTTGGATTGGCTAATGCTAGGAGGAGTGGCAGCTAAATTTAACTTAAGCAAGGTTACTGCTTAACCATATAGAAAACACTTAATATCATAAACCTAATTTTAGGTTTAACACAAGGGCCAGACTGACTCTTTTAAGGGGGCTGGGAGAGGGAACTCAAAGGGTTAAACTTATAAATTAAAGGCTATGCTTCTTAATTCCTTTGGAAATCCTCCTATGGACATCTGTGGTGGCTTTGTGGTATTACGCATTGTGCTCTAAATGTATGGACAAAGGAGACTGGCGTTATTCTGAAGTAAACCAGCTGTGCCATTGGGGACAAATCGAAATTCCTAAATTCCCATGAACTTGAATAGAGATTTTTAGCCAGAGTGGTCTCCAAATACATTGCTTTGCAATGCACTGGAGATCATTCTAGCACAAAAAGGGTTAAAAGCTCAATTTAATTTTATTTTATTTGTCCTCGATGGTGCAGTTGGTTTACTCCAGAATAAATATGGGCCAATGTTTGGCCAATAGTAATTGTGAGTGGTAGTACATAAAAGCATTAACTATGGACAAGGACTTATAAAGTATCCATGTAACTGCATCTTAAATATTTCACTTATATTTGGAGGGAGATGCACTAAGGAGTGATACAGAGGTGATAAAGATGACTTCTCCAGTGATATCACTTCTCCAATTCCTATGTTATTCTATAGAGCTTGTGCACTAATATCTCCCGATGAAGAAATCTTAGTGCATAGGCTCCATAGAATAACATAGGAATTGAAGAGGTGACATTCCTGGAGAAGTCATCGACACTTTATCACCTCTTTATCACATCTTAGTGCATATCCCCCCATATCTCTTGCATGGGACCTTTCATATTAAGATGAATTTAGTTCATGTTATCGACAATTACAAGTGTACCTATATGTTGTGCTACCCTTCTTTTTATAATATAAATCATTTTTGAGAGACTCTCTTTCTTTGTGCCACTTCCTGACAATTTGTTTCTGTACTAGGCCAATGTAATCACACACTGTGCTATGAATGAACCTACAGGAGGCAAATATAGTCGTTGATACCTTTATTGGCTGACAAAGCTGATTTAGAATGCAAGCTTTCAAGACCTTAGGTCTCTTCCTCAGGTATGATACACAGATAAATATGAAATCATCTCTCTTAAATACAAGTACACTTTGCATTGTTTAGAATGGAAATCAGATAAGAGAACTCAACCCAGATCCAGATACTTTGATAAGTCAATGATAAATTGTATTGTTCCTTTGAAGCTTTAGAGGTATTTACGATGCCCGTGGGTCTGTTGGAAAGGTTAATCCATAAAGTGATAATGTGACAAGAATTCTCTGTCCTTATTCAAACCATTATGAATAGCATTAAACTTTAACCATAACATAACCTCCCATACTTTTCTGTCCCTCTGAGTGCAGAACAGTCCCATCAATACAGTTAACTTAATGTCCCTGACACTGTGTCCATTTTAACAAAAATGTTCTTCCGCTGGCGTCTCTGCTTTTTGCTGTTAACACTGGATCTGTGGGAATTAAACCTTTTATGTAGTAGCTGTCCAGTTTCACCCACATAAAGAGCTGTTGGGCATTTTGCATACACGATAAGGTATATTACATTGGATGCTTTGCAGGGGAAGGTACCATTGATCTTATAGTGTAACTGGGTGTTTGGAATTGGTATCTTGTCCGTGGTATAAATGTGTGCACAGGTTTCACATCTCTTTTGTAGGCAGGGGGATGTGACATTTTTTGTATTTTTATTCAGGGCACTCCTTACCATCAGTTGTTTCAAATCGGGAGGCTGACTGAAGGAGAGTAAGGGAGGCTTTGGGAATATGTTCTAAAGTCTTTCATCCGTATGTAACTTCATTTGAAGTTCTCTTGATATTTTGCGTAGAACTTCAACCTAGAGGTGGTAAGTGACCACCAGTGGCACCCGGTTTCCCTTATGTTGTTCTTTGTAGCTCAACAGATTTTTTTCTTGGTATTTGGGTAGCCTTCTGTATCTGACTGTTAATAATCCTTGCACTGTAACTGTGCTTTATAAAGTCTCTTCTGAGGTTCTGGAGGTGCTTGTTACGGTCCGTCATGTCAGAACAAACGCGGTGGTATCTGATGGCCTGCTGTATATGATGGAGTTCTTTGTGTGGAAGAGTGCAATTTACCATTGACTGATAAAAAGTATCTGGATGTGGGTTGAGTTCTCTTATCTGATTTCCATTCTAAACAATGCAAAGTGTACTTGTATATAAGAGAGATGTTTTCATATTTATCTGTATAACATGCCTGAGGAAGAAACCTAAGGTCTTGAAAGCTTGCATTCTAAATCTGCTTCGTTAGCCAATAAATGTATCAACGACTATATTTGCCTCCTGTATTTCTACGGCTAACACAGTACCAACTCTCATCTGTTATGAATGAACCTAGGCAGAGCCCACGCACACTGGAGGCATACCTAATAACACAGTGAGAGAGATACGCTGGACATCAAACACAACTAATTAGTATACTGTTCAGTTCATTAGCATAAAGTGCCACACTGAGCCATCAAAAACCTTACACTGTTTAGTACAGTATATTGAAACATTTTAATTCCATGTAAATCAAACTAAACTTGTCTTGGGATGACAGAGCCACATTAACCCTTTCAGTGCCAGAGGGGTATGCAATGCATTGCATACCTCTCTGGCACTGAATGGGTTAAGTTCATTGGCAGTTGGGCAGACTAAGATGGGCTAATTGCTCTTTTTTATCTGCCGTCAGTTTCTGTATTTTTATATTTCCGCCATGTATGTTTGAAACGTTGGGATATTTCCCTTGTCTGAAATCTGCCTGTTATAGAACATTTCTTTTATGGACTTGAAGTTGCTGACTTGAATTAACCCCTTGGATACTAGAGAAATCTCCAGTGCAGCTCTTCACTATATGTTGGAGACATCTTTAGCATTCAAAGGATTAAAGTGGCACTAATACTTTATAATGACTTTGATGATTTTGAAATAGATTTCAAAATCACCTATAATTGTTTTCAATTATTTTATTTATTTTATTTTTTATTTGAATTTTATTGAGGACAAAGAATTACACAAAACAGCAATAAAGGTACATAAAATCAAATTAAGTACATCGCTCACAGATAAATATCTGATAAAACAAACAGCCTTTTCCATAGAATGTAAGACAGTAAATATACCCGTTAGGCAAGATCCGGCAAGAAACAGTCCGCTTCAGACACAGATGCAACACCAGAGCACAGATTAGCAAGTACTTACTGGTAGGAAGTGGCAGTTGGGGGGGAGGAGACAGTATGTGACACACCAGGCTGCTCCAGCCAGTACAACTTTATTTGCATAAACAAAATGTCTTGTAAACTGTTTTAAAAAAAAGAATGATGTACATGTTTGTGATTTTGACAGCACCTTCAAAATCACCCAAGCCCTTAAAAAGTGTTAGTTCCATTTTAAGTTACAGAGAACCAAAAAGGAATAATATATGAAACTAACCATATATATCACAGGTGGACAACCTGGGGCAATCTCTGGCTGTGTAGGACTATACTTGGCTGGTTGGGGATTGTGGCAAATATCATCCTGACAGACAGGGCTGCATTTACATCCCAATTGCCAAATGGCCATAACCCTACCTTTCCCATGACCCCATCTCCAATCCCATGCACTGTTTCTTAGCACAGACTATACCTTTGGCCTGTTACAAGCAAGAATGAAAAAAAAAATCTTTAATCTCTTGGTTGTTAGAGAGATCTCTATGCAATGCACTGGAGAGCTCTCTAGCACCCAAGGGGTTAAATAATAGCCTGTATAAAACTGGTGCAGCAGCACTGAAATTGGTCTGGCCATGCCCTTAATTCAGAATGTGGGTGTGGCCAGCACAGCTGAGGTACCCTTCAAATATTGGAGATCTAGGAAGTTACCTACTCTGCTTGTTGGGAAATCTGCCCATGCATCCTGAATAGCTTTACAGATTCAGGATGCCCAGTCCTGATATATACTGTATGCAGTCCATGACCTCTGCTTTATGAGTGAGACACTGAAAGAAATTTATGACACTGGGTTCCTTTCATTCTTTTTTATTTAACTGTATTTTTAATGGCACTGGTTTTGCCTGGTGTTTTAGTATCTGGTTTAATTAATTCCAGCACTTGAAGACAATGTTTTTCATTTTTTTTTTTTTTTTTCAAATACCACCATTGCTTCTCATATAAGGTTGTTTATTTGGGATTATTACAGCACAGCCCAAAAGAAAGAATCAAAGATACATTCTGCCCCCTACTGGTAACAAGCAGTAAACCTTTATTAAAACAGATGAAATATATCAGTTGGTGGAATATTTTTCATTGTGGTCTGCTGGTTGTATTAATAACAGGTTTATGGACAAGTTTCCCCAGCACAGGGTCTACACAAGAGTCTTTTAAATGCTCAGTTGTGCTATAAGAGCTATGGGAACGGAGTTACTGTTGTTCAACAATCCTCAACAATCACAGAGATCTGAAAGGCTGCGTGACAACAGAGCCTCACTCCATGGTCCTGCAAACCCCTCTAGCACTCAAAGGGTTATAAAAAAACACTAAATATTAAAAATGAAATTGGTTGATACAATTTTAAATATCATGTGCTTACAGCTATGAGCACATTAATTATTCATATGATACTTGCCTAATATAATCCTGAACTTACTTTTTTAACAAGTGTAAACTGCCCTATTTTGAGAGCATTTATTTCATTTTGTTTGAGCTATTTATAATGCAAACTAAGAGGTACAGTCAGTTAATTTATTGTGATTAGTTCCTAGTGCTCTTGTATTCCGAAAGGTTGTTATATTATCTCAGCCCATCTACAAACAACGCTGGACAACCTTCTCAAGAATTCTGTGGTATGTGGAGCCCCAGAAAAGACAGGAAAGGCTGCTCCCCCAAAACATAGTCAAGATTAGATTGTAGGATTCAGAAAACAAACAGAAACATTTTACAGATGTTACCATACAGTACATGGTATTTAAGTGTATGTAACTAGGTGTTTGTGTTGCTTTAAAGGAATAGAAACCCTCTATTTAGCTTTACATTATATGAACAGTCAAACTGCCTGTACTTTTTTTACATATTCACCTTTTTTTTACCCTAACAATGATCTCTTGGATCTGTTTGCAGATATTTCTGTCAGGGAACATGAAGTCAGGTTTAGTGGTACATTGTAAAAAAGAAACCATAAAAAGCACACAGGGCAGTCAGTGCGTCGGGGAGAGTGTATCATTGTATTCATACCTGGGAACTTCCAGTTGAGGTCTACCCAGAGGGGAGTACTCTGGTGCAGCAGGGGGTGACAATAATGACGAGAATCGCGTCAAAAAGAGGCAGTGCTTGACGCAAGTTGGGGAGCAGGGCTTAAAGGTGTCACACAGAAGGCTGGGGAAGGAGGAACACTGGGAGAAACAGCAGATGTGGGCAGAGTTTAATAGAAACTCCCCACATCCCGAGGAATCAGCCTCTGCCCCGGAGACCTGGTAAAGCTCTGTCAAAACCGGAGTCTCCGGGGAAAATCCGGAGAGTTCTCAGGTATGATTGTATTATATCCTGCTTTGATGGTCTATGGACCAAAAAAACTCTCTGGGAACTTCGGTCCAGTTAGCTCACTGTCAGGAACATAAGTGTAGAAGAAAGGTATGTAGAGATTAAAAAATAATAATAAAAGTATAGGTATATAGATATATATATCTTTGCCTATGCACATATTATGTACTTGTAGCATACGTGAAGTACAAATATATATAGTTAAAAGGTTAACGTTACTGATTCTTAAAGGGGTAGTAATGTCTGTATTAAACTTGAGTTCCAAGTCTTCTTTATGTTTTTTTAACACATAGTGCTATATTTGAATACTTACAGTTTTGTAGTTCAAGCACTATGCAATCAGAATCCCCCTCCCACCCCATCTGGCCGCCTCCCATCAGATCTGTAATCCAGTCATGGAACAGGACAGATGCAGCATGGGACAATCTTCACTCAGTAAGTATAAGGAAAGCCTTGCCCCCCCCTTGACGAAGGATGGCAGGATTTCCCTTTTGTTTACTGAAGATTGTCCCTCGCCGCTCTCCATCCGACCAGGCAGAGAGGCAGCATGACGCAGGGAAAGGGGCAGGAGAGGGATCCTTTCGGAGTGAGTAGCTCTTGAATTGCAAAACTGTAAGTATTCAAATATAGTGCTATGTGTTAAAAAAAAAGACATAAAGAAGACTCGGACCTCACGTTTAATACAAGTATTTACTATCCCTTTAAAGGAAGAAATTCAGCAAGCTGTGGGAAAGCATCATATCAAACACTCTGCCCTTCACCAGCTGTTTGAAGCAATCACTGATGAACACCTTTTATTCATCAATTATATTTCAAATTCCTTGCATATGCAGAGCAGGGAAATATGATGAAAAATGGCACCATGCCTTCCTTCCTGAAAGATACACATACAGAATGCAGAGTATGCATATGCATGTATTTTTCCCCAATTGCATATAAAGGAATGTGCCACCTTAAAGTTGGTGGATGTCATTTAAAGGGATAGTAATGTTTAACAAAAAAGCAGCTCAAATTAATCTTCATAGTATTTGGGCCATGGACAGTGTTATTTCAATACTGTCAGAGTTGTAGTTCAAGAGTAATTGAATGATATCCCCTCCCGCCCCTTTTACTAATGTAACACTGCTCACCTCAGAACAGCAGGACTGTCCAGATGGCTTGCATAGAGGGACAATCTTCAATGAGCATAACGGACAAACCTGTCAAGGGGGGCAGGGTTTTCCTTATGCTCACTGTAAGAAGATTGTCCCTTGCTGCGACCTGTCCGGTCAAGAGACCAGATTCCACATCTGAGGGGTGGCGGCTTACACTAGGTAAAAGGATAAGCAATGCATTGGATACAGTCTCTGGCCCTCACTGGGTTAATCCTTTGAGGAGTGGAGAGATTTTCAACACACTGCTTTTTAGCCTTGAAGGAGATAAGCAGCAAAGCAATATGGTTCTCTCATCTGTTATCTCAGGAAAGACCGTGGAGGAGATGCACTGAGGCGTGATAAAGAGGTGATACAATGGAAGATGACTTCTTCACTGATATTACTTCTCCAGGTCATGTTTTTCTGTGGAATCAGTTCACTAAGATTCTTCCAGCTTTGGAGATCTTAGCGCATAGGCTCCATAAAATAATATAGGAACTGGAGAAATTATATCACAGGAGAAGTTATCTCCGCGTTATCACCTCACCTCCATATAACACCTTAGTGCATAATACTCAGTGACTTACCCAGGAAATACAATGTACTGATAGACTTCATCTGCTATGTGGTAGCTCTGGTTTACTATATTATAATTATGATTAATCTTTATGTATATAGCGTCAACTAATTCCGCAACCATGTACAATTGGGAATAGACATACAGAGGTATTAAACAGTACAATCATATGTGGAGAACAGAAGCATCAGAGATATAACTGTAGAGACATATTGTCTCCTCTCCATGGCTTTATTAAGGCTCTTGCATTCCCTCTACAGGACAACATGCTTTATGAGAAATAAGATATATTGGACCATATCTATAAAGATTTGGAGTAATTCTTCAGCACACCAGACACACCATAGGAAACAAATCTAAATTCCCATTGAGTCAAATAGGTATTTAACCCCTTGAATGCTAGAGAACGCTTCAATGAATTGCAGAGCAATGTATCGGAGGACTCTCTAGGATTCAAGGAGTTAAAATCCCCATTTAAATTAAGAGGAATTTGTAGAATTTCTATTTCTCCGCTCCGGTGCAGTTGATTTGCTCCAGAAATGCTCAGATTTTGCCTTTCAACAAACTGCTTTCTGTTACTGCGACGACACAAGAGCCTCCAATTTATCATTCACAGTGCAATTTTCACAAGACAGTGGAGGAATTGCTAGTGTAGCAATGGTAATATCGGAACTCTGCAAACACCACCATTAGCTCAGCTGTAAATTACTGCTCAGTATCTCACTGTCAGATGTTGTTTGTGTCCAGAAGATGTGGCGTATGGGCAGATTTATCAGTGAGCTGTGAATCCCAGGCACAGTGATAGGCACAGTACAGACCAAGGATCCTCCTTCACTCATGAGTCCAAGTAATCCCCTGCTACCCCACCTCTTACCACCAGTTTCTTACTTTAAGTTATGTTTTATTTTACATTGATTCTTACAAGTGTTCTTCTTGAAATACATAGAATATTGTAGAACAGCTAATTACACATATATTATATAAATATTAATAAAAAATGTTGAAACACAGTCTTTTACTAGCTGTCACTACTACCGTATCTGGAAGTACAATCATTTTAAATTCATAGCACTAGTAATACAGGGTCACTGCAAGCTCACTTTCTGTATCAGCAGAAGCTGTCAGTGACACCCTCATTCATGGACATCAGTAGGGTGGGGCAAAAGGGGGAGTCACAGACTCATCTCTGGTTAGTAGAAGACTATCGGAGTCTTGTACATTGAACACTGTAAATAAACTGATAGTCCGCCTTCAAGAAGAGATGAGAATAGAAGCAGATAATTAGTAAACGACAGGGCTTTATCATATATATATTTTTTCATTTTGACATGTTATTTTCCCTTTAACAATCATGGAACTTAAAGTAGTAGTTGGGGACCTTTAGGACTCCAGATGTTGTTGGACTACAGCTTCCTCGATTCTCAGCCTGAGGAAGAGGATGATGATGATTATTCTCCGTTGAGAATGAACACAAGTTGGACTCTAGGCTGTCCACCTATGGATTAAACATAAGCAAGGCTTTTTTTGTGGTGGTACTCAGTAGCAAAAATAAAAAATTCATTATCATGCGTGGTACTTTTCTAAAAATAAATAAATATTATAGAGTGTTCTCATTTTTTCCAGAAAAAATACCCCTGCAGGATACATTGTCTTATTCTGTTACAATGTATTGCACACAGCTCTAGTACTCCATGGGTTAAACTTGGTGGGGCCATGGTCTTAGTGACTGCCACCTTTCCATTTGCCGTGTTGTATACAAACAACTCTGATGTAAATAAACCACTGTGTTCATTAGTCATGCATTTAGATTTATTAACGAGCCAACAAAAGCTTAAAGGGACAGTAATGTCCCATAAAAAATGCTTATAGTTTTGTAGAGGTTAAAAAAAATAAACTATATGCCATAAATCCTATTTCTCAAACCATTATGGTTTGAGAGATATTCGCATTCAAAGTTCCCCCCTCCCTCCCCTTCTCCTGATGTCAGCTGTAAAGCTGACAGCAGGAGATTCAAGTCGACTGACTCTAGGAGGCTCTTCAGCAGAGCTGATATCGCGTTAGTTAAAAAAATAATTACTTCATTGGAATGGTCTACAAAGTATGCTTGCAAACCAGCACATTTTGTAGATCTTTCTAATGAAGTATTTCTTTTCCAATAACGCAATTTCGGCTCTGCTGCAGAGCCACCGGCTGGTCCCCGGACCGGGATCTCCTGCTATCATCACAGCGCTGACGTCAGGAAACGGGGAGGGAAGCAGGAATTTTTAATGCAAATATCTCTCAAACCATAGCTTGAAAGATAGGATTCGTAGCATACAATTTAATTTTTTAACCTCTACAAAACTATAAGCATTTTTTATGGGTCATTACTGTCCCTTTAAGGACGATACTTACACTAGCACTACATGTTGTCTAAGTTTGCTTTCCTGGTGGATCACTAATAAAGTGCATTTTAACTAGTGCTGACCACAGAGTTTTTAGTTTACAAGTGAATTAAAGACTTTTTCGGCTCTGAAAGGGTTAACACATCTTATTTGTCATTACAACTGTGCAATATATATCAAACAGCTGGCCTCTTTAACCCATTGATTACTAGAGAGGTCTCCAAAGCATTACAAAGCAATGGAGACCACCCTATCACCTAAAACAAAGAACATTCAAAATCATCTATATATTTTAGTTTTTTAGATTTAAAATTATGCCAAATTTACTCTGTAAGTGTCAGAGGGATGTGCAATCCATTGTTTTGCAATGTGTTGAGCATCTCCCTGTTGCTCAAGGCACTGGTTAAGGCCGTACTTGGGAACTGCAGCAGAGACCCCAGTTTTTGACGTATATTACCAGGTCTCTGGGGACTGAGGCTGATTTTCCGGTGGTGGTGTGTTTCTTATGAAACTCTGCCCACTACTCCTCCTTCTCACCCTGTTCTGGCCACTTCCCACCCACTTCCCTCCCACTTTATATCAAGGTCCATTAAGCCCCTACTCTGCCTGTGATTAAGCCCTCCCAGGTGAACCTCATGAGCCCTCCCCTGGGACTCGAGAAGAAAAAGTTCCCAGGGAGGGTTAAGGCATGCCATACAGGCACTTACTGTCTTAGCCTAACATTACCTCCCCCACTCACTGACACTGATCAGCCATCCATGGTCTATTTCCTCTAGCACTAAAATGGTTTTGTGTCAATGAGAAGGCTAGTAATGTAGGTTTAGGATAAGAAGTGTCTGTTCGGCATACATTTATTAGTATTAGCATTGTCTTACTTGGTACTCTCAGGGTTTGATCCAGATCTCCATACCTGGGAACTTTGCTTTGTGGACCCCATGGAGGGAGTCCTCTGGTGCATCTAGGGTAGATCAGTGATGCTATTTGCATAAAAAAGGGGTGGGACTTAATCACGAGTGGGCGGTGGGGAGAAGTGGAAGGGGAGTGGGAGGAACAGACAGGAAAGGAGCAGAAGTGGGCAGAGTTTCATCACAAACTCCCCACATCCAGAGAATCAGCTTCTCATCCGGAGACCTGGTAAAACAGAAGCCAAAACAGGAGTCTCCGCAGAAAATCTGGAGAGTTCCCAGCTATGGGTCTCAAGGTGAAGGGATGAGAGAATCCAGTGTTACGTATTATACGATCTACACCAATTAACTGCTTCATTATTTTCTGAATTGATGCCATTTGTACCAGAAAAGAATAGGGAGGCATGCCGTTCATCATGTGTGGGTTCAAGCAGTGATCTCACTAAGTTGTGTCCTGTACATGGTTCCCTGTAGACCAATAGGAAAACCTCTGGGATAGATCACATGGGGACACATCCTATATAATAATTCGCTAAATGTGTGTTTGTCAGAAGCCGTCATGCACAGTAGAGACGGCTGCGAGCGCTGCAGTCATGCACAGTACAGACTGCCCGCGCCACGGCTGATAATGGAGCGGGGCTTCCGAATTCAGATCTTCGGTGTGCAGAGAGGACTACGGTCTGAATTTTGGAGCGCCCCACTCCATATTAGCCACGGCGCGGGCAGTCTCTACTGTGCATGACTACCTCGGCTGTTGCTGGGTGGCACTGTGGCCCATGTACACGGGCTCTTCAACTAGTCACCTATAATGTATGACATGTTATGGGGAACTTCAAGGGCTAATTTGTCAAAGATCTCAGGGTCAGCTTATTTTGAAAGTTCCCAAATATGAGCATTATCTATACATCTAAATAACTCAAAATAAATTAAAAAAAATAGTTTTCTAAATGAACTTTCAAAATCACAGAAGTTGTTTTTAGGATATAGGTCCCCTTCCACCTCTGTGTCTCCAGTGATAAATGTGACCCATTGTGTACAGAGATTTACAATCACTGTATTCTATTAAGAGCACTGCAGTGCTTCTTACTGGGTGCCTAACATTCTATAAAGCTGTTGAAAGGAACTACTTTTCATCACAGCAGAACCACAATCCAGGAAGACCTTTCTTTTCTGTCGCTCATCAAGTTTCACTATTATGAGTTGTTTAAAATCCATTATGAACACAGATTCAATACTCCCTTTTTCATTAAAGACGTTTATTGAAATCAATTTTCTGCATGGAGATCATGTTAAAATCAAAGTTAAGCAGCAGCAGCGGCAGCAGCAATAGTTTATCACAGTTTGGAATATATAACTTTCTCACAGTGATTAAACTCCTGAGCCAATTTTAAGATGTATCAGTTTTGTAGAATTGTAATGTTTTCCTTCAATGCCTAAACACTTTTTGATCCACTTTTTGTAGATGTTTTATCTTGTCTAGTGTTAGAAGGCAGCATACAGAAACTCTAGAAAACCCTTCATTTTAATCCTTTGAGTGCCATAGGGGTATCCAGCTCCTTGCTTTGCAAGGCATTAGATACCCCTATGGCAGGGATTATAATTTTAAGTCCTCTGCTACTAGCCAGACCTGAAAAGTTACTCACCACTGCAAGCCATAACATACCCACCAGGGCTGAATTTCTACTCGCCAGGGCTAAATTTTCACTCGCCATTGGCTAGTGGCGAGTGGAAATTTTGAGCCCTGCCCTATGGCACTCAAAGGGTTATTCTCATTTTTTGTAGAAGCCAGAATTACGCTTCCCATGCTGCAGTTTGCTCCAGGTGATATTTAATACTCTTTACACCCAAAACTGGAAGAAAAAAAGAGACAAATGTTCAATCAAGTTAAAAAGCATGGATCTCAAAACTGCATTCCTAGAGGGACGGATTTTGTGAAAACCCTGATTTTACACAGTTAGTTAATTCAAAATCACTGAGCTAATGATTGACACCTGTTCATAATCTGGGATACCCCACAAGGCTGCACTGTGTTCACCCTCTAGGAATGCAGTGTGAGATAAATGCTATAATGGGGGGAATTATTAAGAGTGTTAGAGTGTTAAACTTTCCGAATGGGTTGGACACTGCTCTAGCAATCAGTGTTCATCTTTAATTGGTTATGAACATCATGTCCATTGAGGAAGACATAATTCTTGGTTTCAGGACTCTATGGTCCTTAAAGGGATAGTAATGTTTCATAATAAAACCAGCTCTAATTAATCATCATAGTATTTGAACCTTGGAGAATGTTATTTCAATACTGTCAAAGTTGTAATTCAAGAGTAATTGAATGATAAAGTATCCCCCTCCCGCCCATTTTACTGATATAACACTGCTCAGCTCAGATCAGCAGGGAGGTGCCCAGGTAGATTGCAGAGAGGGACAATCTTAAATTAAGATAAGGGAAAAACCTGAAAAACTTGTCAAGAGGGGCAGGGCTTTCATTGTTCTCATAGGAAGAAGATTGTCCCCACCTGTTATCTGTCTGGTCTTACAACCAGATTCCACATCTGAGGTGAGCAGTGTTCCATCAGTAAAAGGGGCAGGAAGGGGAAACTTTATCATTCAATTATTCTTGAACCACAACTCTGACAGTAAGGAAATAACACTCTCAATTGCCCAAATACTATGAAGATTAATTGGAGCTGCGGTTTTTGTGAAACATTACTATCCCTTTAACTCCTCCCAATGAAATATTCTTAGGTTTCGGTTGTAGGCGTTCACAGTCTTAGAATTCTGCAAGAAAGATTTATGGCCAATGTTTATAAAAACTATTCTGAAATAAACCAACTGCGCCATGGGGACAAATAAATATAACTGTTAATGGGTTTAAAAAGCTTTTAATTAGTGCATGGGAATTTAGGAATTTTTATATATCCCCTATGGTGTAGTTGGTTTATTCCAGAATAACTCCAGTTTGCTTTTATAAATATAGCCAGTGTCTCTTTACACAGACATGATGATGATCTTCAGCCATTGTCAGTCCACTGCTGGATTAAGAACTCCTCAGGAAGCCTCCAACAACTTCAGTCCTGTGCTTTCTGTTGCCACTGTGTAACAACAAATGTGATAATTTCATCCATTCATCTTGTATTTGGTCTTCTTCTTCTTGGGAATTTAGTATTGAGTGGACTCCATTCCAAAATTTCTTTGGTCCATATACCATCATGTCTTCTTTCTTGTGGCCTGCCCATTTCCATTTCAGGTGCTTTGTTCTTTTAATGATGTCATAGACCTTTGTTTGTTGATGTCCATGCACATGTCTTTTGGTCTCTTTTTGTTGTGTTTAGAATTCACCTCTTCATACTTTTCTACATAACCTTACATTTTTGTATGTCTTTAGCATTCATTGTGCATGTTTCAAAGCAATATGTAAGAACTAGGAGAACACATTGGTCAAAAACATTTTACTTGAGGCAGAGTGGTAAATTTGTCTTAAAAATGGTACTATTACATTTTTCAAATGCTTGCCACCCCAGTTTTATTCGTTGCTCAATTGCTATCATGGTGTTTTCTTCTGTTGTAAGCTCTATCTAGTCCTTGGTTGATCAGGGCATCGATTATTGCTTGCTTTTTCCTTGAGTCAAAGGCCTTTTTAAAGTTAATGAAGGCTATTCATAATGGAAGGTTGTATTCATTATGTCGCTCTACAACTTGTTGCACTATCTGGATATGGTCCATTGTACTGAAACGGCTCCTGAAGCCTCCTGGTTTTTTAGGTTGTGCCGTGTTAAGAATTGTGTCCATTCTTCTTGATAGTACCTTTGTGAAAACCTTGCAAACTACTGGCAATAGGCTTATTGGTCGGTAGTTTTTTAGATTGGCCTTATCCCCTTTTTTTGTGCAGTAGGGTGACCTTTGAATTTTACCATGTTTCAGGCCCTTTACCGTATAGTAGGCATTTTGAAAATAATTTATCTAGGGTTTTAAATACAACAAAACAATGGCCCTCATTCACCAGAGGCTTGCAAGCTACTTGCAGTGGGAAGTCCAGTTCAGTGGCAGAGGTTTCTAAAAATTACCGGGTTCTATCAGGCTGCCTTTGGTCTTTAGACACTTTAACTATGGATGGGCAAAAATTTTCGCCTCAAACCAAAATTGCAGAATTATGGCACTTACCATTTGGTAAATAATTTCCCACAAAAAGTGCAGTTTTTCCGCCTAGCTCATTAAATTAAAATCAATGGGAACATTTAATTTACACAAAACATATAGCAAATGTTATATTATTTCCCAACTATTTTGTTTGGCACAAGACCTAAGAAAACATTGATTTGTTGTAGGACTTAGACTTGTGCTAGGCCCAAGCCCTGAGGAAACATTGATTTGCAGTACTTTGGTTTGTTATCGTCACAAGACCTGAGGAATCGGTGATTGGTAGGACTTCGGCTTATTAGAAAGAAGCCCCCAACTTTGTTTTTTTTGCAGGCCTCTGGTTTTTGTTGAAAGAACAAGCCATGAGGAAAAAAAAATCTCAACTGGCCTAGTGCCAGCATGTCATATTATGGTGGCCAGTGGCCATTGTCAAATGCCCTGGTGTCATTGCAGAATTTGTAACTGCTATTCTTGCTGCTGCTACTGAGTTGTTTAAGCAGCAGGATTATTAGGCAGCTCCAAGGGAATGGGATCAACAACAACAACAGTGGTATGCGTGATGGATGATCATGGTTCCACTTGCCACTACTATCTCCAATGATGCTACTGAGGCAATAGCAGCACCACAGCTAGCCCCCACCACTTCAGGTATATGTGGAGAAAAGAAGTTGGCCAATAATGCGTCTCCACCTGCCGCTCCACAATCATGGGTGTGTTGTTGGAATAGAAATGTTTCCCTTGAGAGCAGGAAGCAACTGCAATGTGTACCACAGTGTTTGTGGTAATTAATGGAAGGACTGGGAACAATGGGCACATCTGCACTCACATCAAACACCTGGCATAACTCTGACCAAACACCATGACGCTTAGGGTCCCCAATGTGAAATCATCCCACCAGAAACAAAGTATTGCTGCTGTCACTATTTATCACGGTGCCCGTGATTTGCTGCAGTCTTGTCTGTCACCAGTAGGGGGCTTCTATTGGCTGTCTGCAGATAGCCCGCCTCTTATTGACTATTTAAACCTGGATTGGGCACCCTTTGAGTGCCCTTTCGTGTTGTTTCTGACCTTCTTGCTATCACTATGCTAGTGATAGCTGGGCCTCTGTTCCAGTGTTCCTGAGTTCCTGATCTCATGTGTTCCTGAGTTCCTGATCTCTACTGTTCCAGTGTTTCCTGCATGCTGAAGTACTTCCAGTCCTGGTTCCGGCCTAGTCTCTGGTGTTGCAGTTCCTGCTGAACTTCTCTGCTGTTTTCTGACCTGACTGATCGTTGCTGGTTCCTGTCATCTCATCACCTGTCTTCAGTATCCTGGCGACCTTCTGCCTGGTCGCGTTGGTGACATTGCTACAATTCCGTGTTGGTCCCAACGTGCGGACGCTGGTTTGCTCCCAAGCCTTGCGGCTATACAAACTTGCTTGTTACACCAGTGTGCGGTCACTGGTTTGCTCCAAAGCCTATCAGCTATACAAATCTGTGTTGGTCCCAGCGTGCGGACGCTGGTTTGCTCCTAAGCCTTGCGGCTATACAAACTCGCTTGTTACACCAGTGTGCGGTCACTGGTTTGCTCCAAAGCCTATCAGCTATACAAATCTGTGTTGGTCCCAGCGTGCGGACGCTGGTTTGCTCCTAAGCCTTGCGGCTATACTAACTCGCTTGTTACACCAGTGTGCGGTCACTGGTTTGCTCCAAAGCCTATCAGCTATACATTCTGTGTTGGTCCCAGCGTGCGGACGCTGGTTTGCTCCTAAGCCTTGCGGCTATACAAACTCACTTGTTACACCAGTGTGCGGTCACTGGTTTGCTCCAAAGCCTTTCAGCTATACAAATCTGTGTTGGTCCCAGCGTGCGGACGCTGGTTTGCTCCCAAGCCTTGCGGCTATACAAACTCGCTTGTTACACCAGTGTGCGGTCACTGGTTTGCTCCAAAGCCTATCAGCTATACAAATCTGTGTTGGTCCCAGCGTGCGGACGCTGGTTTGCTCCTAAGCCTTGCGGCTATACTACTCGCTTGTTACTCCAGTGTGCGGTCACTGGTTTGCTCGCTAAGCCTACGGCTATACTATTCAGTGTTGTTTCCAGCGTGCGGACGCTGGGTTGCTCCAAAGCCTTGCTGCTTAACGATTCTGCTAATTTGCCAGTTCCATCTGACTGCTGCTATTATCTCTGGGCTGCCCTGCCCGGTATTGGTAAGGCCGGTAGAACCTTTTGCCACATTCCATCTGAGGTTGCCTTACCCGGTATTGGCAGGGCCGGTAGAGCCTACATTGTGTATCTATTGAGGCTGCCTTGCCCGGTAATTTGGTAAGGCCGGTAAAACCGTTATGCTATTCCATCTGCAGGTTGCCTTACCCGGTATTGGCAAGGCCGGTAGAGCCTAAAGACTGTCCTGTCCGGTATATTGACAGGACCGGTAGAGTCTGCCTTCTGTCTGTGCTATATTCTGTATATATATATATGTATGTTATTGCCATCCTAAGTTATCATTTATTATTTCAATAAAATTGATTTTTTTTACCTAAAACTTGTGTCTGAGAGTCATAATAAACCGTGACAGTACGAAAGGGCCATGACCTCAGACAGCAAGGGTGAAGGTCACGCACAGAATATCCATTGGAGGATGGATGTGCTCGAGCAACGTTTGGATCAGTTGGCAGTTGCAATTCAAACGATCCTTGAACGCACGGTACCTGCTGACCAATCTAGCTCTAGCCCGGTGGTCTCGCCAAGTCAGACACCGGAAAGTGATACCAGACCCCTAGGTGGTACTGTTAAAGGGTTAACGGCTTCTGCACCCTTGCCGCTAAGATATGATGGTGACCCTAGTCTCTGCAGAGGGTTCATCAATCAACTCGAAATCTTTATGGAATTGACGGCACACGCATTTCCCAATGATCGTAGTAAAGTGGGGTTCACGATATCACTGCTCACTGGCAGAGCATTGGCTTGGGCTAACCCCTTGTGGGAGAATGCTAAACCTTGTACTAAGAACTTTAGTGAATTTGTGCGTTCCTTTCGAAGAGTGTTTGAGCCTCCTGGTAGAACCACCTCTGCTGCCAAACGCCTTATGGAGATACAACAGGGCAGGCGTACAGTGGGCGACTATGCCATCGAATTCCGCACATTGGCAGCAGAGGTAGGTTGGAATAACGAGGCATTATTGGCAGCCTTCTCTCAAGGCCTGAATAACCACATTAAAGACGAAATCGCTGCTAAAGATCTACCTATTGATCTAGATGATTACATTGAGTATGTTATGATAATTGACTCCAGAATACGTGAGAGATCAATTGCCAGAGATCGTAAGTTACGGTCAAAAAATAATGAGCCTAGTAGCATGTTTTGCCCACCCATCCCTCCCTTGGCATTGAAGTCTAGTGAACCAGTACGGGAAACAGGTGAACCTATGGAAATAGGCTTCACTAGACTATCCAAGGCAGAGAGACTATATCGCAAAAAACAAGGGTTATGTTTATACTGCGGTAAAAAAGGGCACTTGTTAAATTCCTGTCCGGTACGTCCGGGAAACGCACACACCTAGGGTATCTTGGGGGACAGGCCCTAGGTGGTGTACAATCGTCCCCAGTGTCGGGCATAATGAAACCCACCATACAGGTGGTATTGTCTTGGGCACAACGCTCTGTGGAGGTTTTGGCCTTGGTTGACTCCGGTGCAGCAGGGTATTTTATGGATAATACCTTTGCTGAATTGCACGGAGTTCCACGCATTGAAAGAGAAAACCCCTTGACTGTTGAAGCGATTGATGGTAGACCCTTAGAACCGCCTCAGGTTATATTTGAAACTATGCCATTGTCTATGACTATTGGGGCACTTCACAGAGAAGAGCAGCAGTTTCAACTGATTAATTCCCCGCACCATGCGGTGATATTGGGATTTCCGTGGTTACAGTTACATAACCCACAATTCGATTGGAAAAAGTGTGAAATTGCTGCTTGGTCCCAGTTTTGTATGGACAAGTGCGTCATCCAGCCTATTAAGGTCATGTGCACCTCCTCTGCTATGCCGGAGGTGTACCAACAGTTTGGCGATGTTTTTAGCAAAGGAGAGGCTAGTATGCTACCCCAGCATAGACCTTATGATTGTTGCATTGAATTGCAGCCTGGTGCAGTACCTCCGAAAGGACGCACTTATCCATTATCTTGTGATGAAAATAAGGCTATGGAGGATTACATTTCTGATGCCCTTGCTAGAGGGATCATACGTAAATCTACCTCTCCAGCTGGGGCTGGGTTCTTTTTTGTAAAAAAGAAAAATGGCGAATTAAGACCATGCATTGACTACCGGGGCTTGAATAAACTAATGGCAAAAAACGCATACCCAATACCACTCATCACCGAGCTTTTTGACAGGCTTAAGGGCGCTTCGATATTTACCAAGTTGGACCTACGGGCCGCTTACAATCTGGTTCGCATTCGAGCAGGTGATGAGTGGAAAACTGCCTTTAATACTCGAGCTGGGCACTACGAGTATCTAGTAATGCCTTTTGGGCTGTGTAATGCACCCGCAGTTTTCCAGGAACTGATAAATGATGTTCTGAGAGATATGTTACAGACATGTGTTGTGGTGTACCTCGACGATATACTGATTTACTCCCAAAACATGGCACAGCACATCAAAGATGTATCCGCAGTATTGCTACGACTCCGTGAGAACAAATTATTTTGTAAAATGGAAAAATGTGAGTTTCATAGAACCAGTGTGCCATTCTTGGGGTTCATAATTGGCAATGATGGCATTGCCATGGACAAAGAAAAGTTGTCAGCTGTCCTACAATGGCCAAAACCCAAGGGTCTTAAAGCCATACAGCGTTTCCTGGGTTTCGCTAATTATTATAGGAGGTTTATTAAGAACTTTTCTTCCATTGTCAAACCTCTGTCCGATCTTACGCACAAGGGTGCTAATCCTTCTTGTTGGCCGGTATCTGCTGAGAAAGCCTTTGAGAATTTGAAGCTGGCATTTGCTGCGGCTCCTGTGTTATCCCACCCCAATCCTTTACTTCCATTTACGTTAGAGGTTGATGCCTCAGATATTGGGGTCGGGGCAGTACTTTCGCAGCGACACGAGAAAGGTGGAACTCTCAGACCTTGTGGGTTTTTCTCTAAAAAGTTGACTGTCACTCAAAGCCACTATGAGATAGGTGACAGAGAATTATTGGCCATTATCCTTGCTCTTAAGGAATGGCGTCATTTGCTTGAAGGTACTAAGAATCCTGTCTTAATCCTAACAGATCATAAGAATCTGACCTATCTCTCGGAGGCCAAGAGATTGTCCTCTCGTCAGGCCAGGTGGGCACTGTTCCTGTCTCGATTTAATTTCATTGTATCATATTTACCAGGGTCAAAAAATATCAGGGCTGATGCACTGTCAAGACAATTTGAGGCCGACAGTGACAGAGTGGAAGCACCAGCTCCTATCATCCAACCTGATAGAATACTGGCTACTATACGCACGAGTATCACTTCTCCTCTAGGGGAGGAGATCCTGGCCTCTCAGGGGTCCGCTCCCCATGAAACCCCAGTGGGCAAATGTTTTGTCGCTGAATCATTTCGTACTAGGCTGCTCGAAACCTACCATTCCTCTAAGGCTGCGGGACATATTGGTAGAGACCAATTGTTATGGTCCCTTTCTCAGTTATTTTGGTGGCCTTCCATGAGAAACGATTGTGCCGAATTTACGAATGCCTGTGCCACCTGCGCCCGCGCTAAGACCCCGAGACATCTCCCTGTGGGCTTGCTTCAACCGGTGCCTAATGGCGAACGCCCCTGGTCTCATGTTTCCATTGATTTTATGGGAGAGTTGCCTATGTCGAAGGGGTACTCCTTTATATTCATGGTGGTGGACAGGTTTTCTAAAATGGCTCATTTCGTGCCCCTCCGTGGTCTTCCTTCAGCGAAGGAATTGGCAATGGTGTTCGCCAGAGAAGTATTCCGGTTGCATGGAGTGCCTAGGGTACTGGTGTCTGACAGGGGGAGTCAGTTTGTGTCTAGATTTTGGAGGGCATTTTGCCAACAGATGGGCATACAGCTGTCCTTCTCCTCTGCCTACCATCCCCAGACCAATGGAGCCGCTGAACGAGCTAATCAGGGCTTGGAACAATTTCTCCGTTGTTTCGTTACTGACCATCATGATAATTGGTCCGACTTGTTGCCTTGGGCAGAGTTCGCCAGGAACTGTGCGGTCAATTCTTCATCTGGGAGCTCTCCGTTTCTGATTAATTATGGGTTCCAGCCCTGTTTGCTTCCAGACTCATTTCAGACGCAACAGATTCCAGCTCTGGATGAGCATATCGAGCAACTCCGTTCCACATGGGCACAAGTTCAGAGGGCACTTGGTCAGTCATTTCAGCGTCATCAGCGCCATGCTAATCGCAGAAGGCTTCCAGCGGTTTCCTTTCAGGTTGGGGATAGAGTATGGCTTTCCTCCAGAAATCTCAAGCTGCAGGTTCCGTCTAATAAGTTGGCTCCTCGGTTTATTGGTCCATACAGAGTTATTCGCAAAATTAACCCTGTCTCCTATGCACTAGACCTACCTGCATCCATGCGTATCCATAATGTGTTCCATGTGTCCCTTCTTAAGCCTCTGGTTTGCAATCGCTATACTACCACACCTGTGGTGCCAGGACCTGTTGAGGTCGAGGGCCAGGAGGAGTACGAGGTTCAGAGCATTATTGATTCCCGTAGGCTTAGAGGAAGGGTACAGTACCTGGTACATTGGAAAGGGTATGGTCCTGAGGATCGATCATGGGTGGATAGTACGGACCTTCATGCACCTAGGTTAACTAGGGCCTTTCATGCCAATTACCCGCAGAAACCTAAACCCTATTCTAGGAGAGGGGGTCTTTGAAAGGGGGGTACTATCACGGTGCCCGTGATTTGCTGCAGTCTTGTCTGTCACCAGTAGGGGGCTTCTATTGGCTGTCTGCAGATAGCCCGCCTCTTATTGACTATTTAAACCTGGATTGGGCACCCTTTGAGTGCCCTTTCGTGTTGTTTCTGACCTTCTTGCTATCACTATGCTAGTGATAGCTGGGCCTCTGTTCCAGTGTTCCTGAGTTCCTGATCTCATGTGTTCCTGAGTTCCTGATCTCTACTGTTCCAGTGTTTCCTGCATGCTGAAGTACTTCCAGTCCTGGTTCCGGCCTAGTCTCTGGTGTTGCAGTTCCTGCTGAACTTCTCTGCTGTTTTCTGACCTGACTGATCGTTGCTGGTTCCTGTCATCTCATCACCTGTCTTCAGTATCCTGGCGACCTTCTGCCTGGTCGCGTTGGTGACATTGCTACAATTCCGTGTTGGTCCCAGCGTGCGGACGCTGGTTTGCTCCCAAGCCTTGCGGCTATACAAACTTGCTTGTTACACCAGTGTGCGGTCACTGGTTTGCTCCAAAGCCTATCAGCTATACAAATCTGTGTTGGTCCCAGCGTGCGGACGCTGGTTTGCTCCTAAGCCTTGCGGCTATACAAACTCGCTTGTTACACCAGTGTGTGGTCACTGGTTTGCTCCAAAGCCTATCAGCTATACAAATCTGTGTTGGTCCCAGCGTGCGGACGCTGGTTTGCTCCTAAGCCTTGCGGCTATACTAACTCGCTTGTTACACCAGTGTGCGGTCACTGGTTTGCTCCAAAGCCTATCAGCTATACATTCTGTGTTGGTCCCAGCGTGCGGACGCTGGTTTGCTCCTAAGCCTTGCGGCTATACAAACTCACTTGTTACACCAGTGTGCGGTCACTGGTTTGCTCCAAAGCCTTTCAGCTATACAAATCTGTGTTGGTCCCAGCGTGCGGACGCTGGTTTGCTCCCAAGCCTTGCGGCTATACAAACTCGCTTGTTACACCAGTGTGCGGTCACTGGTTTGCTCCAAAGCCTATCAGCTATACAAATCTGTGTTGGTCCCAGCGTGCGGACGCTGGTTTGCTCCTAAGCCTTGCGGCTATACTACTCGCTTGTTACTCCAGTGTGCGGTCACTGGTTTGCTCGCTAAGCCTACGGCTATACTATTCAGTGTTGTTTCCAGCGTGCGGACGCTGGGTTGCTCCAAAGCCTTGCTGCTTAACGATTCTGCTAATTTGCCAGTTCCATCTGACTGCTGCTATTATCTCTGGGCTGCCCTGCCCGGTATTGGTAAGGCCGGTAGAACCTTTTGCCACATTCCATCTGAGGTTGCCTTACCCGGTATTGGCAGGGCCGGTAGAGCCTACATTGTGTATCTATTGAGGCTGCCTTGCCCGGTAATTTGGTAAGGCCGGTAAAACCGTTATGCTATTCCATCTGCAGGTTGCCTTACCCGGTATTGGCAAGGCCGGTAGAGCCTAAAGACTGTCCTGTCCGGTATATTGACAGGACCGGTAGAGTCTGCCTTCTGTCTGTGCTATATTCTGTATATATATATATGTATGTTATTGCCATCCTAAGTTATCATTTATTATTTCAATAAAATTGATTTTTTTTACCTAAAACTTGTGTCTGAGAGTCATAATAAACCGTGACACTATTCCCCTTGTCCACTCCCTGATAAGAACATGTGACAACCTGCAGTTTTAATGATGAACCCTCCATTCCACCAGCTTAGAATATTCTGAGGGATGCCCTGCTTGATGCCCTGGTTACAATTATCCTCCACCACATTACCATGTGTGGTCAGAGCACCACACAGTGTGCAATGGGTGGGCATGAACTGCCACATTCTGACACAATGGCTATCAGTTGGTGGGGGAGGTAATGGTGAACAAGGTGGATCACCAGAAGATGTAGTTGCATTATCCTGCAGCTGGACTCTAGAGCAAGAAGGTGATGGTGAGCCAGGTGTTTTGGTCCCCATCAAACTTTCAGGCTCTGGCTGAGTTTTTTTATTCTTCCTCCTCTTTGATTCACGCCTCATCTCTTGTTGCCTTTGGGGAGATTCAGGGCGTACAGCAACAGTGGTGCCTGATTTCATTGGGTGGGGGTTTGGCTTTAACATGCTTCACATGATGTCTGTGTTACAAATGTGTGATGAGGCCAGTTCTGCCAAGACGCTTTCCCTCCCTTCCCGTTTTCACTGACTTATCACAAATTGTGCACAGTGCTGTTGGAGATGATGGCACTGTACCTTCCCCAAGAGAAAAAACGTTACACCCAGGACCTCAGGAGTAGAGGAAATGTGGAGAAGAATGGCCTTTTTCTTTTTCTCCACATTCCTCTTCAATGGCTGGGACAGAGGATGATGTTGCTGCTGTTGTTGCTGCCTCGGAATCAGCATTACAACTAGGACCAAGAGTTTTGCTGATGGCAAGTGGAACCTGTCCTAGTCGCATATCACTACTGCTGGAGACCATTCCCACTGTGTCCACGGTGGTCTGTGGCATACTACACTGCTTCTCATCATCCTGGTCCCCTTACAACTCAGCAACAACAAGAATCCCAGCAGCAGCAAACTCCTCAAATTCTGCAATCTCACTGCTGGTAGTGGGGGTGATGCCCATCCACATATCTGTCTCCCATTCTTTCTCGGTTTGGGCTTAAAAGGCCATTAATGTCTCTTCCACCCCAGCTGCTCTGCTATCACCCTCTTCATCATCACCACCACCACCACCAGTCCTTCTAGCTGCTGCTGCTGTATTACAGTCTCACCAGTTGGAGGTGATGACAAATTTGTCAGAGGGTCCCCTACTGTCACACTTTCCATCTCTTGAGCTGAAAATGGCAGGCTGGCAGCACTAGCAGCAGGCACGGGCAGCTGATGTGTGCTCATGGTGATGGTATTATTGCTGCTAGATGCCAGTTCTGCCTTCCTCAGTATCAATTTCTATAGGGACAATATGTTAGCGGAATGGGACTCACAGGGTCAAGGGAATGTTGTGGGCTCCCTTCACCACTAATCTCTCCACTTCCCCTACCACCTCATCATCAGCAGGAGGATCTATTGCAGTCACACTTGTCCCACCAGCTGCTTCACTATCACTAACAGCAACCACATAAATTTTACTCTGAGTGTTCCTCACTACTACTATCTCCCCCTCCCTCACTCCTAACACTCTGAGTCTGCAACTGTTGTATTTTAGCAGTCTTAGTAGTGGCAGACGGCTTGGAGATGGTGTGACTTAGGGTCCCCTACTGTCACACTTGGCATGATCTCCTCCTACCCCCTCCTGAGAATCACAACACAACCTGGCAAGTGCAGCACTGGCAGCAGGCACAGGTAGCTGACCTGTCCTCCTCACACTACTACCCTCTTCTTCCTCTTCTACACATATTTCCCCAAGATCCCTAGGAATGATGTAGGGTGACTGGCCATCATTGCGTCTGGGGAATCATGGCATCCAGACCCTTTGATGCTGGTAGTGGTCACTGGACACATAACAGTCCTTCCACTTCCTCCTTTTATTTATATACCAGGTGCTTATAGTTATAGCATACACAATGACCCTCTCCTGCTTCAATTTCACTATATAAATCACAGAACAACAGCCCAGCACCCTCTCTCTCTCTCTCTCTCTCTCTCTCTAGCTACTTGTATTGTGTGTTCACTGCCTGCAAAAGTCATGTTTTTTATAGTGAAAATGCAAAGAACATGTAAGTAAAGGGGCGAAAAGTTTGTAGCTACTGAAAAAAATATTGAAAAATGCTTGGTAATGGGTGAAAGCGGTGAAGATTTTAATCACTTTATTTAAAGCTGAATTTCTCGCAAATTATGTCATGCGGTTAGATTCTAACGTTTATATCTCCGTTAATACAGCATTTTTATAAAAAAAGAAAACTGGCCAGAAAGATTCAAATAAAAAGGATGTTCCCGGATGTGTTTGTTCCCCTGTAATGTTTATTTGTCCCCTATGGTGCAGTTGGTTGCTCCAAAACTACTGAAGTTCTTCTTTGTGCAAACTGCCTTATGTTTAAACTTCAACACGGTACTATTTTTTTCTGTCTACACATTATCACCATTAGTGTTATGCATTCCCTGTTATTGTGCTTGGTATTTGAATGCTGGTTGGCAACACGTAGCCTGTTCTTTTAACTCAATGACCTTGTAATTGGCATCAAGCTTTGAGTGCATCAATTTTTACTTTTTTGAAGCAAGGACCATGCCTCCTGTTAGGTGAAGCTGAATCCTTGTTTTGATTCAGAGCACATTCATGGTAAAATCAGAAATGCCTTGCTGCATATTTTTTTTTTTTTTTTTTAAATCTCAAAGAAAAGGTTTTACTGATCTTATGTACATGTCTATGTTGAATTCATGAATAATGACCTGGAATGCTGTATCATCTGTCTTGTTACTAAACATCTAACACAGTATTTATATGAATTTAATTAACCAAGGAGTATCCAAACAAACTCCCTGGAGGCGTTTATTGGCCCTCAGACACAGTTACCCAGATCTAAGTAAAGTCAATGAGATATTTAAATGTAATCCTCTGTGAAACAGAACAGTAATCTTTACATGATCTTTAACCCTTTGAGTGCCAGAGGGGTACGCAAAGCATTGCTACTGAAAGGATTAACAGTGAGTCGGACATTTAGGTCCATATTCAGAAAAGTAAAAATGTGTGATTCTGAGGTAAACCAGCTTTACTGCAGGGAAAAAAATAATCATTCCTGAAATTCTATTTGGTTTAATATTTTGAGTTCTAGAGGGGCATTGCAAAGCAATGTATTGTATAGGGTTATATGGTAGACTGACCAAACCTCACCTTTAACCAGGGACGCATAGGAAAAATGCATACTGCAGGACTGCTTTGATTTCAGTGAAGTACTGAAAAATGGCTATTTCCTATGTGTCCCTGGTTAAAGGTGAGATCTGGTCAGCCTATTATATGGGGCTTTTAAACCGTGAATTATAGAGATGTCTTCAACCTGTTACGAAACAACGAAATAGAGATCTCTCTGGAATTCATGAGGTTGCAAGCCCCATTTAGGTCAATGGGCATTTTAACATGTCTCCAATGGAGCAGCTGTTTTTTCCATTTATCTTCCTTAATACATGATTTAGTGTTTTGTGTGTACATTTATCTAAGGCAGGCTGTAAGCCTATGTATGAATTGCATGGACTGCATACAATGCTCTACATAATCCAAGGGTAGCCAGCCCTGGTGATCAAGAGCTACCAACCACACGTGTTCAGGACATCCATCTGAAGCACAGGTGGACTGATTAGTGGCGCCCTCATTTTAACTGGTCTGTCTGTGTTACAAGTGGAATGTCTAATTAAAAAACAAAAACAGAAACTAATTTTGACAAATTATCCCATATTTATCCTACATCATCTAAGGCCACAGTGTACTGGATGAGATCTGCATAACTTTGAGGCATTTTCATTTACTGAGGGGATGTGCTGATCCATTCCAACACCAAAAAATGTGGAGCAATCAACCTAAAATTGAAGGCCTAAAATGTAGTTTTGCATATGCAGTGGGAGAATAGCCATTCCTTCATTTTTGCAGGACTCCCAGTATGTGTGTGGGATTATCTATCAATTGACTGAGATAAAATAACAGCATCTCTGAATTCAACAGCAGTGGTCATCAATCACAATCAATTAACTGGTATTAGTCTTACCTTCCAACATTTCAAATGACCAATGAGGTACATTTTTGTTTTAGATGATGTGGCTGGTGACGTGATTGGTGGGCGGGGCATTAACAAGACTATTTAGGATATTTCATGACCTTTTGACACCTCTTTGTGTAACCGAATAAATGATTTAGAGCAAAATCAAAGTATTCTATTTATACAGACTAATGTACAAACACATATACTGAAGTTTACATTTTTATTGCTATGGAATAATGTGATACACTTATATACATGCCACACAGTCTGGTCTCCTAAATAGAGGGACACCAGGGTGAGAAGAGGGACAGAGGGATTTGGGTTTCAAAGGGCGACTGTCCCTCCTAAAGAGAGACACATGGGAGGTATGGTTTTAGCTCTTATCTCTCAATACACACAGCAGGAACAACATTAAATAAATGTTCTCTGAACAGGACAGTTTACATGTGTATTAAAAATTAACTTTGGTGTTATATTTTAGGGATTTCACATATGAATAATATTTATATATATATATATATATATATATATATATGCTAGCTGTAAATGGTATTTAAAGTCATACAGCTCTCTTGTGTGGTTGCCCATGTGATCCCCTGTATTGCAGTGGGATAACCTAAAACAAAAGCAGAGAGCTGATTGGTGGCTCCCTGCACTTGCAGGTGACCCAGGCTATCATGAGACAGCCCATTTTGGTCTCCTGCAATGAGGCTGGGAAAGCAGAAAGCTAGTATCATATATAAATGGCACAATTTGAGCCTTTTATATACCACACAAGAGTCCTTAAGGGGTTAAGGAGATGTTTCCTGCCAGTATTTCAGCAGCTCATATT
Organism: Rhinophrynus dorsalis; assembly: GCA_037306005.1. Lineage (NCBI taxonomy): Eukaryota > Metazoa > Chordata > Amphibia > Anura > Rhinophrynidae > Rhinophrynus > Rhinophrynus dorsalis. The sequence goes on along the minus strand of CM074718.1, from coordinate 67,745,511 downwards.
TAGCAGTGATGGAAAGCCAGATGCTCTCCAGCTGTTTTCTTTCTAAGATGAGCAAAAAAAAAAAAAAGCCAACCAGCAATGGCGGAGTTAAAGGGACAGTGACACTTAGTATTTGAAACAAAAATGTTGGTGGGCTTATTATCCTAAGTAAAATAAGGGAATTCTCAATGCTGAGAGTTATTTTATTCAAAAGTTATTGCCGCTCAAACTGAAATTGTATGGTGTAGCTGTTGCTACTCCATCCTATGGAGATTTATGGTCAACTGACGAGAATTGTCCATAGGATGGTATTACACAAGTGCCACTGTAAAATGTCAGGCCATAGAGATACTGCAGCCAAAACAATTAAAGTTTGAGATGCAATAACTTTTGAATTACAGTCAACATTTCAGTTGAAGGAGTACCCTTGTTTTGTTCATTAGGATAAGCCCTACAATATCTATTTTTATATATTAAATGTTACAATTTCTTTAATGAGGCCTCTTTATGTAAGGACTGCACCATACAGCCCAGTATTATTCACTCTTTTAACTCTTTCAGCTTACCTGAGAGAACATTACCCTCGAGCTAATGCAGACTACAATTCCCATCATTGCCTTCCAGCCAACACTTAACTGAGAGAACATTACCCTGCAACTATTGCAGGCTATAATTCCCATCATTCCCCTCCAGCCAGCAGCAGGTGGGGTATGATGGGAGCTGTAGTCAATAACAGCTGGTAGACCTCAGGTTTCCTGACCAATTTACAGCTTAAAGAGCATGAAGCAATCTGTATACTGTGGATGATATACTAAAAGAAAAGGAGTAATTCCAGAGAAAATCTACTGAATCATGGTGCAGAAATAAAATTTATAAAACACATATGTATTTAAATGGGTATTTTAACCCCTTCAATGCTAAAGAGGTCTCCAATGCATTAAATCAATGAGAACTGCTGTTTGTCCCATACAGGTTTGCTCCAGAACTACTCCCGTTTTGCTTCCCACATTAGACATATAAATATATTGTTATTCTTATGTCTCACGACTCACTATCAGCTTAACCCCTTAAGGACTACGGACGTACATATACGTCATGGGGAAAATGTGCGTTAATGACTCATGACGTACTTATTTGTCATGGAATTCAGGGGTCTCCACGTGCTTGCGTGCCATTCAGGGACCTCTGATTCAAGAGAAAAAAAATGCCCCATGGTTTTTAAGCGCCGGCCGTGCAGCTGATCCTTAAGGGGTTAACAAAAGTGAACATACTGTTCATAATAGGTTTCATAAATAAATATATGAAACTCAACATTCACATTTTGATAAAATCATTCTAAAAAATCACTTTAACCCTTTGAGAGTCAGAGGGGTATTCAATGCGTCGCTTTGCAATGCTTTGTGTACCCCTCTTGCACTCAAAGGGTTAAAGTGAATAGACCACTAATTAGTGCACCAGTGCTACAGCTGGGAGATCCTGAAAACCTACCCTGTTGGTAGCTCTTGAGGACCAGGTTTGGCTGTCCATGTCTGAGAGGGGATGATGTGCTAAGGACTGGACTAATACTGTGGGCTGTATGTTCAACAGAGAAGTGGAGGAGTTCTGGGTCAAACCATTTGCACTATAGAGGATAACTAAAAATCCAAACACCAGTGATTTAAAAGGATAGTAATACTTAAAATATATTAAAAAAAAAATATGTTGTAGGGTTTATCCCCCTGAGTAAAACAAGGGTACTCCCACTGCTGAAAGGTGTTTTATTTTAGGTATAATATCACAGTAGCCTGAAATTGTACAGTGGCGCTGTTGCTACACCATCCTATGGAGATTTACAGTCCCGGGACCAGAGCTGTCCATAGGATGGTGTAGCAACAGTGCCACTGTACAATTTCAGGCCACTTTGATATTGCACCTAAAAAATTCAACTTTGAGCTGTAATAACTTTTGAATAAAACACATTTCAGCAGTGGGAGTACCCTTGTTTTCTCAGGGGGGGATAAACCCTACAACATATTTTTTTTTACATTATAAGTATTACTATCCCTTTAAAATGGGATTTTAATGCTTTGATTGCTAAATCATACTTCCAAAGTGTCCCTATTTAGGAGGGACAGTCCCTCTTTTTGACCAAAATTCCTCTGTCCCTCTTTCCCACACTGTTGTCCCTCTTTTTTAGGAGATTAGACTGTATGGTTTATATATAAGTGTATCACATTGCTCAACAGCAATAAAACTCACATTCATGTTTGTTTACACATCAGTCTATGTGTGTATAACTTATCCTATATAATAATTAGCTAAGTTGTGTGTAACACCGGACATGCGCAGTATACACTGCTGCGCGTGCAGCAGTCATGCACAGTACAGACTGCCTGCGACGCGGTTGATACAGAGCTGGGCGCTCCGAAGGAGCTGCCAGAGGCACTGTGGCCCGTGTAACGGGCTGTTCAACTAGTGTATAAATAAAACACTTTGCTCTTGTTATAAGTCATTTATTAGGTTACACAAATAGGTAATGCCCCGCCCACCAGCCACGCCCTCACATCCACTACCTAAAACAAACCTGTCCCTCTTTAACCATTTGAACTGTTGGGAGGTATGCTACAGAGGTCTCCATTGCATTGAAAAGCAATGTGTTGGAGACCTTTCTAGCATTCAAGGGGTTAAGCTCCCTTTTTTAAATCAACGGGGATTTTTAGTTCTCCCTGTGGTGAAAATGGTTTGCCCCAGAACGCCTCCATTTTTCTTTTGAACATACAGCCTTTCAATACTGGATTATGACAACTGCACCGTGCAAATAAAAATCTCCCAAATTCTCAATAAATGGAATTTTTAACCCATTCAGTGCTAAGAAAGTCTCAAATGCATTGCTTGGAGACCTTGCTAGCATTCAGGGGTTAAAAGTCCCATTTAAATAAAAGGGGATTCTTATTTCTCCATATACTGCAGTTAGTTTTCCATAGAATTGTTCAACTCTTCTGAATATATTAGCCTCATTGGCTCCATTAGATAGAGCAATCATTGCCTTAAATTTATTTTTTACATTGTAATCAACTGCTTGAATGCCAGAAGGGTACACAAAACATTCCAAAAGCAATTACACATCCCACTGGCACTCAAAGGGCTAAATAGCCACACTTAAATGGATAGTAATGTTTCATAATAAAAGCAGCTCCAATTAATATTCATATTATTTGGGCCATGCAGAGTGTTATTTCAGTTTTGTCAGAATTGTAGTTCGAGTAATTCAGTGATAAAGTATCCACCTCCCACCCCTTTTACTGATGTAACACTGCTCAGACAGAGCAGAAGAGAGGTGCCCAGGTAGATTGCAGAGAGGGACAATCTTCAATTCAGATAAGGGAAAAACCTGTCAGTGGGGGCAGGGCTTTCATTGTTCTCACAGTAAGAAGATTGTCCCTTGCTGTGAGCTGTCTGGTCTTAAGACCAGATTCCACATCAGAGGGGAGGTGACTTACACTAGGTAAAAGGGGCGGGAGGGTGAAACTTTATCATTCATTTACTCTTGAACTATAACTGAAATAACACTCCCCATGACCCAGATACTATGAAGATTATCTGGAGCTGCTTTTATTTTGAAACATTACTATTCCTTTAAAGTTGATTGGTACAGCATTATTTACAACCCTCTCTAGGTGCCCTTAGCCTGCCCACAATGACCACACCTCCACTCATGTGACCCTGCACCCAATCGCATCCACTGTTTCCTGGAACAGAAAATACCCTTAATTTGGCCTATAAAAAAAAAATAAATTAACCCCTTGGTTGCTAGAGAGTTCTCCGATGCATTGCTCCGAAACGAGTTTAAGATATCTGTAGGATACAAATAAACAATTAATAGCCTATAAAGGAGTAGAAAACTGATGCAGGAACACTGAGATTGTTCTGGCCACACCCACAATTCAGAATGTGGGTGTGGCCAGCACAGCTGAGGCCCTCCTCAATATTTGGAGCTCTATGCAGTTGTCTACTCTGCCTATTGGGAAATCCAGCCCCTGTTGATGGGAATGTTTGTGCTTTCTTTAAAATGTATAGCGTTACTTGTGTTTTTCTTGTTTTGTTTTTTTTAGTTGTGTGTAATATTGGAGCCAATGCAAGAATTAATGTCAAGACATAAAACGTATAACCTAAGTCCTCGGGATTGTCTGAAGACCTGCTTATTTCAGAAATGGCAGAGGATGGTAGCACCACCAGGTACGTTTTATCTGCCTATTTACATTTCAGGTGCGATTCAATAAGCAAACGTCAAGCAATTCTGGAGCAAACCAGCTGCACATTAGTAGGAAAATGTAAATTCCCTCTGATTTAAATGGGATGTTTAAGCCATTGAAGGCTAGAGAGGTGTGTTGGAGGAATAAAAGGACATTTGAAACCAATGAGAATTTGGGGACTTTGTGTCCCATATAGTGTAGGTTGGTTGCTCCAGAATCTCATCTCACCATTTTATTAAATTGCACCTTGTGTACTCACAATCATCATGCAGAATTTTACATTTATACCAATTGTTCTCAACCATATTCCCATGGGCGTCTAAAGGACCATATCTTTAGGGTTTTCCTGCTTGAGCACAGGTGAGTTAGTCAGTGGCTCAGTCATTTAATTAACTAGCCTGTGCACAAGCAGGGAAATCCTAAAGAAGTGGCCTATTAGTTGCCCCTGAGGATAGGGTTAAGAACCACTCTTCTGTACAGTCAGCAATACCTAAAGGTCAAATGTATAAAAAATAATATGTACTATTCACTGACATGTTTTAATGTTTCAATACCTTTTAGCCTGTCCTACAAACCCTGTATTTATAGATGTCTCAAATTTACAAATTTACAAAGGAAAGGTATATACAATCTGGAAAAAACAGATTTACCATAGAGAGCAAATACTATTTCCCCAAATTCCCATTGATCTAAGTGGGTCTTTCCAAAGTGTAGAGGATCATTTTAAATCTTTCCACAGTCAGGAAACTTTATTAGAGACACCGCTGTAGGACAGTTTGAAGAACCCCTGAGCATACCTCTCAAGTGTCTGAATTTAGGAGGAACAGTCCTTCTTTGAGACCCAAATCCCTCTGTCCCTCTTTCCCACCCTAGTGTCTCTCTTTAGGACATCATACTGTGTGGTGTGTATATAAGGGTATTGCATATCTCTACAGCAATAAATCTCAGATTAATGTTTGTTAAAGCTTTAGTATATGTTTTAATATATTGATGTGTTTAAATAACATATGCTGGTTTTGTTCTAAGTCATTTGTTCATTTACATATAGAGCTGTCAATAGATGGTAAATTAACCTAAAAATTATTGGTAATGCCCCACACACACCCACACACACAAACCACGCCCCCAGCAATACCACCTAAAATAAATGTGTCCCTCTTTAGCCATGTGAAATATTGGGAGATATGTCATGATGCCCCAGGCAAATTGGTGAATCAATGCTTCCGAATATAAGATAACATTTATGATCCTATTAAGTTTAGTTGTATTGTCCCTTTTCTTCTCATCCCTTCTTCACATTTATGTGTTTTGCATCTCCTACAGCCTCACTTCTCATTGAATATCTGGTCACAGAATTAAATTGGTATAATGGCCCTCAAACAGGAATTCTCCTTTGAACACACCAGCATTTCTGGCATCCAAGGGGTTAAAAACTACTTGTATAATATAAATTAATCCTTTGAGTGCCAGAGGGGTACCGAACGCATTGCTTTGGCACTCAAACGGTTAAAATATTATGTGTTTGAATTGTGAAAAAGAGAAAGTATAAAACTTTGATTTGCAGTGGCGTAACAATAGGGGCCCGGCCGCCCCCTGCGACCCCCTCGCCCGCATCAGCAGCTCAGCAGATCCCCCATTCGGCGTGCCGCTCTAGTAATACAGAGGGCTGGGAGATGACATCATCTCCCAGCCTCTGCATTACTAGAGCGGCGCGTGGGAGCTTCAGCTCTAGAGATTTGTGCCGAAGGAGGCACAGATCTGTTAAGCCACGCCGCTAGACCACCAGGGACTGGATGTAGGGGCAATGTGGAGATAAAGGGGAAATGTGGAGATGAAGGGGCAATGTGAAGATGTGGGCATTGTGAAAGGGGCATTGTGGAGTGGAGATGATGGGGGCATTGTGGAAGGGGCATTGTGGAGATGAAGGGGGCATTGTGGAAGGGGCATTGTGGAGATGGAGATGATGGGGGCATTGTGGAAGGGGCATTGTGGAGATGAAGGGGGCATTGTGGAAGGGGCATTGTGGAGATGAAGGGGGGCATTGTGGAGATGAAGGGGGCATTGTGGAAGGGGCATTGTGGAGATGAAGGGGGCATTGTGGAAGGGGCATTGTGGAGATGAAGGGGCAATGTGGAGATGAAGGGGCATTGTGGAAGGGGCATTGTGGAGATGAAGGGGGGCATTGTGGAGATGAAGGGGGCATTGTGGAAGGGGCAATGTGGAGATGAAGGGGGGCATTGTGGAAGGGGCATTGTGGAGATGAAGGGGGCATTGTGGAGATGAAGGGGCATTGTGGAAGGGGCATTGTGGAGATGAAGGGGGGCATTGTGGAGATGAAGGGGGCATTGTGGAAGGGGCAATGTGGAGATGAAGGGGGGCATTGTGGAAGGGGCATTGTGGAGATGAAGGGGGCATTGTGGAGATGAAGGGGCATTGTGGAGATGAAGGGGGCATTGTGGAGATGAAGGGGCAATGTGGAGATGAAGGGGCATTGTGGAAGGGGCAATGTGGAGATGAAGGGGGGCATTGTGGAGATGAAGGGGCATTGTGGAAGGGGCATTGTGGAGATGAAGGGGGGCATTGTGGAGATGAAGGGGGCATTGTGGAAGGGGCAATGTGGAGATGAAGGGGGGCATTGTGGAAGGGGCATTGTGGAGATGAAGGGGGCATTGTGGAGATGAAGGGGCATTGTGGAAGGGGCATTGTGGAGATGAAGGGGGGCATTGTGGAGATGAAGGGGGCATTGTGGAAGGGGCAATGTGGAGATGAAGGGGGGCATTGTGGAAGGGGCATTGTGGAGATGAAGGGGCAATGTGGAGATGAAGGGGCATTGTGGAAGGGGCAATGTGGAGATGAAGGGGGGCATTGTGGAGATGAAGGGGCATTGTGGAAGGGACAATGTGGAGATGAAGGGGGGCATTGTGGAGATGAAGGGGGCATTGTGGAGATGAAGGGGCATTGTGGAAGGGGCATTGTGGAGATGAAGGGGGCATTGTGGAAGGGGCAATGTGGAGATGAAGGGGGCATTGTGGAGATGAAGGGGCATTGTGGAAGGGGCATTGTGGAGATGAAGGGGACATTGTGGAAGGGGCAATGTGGAGATGAAGGGGGGCATTGTGGAGATGAAGGGGCATTGTGGAGATGAAGGGGGCATTGTGGAGATGAAGGGGCATTGTGGAAGGGGAATTGTGGAGATGAAGGGGGCATTGTGGAAGGGGCAATGTGGAGATGAAGGGGGGCATTGTGGAGGTGAAGGGGGCCAATGTGGTCCGGGGGGGGGGCCCATGGCAATTCTTGCACCAGGGCCTGGTGGCTTCTAGTTACGCCTCTGCATAAGTGTTATTTAAAAGGAAACTGTAACCTTTTATGACAATAAATCTGTTTTACTGACATAAAGTCCACAATACATATACAAGATATATGTGTAAATCAGGTACACAATATTAAAGGGACATTGCATCCTAGGACAAAACGGAGGTAAGTATAACAGCATGATAAGGAAAGAAAATAATACAGATTTGTGTTTTTATTTGTGTTCTTATGTATCTTATTCCTGCAGAATTATAAAAAATAAAATAAAGAACAAAAAACAGTTGAAGCCTTTAATATCCAGAGGGGTGCGTTTTCATAACCTATTGCTTTTTTTCTGGACCTGAAAGGGTTAGCATGCTAATTGCTTTGCTCTAGCAACTTGGAAAGTTGTTGTTCTCAATCCCACTCACTTTCATGATATCTCCTACATTCCCACCCAGTCCTCAGAGCCAAGGGAATGAGAAAGCACTAAGGTGTGATAAAAGAGAGATATGTGGGAGGGAAACGCTTGCAGTGAGATAACTGTTAAAGGGACAGTAATGTTTCATATGACAAGTAGCTCAGAACATTGAGTATATATGTCACTTGACCAGACAGAGCACAAAGAGGGACAATCTTCCCTCATTCAGTATAAGGAAAACCCTGCCCTCCTTGTCAAAGGGTTTACATTTAATCGGTCGCACACGAAAGAACGTGTGACCAAAAGATATGTTCACCATGTCATCAGAGTTAAAATGCCGGCATGAGAATCTCGCACTGCATGACAGAGCGAGATTGTTATGTCAGGTAGTGAAAGGTCACATCTGCCTTTCTCTCCCTCCCTCCGTTGCCTCAGTTTGTCATTTGGGAAACAGTGATCACAACATGGTTACATTTGAGATTAGTCTGGCAAAGCAAAACTGTATAGGTTCAACCAAAACTCTTAATTTAAAAAAAAAACTTGTTCAAATTGTTAAGGGCTTCAGCGCAACACATAGACTGGGATACTTTATTTAAAGGCAAATATACTGAGGAAAAATGGTCAGAAGTCAAATTTAGGTTGCAGAAATGTACCCAACAGTATATACCAATGGGGAACAAATGCAAAAGAAGTAAGTCACAGTCAATGTGGTTAACCGCACATGTAAAGAAGGAAATGGCAAGGAAAAATATAAGCATTCAAACTGTTTAATTATGAAGGAACTGAACATTCTTTCTTAAAATACAGGGAGTGCAACAAAGATTGCAAAAATGCAATTAGGGTAGCAAAAGTAGATAATGAAACTCGAATTGCAAGGGAAAGCAAGACTAATCCAGAAAAGTTTTTCAAATATATAAATAGCAAAAAACTTAAGAGGGAGTGCATTGGACCTTTCAAAAATGAGATGGGTGAGTTGATTAGTGAGGATAAGGAAAAAGCCAATGTTTTAAACACTTTCTTTGCATCAGTACATACAAGGGAGCAAGGAATGGTAGAAGACCCTCCAGTAACAAATAAAACAATACAATTATCAGGTATTGGGTTAACTTCAAGAAGTCATGGGAAGACTGAACAAAATTAAGACTGAGAAAGCACCAGGTCCTGATGGTATACATCCAAGAGTTCTTCAGGAACTTAGTGCAGTGTTAACAAAACCTCTATATTTACTCTTTAAAGATCCTGTCACCACAGGCTCAGTGCCACAAGACTGGCGAAAAGCCAGTCTAAAACAGAACCTGGTAATTATAGACCTGTGAGTTTGACATCTGTAGTGGGAAAACTAATAGATGGGATAATAAGGGACTATATTCAGTATTAGAAGACAAAAAATAATATCATTAGCACGAATCAACATGGTTTTATGAAGAATAGATCATGTCACGCTATGAGGAAGTAAGCTTCAACCTTGATAATGGCAAAGCAGTTGATGTAGTATATTTAGATTTGCAAAGGCATTTGATACAGTGCCACACAGAAGGTTGGGGTATAAAATAAGGAAAATTGGGCTAGGAGATAACCTTTGCAATTGGATACAAAACAGGTTGAAGGATAGGGAAAAGTGTGTGGTTGTAAATGGAAAATTCTCCAATACAGTTAACCTGGAGAGTGGAGTACATTACGGTTCAGTATTCGAGCCGATGCTTTTTAACATGTTTATAAATGACCTGGAAATAGATATAGAAAGCAAAATATCAATATTTGCAGATGACACTAAATTATGCAGGGTTATTAATTCAGAGCAGGATATTTGCTGTCTACAGCGGGATTTACATAAAATGGCAGATTGGGCAAACAAATGGAATATGAAGTTTAATGTGGGGAAGTGTAAAGTCATGCATTTGGGAGGAAATAATCCCAAGGCTAATTATAAACTTAATGGAATCATTCTAGGGGACTGATTGCTAGAGAAAGACCTGGGTATCCTTGTCAATGACAAACTTGGAAACAGTGACCAGTGTCAAACAGCAGTAGCAAAGGCAAACAAAATCCTGTCTTGCATAAAAATAGATATTGAATCAAGAGTGGATAACATTATTTTGCCTTTATACAAATCATTGGTAAGACCTCACCTTGAGTATGCAGTGCAGTTTTGGTCACCAATTCTGAAAAAGGATATACTAGAACTAGAGATGGTACAGAGAAGAGCAACAAAATGAATTAAGGGAATGGAGGACTTGACATATGAGGAACGACTAGACAAATTTGGTTTATTTACTCTAGAGAAAAGACGACTAAGAAGAGACCTTATCACATTGTACAAGTATAGAAGAGATCAACACAAGGATCTCAGTGGTGAGCTTTTTATTCCAAGGCCTGATCAGGTGACCAGGGGACACCCCTTTAGATTAGAGGAAAGGAGGTTTAGACTTCAGCAGAGGAAGGGGTTTTTTACAGTAAGGTCTGTTAAATTGTGAAATTCCTTGCCCAAGGAGGTGGTTATGGCAGATACAATGGATACATTTAAGAGAAGATTAGATACATTTCTTTCAAAAGGGAACGTACAGAATTATACTGTTTTTAGTAGGCAGATCAGGAAGGTCTGATAAAGACTAACTTATTTGGTAGCAGGAAAGCTTTGGATATATTGAGCTTGTGGTGCCTATGAGCCATCCAGCTCATGTTTACCCTTTAAGTTCCAGAAAGGAGTGCAGTGCATTGCACAGCCCTCTGGTCATTAAAAGGGTTGATTAGTGTAGCTAAAAAAATTTTATCTTTTGAACAAAGGCACAAGAGCAAAATTTCAATGGGGCCATTATGATTTTCTGGCCACAATAAGTTATGTGGGGAGCATTTTATTAGAGTGCCAGGGAGGTACACAACGCATTGCCCTGTGGTACTCATGGGATTAAAGAAATGGTAGACATTGATTTGGCACTATAATTCTGACATTACGCCTCCCTCATGTTTGACATCATATTTTATTATATTCAGTTTATACCATGATTCATGCAAGACACTATAGGCAAACCTGGGAACTTTCTTTTCTAGAGTCTCCTCTGGTGCTGCTGGGATGGGTAGAATTGCTGCAAATCGTGGTAAAAAGGGGGTGAGAAATACCTGTGAGTGGGGCGGGGCTTTCTGGGGGATCACAAAAGTAAGCGGGTAGTGGGAGGAACTGGGTGGGGAAGGAGGAAAAGTGGAAGGAACAGGGTGGGAAGGAGCAGAAGTGGGCAGAGTTTTAAAGGAAACTCCCGACATCCGGAGAATCAGCCTCTGCCGGAGAGTACACAGGTATGACTATAGGGAATATGAACAGGTAAAGTGGTGAAATTCTATGGACCATCTGCATGACATACAAATGTAAAAAGAAAAGAAAATGGCTTCATCATCCTCTTGTAACTGATAAAATCTTGTGATATTAACGGGGATCTATCAGCCCTATACAAGTGTGTGTTAAATGTTAGGTTATATAGTGACTAGGTAGATTTATATATTCATTTTTTTAAAGGGATAGTAATACTTAACATGTAAAAAAAAAATATGTTGTAGGGTTTATCCCCCTGAGTAAAACAAGAGTGCTCCCACTGCTGAAAGGTGTTTCATTCAAAAGTTATTAATTTTCAAAGTTGAATTTTTTAGGTGCAATATCACAGTGGCCTGAAATTGTACAGTGGCGCTGTTGCTACACCATCCTATGGAGATTTATGGTCCCGGGACTAGAGCTGTCCATATGATCGTGTAGCAACAGCGCCACTGTACAATTTCAGGCCACTGTGATATTGCACCTAAAAAATTCAACTTTGAAAATTAATAACTTTTGAATGAAACACCTTTCAGCAGTGGGAGTACTCTTGATTTACTCAGGGGGATAAACCCTACAACATATTTTTTTTACATTTTAAGTATTACTATCCCTTTAACCCTATTTGGCCGAAGAGTGCACTTCTGGACAGACTGCGGGTACAGCTCTGTACCACAGTCTGTCACTCTTCCTCTTCTCCTGTCCCTCTATGCAGCCTCCTCCGATGACAGAGGCTTTCTGCCTATAAGCTGGAGCGATCTCATTGGCTAGATATTGATCTCTAGCCAATGAGAGCGCTCCAGCTTACAGACAGAAAGCCTCCGTCATTGGAGTAGGCTGCATAGAGGGAGGGGAGCAGAGGAAGAGTGAAAGACTGTGGTACAGAGCAGGTAACCGCAGTCTGTCAGAAGTGCACAATTTAAACATTAATTTTCGGTCAGATAGGGTTAAAAAAAAATTAATAAAGAAATCCACCTAGTCGCTATGTAACCTAACATTTAACACACACTTGTATATGGGGTGATAGATCCCCTTTAAGTACTGATAAATTTTGAAGAATCATCCGTTAGCGAAAATGATTATATTAATAGTGCATGTGTTATTTAACTCTTTGAGTGTCAAAGAGGTATCCAACGCAGGCGTTGCAATGCGTTGGATACCTCACTGTACCCCATCATTTCCTCTGGAAAATTTTGAAAGAAATTTAAAAAAAATGAATTTTGGAAGTTATGGTTTCCCATTAACCCTTTGAGTGCCAGAGGGGTACGCAACGCAATGCGTTGCGTACCCCTCTGGCACTCAAAGGGTTAAGCTTTGAAATGTAGAAAATATTTTGAATAGTCCTATTAGAGCTACTTGTCATTCATCTCAGCACCATCAGTCTCTTTGATTTAAAGGCTTTAAACTCAGTCATTACTCACATTTATTTTTTAGTTTGAAGTCGCCTCCTCCTGCTCATTCATTGATTTCGGTGGCAGAGTCCCTTGTCAGTCTGTGACTGTCACCTGCGGGCAAGGGACCTTGCTGCTGACATCTCTGAAAATACTGAAAAAAAGGTAATTAAAGCATTTAAGCTTTTTCTGGATGTCGATATGCAATATTAAAGGAATAAAAGACTTTCTGCCTATAACTGTTACCATCCTTGTATATCTATATCTATAAGTCTATTCTGTCTAAAAAGCATACTTTCAGCCTATATCTGTTAGACCCTTGTATATGTAGATTTGTAATTCTATCCTTTCTATAAAGCAGACTTTCCGGCAAAAACTGGTTGACCCATGTATATCTTAGAGAAGTACGTCTATTCTTTCTATAAAGCAGACTTTCTACCAATAATTGGTAGACCATTTTATATCTAGATTAGTACGTCTATCCTTTCTACAAAGCAGACTTTCTGCCAATAACTTGTATTCCCTTATATATAAAGATCAGTATGTCTATCCTATCTATAAAGCAGACTTTCCACCAATAACTGAAAGACCCTTTTGGGTGTCAGCCAATCATATTTATTGTATGCATGACTCAGCAGCCTGACTTTGCTAAAATGGAGTGTAGATGTTTCCTATTTAAACATAAATCGATAAATGATACATAATATTCTTTGATGTAATATATTATATTTTTAGCATTAGCGTTAAAGGGATAGTAATACTTAAAATGTCCATAGGATAGTGTAGCATCAGCGCCACTATACAATTTCAGGCCACTGTGATATTGCACCTAAAAAAATCAGCTTTGAGTTGTAATAACTTTTGAATAAAACACCTTTCAGCAGTGGGAGTACCCTTGTTTTACTCAGGGGGATAAACCCTAAAACATATTTTTTTTACATTTTAAGTATTAATATCCCTTTAATTTAAAGGAGAAGTAATGCCTACCTACCACTTACATCCTGGCCAAAAAAAAATCCCAATGGCCCTGTGAATTTCACCCTTGTGACTTTGTTCCTGAGATAACATTGTTAATCAGTCCTGGATCTCATGTTCATGGAGGCAGACATGATAGTTGCTAGCAGGGCCACAGGACCTCAAATTGTGCTCACTGCATATCGTAATCTTAAAAGGATAATAACATTTGCTAATAACTGAAGCTCATATCATTCTTTAAGGTTTTTGCAGTATGAAGAGCTGTATTACAAGTCTGTACGATTTGTAGATCAGCAGTAATTGAATGATAAAGGATCCCCCTCCCTCCCCTTTTAACTTTTGTTAGCCGCCTCCCCTCAGATATGGAATCCTGTCATCAGACCGGACAGCTCACAGCAAGGGACAATCTTCTTACTGTGATCATAAGGAAAACCCTGCCTCCCTTGACAAAGATTGTCCTTAGCTGCTCTGCATCTAGACCGGCTTAAAGAGCAGCGCAGCGTCTGTAAAAGGGTTGAGAGGGGAGATACTTTATAATTTAACTAGTTGAAGAGCCCGTTACACGGGCCACAGTGCCACTGCCAGCCTGTCGTGTGGCAGTCATGCGCAGTAGAGATTGCCCACGCCGCGACTGATACAGAGCGGCGTTACACACGTTTTAGCTGATTATTATATAGGATTACTGTTTAACAACAAAGCGTAAAGACTTGTAATAAAGCTCTTCATACTACAAAAACCTTAGATAATGATTGGAGCTGCAGTTGTAAAGAAACATTACTATTGCTTTAGCATATTGCACGCCCTGCTGTTTCTTAAAGGGTTAATTAGTTTACTTTTAAAAAAAAATGCTATTTGTAGCATTTGTTTATTCTCCTGAGGATATTTCTTGGTTGAGAAAATTCTAATTCCTAGGATCATATGAGACCCATGTTATATATGAACAGCCTGACTAACGGATAGAAATAGTAGGTTTTTGTATGACTTGTTATAAGAAATGTTTTCTTCTCAAGTCTCCAAAATGTTGTGGATTTCAATACACTTTTTAGATCCCCAAAAAATCCAGCAACTGTCATGTCTACCTCCATGGACCATGACATCCAGGACTGTTTAAAGAGGTCTTGAACTGAGGCACAAGGGCAAAATTCCTAGGGCCACTAGGATTTTCACAATAAGTTAAGTGAGTGATACCAGGATAGGATGAGTTACTTCTGCTTTAACCCCTTTGGATGCTAGACATGCCTCCAACACATTGGAAGGGGATAAGACGCTCTGTGTGTGCCAGTGCATTGCTAAATGGGACTGGTTTTGGTACAACTTCTGTACTAGTAACATAAATTCATGTTTTATATTGTTGGCAACAGCAGAGCCCACAAGACAGACAACAACCAAAAGGAGGAAAAGGAAAAATTCCACCAGCAGCACATCAAATAGCAGCGCTGGGAACGTCAACAGCGTGTACAGCAAGAAGAAACTACCAGCCGCAAGCCTCAGCCTGTCAAGTCAAGTTCCAGTGAGTATCTCTGAGTTAGTGATTGACTGCTGCACTTCACAGTAACGGCATAGCAGGCTGGATGCACAAAGAAAAGAGGGGAGCAATTCTGGGACAAACCAGCTTCACCACATGGGACAAATTAAAATCCCCATTAATTTAACTGGGGCTGTTAACCCTGTGAATGCTAGAGAGGTCTTGCATTTCATAGCTCAGTGGTAAAGTCCCTGACTATGGACCCTGTTTAAACCACAAGGTTGCAGGTTTGAATCCCAGCAGAGTCAACTCAGCCCTTCATCCTTCCAAGGTTGATAAATAAGTAACATTGACTGGGTAATAATAACATCTATTATTTCAGCTGCTGATTCGGTTAATTCCGATAGCGTGCGCTGAAAGCGCTTTGAGTCCCACTGGGAGAAAGGCGCTATATAAATACAATTTATTATTATTTAAAAGATTAACAGCCCCAGTTAAATCATTGGCATTTAGGGTATTTTTATATGTGCCCAGTAGTGCAGATGGTTTGCCCCAGAATTGTTCTACTTTTTTTGTGTGTCTGGCTCAATATTCTCTTACTTGCAAAAAGTGCCTAGAAATTACTATGGGCCATATGTATAAAAGAAAAATGGAGCAATTCTGAGTCAAACAAGCTACCATACCTGGAAACCCTGGTGTCCACAACCCCTAACAACTGGAAGTGGGGGGTGGGACTGTCCAAATGACGTGATTTGCATCATAATGTGAGCATGGTTTAACAGGAGTGGGGGCAGGACTGGATTGAGAAAAAGAGGGTTTGTCCTGAAAAAAGGAGGAATGGGGTGAGGAGTGGGCGGAGTTACCAAGGAGAATCACCCATTGTTCTAGAACAAAGTAAATCCAGAGAGTTCCCAGGGGTCCAACTACACTGCAAGGAACGTATAAACCTCCCCAGAATTGTCACTGGTCTAAATGGGGCTTTTAACACCATGAATGCTTCAAAATGCATTGGAATGCTCTCTGGTATTCAGTTTGTTAGAAGCCCCGTTTACACGGCTGCCAACAAGGGGTTACAGTACCCATGAATGGGACCTGGCCAAACAGGGGAGCCCACCTTCTCAGTCAGGCACAGAGGCCCCTGCAGCCACCACAGTGTGGAGCTGTGTCAAAAGGACCACCCAGATAATCAGAATAGCCAATGGGCAGTCTGTATGATCTCCTATGGGGGGCCCTCATTTTAAGTATATTCTGTAGGCCACATAGCAGAGAACTGGAGTGCACCTCTGCCCTCCATTTCATATCCTACTGTATAGTAGAGCAGTTCCATGGACTCTGGCGTTACACATACTTCCAGGTCACAGAGCAAATGCGTGGGGGTAGAGGGGCTGATTTTATGGTTGCCCTGAGCCCCAAGATGTCTGATGGCAGCTCTGCTCATTTAAATCAACTGGGATGTTTATTTGTCCCTTATGGTACATTATGGTTTGTCCCATAACTGTTCCACGTTATCTTGATACATAGGGCCCATATTGCCTTCATTCCAGCTGATTTTGGAGTCAAATTTTCCAGTTTATTAGAAAAGGGTCACTTATAAAGGGCTAATTCACCTTTGAGTAAATCCTAAACACTGTGACCTACCATCATGAAGCTAACCAATGTTGCCCCTCTATTATTTAGAAACTGCAACATGCAATGTCAACAATTTTATTAACAGATTCTTCTAGTTCTAGAAAGTGTCATTGCAAAAATTTCAACAAAATCTCCAGGAGCGCTCTTTCCTCTGACAGTAACATTACAGAGCTCCAGTAGCCTCCATAGTACTGTGCATTACAACACCAACAGAAAACCTCACACAGCTGCACTCCTAAGGATAGGCCAAAAAATCTTATTTTTTTTCCCTATGGTAATTTTTTAAGAAAGCTGGCAATTTGCTGGAGATGGCTGGTGGGAGTGAATTTGTGTGTATGTATGTATGTGTGTGTGTGTGTGTATAAAAATATATATACACACCGTAAAATCTCTGGTATAATACTCACAATTTTGCCTCTCTTCACCTTACGTGAAGTGGAAGGGAGGTGTGTTATACAAGAGAAAAAAAATTTATGTATATTTATTTCTGCTCACCCCACCGCAGTCCGCTCTCAGCATCTTCCCCTTCCTTCCACTCAAGTCTCACCCCCACCGGAATCCTCTGTGACAGCTTCACAGCAGGTGACATGCTTGCATTTGCCGCCTGCTTCCAGAAATGCCCTGTCAGGACCTTTCAGTTTAAGCCAATGGTAAATTGATAAGGTCCTCAGAAGGCAACACCATAGATCCAATGCATAGATCTCTGTACATTGAATCTATGGTATTGCCCTGCAAGGACTTTTAGGCCCTCACCCAGAATGACCATTGGCTTATATTTAAGGTCCTGACAGGGCATTTCTGGAAGCAGGTGACAAATGCAAGCATGTCACCCACTGTGAAGCTGTCACAGAGGACTCCGGTGGGGTTGAGTGGAAGGAAGGGAAGCTTCTGAAAGCAAATTGTGGTGGGTGGAGGGAGGGAATATGACAACCTTAATTGTTTTACTGAGGAAGGGGGAAAACAAGGGTTTGTATTATACATAGGCACTCTTGTTTTCCCCTAAAATCTTGGGTATTATTTACACCTGTGGGTTTTTGTTTTTTGTTTTTTTTTTGCAACAGGCTTAAAACTTTGAGGATCAGTGGAGTTCACAATGCTTTGCATACCTCTCTGGTCCTCCAAAGGTTAAACTAAAGGTATACAGATGCGTATTATACCTGAGATTTTACGGTATATATATATTTATTGTGTGTGTGTGTTTGAGCAACACAAACATTCCTGAATAAATGGGAGGCATGTTCAGGGATAGAATGCAGGAACAAGTGAGTACACCTGCTTTCACATACTACATCCTGCTGTGGTCCTACAGAGTCAGAATTACATCTCAGCTCTTCTGCCTGTTTCCTCTTCCTCCTCCCCTTTGTCACATATACACACATACACTTGCACACATTTATGTATGTTTTTATCAGTCTATCAAATGTTGAGCTGTTCCTTACTGGTTCTCAAACAGCAAAAGGAGATTAATTAAGAAAATCTGAGATTTTTTAATCTAAAAAAAGATTTGGGACCAATTCTGAGGCAAACCTATTGCCCCATGGGGATAAAATGAAAATCTTACTTAGATTAAAATGTTTTTTGACCCCTTGATTGCTACAGAGATCTCTAGAATTCAAGGGATTAAAACCCAATTGAAATCAATGGGAATTTGGGGAATTTACATTTTGCCCTGATGGTGCATTTGGCTCAAAATTGCTCAAATCCAGCTTGCCACGTGTTTTATATTTACTTTGAATTTAATAGAATGACATCTAATAACACGCATTTCATTGACTACTTTTATCAATGTAAAAGTGCTCTTTGGATAAGTGAGATGGAATTTAACGATGATTTAGTTTGCATTGGAAAGAATCAATTATGCACAAGATAGATCATTAATACACTAAAGATTAATGCAACTACTTGGCGTCTGGATGTCTGTAAGCTAAGTAGTTGTATTGTTTTCTGATGTCGAGTTGTATTTAGGATTTGCAGGAATTCACTTTGCAACTAGGCCACAAGCGGAGCTCCTATTGTTGAGTTGGCGGTTGCCTTTTATATGTATGTATGTATCTTTATTTAAATAGCACCATACATGTACACAGAGCTTTACAGAAGCTGTAATAGTATGATAGAACAATACAGAAATGGGTTTAGAGCATCAGACTAACATGCGATTATTGCATTATTTGCAGGGGAAAAGTGAAGCAAAGGGAATCATACAGTGGGAAGGGACTTGCCCCAAGCTTCTTACAATCTAATTAGAAATCATGACAACATACAGAGAGAGTTGGAGGAGGATCTTAATTGCAAATGCAAGGTTTAGTGAAGGAAGAGCAGAATGATTATAATGTGACTGTCAGTGTGCACAAGGAAGATATTGTTACTGAGATGCCTCCTTGCGCATGTGGGTTTTGAGGAGATGCTTGAAAGTGATGAGTGTGAACGATTGGCGAATGGTGATAGGGATGGCGTTCCGAAAGTTGCAGGGCAGCCAGTGAAAAATATGGCTGCTAAGAGATGGATCGAGTTGTGTAGCACAGGATATACAAACTTACCTGAATGCTTGTCTTGATTTTTGTTTTGTGAATTTTAGATAATTAATACATCCAAAATACATAAGTTAGTTTAGGAATTCATGGAATAATCTAGATATTTCTGTACATCAAAAACACATTAGAGTAAATTATCGGATGGCATATTTGATAAACGAGTTATCAAATATTCAAAAGGAAAATAACACATTATAAAAGCAAAGCATAAATAAATACATAAAAAAATCTAAACAAGGATACCTAGCGATTATGTCAGAGTCCAGTGCGTTATTTATGCGGGCATTCCATTTCATAAAGAGACTTTTGTGGTTTCTGTCTTTGTCATTGGTCAAAGCTCTCTACAGACAGCAATACAAATACAAATGCAATAACCATAAAATATTGTGTTCAAATGTTGCCAAAAATGTTAGTTGTTGCTATAATAACCTTTGATTTAGGTAATACTACTAGTGGGAGCACACTTGTTTTACTCAGCAAGACAAGCCCTGCATTAGGGATAGGCAATCTGGCTCTTGCAATGTTGGGTACCACAACCAGCCTATGGTGACCTATCTCATAATATACATGTTTTCATAATAGGAGTTACTGTCCCTTTAATGACTATGGAGGAGATTCACTAAGCTGTGATAAAGCGGAGATGACTTCTGTAGTGATATCGCGTCTCCAGTTCCTATGTTATTCTATGGAGCCAATTCACTAAGATCTCCAAAGTTGAAGAAATCTTAGTGCATTGGCTCCATAGAATAACACAGGAACTGGAGAAGTGATATCACTGGAGAAGTCATCTCCACTTTATCACCGCTTAGTGAATCTCCCCCATATCTCTTTGCCTTGATTTATCAGAATATCCCATATAAACTAATGTGTATTATGAAAACAAATAATAAATGGAAATAAATCCTAGTATATTACAAGATACTATAAGGATTATTGGCAATATTTATAAAAGCAACTGGAGTTAATCTGGAGTAAACAAACTGCACAATAGGGGGAAAAATAAAAATTCCTGTTAAATGAATTTGGTCTTTTAACCCCTTGAATGCTACAGAGGTCTACAATGCAATGTTTCTCAATGCACTGAAGACCTCTCTAGCATTCAAGGGGTTAAAAGCTGTATTCAGGTGCATGGAAGTTTCTGAAACTTATATTTGTCCCCTATGTTGCAGCTGGTTTACTCCAGATTAATTCCATAGTGCCTTCTTTAGCAAGCTAAAAAGTGCAATTATGGGGCAAACCAACTGCACTATAGGGGGTAAGTGAAAATTCCCCAAAACACCATTGATTTAAATTGTCTTTTTAACCCCTTGAATGCTATAGAGGTCACCAACACATTGCGAAGCAATGCATTGGACATCTCTCTATAATGCAAAGGGGAAGCCCCATTTTAATCAAAGCGAGTTTTCATTTATACAAGGATAACATCCAAACCATGCGCACCACTATATTCATATCCAACAAGTAAGCCTAATGATAAAAACATCAGATACTTTATTTAAAAATAGGCATAAAATACCTTACAGCTTTGTAAGTCCATACATCTGTGCAGAAGGACAGACTTCCAGAATCAGGTACAATATTGATGTTTCAGGAGGCCATAAGGTGACTGATCAACGCGTTTCGCGCTTTCTGCACTTACTCATGATCAATTTTCTTGACCATGTTCTTGATCATGAGTAAGCACAGCAAACACGAAATGCGTTGATAACTCACCTTATGGCCTCCTGAAACATCAATATTGTGTAAAAATCTGGGTTTAATGTGCAGACAACCTCTTTTTGTTCACGTAAGGTATTTTATGCCTATTTTTCAAAAATATCTGATGTTTTTATCATTGGGCTTTCTCGTTGGAATACAGTGGTGCATATGTTTTGGATCTTATCATTGTGTTTATGTAGAGCAACAGAGAAGCTTTTTATACTTAGTATCCAGTTAGCCCTGCATTTTATCTGGAGGATCAATTGTATACTTATGATGTTGGCTTAAATGAATTGTGTAAATACCGAGATATGTGGAACTGTGAATAGGTCCGGTAGTAAGAGCAGCTTTCTCTCTATGATATAGTTTTCATTTATCCCCCTTTAGAACAATTGGTTTGTCCAGAATTACACCTCTTTGGGCCTAGTTCACACTGGGGACTTTGTTGCAGCAACTGTGTTGAAGTTTCACAGAATAGATATCGTTTTTGCCAGTGTGAACTAGGCCTTAGATTGATGACCTAGGCCCTTAGGTAACCATCTACTGCTAATGCTATTTGTATATGTTATAACTGCACTTGCCTAACTTGTAATTTCTGCTTCATGTTTTCTTTAACAAACCCTACTTTATTTGCAGTTCATCACTACAAAAAAATGCATAGGAGATAAGACACGAGTGAGGAGGAATTATCGTGGAATACGGAACGGTTTGGTAAGTAATGGGCCTATGCAATGCCAAGGGCCTGTTATACCAAACCTGGCAATATTCCATCATAATTGCCTTAGAGCAGAGTCATACTGCTGATTAAAAAAAAATCCCTAATTTATGCTGTTTTAGAAAACTAGTTTTTCTTGTATTATTAAAACAGCAGGGAAATTATCATGGAATACAGACTGGTTTGTATGTTATATCAAGTCAAACAAATGTACATATCTGGGAACTCTCAAGTTTTGACCCTGAGACTCAGGGTTATTACCCATATCTCAGGGTGAAAGGCCAAATTCGCAGGTGAGAGAGTCCAGTGGTGACTGTTATATATTCTGCTCCAGTTAACTGCTTCTTTAGTCGCTAAATTGGTGCTACTTGTCCCAGGAAGGCAGAGGGAGAAGTCCTTCTTGTCTTGTGTGTGTTCATGCAGTGAAATCTTTAACCCTTTGTGTGCCAGAAGGGTACGGAACTCATTGCTTTGCAATGCATTCCGTACCCCTCTGGCACTCAAAGGGTTAATCTGTTGTCTATTAATGGCTTCCTGAGGTCTGACTGGAGCTCCTCTGAAGTACTGCGATCAGTGACCTATCACAGAGAATCTATATAATGTGAAATGTAACGCTTTGCGTGCCAGAAGGGCATGCAATGCATTGCAGACCCCATCTGGCACTCAAAGGGTTAAGGGTTAATATTGACAAGATCTGAGGGTCAGCTCATTTTGAGTGTTCCCATGTATGATAAATGTAACATCAATATATTTTATATCTGGACATATTTCATATACAGTCAGTGGACCTTATGTATAAATGTGAAAAAGTGAAGGAATTCTGGAGTAAACCAACTGCACCACAGGGAAAAACTAAACATTCCCTAAATTCTCATTGAGTTAAATTGCTCTCTTAACTCTTTGAGTGCCAGAGGGGTATGCAGTGCATTGCTTTGCAATGTGTTGGGTACCCCTCTGGCACACAAAGTGTTATTCTCTTGAATGCTTGAGAGATCTCCAGTTTTCTAGCTTTCAAGAGATTAAAAGCCCCATTTAACCCTGTGACTGCCAGAGGGGTACGCAACGCATTGCTTTTCAATGCATTGTGTACCCCTCTGGTACTCAAAGGGTTAAATGAATGGGGATTTTTAGTCTTCTCCTATAGTCCAGTAGATCTGCTATAGAATTGAATTGGCTTACTGAATAAGGCTCAGTGTTTTTTTAATTCACGTGTCATGGTGGTACAGATTTGTGTAAACACTTTATTGTGCAGCCATCCAGTTTTTCTTGGACTACAAATCCCAACATTCTCTTTCTTTGGACCGCTTAGTAGTCCAGAAACAGCTGGCAAGTCAAAACCAGTGTTTCTTATTAACTTTTCATTTTGAGAAGATATTTTTACCTCTTAAAGGGATAGAAATGTTTCAAAATAAAAGCAGCTCCAATTAATCTTCATAGTATTTGGGCCATCTAGTGTGTTATTTCAACACTGAGAGAGTTGTAGTTCAAGAGTAATTGAATGATAAAGCATCCCCCTCCCTCCCCTTTTACTGATGTAACTGCTCAGCTCAGAGCAGAAAGGTGGTGGCCAGATGGCTTGCAGAGACAGACAATCTTCAATTAGTATAATGGAAAAACCTGAAAAACCTGTGAAGGTGGGCAGGGTTTTCATTGTTCTAACAGTCAGAAGATTGTCCCTTGCTGTGAGCTGTCTGGTTTTAAAACCAGATTCCACATCTGAGGGGAGGTGGCTTACACTAGGTAAAAGGGGCGGGAGGGGGAAACTTTATCATTCAATTACTCTTGAACTACAACTCTGACAGTATTGAAATAACACTCTCCATCGCCCAAATACTATGAAGATTAATTGGAGCTGCTTTTATTTTGAAACATTACTATCCCTTTAAGGAACAATGAACTGCCAGGACCTTCAAGGCTCTCCTGCACTTAAGGACCAGTGATAGTCCTGGCATGTCACTGAATTAAGGGGCCCCTGAGTGCCTACATGCAGATCGGGGGCCCCTGAATCCAATGGCGAAAAAAAAAATGTCTTGTGGTCCTTAACTGGCGGACGCGTGTCCTTAAGGGGTTAAGCACCTTAAAATTCTGCAGGGGTGGAAAGCATGCAGCCTATCCAGCTGTTGTTGGACTACAGATCTCATCACCAACCGCTGTCCTTTGACTATCTGATGATGAAGAGAGTCGTAGTTCAAGAAGAGCTGGTGAGCCAGAGGTTGTCGATCCCTGCTCTAGGGCTGTAATTACTGTTGTTATTATTATTATTATTATTCCACAGCGCTGTGCAATGGTGTAACAAGCAATGGAGACAGTGGACGTTGTTCATCAAGTCAAAGAGGTGCAGATGTGGAGAACACATACAGCACCATAGAGAGAAATGAAAATCTACAAAAATGATTTATATGGGGTCATTTCATTATATCGATAGTAAGGCTTAATATGGTAAATGTATACAGTATAATGCAGGGTTTATCCTGTTGAGTAAAATAAAGAAACTCCCACTGGTGAGAGAGGTTTTAGTCAAAAGTCATTGCAGCTCAAGCTTGCATTTCTTTGGAGAGCAGTATGTCCATTGGTGAACCATCACAAATATAGTGCAAATTAGCTGTGCCATTGGGATGAAATAAAAACACCCAGGGTTCCCTTTTCTTTAAATGTGTTGGAGACTTGTAATAATCACAGAGTTAACCCTTTGAGTGCCAGAGACCTATGAAACGCATTGCTCTACAATGCGTTTCGTACCTCTCTGGCCAGGGCCAGACTGGAAATACAAAGCAGCCCTGGGAAAAAAAATGTATTGGCCCCTAAAATGCAGCTGATGTCTCCAGAGTGTAGTGGTTATGCTGAGTCCCACACAGTCTTCCATTTCACCTTGAATATGATGGCTCCGCGCTGTCTCCACATGTTCTTCCGTTCCGGGTTCACTGAGGTCACCTCAGTATGCCGGGAAGTACATGTTGAGGCAGTGTGGAGTTATCAGCTTCACGCTGGAAACGGAAGACTGCACAGGACCCAGCATAACCACGATCTACAGAAATTTTTTTTTGCTTCTCACCCGTTTCGGCCCCCTGCACTGCAGCCTTATGCTAGCGACGGCCCTGGGGACCCAGTCCGGAGCAATGTTAAGGGGCCATAGGACCCCGAAATTAAATTAAGAAACTATTTTAGGCGTAGTGGCTGCAGAGCCCAGCCCCAGATGCCGCAGCCCACCGGTAAATTTCACGGTATCCCGGAGGGCCAGTCCAGCCCTGTCTCTGGCACTCAAGGGGTTAAAAGCCCATTTAGATCAATGGGGATTTTAGTCATCCCCTATGGCGCAGTTGTTTGGCTCCACGTTTTGTAAATAATGGCCTTGTGTTCAAAAGAATTCGGGGGCAAACCAGTTTCACTACAGGGGAGAACTAAAAATTCCAAAAAGTCCCATTGATTTAAATGGGGATTTTTAACTCCTTGAATATTACAGATGTCTCCAACAAATTGCTGCGTAATGCGTTGGAGACCTCTGTAGCATTCAAGGGGTTAACATCCCTATCTAAATCAATGGGAATTTTTAGTTCTCCCCATAGCAAAATTGATTTGTCCCAGAATTCCTCCACTTTTCTTGTAAACATACGACCCTTACACCCTGTGGCCCATATTTATAAAAGCAGACTAGAGTTATTATGGAGTAAATCAACTGCACCATAGGGGGAAAATAAAAATCTCTATAATATCAAATTGGGATTTTAACCCCCTGAATGCTAAAGAGGTCTTGCACTGGAGACCTCACTATCATTCAAGGGGTTAAAAAAGCTCTAATCAAGTTCATGGAAATTCAGGAATTTTTATTTGTCCCCTGTGGTGCAGTTTGGTTAGTAAAGAATAACTCTGGTTTGTTTTAATCCTTTGAGTGCCAGAGGGGCACCAACACATTGCAAAGCAAATACCCCTCTGGTACTCAAAGGGATAATAAATATGGACCTGTGTGCACAAAAGGGTGGGAGTATGTGGACATTTTGGGGTGTCCCATTCCTCTAAACAAACAGGCACAAAGCTGATACACTAACCCCTCCTAATAGTAAACCCCCACTGACCCTCATCTGGGCTGAAAATCCTAAGACACTGTGAGTTAATTGTGCATAAATGTATTCTCAAAAACGAGTCCTCAGTTTGAACTGGATATCATGTCCACAGTGACAAACATTACTCTTTATGCATGCCTGCAGATTCCTCCCTTGTGAGGCTGTTAAAGCGGAACTACCACCCATGAATAAATCTGGCCCAAATAAATATCTATCAGGTGACTAGCTGCTCAATAGCGCTAGTCGCCAGAAATGTTACCTGGTGTTTGAGAAATGTACACTGTTCCCGAACTGACAGACAGGAAACAGAGCAGACATCTTTCCATAGTGACGTCTGCGTGCCTGCCCTGTCAGTCACTTTTGGAGCCGAACGGCTTTTAGCAGCGTCTCCTTAGAGCAGGCTGGGATTGACAGCAAAAGCGAGCTGAAGTCACTATGGGAAGATGTCTGCGCTGTTTCCGGCCTGTCAGTCCGGGAACAAAGTACAATACGCAAACACCAGGTAACGTTTCTGCCGACTAGCGCTACTGAGCAGCTAGTCACCAAACGGGTATTTATTTGGGCCAGATTTATTCATGGGTGGTAGTTCCGCTTTAAGCCTTCAGTCAGAGACATATTGGGTCTTGGAGTTTTATGTGCTAAAGTGTGATAAAGAGGTGATAAAGTGGATATGACTTCCCCAGTGTGATAAACTCTCCAAGTCCTATGGTATTCTGTGGAGCCAATGCACTAAGATTTCTCCAACTTTAGAGATCTTAGTGTATTGGCTCCATAGAAAAAATAGAACTTGGAGAGTTTATAACACTGGAGAAGTCATCTTTACTTCAACACCTCTTTATCACATTTTATCACACATTAGTGCATAACGCCCCTGGAGGAAGATGCGCTAAAGTTCAAACTTATGTCAAATCCTGCGATACTGTGACGATGTGCGTTTGGTAATGTTCGGTGAGGATATGGCCTTGGCAATGGAGACACACATTGACATATGCGCTGCAAATTAGGGATGCATGGGATAAGGGAGAATTCCCACATTAGCATACAAGGTTGATGAAATACTTTCAGCGTGCAAGGGTTGCCCTTCCTTACACATAACATTACACAAACCTGAAGTCTGAGAGCGTCCTCTCTGCTCTCCCACTTACCCAGTGGAGGAGCTGAGAGGATTCACTCAGACTTCAGCACCACAAACAGCATCACTCCCTTTAAATTTTCAGTGATATAAGGAAGTGAATTGCACATCCCTATGGAACTGAAATGCTTCCAAAATGAGAGAAACCATATATCACTGCTTCTCTGCCCTTCTGTACTGATGTAACCAGCTGAGCGGGCTATCTGCCGATCAGCTGACTCAGATAAACACAGGGCTCGCAAGGCACTCAGTTGCAGAATGTCTTGTAAGTCTTGTGTTTACTTGAATCAGCTGAGAGTCGGCTAAGCTGGTTCAGTCAGAGAAAAAATAAGCAATAAAATCTCAAAATAGGCAAAACCTTGTAGATTGAAACAAATGAAAAAGTTAATAACAAAAAATGTGAAAAAACAAAGATGGTATCGCTATATGGGAAATTGCACAGATGTTATTATACTGCTGCCTGGAATAGGGATCTCTGCTGCAATTCACCCCTCAATATATGCACCTAAAATAACAAAAACAATCCGGCGCTGTATATACACAGGAAAGGAATCTCCAACTAAAAGTATTTCAATACACAATATCAATAAGAATTAAATAACACTTTATTATATCCATGCACTATCATGCGTCCATGACAAAAATATTAGAGTCACAATCAACTTAAAAGTGTTATAACCAGAATCTATAAAAACCTATATATAAAACCTATATATTTAGACCAAACTGATCATAAAGTAAAAATGGTCTAAATTCGATATGTGAAATCACCATAAAGTGAAACAGTATAAAAATGTGAAAATATAAAAATATATAAATGATGGGGTAAAGCTAAACCCGTATGTGCAAAGCAAAATCACTATTTGGCGACACCAGTTTAAATCCCAAACAATAATATGGATGAATACAGAAATATAGATAGACAAATATGTGTCTATTCTATATGAATTGAATGTATGCACAATATGTAAATATCCTTCTAATCATGCAACAAATGGCTCCTATATAGAACATATGCACTATAGCATGTAATCATACAGTAAATAAATGCATATAAACACCAATCTCACTGTACCTCAATTCACACTGCGTCAACACCCAAGAATAAAGCCAAACAACAGTGTGATGCACTGAGCTTCAGACCCACATGACCTCACCACAGCGCTGACAAGAAGTATGGAAAAGGAAGGACAATTCTCAACCCGAGAAAAGTCCACCCTCCCAATCCCGCAGTGCTGACCAACCAGATCCAAGCTCAAAACTAAGCACCACACTATCACATTGGCTCCCACAGTGACACCACCGTGTAGCTTTTAAGTTGATTGTGATTCTAATATTTTCTGTCATGGACGCATGATAGAGCATGGATAAGATAAAGTGTTATTTAATTCTTATTGATATTGTGTACTGAAATATTTTTAGTTGGAGATTCCGTTCCTGTGTGTATACAGAGCCGGATTGTTTTTCTTAATAACAAAAAATGGCCTAATACAACTAATCAATATATATGAACAGATGTCATCCTGTTGTAGCACACCAGTCAATATATGTTTGTCTTTAGTCCCCACTGTAGCTGGTCTCATATTGTCTCAGATCTGTTAGACAACAGACACGGTAAGCAAGATGGGGGTTAGTTAGTTCTGGGGGGGGGGAGAACAGAGAAACATGTATTAATAGTAAAGAAGGGAAATGATGCATCCACTCTTATTAATCAAACTTCATGTCTTCTGCTTAAAAATATTGTTAAGAAGTACTAAAAAAAAAGAAATAAACATATCTATAGAAAAGTCAAGTCTTCAGAACTAGCACTAACATTTCAATATAAGAAGCGCAGGGAAAGGGGATGAACTGTGAGGTAAAAGTAACCTTCATTGTATACATACACACACACATATATTCACATAACTAGATGGTGACAGGGCAAAAATATTATCAGGCCATAGAACGAAAAAACTAAGGTCTAATAGTTATCCTGAGACTGTTCATCTGACAAGAACCATTGAATACAATGATTTGAATCACCCACCACACACTTGATATAATCAAAGATCAGCTGACATATAAAACAGCAGAGGCAGCTAACAGAGCCTGATGCATGTGGGCAAACAGCCACATTAACATATAAACACACCCACATGAATATGACAGTGGCTCATTAAACTGCAATCCATATGCAAGTAGCTGGTTAGAGAGTTCAGTGCGCTAATGCACCATCTGTAGAATCTGTTCAACCCTCAGGGTTGCAGGTTCTAGTCCCAGCAAGGTCAACTCAGTCTCAGTAAGTTCCCAGTTGACACTTGAAAATAAGAGACAATCTCAATGCATCCTTTGTTCATAAAGAATAAAAGAGCTGTTGTCTATATAGTGAGTGCAGAATCATAAACCTGTTGGAGATGTGGTGGATTAATGGTGATGGTGGCGGATTCACAGGGATATATACACCAACATAACACCACCTTGGCCCCTTATCAAGCTTTAGAGAATCTATCTTGCCTTAACCCTTTGAGTCCCCATAAAACTATCTGTATTGATGAATACATGTTGAAGTAAAGAGAAGACTAGGATTCAAGCAGAACTTTCCCTCTAAGCGTTCCTGTCTGGAGAAAAATTCTACAAACTTTGTGTCACAGGATATACTCATGCTCCTTGGGTATATGAGGGCAAGGACTGCCACCTTATGGAGACATAGTAAAATCTAACTTGTGATAGTTTTCTGCAACCAAATAGAAATTCATCAAAAAGCATAGATTTTTTTTTCTTACTGTAGTTTTTAAAAGGGATTTGGATTGGTGGTAAAGTGACTGAATGAGAAGTGTCAAAATGGCCCTAGAATGAAACCTTTATATTTTTGAGGGAATATTTTGAATTGGAGCGCTGCTAAACTGCCCCAAATGAGAGATGGCACTCTGTAAAGCAATCTGTGAAAATTCCATTTCTGACCATGGAAAAATTGCAAAATCTGTATGTCTCAACTGGGTAGGCACCAAGACCTATCCTGAGGAAGTGGCTAGTTATCCACTATACTCGTTGGACAAGAAAGAATCAGAGGTCCTGTTTACATCCCTCCCAGTCACATCCCTTGTCTATCACCCATGGCACAATTGCACAAAGACGCTGAAGAGATACATTGTTGTCTCCTCTCAATATTGCTGAAGTGTTTGGTGAAGTATATGTATATAGTAAAGGGACAGAGTAAGAACCACAGTGACCAGTGAATGGAGCAGAAGACTGAGGATTTCATAGGACCGGTAGGTAGATGGACATAATATGCTTTGTGTTATTTTAACTGGTTCATAAATAGTGATTATAGATGGTGTTCTGTTGTACTCATTTCTTCTAGACTGAAAATGGAAATGTGCATGTTCCAAATTTGGCCCAGTAGCTTTCCCAGAACCTGACAAACCTAAGCTTGTGGGATAATGCCTTACTGAGAAGATGTAGCTGAACACTAATCAGTGCATATTTTTACATCTACAAATATCCTGTGCTTGAAATCCAAGCAAAATTGTCACATAAGTGCAAAAATCTCTGATTTTTTTTCTTAATGCAGGTTTTGGGAGGGATTGTGGTAAAGTGGCTGCATGAAAAGTGTTAAGATGCCCATAGAATGAAATCCTGGGTTGTCTACTTTTCAAAAAGATATGTTTTTTGGGGATAATTTGAGTTGGAGCACTGCTTAACAACTCTAAATGAGACAATAAAGCAATCTGTGAAAACTTAATGTCTGAAAATGGAAATGCACATGTTCCAAATTTGTTTCACTAAACCTGACAAACCTATGCTTGTGAGGCATTGCCATACTCAGAAGATGTAGCTGAAAACTAATCAGTGCATTTCTTTACATCTGCAAATATCCTGTGCTTCAAATCTACAGCAACATTGTAATGTAAGTAACTTTTGAAGGAGTCATTTGAAACTGCTCCAAATGAGAGATGGCACTGGTAAAGCAATCTGTGAAAATTCCATGTCTGGAAATGGAAAAGCGCATGTTCCATATTTGGTTCATCAGCTTCCCTAGAATATAACAAGCCTATTCATGTGGGGCATTGCCATACTCAGAAGAAGAAACTGAACAATATTCAGTGTTTTTTTACATCTACAAATATCCTGTGTTCGAAATCCACAGAAACGTTGAAAAATATATATGTAAAAATTGTTTTGCATTTGTGTGTTTAACACTTAAAACAAATGCATAAAAAAATGCATATATAAAAACATCCAGTCCACAAATCTTTTTATGCTCATAAAAATATAATGTGTTTCGTAGCGTTTAACCACTAGTTTATCAAACCATTATGAGCTTAGTGGATAAATTACAGCAAACATACAAACAGCACGCTTTCATTTTTTAACAACTTTTATACCCTCCCCTCAGTTTGAATCTCTCCACCTATGGAATCCCTATTAACTGGCCAATCAGCAACAATGTATCAACTATCACAGTGTTGCTATTCCTTAACCCCAATCAATGCCAACCACTATTCTTTCTCAAAACAGTCCTATATCAATATCACCTAAAGCCAGAGAATCATTTGAGACTAACCAGTTTTCATATATTTATATATATATATATATATCTTGGCTGCAGAGATCTGTGACAAAGAACCAGAACACAGATTTACGGGCATCAATTAATACCAAATTAACTCCCTATATTTAAAGGCAAAAGTCAGCAGGGATAGCATATATCACTCTTAGTTTTTATTATATACAATGTAAACTAATAGCCTTGCATATCTCAACAATAAAGATAATGCAATGATGTTGTTTCTTATTAGCTCTCATTAACACTGAAGTTAACTTGATAGGCACTTTAAATGCATTTGAAATACCTTAGACAGTGGTGTATTAATGACTAAAATGAACTATTGGAATAGAATAAGCAGCACCAAAAGCTATTCATCTCAATGTTGGAATGCCCACAGTCATCAACCTGTAACTAAAGAAGGAAGTAGAGAACAAGCATGCTGCTATGATGAGTGAGTTAATAATACATTGCTATGAGGCTACTGCAAATATGTGGCTAACCGCATTAATTAAATATACTTATGGTAGCATAGATAACACAGGGACATACAAAAACAGACAAAGAAGCAATCTGGATACTAATGTACTATCAAAAGTGCTGTCTATTAGTAAGAGAGTGCAGTCAGCCTCATGACCGTTCATTCGCATCAGCTTTGAGGATAGCATAATATTGACAATGGGGAAATCCTTAATTATACAGTGCATCCCCACATGTATATAACAAATAAAATAATAAAGACATCAATGAAATATTCATCTAGTTCACCAAAGGGCTGGTGATAACTTTATAGCACAGAATTAATACAAGACTCCTTGAGGATCATCCTTGGCAGATGGAATATGGATAACACTGAGAACACCAAACACAATGCGAGAATCAAACCACCAACAGAACCTGCACATTTTACAGAAGTCCAAGTCCCAGCAATGCTATTCATGGAGCAGCAATTGAGCAACCAACTGAACAGGTACCCATTGATGTTTTTAAGACTGAAAATGGAGAAATAGATCTTCATCTTCAAGGTGTGTACCTCTCTGATTATTGCAAACAGAAAAAGATTCCATGGGACTTTAGAATTAGTAACATACCAACCATAGATCCAACAAATCAGATTTTTGTAGGAAGTGGTTTGTCATTTTGAATAAATGCTCCTTTGATCTCATTTTACTGTTTATAGAGGAAGTCACTAGACCTTTAAACCTAGTGAAATCTGAAGTTGCAACCTATGAGAGTTCACATTTACAAGCATTAGTTGATGATAAACAAGATGACTGACCAGAGAAATTGAAAGAACAATTAGTGACATTCAGAATGGTCTTACACACAATTAAACGTAACAAGGTGGACAGGGTTAACCAAGATGACAAAAACAAATGGCTCATGGGCACTGACAATAGGAAGAGACCTCCTTTTAAGAGATTTTCCAGAAATAAGATACAGCAATCAAACTTAAACACAGTAGATACCTCATAAGGTAAATCATCAGGCTGAGAAACAGAACCCTCTAATAATCCAAACTATTGACATTACAATGACTGTGACACTGACTGACGAACTAGGATATTTTTTAGGGGTCACCACAAGAAACATAAAGCTGAAGGACTTCTTTAAGGGCACATTGGAAGAACATTTTTTAAACCCCAAAGTACTTTTGAGCATTCTAATATTAATAAATCAATCAGTACCTTTCATAAAGTTGTAGAGACCTAAATGTATCCCTAATTTGACTAAACCTTTAAGGGATGCCATCAAATCTTTGGCTAATAAACATACTCTCATTATACTCCCGCTGATAAACGTGGGGCTATTGTTCTCATAGACTATCAATATTACAGAGAGGAGAATAACATGCAGTTACAAGATCATAACACCTACCGGTTGCTCCCTTCTGACACTACTGTGAAATATAAAAGGATGATAGATGAAACTTTAAGACAAGAACATATGGCAGGATGCATTTCTATTGAGTTTATTATCTACAGAATACCCAGTTTGTCCAATATTATATACAATACGCAAAGATCCTGTTAGACCACCTGGGAGACCTATAGTAGCAGCCATTGGATCACTGTTACAACCAATCTCACAGTTTCTCGACTAATACTACTATTTAACCATTAGTACAGAAGACACAGTCATACATCAGAGATACTATGGGTTTCTAGTTGAAACTAAAAGCACTGGACCAGTACCTTTTGACTCATTACTAGTAACATTCTACTTTAAGTCATAATACACTTTTATTCCTACATTGATGGTATGGAAGCTGTCAGACAATCACTCATCAATGCTCCAGATGAGCCCAGGCCTCCAACTGAATTTTTAATGACTCTGTTTGGTTTCTGTCTGTACTATAACTATTTTAAGTTTGAAAGATCATATTATTTGCGAACTGAGGGAACATAGAAGGGGTCTATTATAGCACCATCTTTCACCACTTTATACATGGCAATGTATGAAGAGACATAAATCAACCTAGGGCACCCAGTTAATATGTTACTGTTGTTTCATAGACAATTTATTCCTCATTTGGAAAGTAGACAAGGAATCATTATTATCTTGTATTTCAGACCTTAATCACTTGGATACTCCCATCAGTTTCACTGTAACAATGAGCTTGACATAGGTCAATTGCCTGGATGTCACTGCACACAAAACCAAGAAACACTTGCACACCACCAACTATAGGAAAAGCACAGATGGACATACAGTTTTACATAGATCAAGTTGTCACCGCAGGCACATTATTAACTCAGTACCTTACTCACTAATGATAAGGATCCTGAGGAATAACAGTGACAGATCTGTCAGAGTGGCTCAAGTGGAGGAATTAATTACACGCTTGAAGCACGGGGGATACAGTGAACAAAAACTCAGGAGACACTTGGAGAGACCTCAACAAAAATCAAAAGATGAACCATTCGCATAAAATCTGCAACCAGTACAGTGGCAGAAATGGATCTTACTTCTCAGTACACTCCATCAAAACAGCTATTAAACTCCACTGACACATATTAAAGAAGGACAAATCGCTACCTCCTATATGTCGAGTTTCACCACTAAATCCATATATAAATGGGGTCCATACCTTAGAAGCATGCTAATGAAAAATGACCCCAAGCATTGCTACACAAGGAACAAGCAATGTTTGCTGTCCAAGGACGGAGTTGGTTGCTACAAGTGTCTGAACTGTACTATGTGTAAGAATTTGCTGACAGGAACTTTATTTAAGGCCCTCTGGTCCTGCAAAAGAAAACATCGTTAAACCAAGATTATCATGTGCTTCAACGTTTGTCATATATTATGGTTACGTAAATTAGATACTTTCACCCAACGGTCTAAATGAGAATTTGTCCTATACTTGTTTCCTATGATACAGTCAAACTGTTCTGTTTCACCACAGGGTGTAGGCGGTGATTTTAACTTCAAGTTACAGTGGGATTAATAGCTTTTTATCATCTGGACGAACATTTAATCACTTTGGTCTAGAATCTATTACAGGTGCTAAATGTTAACACCCGTTTTATCAAACATTTTCCTATTGAAGTCTATGGGGACAACTGGAGATAAAAGCAGAGATAAAATTAGCACCTGTAATAGAATCTAGCACCTGGACGTTCTATCAGTAAGCAGTGTCTAGAAGAGGGTTACTACTTTGATCCACCAACCGGTGGAGGTAGTGGAACTCTGTGGAGTTCTCTGCAAACATTTCATGTGAAAGATGGGACCTTCAGCACTGTGAGGTATGGGGAAGGTGGATACATAAGCAGTGAAATTCAGACCCTTATAAACCCTACACCAAAGAACTGGCACCAAAACTGGCATCCTAATTAACCTATAATGTTATAATTAGAGTACATCAGTGCACGTGAATACAGTATATTGTCATAAAATCCCCATAACATGCAAGTACATAAAATAAGCTTAAAAAACTATCAAAATGAATCAAAATCAGTCACAAGCAAGGAATGAGCAGTAGCAGGACAATACTGGATAACACAATGTGCAGACATATATTTACATAGATAGAGCTTATTTATGTGTATACAGGACAAACATAAATATAATGGACATGAATATAATATAATCTGATATAGGAGGTGGAGACTAAAGAGAAAGGAAGCCCAAGAGTGGTCAGCGGAGAAAAAAGACTCACAATATCCATGCTCCGGGATGCTCTGGAGACCCATGTTGTATGCTAGCTTACATGGGTCTCCCTCTCAGTCCATATAATTCATATCTTACAGGCAACCATGGTCAAGATGTAGAAAAATTATTGTTAAGGTCATGACTTGCAACGTCTCCTGTACAATGCGAAGGACACACCTTACAAGTGGTGCCCACATAGAGCTGGGGCAACTGGGATAAATGAAATAAAATGCATAACATTGTACCTGTAGTGTGGGGAATAAAGTAATTCATAAAAACACCAAATAAATTCTTATGTATCACAAGGTGATGGAGATACAGGGATGAGGACAAGAGATCCATAATGAGCACAAGGCTCATACCGTGGGTAGCTGCGAACACAGGAAACAATTAATTCTAGAGGTAACTCACTCATATTACATGATTGACAATGAGTCCCAGACTAGGAAAGAGCTCCTCATTAGAAGTGTCAGTTCAGCTAAGGAGTGGGGACAACATTAGATGGTCTCTGCTGTATAGTAGCAGCCAGGCTAGTATATTATGAGCGTGGCGGATGAAGAAGGAGCAATAGGGAGCCAAGTAAACCTTAGAGGTCGTGTCAAGCCTTGTGTCTGCAGCACAATGTGCATGATACCCTCTGTGTGACACGGCTGACAATATGAGGACACTGACAGTAAATTAATAAACTGTATAAGCTATGAGCTTTATACATAGAAAGACCTGAGTAGAGTCGAAGTTCAGTAAATAACTGTGATAAAGTCCTAAAATTGATGATGTCTCTACTATATGCTCAAAGGGGGTGGGCAATTTGTGTGGTCATGCAAGCAAGTACCATCTGCCCAGTGGTACAGGTTATCTGAGTTTAGGGGAAGGGTACTGGATATATACTAACCTATAAGGATAAAGGAACCTTTGGATCATCGCACTAGTATCATTTCACAAATTCGCTGTAGGCACCTATTATGGCCTGAGACAGTCTACCATCTGTAGCCCCTACATCATGAGTGGGTATTTGTACGCACCATTGACAATCATCAACAACACAGCATCTTGGGATTGTGAACTGTAGACTCCTCTACATGAGATTATTATGGTCATTGGCCAATAAGCATTAAGTACACTTGTTTGTCTCTTTACATGCTTGTTTATCTATCCATCTACACCTCCCAATAAGACTTTCATTTGCATCTACTGTTGCTTTCCCCGTGGCATTATTTGTACTCTTCTACCTTTTATTTTATTGGCAATCTACACCCACTGATAACCTTAGTGTCCGTTTTCTGTAAATTATTTACTCCACATATAGCACTGGGTTCTGAGACTATAACTGTCACCCCCTTTACCATCTCGATAGGAAGTTACTTGCTTCATGACCCCACAAGTTGCCCAACCCTTTGATCACATAGTAGAGATATCATTAATTTTAGGACTTTGTCACAGTTATTTACTGAACGTTGAATTTACTCAGGTCTTAATATATATAGAGCTCATAGTTTATCCATTTTATTCATTTACTTTCAGTGTCATCATATTGTCAGACCTGTCACTCACTGGGTCTCCAGCTTATTGCGCTGCAGACACAAGGCTTGACACGACCTCTAAAGTTTATTTGGTCCCCCTATTTATTTGATCCTTCTGTCAGTATAAGGAAAACCCTGCCCCCCTTGACGAAGATTGTCCCTCATCTTTTTACTATGTGTACACAGTGATGGTTTTTGTCACATTATTCACTACTAGTTGAAGAGCCCGTTACACTGGCCACAGTGCCACTGCCAGCTGGTCATGGGGCAGTCATGCACAGCAGAGACTGCCCACGCCGTGGCTGATACAGTGGCAGCCGGTCGCGGTGCAGTCATGCTCAGTAGAGACTGCCTGTGCTGCAGCTGATACAGAGCGGGGCGCTCCGAAGTATCAGCCTCGTCACTGGCAGTTTCTACTGCTCATGACTGCGGCGTTACACACGTTTTATTATTTATTATATAGGATATGTATATTCGTGTGGACATGAGGTTTTGTGGTCACTCCTTAGCATGGAACCTGCATGTACAATATGGGGATGGAAGAGGGCCAATAGTATTAGGTGATGTACGATGGGTTGTTCTTCATTCATTGCTTATACATTACCACTGTATTGTGTTTCTCTGACGTCATTAGGTATTTAAATATCCTTGCTTTGGGACCCTTTCACAACCCTAGTTAGTTATAAAAGGCAAATTTTTTTTGTTTTTCTGGTTGTTTGCTTTTTTGTCCTGATGAAGACCCCTGTGTAGGGCAGAAACATTGACTTATAGTAAATTAAATCTTTTTTTTATATTTAAGTCCTATGATTGCTCTTTTTGTATGGAGATTTTTCTCCATACTAAACCTACTATATACATATATATAATCCCCATGATGATTTTTGCAAGCAGTTGGTTTCCGTAACTGATGAGATGCTCAGGAGGGATATTATCACCAGAGAGGAACACAGGTTAATTAATATATCTGAATCTATGGTTCTTTTTTTCTACCACATTCCAAAACTTCACAAATCAGTGTTGTCAGTGGCAAAAAGGAGAACATTTTATATACTGTCTACGGGCGATACATTCTCAAAAAGACAAGGCGGTGCTTCACACTTCGCAGGAGTTTCTCCCGAAGGTGGTTTCTGAGTTCCACATTAATCAAGAGATTGTGGTGCCTTCTTTCTGCCTTGACCCTACCTCAGAGGGAGAGGGATCTCCACTTGTTAGACGTGGTGCGTTGTCTCAAGTTTTATGTACACCTCACTGTGTCCATTCGACAGTCTGACGCGCTGTTCATCATCCCTGTGGGCCCCAGGGCAGGGAGACCTGCATCCAAAGTGACCACTGCGTCTTGGATTAAGTCCACTATTCGCAAGGCTTACAAGCTAAGGAAGAAGCCTGTTCCCTTTTGGGTCACGGCTCATTCTACTAGATCTATTGGGGCTTCTTGGGCTTACAAGAATCAGGCCTCTGCTGATCAATTGTGCAAGGCTGCCACTTGGTCATCTGTGCACACCTTTTCGAAGCACTACCATGTGGATGTGTTGGCATCGGCTGATGCCAGCTTTGGGAGGAAGATACTGGAGGCAGTCTTGCCTGTCTAGGATCTTCTTCGGTTCTTCAGTGCTCCCTGACTTTTGAGCCCTGTTGGCTCTAGTTCAGTGTGCTGTGTTCCTGGGGTGTTATTACCCCTGTTCAGTGTCCGTTGACACTTCATTTGTTATTGTTGGGCTATCTCTGATCTGATGGTTCATATATGCTCTGGTGACTTTGGGGGCCCTGCGCCTGTTCCTTGCCTTACTTCCCGCCTCTGGGAAACTCAATGGTTGTACATCCCAAAGTTACCAGTAACCTATATTGGAAAATAGAGAAAAGAGGATTTTAGTCTTACCTGTTAAATCCTTTTCTCTTAGTCCATATAGGTTACTGGTCTCCTAACCTGTCAAGGGACCATGCTTGGCTCTCCTATGGCAGAACGTGGGGGTCCTTCTGGTTCATGCTCACAGGAGTCTTCTTTCCCTTCTTACTATCTAGTTAGTGTCTCAAATCTTACTGGGGCTGACTGGCTAGCTGCAGCCAAGGAAGGAAGGTAGGCTCCACCCCTACATTCACTTCTAGAATTTTTCCTGCTTACTTAAAGGGGTGGATCGCCTAGCCAAAATTACCAGTAACCTATATGGACTAAGAAAAAAGGATTTTTCAGGTAAGACTAAAATCCTTTTTTCTTCTGTTCACTCACTATCATTTTGTTAATTCATAAAAATAAACTATTAACATGTCTATTTTTGAAAGCATTCTTACTTTACAGCATTTTTTCACACCTGCCCAAGACTTTTACACAGTACTGTGTGTATGTATATATATAATAATATGTGCACAATATCGATACTTTTTGCCTTTATAATATTTTTTTGCTATCCCTTGTGCCTTGTTGGGAGATTTTTTGTTTACCCCTTGTATTTTTATTTATTTCCTTTTTGTTAATTTTCAGTATATATTTGCTTTTATCTTTATTTTCTTTTAATTGCTTACTGTATGTTCATTTGATGACATCATAGCAGCACTGCTGTGCAATTAACACGGCGCTACTTTTGGTGCCTATTTTGAACTTCTGTATAAATATCCAGACATCAGCCCATGTCGGGTTGCCTTGATGAAGGTCCCTATGTATATACACAATCACTCACACAATATACACACACAATACACACAAACAATATACACATACTTACTCTTGCTTGCATACTCAACGCCTGCACGCCGTTCGGGGAGTCCGGAATCGGATTCTTTAAAAAAAAAAAATGCTCCATGGTCTTTAAGTGACCGCCGCGTACGTGTGCGGATGGTCCTTAAGCGGTTAAAAATATTGCCTCATTTCTGGATTTGCCTGGATGTCAAAGGAAAGTATTCCTACATTCCATTTTTTATACTTTAACCCTTTTAATGCCATACATATCTAATGCAATTGGTGGCAATGTGGTGGATACCACACATAATGGTCAGTCATGTTTAGTATGTTTTTTGTAGTGTCTGTCTTCATAACACATGTCACATAGGTAAAGGATATGATCCTCCCAAAATAAACACAAACACATAACTTGGGGAAAATAAGCTACATCTTTTTTGACTTATTTGTAGCAACATTATTTCCATCATAATTGTATCTATATATATAAAAGAGAAAGCCTCATTACATAATTTATGTCTCCTCAGGAGACACACACACCAAGGGGCGGCAGTAAGGAGGAGTTACTGCTCCCATTGTGTAATTCAATGGGGACGTGATTTTCACATGAGTTGCAGTGGCCGAAGGGAGTTGGCCCGTCTACACTATCCAGCCCACCAGTATTCAAGTAGCCCAGAAAAAACATGGCTGCCATTTGCTCCTACACCACAGAGACACACACAAGTCCCACTCACAACACAGACGCACACACAAGCCCCACCACACACACACACCACACACTCGCATCATGGCTGGAAAACAAATTAAACATGCCCAACACACACTTGGACTACACCTCCCATGATTCTTACCAGCCCTCCGTATCATCAGCTAACATTTACTCACACTTTTCACCTGAAAAACATGGCCAACGCACACTTGGACTACACCCGCCATCATGCCGACTATGCAAGTGTTGGACACAGAGAGGCGGGACCGCTACGGGTGTATGGCTGTCACTATGCAGGGACAACTGGTGCAGGTACAAATCCGGCTGCGACATCAAAATTATCACTCCCCGACCTTCCCGGTGAGCTCCATACAGCTACAGCTGTCTCACAGCTCACACCCCTGGCAAAGCAAGTATTATTGTACTCACCTACAACTTATCATGGTTGATAAAGACCTCACCAACTCCAAACAATCTGTGCCGCATACAGCACTGACCTTGCAGTGGCTAAGGGGCTGCATAGAGGCCACTCTGGGGCTGTTTTATTTACTATACTCTTTGAATATGTGCCTCCGACTTGATGCACACACATCCGTCCCCTTCATTCTTTACGTAAGTAATGCCTCATCCTTCTCTCTTAACCCCTCAGCTGCCTGATCTCAAGCACATATGTAAAAATTCAATAAAACTTATAAAAACAATGTCCGTTAAAAAACGGCCTTTAGCAAGCATGAAGGTGCAATACTCGACTAAATAGTCAAACAGTTTAAGACAATTATGTTAAGGTGAAAAAGGCTGTTGATACAGCATGAGAAAGACGCTGACATCAAAGAAGTGGCCACATCACACTGTACATCAAAGGAAGAGCCGGTGACTCGCCACTATGACGGCCTCACGCTGATCGGACCTCCACCACTTTGTGCCAAGGAACAGTATCACTGTGGGCTGCCTCAGGAGCATCTGCATGGGTATGAGGAGGGAGAGCCAGCTCCACAAGCCGCCAGTGGGGCCAACATGAGGTTGGGTATGGGGCGGATATGGCTGCATCATTGCGGACCTGGGAGGCAGCTGAGGCGTTGGACCATTGCT
The DNA here is from genome assembly GCA_037306005.1 of Rhinophrynus dorsalis. Taxonomy (NCBI): domain Eukaryota; kingdom Metazoa; phylum Chordata; class Amphibia; order Anura; family Rhinophrynidae; genus Rhinophrynus; species Rhinophrynus dorsalis. The sequence goes on along the minus strand of CM074718.1, from coordinate 67,704,027 downwards.
TACTCTGCCCTCTCCAACCCCTGTTAAGCAGTGTAGTATTGCGCTCCATTGCCAACAGTGTGCTCTGTGTAATAGCGACTTTCAAAGAGGCGACATAACAACCTTGCGCTTTTATGCAGCGCAAGGTTGTCTTGTCGCCATTTTAAACAGGGTGACATGCTTTATGCGCCTTCTAGCTGCATGATACTATGGCGGATAAATCAAACTTCACATTGATTAAATGGAGGCGGGGGTCCTCAGTGATACATGCCTGGCTGCATAGGTGGCCAACCTGTGGCTCTCAATCAGTTTTTACCTGCAACTTTCACCCTTCTCAAGTGGCCATTGGGTGATGGGAGTCTGTCAGGAGCAGAACCACAGAATATGCAGTTGTGGAGAGATCTGCATCCACCTAACACCTTTTAATAAATTCTTACTTAGTTTGACAGATCTTTCAAAATATTTTGTTTTAAATAATTATTTAATATATATTTAGCTTTATGTTTGCTATAAAGTACAGGCTATTAAAGCCAGCTTTACGTACCACACTTCTGTATACTGCAATAAAGAGCTGTCCAGTTACTGCTATTATATACTGCTATTACATAAGCAGTCACTGGTATAGGAGCTTAGTGACCATACTGGTGGAGTCCAAGAATCATCTAATATATATGTAAAACAGTTCTATATAATACAGGGACAACTGTTCACTGTGCGTGTCTCTCAGTGTGTGTGTGTATCACACTCTGTGTCTGCATGTTGTGTATTGCATATATGTATGTATGTCTCACTCTTTATGGATCTTTGTGCATATGTGTGCATTTGCTTGTGTGCAAGTATGTGTGTCTCTGTGTGTATGTGTGTTGCATCCATGTGTGTGCACTAATTCCCTACATAACATGACGGGTAACGCCGTCCCACATTGCTAGTATATATATATGTATGGTAAACCTGCAGCCATTGTCAATCTACTGCAGGATGAAGGCCACTTCAGGAAGCTGATGGTATGGACCACAATCTGCTACGCTGATACAGTGCGGGTTGACTGATAAAAAAATATATATTTATAGATATATGTATATATATTTTTTGTGCCTGGCGACAATGGGTAGGGTTGGGAGTAGGGCTATAGTTAATTATAAAAACTGACAGTCCTTGCCACTGTAAACATACTTGAACCAAGCATGGCCAAATTATCCGGGCTCATGGTAGAAGCCCAAACATCTTCAACATCTTATTCCTGGCTCCGAAGGAATTACCGCAGTGGCCACACACCTTAGCTTCAATCTGTAAAGTCACACCCGCAACCTAAATCCCAGGCATACCTTCCGAAGGGCTTCAGCCCGAGGATAAATCCAGAGAACTTTATCACTTAAGTTAACAATATCTGAAAACCCTCCTTGCTGTGACAAAACACACCAAAATAGTGCAGATTTCCTCCTGCCCAGCATCCCATAAACCCCCCACATTTACTTCTCATGCTTCCCCTCCCTGTACATTTAATTTCCTTCCATGGGGAGTCTCTTTCTTTAGAAAACATTTAATGTTTATTTAGTCCCACATACAGCTGCATGTGAGTTTTAACTAGTGTTTTCTTTTTTCTATTTTTTACCCATATAATATATATATAATAGCCATTAGTTTGTCTATCTATACCATATATGATTATAAAGATTAATATCCCACAAATTCTTTTTCATCAAGAAGTGCAAACCCTATAAAAATGTACCTCTGCTAACAAAGGAATTGTTCAGGAAGAGGGTGAATGGTCATTTCAAGATGACCCAGCTCAGGAACAATTCCAGGCACTTATGGGTTTCTCTGTTAGTATATCTGATTCCATAACTGTTGGTTCAGCTACGGAACAAGATCCCAGGAACCCTAAGGAGAACCTTTTCCTCTGCCCTACAAAAAAAAAGACCCCACCTGTGGGAAGTGACAGGAATAAATCTCCATATCCGTTAGATACCTTTTGGTCTGCAGAAGGTCTGAGTTTGATTTGGAGAAAGAGGGTTTATTTTTATAAATAAGTAAAAAGAACAGAAGCAGAATAATTGGAAGCACAATAACTTGTCAGGAAAATTCTGACAGGCATATCTAATTCCCTACACATTATACTTTTCATACGTCACACAAGACATCGCAATTTGAGGTTAATATTAAGAATAGTGGTATTAATCCACATAAAAAGACCCTCTCCTTATAAAGACATTCAGTTGATGAAACAGACTCAAATAAGGTTAAAACCTAACTCATTTTGCTCCTCCAGAAGTGAGGACAGTGACTATAATGAAAAAGATATATAAGCTGATCTCACCCCATTACCTGATACTGATTCTGAGGAAATTAAGAGGAAAGGAAGTCTATTTGTTCCTAAATCCATTCAGATCCTAACAAGATCTCAGATGATTAAGGTAATCCATTATTTGATCCCGAATATATCAAACATCTGAGGTCCTCAGAGTGCACACCTATGGATAATTTGTCTACATACGCTGAATTTTGGCTAAGGAAACCTATTGAGAAGACCAATAGAAATAAGTTAAGGGCCGAATGTCCGTGATCCTCTATACCCAACAAAGTGTTTGACACCCCAGAAACTGACCATAATATTGTTCAATTCCTGAGCAAATTAGAAAAAGATCCCAGGAAAAGGATCAATAGATCATTAAAAGCATGTCAGGACAAGCCTATATATATATATATATATATATATATATATATATATATATATATATATTTATTTATGTATTTATATATATATAGCTAGATATATATGCAAACAAACAAAGGAAGACCTGCGCTCTTCCACACAATAGTGCTATATTGTAATTCTATAACTCTATATAAATAAAACTGAGGATTTAGTTATGTTTTGGCCAAAAGATATAAGCTCACCAACCCCATCACTGTACCTCAATATATGGTGAGTACCTACACTAATGTGAATAAACCTAAGTTAAAAATGGAATACAAAAGTGCTATATTACTTCTTCAGGGCTTGTTTTTGATGCCACTTTTAACTTAGATAGGTTAAGATACAATTTGTCTATTATACGTTGTTTTCTAATCAGAACAACATTGTTTTCCTAATCAGAAATGCAACTAGTGCAGCAGGATTATAATAAACGGACTCCATTTTGTTCCAGATGGTGGCACAGTACTCTTGATACACAAGCTGGCTCGCAGCAGCCCACATACTGTAGGTGACAGTTTCAGTGAAGTAACAGATGGTGAATTGAGGGAATCTTGGCAATCAGATATGTTTTTGTTTGCTAATTACATAATTAGTTATGAAAATTGACAAATCAGCATGAGCATTGTTCACATCAAACAACTTTATACCCAAATTAATTAGAATAATTACAGTGCAGCATGTCAGGCCTGATATTAGTTAATGAGGGAGGATGCTCTGACAAGCATAACATTATTACAGACCAGGTTAATCAATTCATTCTGAGGTGTGTTTCATTCACTTGCATTTTAACCCATTGAGTGTTGTGTTGTCACTCTGAAAACCCATTACCCTGTACCATACAGGCTCTGAAGCACTAAGGAGAAGTGGAACAATTCTGGGCCAAATCAGCATCGGTACAGCAGAATAATAAAAAGTCCCATTTTAACCCCATGAATGCAAGAGACCTTTCTAAAGCATTGCTTCACGCAGGCGATTTAAGGCGCTAAAGCCCCATTTCAATCTATGAGAAATGTGGTGCAGTTGGTTTGCACCAGAATTGTTCCGGTTCCTAATAAATCAGCCTCATTATCGATGGACATAATAGATATTGCCACAAAAACATATCCTATGTAATAATTCACTAATGTGTGTTTGTCAGAAGCCATCTGCGCGTGCTGCAGTCATGCCCAGTGGGGTGCTCCGAATTCAGCCCATAGTGCTCAGAGAGGACTATGGTCTGAATTCAGAGCGCCCCACTCCGTTATCAGCCGCAGCGCATTTGGGCAGTCAGTACTGAGCATGACTGCAGCACCGCCAGTGTTGGTCTGTGTACACAGGATTTAAAACTAGTATTATATTTTGCATTTTGTTGTGTATCAATATATTGTTAAAACATTAAACATTAGAAAATATTTTCCAGTTCGACAGGGTGACCTTGGTGCTCATGGCCCCACCCCCACTCCTCACATCACTGTGCCTCCAGCCCCATCCAAAGATTCCTGGCCCAGAAAATGTCATTAACACACACACACACCTAAACACATATATAAAAAAATACACCACATATATACATATACCACACAGACAACACACATACATCACATACATGCCACATATACAGGCACGCACATAAACGCTCACATATACACACTCATACAGACACACATAAAAACATAGAATTTGATGGTAGATAAGAACCATTTGGCCTATCTAGTCTGCCTTTTTTCCTACTGTAAAAACCTCAACCCTTTTATGGTCCTGGATTTTTTTTCTTATGTTCAGGACAGCTTATGCCTATCCCATGCATGCTTAAATTTCATCACTGTATTAACTTCTACCACTTACGCTGGTAGGCAATTCCACATACCTACCCCCCACTCATTGAAGTAAAACTTTCTTACTTTACATTTAAAGGGATAGTAATGTTTCAAAATAAAAGCAGCTCCAATTAATATTCATAGTATTTGGGCCATGGAGAATGTTATTTCAATACTGTCAGAGTTGTAGTTCAAGAGTAATTGAATGATAAAGTATCCCCCTCCAGCCCCTTTTACTGAGGTAACACTGCTTACCTCAGAACAGAAAGGTGGTGTCCAGATGGCTTGCACAGAGGGACAATCTTCAAATAGCATAAGGGAAAAACCTGACAAACCTGCCAAGGGGAGCAGGGTTTTCATTGTTCTCACAGTAAGAAGATTGTCCCTTGCTGTGAGCTGTCTGGTCAGAGGACCAGATTCCACATCTGAGGGGAGGTGGCTTACACTAGGTAAAAGGGGCGGGAGGGGAATACTTTATCATTCAATTACTCTTGAACTACAAATCTGACAGTATTGAAATAACTCTCTCCATGGCTCAAATACTATGAAGATTAATCAGAGCTGATTTTATTTTTAAACATTACTATCCCTTTAAACATCTGTCCCTCTAGTTTTAGGCTATGATCTCTTATCCTAACATTTCTACTCCTTTCCTCTGTTGTCTATGACAGCACATTACCCATAATACTATATTCTGTGTTTGGATTTTTATGTCCCAAGTGCATTACTTTACATTTATCAGCATTAAACTGCAGATACCACACACTCATCCATTCTTGTAATGTACCTAAATAATTTGTAATTTGGCTTATTCCCCCAGAAATGTCCCCTCTATTGCAGATATTTGTATCATCTGAAAAATGGCATACCTTTCATTGAAGGCCTTTTGCAATATCACTAATAAAAATATAAGAATGGGCCCAGTACAGATCCCTGAGGTACTCCACTAGTAACACTCCTTTCGTCCGAATATTCTGCATTGACTACCACCTTCTGTCTCCTGTCACTCAGCCACTGCCTTATCCATTTAACTATTTTTACATCCATACCCAAAAACTGCAGTTTATTAATGAGTATTCTATGAGGGACAGTGTCAAATGCCTTACTGAAATCTAGACAGGCTATATCTACTGCTCCCCCAATCTATAGATATTTAGTTTTTTTAGAATGAATCCTTTCTCCCAAGCAGGGATAATGGATTGGGATATCAGGTGCAATTAATGGGGTGGGAGGAGTATAGGACTATATAGGGAGAGTTAGGTTATGTTGGCATTTGAACATTTACTTCCAGAGGAAGAGACTGGAGCAGTCTTGAAACTCGTTGGAGGCAGACGCAGAGTGGTAGCGTGTTAAAGCCTAAGTTGTTGCCTGGGTAAAGTATTCAAGTGTTTATATGATAGACTGCACAATGATCGGTATGATTCAATTCAAATAAGAAGACGTTAGTGAAACATCGCTCACGTGGAGGTGTAGCACAAGACGCTGGTTGACTAACCTGGTATGAGACGGAAGAGGCTGATCGTAAGCAACAAGAGGCATAGTAGCCGAAAAGTTATGACTGCATGAAGGTGTAAGTATAGTCACCGGTTGATTTACCGAAAACGCTGTTTACTGGCAACTAGAGGCACTGCAGTCCTAAGCTAAAATGAATACCGGACGCATCAGATAAGTAGAGGGGTGATATATGTGTATAAAATCAACCTGTGGATATTGAAATTATATATATGCTGTATATTATTACACTATAACTCTGGAATTAACCCTAATGTTAACGGATACTCTGGGAAGCTTATAGGAATTGCCTTTAATAGAAATTTATTTTTGTAGTGAACACGACACATGGTTGGGAGACAAATGTATCATGTAAAGAAGTGGACTGTGATAAAATATTACTATTTAACTTGTGACACTTCACCTTTAAAAATCATTGTCCCAGAGATTGTGCCATGTGGGTTGGTGTAACAAGTGGATTATTACACAATAACATCAAGTAATTCGTTTTGCACATCATCTTCAAGATATTGTTGGTTGAGAGATTTTGTTACCTGGATTAGTGATTTTCAGACGCTCCATTCCGCATCTTTTGAATATTTTATATTTTATTTTTTTATTTTTACATTTTTTTTTTATATATTTTTTAATAAACGGTATATAGATAGGGATAAGATGTGATGGGTTTAGTGTAGGTATCATGTCATATATTTTTATTTAATTCTAATGCAATACACACTAATACTTTGTTGCAGGAGGATACAATAAAACAATTTTAGCTGCTAGCAACATTGTTTATAGTAAATATAGGGATATACCTGTGGCACCCTAGTCTGTTTGTGCACTTGTGGTGCTCTAGAGGCAGATCCCAGTATTTTTAGGAATTTACCATATGGTAATATATATTCCATTGTAGGTGGTGGAGCTAAGACAATCGTGTCTCTCTTATCCTCTTTGTGGTGATATTGCGAGGTATATTACCTGTTTGACTTGCTTAGATATTTGGAGTTAATAAATACTATATTGAGTATATATCAAAAGTACAGAAAGTACAGAATGCTCCCGGCATAGAACTCCCAGCATTCCGTGTGTTCGGGCAGTCTCTACTGTGCATGACTGCAGAGCGGGCAGCCATCTCTACTGTACATGATGGCTTCTGACAATCATTCTTAGAGAATTATAATATAGGACTAGTGTTTAAGCCCATGACCACGGGCCAAGGTGTGTAAAGAAGGACATTTTCATTGCATTCTGTGCAGTGTCTACTGCGCATGACTGCATTGGACAAACACACCGCGTTCCGGCAGTCTCTACTTTGCATGACTGCACTGGACAAACATACATCTGGCCTTTTATATTATAGGATAATAACCTCACCTTTTACTGTCATATATATATATATATATATATATATATATAATATACTCACCTTTCACTGTCACCTTAGTTATTTAGTTGAAAAGCAGTCAATCTAACTCCTCTTCTTGTCCAGGGTGTCACACCTTTATAAGCGACTGTCTTATTTCCATATTCTAAAGTTATCCAGTCTCTGTGTTCTCCTCCATACTCTGTATGAGATTAACATTTTTCAAATAAATGGCAACCCCTCCTCATTTTCTGTCTTTTCTAAATAAAGAGTACCTTAGTATTACTACATCCCAGTCATTTTTTTCATTGCGCCAGGTCTCACTAATCCCCACTAAGTCCGCACCCTCACTAGTTATATTGCAGTGAGTTCAGGTGAATAAACAAGGATTGCACTGGCCCCATCTAGAACCCAGAACAGTGTGCATGGCCAGCACAGATGAGGCCCTTTTATAATCTAGTACCCTATGGCTAGTTGCTTACACTAATAGCAAAATTAACCGTAAGCAAGAATCCAAGGGGTTAATAATCTCAGTTGTCTTAAAGTGAAAGCAATGATTTTCTTTAAATTTACATATTCTTCAAATGGTTAACTTTCCCTTGGTAGAGTTTGTTAAAGGGATAGTAATGTTTCATAATTAAAGCAGCTCTAATTAAGCATCATAGTATCTGGGCCTTGGAGAATGTTATTTCAATTCTGTCAGAGTTGTAGTTCAAGAGTAATTGAATGATAAAGTATCCCCCTCCTGCCCCTTTCTACTAATGTAACACTGTTCAGCTTAGAGCAGCAGGGAGTGTCCAGGTAGATTGCAGAGAGGGACAATCTTCAATTAAGATGAGGGAAAAAGCTGAAAAATCTGTCAATGGGGACAGGGTTTTCATTGTTCTCACAGTAGAATATTGACCCTTGATGTGAGCTGTCTGGTCTGTGGACCAGATTCCCCATCTGAGGAATGGGGGCTTACACTAGGTAAAAGGGGCGGGAGGGGGAAACTTTATCATTCAATTACTCTTGAACTACAAAGCTCACAGTGATGATATAACACTCTCCATGGCCCAAATACTAAGATTAATTGGAGCTGCTGTTTTTGTGAAACATTACTATCACTTTAAAAGAATCCAAATAGGTTGAAATAAAGAATGATTATGCATCCAGTAACGGTATCCTTTTAAAATGTTGCATTTAAAACATTGTGTGGCTACACGCTGCATTTAGCATGTCGCAGTGATGAAAAGGGCGACATGAGAATCTAGCCTTGCATAAAAGCATGAGATTTGCATGTCGCGTCCTTAAAGGGCACTTCAACTCAACCAGCAGCATTGCCCACATTGGACGTTACGATCGTAGCATGGTTAACCCTTTCAGTGCCAGAGAGGCCCCCAGTCATTGGGAACCTTTCTGGCACTCAAAGGGTTAAGCTACATATCGAACAGAGGACTAAAAATCCTAGATATGTCTGTTCAATATGTAGCTTAACCCTTTGAGTGCCAGAGAGGTTCCCAATGATTGTGGACCTCTCTGGCAATGAAAGGGTTAAGCATGCTATAATTGTAACATCCAATGTTGCTTGTTGTTCCTTAGGTTTGCGGGCAATGCTGAGGCCTGTGTTGAAGCACTGTTTAAGGACGGGACATGTTTTTATGCAGGGTGAGATTCTCATGTTACCCTTTTCATCACGGCAACATGCTTAATGTGGAATGTTTTAAATGGGACATTTTAAAAGTAACTAGTGCTATGTGAGTATCTACCCACAGGTTCATACCGTAACCAACCCAATGTAGTGATCATAAAAATGTGTTTATTTGTATTTATATAAGTTAGAATAATCTTATCCTGACTCTCACATTCAGTCATCGATAGTTTTTTTGTTTTTCCTCAAGGTACCCACATAATAATGGTCTGTGCTGTTCACAGGATGTGATGGTCGTAGGAGAACCAACATTGATGGGAGGAGAATTTGGTGATGAAGATGAAAGGCTTATCACTAGACTAGAAAACACACAATATGATGCAGCTAATGGTATGGATGATGAAGAAGACTTCAACAATTCACCTGCTTTGGGAAACAATAGCCCCTGGAACAGCAAACCTGCACCAAATCCAGAGACCAAATCCGAAAACCCAACACAACAAGCTTCCCAATAGATCAAGAAGCACCTGTGATGTAGGATAAGAGTTTCAAGAACAATTCATTGCGCTGTATTCTGTAGTATAATTATACTAAATAGTATAATTCGAAAAAAGAACTTTCTACAGATGATGATTTCTGAAAAGCCTTTATTTAACCCTTTAAGGATCAGTGGGGGTGCAACTCATTGCATTTCATTCCTCTCTGGTTTGTAAAGGGTTAAGGGAAGAGAAGTATTATATTTTAACTTTTCTTATTTTAGTAATATATACTAATTTATTTCATTTTCTGCTTTGCATTTTCTTTAGCATGGAACTAATTCCTTGCAATATAGCTGGATGCAGGTTTCTAACATTCCACACTACTCTCCCTCCCACCTGCCTGAGAAGGGTGAAGAGTTAATATCAGAAGCTAAGTCCTTATAATACAGTCTGCAACGGAAGCTGAGAAGGGAGCGCGTCACCTTCCGCCGTCGTTCCCGGGTCTCTCCTTCTCGATGCAGATAAGCGCCGTCGGATGCACCAGTTGAAGTATGGACAGTCACTGGAAACAGCCGCAGGATCTCTGGAAGCAGGGAAGCAGGGAAGAGTCCACGTCGCCGCCTGACAGTCCACGAAGTTAGGTCGCAGGAAACTGGCAGCAGGCGGTCGGCGATTCAGGATACTTGGCGCAAATGGGTATCAGAGTGGATACTTTAGACCATAAGCAATACAAGACTCCAGGACTCCTTGTTCACTCCAAAACAGAACTCTCTTTATTGACACAAACTACAGATATTTATATACAGTACAGTACATTGGATCACATGGGGAAACCTGATACAATAGGGAACTTGATTAAATCAAACACATCAGACAAAAGGCAAGGGCTGACACAATGAGAGCATTCACAGAGGTAATCAACTCACAACATAACACAAAGGGCTGGCAACAGAGTTTCAGGCTATACAATAGGTGACTCACAGACTGAGGGGTGTGAATGGATTAACACACACAGCAGGGGGGGGTCTCAGGACAGTTCTCACTCCAAGGACTTGAGTGGCCAGAATATTCATTTCCTTAACAATGGCCAGGGGTTGAATAATTAAGCAAAAGGCTTGGGAGTCTGCAATACATAATGAAATAATTAACCCCTCACTGCCTATTCCCTTGGAGTAAACCCTCAACATACTACATACAATAACTAAAACGTTCGCCATACATTAAACATACTATGTGATCCAAAGTCTATGAATTTAAGTCTTTCTCTTAGGGAATAGCTGGCCAGTTTGTACGCCAAGGCACAGCACAGAGTCCAAACAGTAATAAATGTCCATAGTCTTTGAATAAATAGTTTGAGGTCCAGACAAGGGCTCAGTAACGGGTAGGATCCGTTACATTTCTCCCCCTTTTTGTACCAAGCCAGCGGGGACAGTAGTAAACGCTGACTTGGAGCTGTAGGAGACCATTGAGGTTGTGAGCCACTTGTCTGGACAGTTCATTAGTCTGGAGGCCTTAGTCCTAGGCCAGTCTTAAAGGAGGAGCCCCTTCTCCTGGTCCAGGGAAACAATGACTCAGCCTGGTGTCCTGTGCCAGGAGAAAATGCAAGCCCCTTGTCCACGCCTGGAAATAGAAAGCAGGTCTCTTGTCCTGGACCAGGGGTACAGTCTCGGTTCTTAATCCTGGGCCAGGGAAATTGGTGCCTGGTTGTCCTGGCAATCATCAAATTGGGTGGCCTCTCCTGGGCCATGCTCCATGCAGAGCTGGGGTTCAATGTTCCTGGGTCTGGGGCCAGGGGCTCAGGGTCCAAAGCCAGTCTATAAGGGGGATCTTCCTGGGGCAATTGTGTCTCTGGCTTCTGTGCATCAGAGTGTGGAGAGAGAGGCATATCTCCCCCATTTAGTTGGGCCACTGCCCCAGAGGAACAGGAGAGGATGTTTGTCCCACTCTCCTGGGCTGGGGCAACGTTCTGGGACACATTCCCACCCTTCAGGCAGAGCTCAGGAAATTCAGGGGCCCCAGCAACATCCCTGATGAGGACGGTGGTCCCACTCACCAGATCAGGGCTCAAAGGGGAATTGTTGGGGAGCGCCTTCTTGGGGCTTCTGGTGAGCTTGCTCTCACTCACCAGTGTCAGGGCAAAACAAGGGGTGGTGTGCTCACTCCTACACACCATAGCAGGGGGTTCACAGGACCCGGTGAATTTGCTCCCATCCACCAAGCCAGGGGTCACAGGGAAAGGGAACACAATCGTTGGGCTGGGGATGAGGACTGTTGATCCACTAATCCCAGCCAAGGTTTCACATGACCTGGTGCGCTCGCTCCCACGCACCAAGCCAGGGGTTACAGGGGGACTGGAGAGCTCGCTTCTACTCTCCAGCATGAGGAACTTGGGGCAACATCCAGGGTTTCCAGGGGCAGTAGCAGCACTGCAGAGTGGCAGCCTGCTGTACCCCTCTTCTTCTTGGCCCCTCACATCAGGGCCATCTCTTGTCTTCTGGAGGAGGGCAGTCTCAATCCTCCTCGCAATCTTAGTCACATACCTGGAGAAGACACTCTTCCCCTTCTCCAGGGCAGTAGCAACAGGGGACGGACTGGGGCTGCTGGTGGGGACCTGCATCTCCTTCACCACAGCAGGGGTTTCCCAGACCCTGGTGAGCTCGCTCCCACTCACCAGGTCAGGGTTTACAGGGGGGCTGATGGGGCACTCTTCTCCACCCATCAGTTCACACAACATATCCTCAGGAGGGCTAGCAGCACTGCTCTCTTCCAGTCCGCTGGGGTCCTCCTCTTGTAGGCCATCACTTTCCAGGGCCTTCTCTGCCTTGAGGGAGACCGCAGTCCCATCCCCCAAGGCGGCATTATCCGTGACCCTGGGGAGCACACACTGCTCTGCTCCCAGGGCATTCTCCAATAGAACAGGGGGCATCTTTCTGGGGCTGCTGGTGAGCTCTTCTCCCCTCACCACAGCAGGGGGTTCACAGGGACTGATGGGCTCTCTCCCACCCATCAGTTGGGGCATACAATTGCTGCTGGTGGGGACCTGCGTCTCGTCCACCGCAGCTGGGAACACAGGGGAAGGGGCAGTATGCCTATCAGGGGAGACGTCCGTCCCATCCCCTGATGCAGAGGCATTCTCTTCACTGAGGGGGAACGAATTCCCACCCCTCAGCTCAGGCAACAAACAGTCCAGGGGCAAAGGGGTATCAGGCAGGGCAATTTTCCCACTTCCTGATGCAGGGGCAACAACAGGGGCACTGGTGAGGAACGAATTCCCACTCACCAGTGTGGAGTGAACAGGGGTAACACAATCCTGGCCCTCAATGTCGCTGAAGTCCTCCTCAGATGCGTTACCCCCCCATTCTTCTTCCTCTTTTTGGAATTCCCGGACCTCTCGAATGAACCCAGCATATAGTTGCTCCAGGTCCCATTCACATCCTGCCAGAATATCCAAATTTCCCTGGAAGTCCGCAGGAATGTATCCACCAAAACGGTCCTCTCTTTTGTCCCGGATCTCCCAGTATCTGCTGGAGTCAGGGCACCCAAAAGTAGAGTCCATGTGGTAGGCGTTCCATACCAGCCCTTGGATGTCCCATCGCAAGCGGGCTGGGCACCAGTCAAAAAGGCCCTCCGATCCATATTCCTGGTCCAGGTATTTAACAAAGTCCCAGTACTCCTCCTGTACTCTGAGCTCCTCTGTAATGCACGCATCCAACCCTGGAACGAAGTCGTAGATAACATCACCCAGCTGGGTCCACCACTGTATTCGGATGGCGCTGTAGCGATCCTCGTATGCTCCCAGAGTGTCTGCCAGCACTGTTTCATCTGCCATGCCTCAATTGCTGCACCCAATATGAAGGAGAAATCCCACCGCTATGCCACCAATGCAACGGAAGCTGAGAAGGGAGCGCGTCACCTTCCGCCGTCGTTCCCGGGTCTCTCCTTCTCGATGCAGATAAGCGCCGTCGGATGCACCAGTTGAAGTATGGACAGTCACTGGAAACAGCCGCAGGATCTCTGGAAGCAGGGAAGAGTCCACGTCGCCGCCTGACAGTCCACGAAGTTAGGTCGCAGGAAACTGGCAGCAGGCGGTCGGCGATTCAGGATACTTGGCGCAAATGGGTATCAGAGTGGATACTTTAGACCATAAGCAATACAAGACTCCAGGACTCCTTGTTCACTCCAAAACAGAACTCTCTTTATTGACACAAACTACAGATATTTATATACAGTACAGTACATTGGATCACATGGGGAAACCTGATACAATAGGGAACTTGATTAAATCAAACACATCAGACAAAAGGCAAGGGCTGACACAATGAGAGCATTCACAGAGGTAATCAACTCACAACATAACACAAAGGGCTGGCAACAGAGTTTCAGGCTATACAATAGGTGACTCACAGACTGAGGGGTGTGAATGGATTAACACACACAGCAGGGGGGGGTCTCAGGACAGTTCTCACTCCAAGGACTTGAGTGGCCAGAATATTCATTTCCTTAACAATGGCCAGGGGTTGAATAATTAAGCAAAAGGCTTGGGAGTCTGCAATACATAATGAAATAATTAACCCCTCACTGCCTATTCCCTTGGAGTAAACCCTCAACATACTACATACAATAACTAAAACGTTCGCCATACATTAAACATACTATGTGATCCAAAGTCTATGAATTTAAGTCTTTCTCTTAGGGAATAGCTGGCCAGTTTGTACGCCAAGGCACAGCACAGAGTCCAAACAGTAATAAATGTCCATAGTCTTTGAATAAATAGTTTGAGGTCCAGACAAGGGCTCAGTAACGGGTAGGATCCGTTACACAGTCAGATTCAGGTTGCTAACATTCCACACTGCTCTCCCTCCTACCTGCCTGAGAAGGGTGAAGAGTTAATATCTGAAGCTAAGTCCTTATAATACACTCAGATTCAGGTTTCTAACATTCCACACTGCTCTCCCTCCTACCTGCCTGAGAAGGGTGAAGAGTTAATATCTGGAGCTAAGTCCTTATAATACAGTCAGATTCAGGTTTCTAACATTCCACACTGCTCTCCCTCCTACCTGCCTGAGAAGGGTGAAGAGTTAATATCTGGAGCTAAGTCCTTATAATACAGCCAGATTCAGGTTTCTAACATTCCACACTACTCTCCCTCCCACCTGCCTGAGAAGGGTGAAGAGTTAGTATCTGAAGCTAAGTCCTTATAATACAGCCAGATTCAGGTTTCTAACATTCCACACTACTCTACCTCCCACCTGCCTGAGAAGGGTGAAGAGTTAGTATCTGAAGCTAAGTCCTTACAATATAGTTGGATGCAGGTTGCTAACATTCCACACTGCTCTCACACTCACCTGCCTGAGAAGTGTGGAATGTTAGTGTCAGGAACTAACTAGTTACAGTACAGCTGGATGCAGGTTCCTAACATTCTACAGTTTTCCCCCTCCCACATCCCTGAAAGTGGAAGGAAGAAAAGGACTAAAACAGCTGATACTAGGAAAGTGTACACAATTAAAATGAAACACCTTTACATAACAATTTATGTGGTTTTCCAAGAGTTTTCAGAATCGCCTGCCCTCTCTCTGCAGTCTGAAAAAAGAGTCTGTGACCGAGAGGTATCTGCAATGGATCATGAGAGCTCTGCTCGTGTGTGTGTCTCAATCACTATTCATTGTCTAGTCTCTGTTCAGTTGAACAGCCAGTAAAATAAACAGACAGAGCTGTAGGATCTTTTGCAGATACTTTTTTACAGACTGCTGGGAAGAGGTGTCCATGCCACTGAAATGGCTCATACAAATAAGTATATATTATTAAGGAAGAAGAAAACCAGCACGAAAATTAAAAAAATATATTACTAAAATAAGAAAAGTAATATAAAAATACTATTCTTTAAAGTATTTTTAATTGATAGATGTGCAATGAGTGGAAGTCTCCTCATTGGTTTCCATCGGTTTCTTTGCTGCTTGTGATACATTATTGAAGAACCATTAAATATGCACTATGTATTGATATTCAACACTAATTTATAAATGGAAGGGGGGCTAGTCAAACAAAGGTTTTTATGGACTATGATCAAACACGACTCATTCTGCTTTCAAGTAAATGGCAGTCAACTTTGCTATTTGATAAATGTACCTGTAAAGGACCTTTTCATGTCAATGAAGCCTATCATTGAGATAATGCAATTATTAGGAAGCTTTTTATTTCCTTTTATGTTACCGAAGGTTACAAAATATTGATTCGCAGTAGGTAAAAAACCCTCTAACATCCACTGAAGATCTGTAATACTGAATTGTTGATGATAAAATCACAGATATGCCTGAATTGTGTGAAATGAAAATAACTTTCTCAAGACAAAGTCTGAGTTGGTTTCACTATCGCTATTATTATTATTATGCTCAAAGGAAGAAAGCAAAAGTAGGTTTTTAACTAAGATCAGGGCTAGACAGAGAAGGCAACTGCCTAGAGTGTGGCCAAAGCAAAGTCAATATCCTTGACCAGTTTTATACCCCATTAAAGGCTATTATTTAACTCCTTGGATGCTAGAGAGATCTCCAATGCATTGACTTGCATTTCGTTGGAAAATGTTTAGCAACCAAGGGGTTAAAGCTTTTAGTTTTCCTTGCTTGTTACAGGCCAAGAATATTTTTTGTTCCCGAAAACAGTGTATGGGACTGTGGGCGGGGTCATGAGAGGAATGTGGGTGTGGCCATGGGCAGAGCTAAAGCAGCCTAGAGTGCCTTGCCTAGGGATCCTGGGATGTAAAATCATCCCTGACTAACATAATTATTACAGAACAAAAGAACAGCAAGAAGGGGCGCAAACCACTATCAAATAGATTAATAATACATTATTATAACAACATTATTTCACATCACCTTGTTTACATTCGCTCACTTAATTATAATTTTTATATGTTTTTTTCATTCATTACACTCTGATTTTATTAGTTTAGTAGTTGAAGAGCCCGTGTACACGGGCCACAGTGCCACCCAGCAATGACCGCGGTGCAGTCATGTGCACTAAAGACTGCCCGCTCAGCGGCTGATAACGGAGCGGGGCTCTGAATTCAGACCATAGTGCTCTCTGCGCGGGTCTGGATTTGGAGCCCTGCTCCCTTATCAGCCGGTGCATGGGCAATCTGTAGTGTGCATGACTGCAATACGCACAGCCATTTCTACTGCGCATGATGACTTCTGACAAACACACATTTAGCGAATTATTATATAGGATTAGTTTTTCCTTTATATTTTTCTTTCTTATTATTTTTTCCACTTAGCCCTTATTATAAAACATTCTTCTATACAGTATTTATATATTCACATCACATTAAATTACATTTTTTTATTTATTCATTTTTCTTTTTCATTTATTACACTCATTCATTTGATCATTTTGTAGCATATTGCATTTTTTGTTTTAATATTTGTAGGGATGAATCTAATGTTTATTCTAATTTATTTTGCATGTAGACCGCTGTCATCTCCTTTAATATCCAGTTGTGTTATTTTTGATACAGTTTACATTTTATGTAGATTACACCCTACTGTTTTTTGTATCATTAGCCAAGGCTGCTCCTGAAGAAAAAGCAGTGCACACCAAAACCGGTGAGATGGCTCAGTTGGTTAATGCACCAGCTGTAAAATGTGTTCAAACTGCAAGGTTGCAGGTTTTAGTTCCAGCCAGGTCAACTCAGCCTTTCACCCTTCTAAGGTAGATAAAATGAGTCCATGACATACTTGAAAATGAGAGACAATCTAAATGTATTCTTCCTTGTAAAATACTTTAACAAAAAAAAAATGTGTGAGCAGATTTATTGATTTACTTCACTGGGATGTGTATCTCCGAGCAGGGCGGACAGTTAATCCCTGCTAGCTTTAATACAGGTTCTATAGTCAACAGACCAATGGCATCCATTCTGTGAGTATTTCTTCTGTTAATATTTTGTCATCTATTTGGTTGTGGTTTGCACCGCTTCTTGCTGTTCTAAGGATCCTGAAGAGGTCTTTCTCCGTTGTTGGTGAGCTGCACTCCTCTTCCATTTGTGAAGTGACTGAGTGGGGGCAGTCTTGAGTCCTTCATCTGTCCAGCTGGCCACTTTTAGTGGTTATTTACATTGTGAGTACAGTGGTGTACTGGTGGAGGGTTGATATTAACCCCTTAAGGACCAGCGGTCCTGGGGTGTGTGGTCCTTTAAGGACCAGATAGGAAACTTTGACGTGCCGTCCCACGTGACTGATCACGTGGGGCGGCACGCCGAACAGGGGACTGACAGAGATCGCTCCGGTCTTGGAGAGCAGTGAGTAAAAGTATGTGACGTACCAGGACCGTCACTGGTCCTTAAGTGCCGGACCAGCGTTACGGTCCTGCCACGTCAATGGTCCTTAAGGGGTTAAAGATTTATTACACTAGGGGCACCCCTCTTCTTTTTTTCTTTGTTTCATAATTAATTATTGCTATAGAGGGTCGAACCCATCTAACTTTTTTAATCCCAAAAGTATTTTTATATGACTGACATCAAAAAGCAAATAAAAAAAAAAAAAAAACATAAGTTCATGATTTAACACTTTGTGTGCCAGAGGGGTAAACAATGCATCGTGTACCACTTTGGAACACTAAGGGTTAACATTCTCTCAGAAGATTCTAAATGCACTTAAAAATGTTTGATGCTTAAAATTACAAGAAAAAAAAACTTGTTTTTGAATAATGTCCGCGTGTTCCTAACTTGCAAGATCTAATATATAAACAGTGTTTGAGGGCCACTTAACTCCTGAAAAATAATTATTTTGATGAGTATGTTAACATTGTTTACATCTGACTTATTTGTAAAAATTCATGTTTACCCAATAAACAGTTTTTCTTCAAATTCCGTCATTAAGATTAACCCTTTGCGTGTCGGGGGGGTACGCAATGCATTGCTCCCCAATGTGTTGCACACCTCTCTGGCACTCAGAGGTTTAATATGAAGATCAAATAGACTAACTATGGATATTAAGAGGAAAAAATTAACCAAATAAGCTTACATTAGGCTATATTTTCTCTATGATAAAGTAAAAAATAAAAGCCAAACATGTGGTTTTACCCTGACCTCTCCATTGGATACATATGAAGTATCACAACCTGCAAAGAATCCAATTATCCTTTCAATACAAGAACATTTGTAAAACATATAATTTTGTTCTCTTAATACGAGGATCCCAATCCGTGCCGAAGACAGTATTAAAGGGTTAGTAATGCCCAAAATAAAGTTGATGCTATATGTTAGATTTTACAAAAATAAATTATTTGGAAAAAGTCCTATCTCTCAAACCTTTATGGTTTGAGAGATATCCTCTGTTAAAGTTCCCCTCTTCCTTTCCTTCTCCTGACGATAGCTGCAAGCTGACAGCAGGAGTTCCTGGTCCGGGGACAGACAGACGGCTCTTCAGCAGAGCCACAATAGGGAGATTTAAAAAGATATACTTCTTTGAAACAGTCTAAAAAGTGTGCTTGCAAACCAGGCACACTTTGTAGACCGTTCCAAATAAGTATTTCTTTTTATATCACGCTATTGCGGCTCTGCTGAAGAGCCGTCTGTCGGTCCCCGGACCAGGAACCCTGCTGTCAGTTTGCAGCTGTCGTCAGGAGAAGGAGAGGAAAAGGGGAACTTTAACAGAGGATATCTCTCAAACCATAAAGGTTTGAGAGATAAGACTTTTTCCAAATACGTTATTTTTGTAAAATCTAACATATAGCATCAACTTTATTTTGGGCATTACTAACCCTTTAACCTTTTGAGTGCCAGAGAGGTGTCCAACACATTGCGTTGTAAGGGTTAACTTACAAGAGTTTGTAAGTGTGAAACTTTTTGTAATACTAAAATCATTTGTGCTATAACAAATGGGGTATCAACTTCATTTATACCTTTATAAGATTCCTGCTCTTGAAAGCGTTTTATAACATTTTTGTTTTGTTAATTCTAATTCAGATATTTTTTGTGCGTGTGTATGTGTGTTATTTACTGCACTGGTCATTTAAAGTTCACTAGAGGTGAATCATACAGTATATTTCAGTTCAGTGATTCTTCAACTGAATATAGTGGAACTGCAGAGTTCACTGGAGAAATGTAAGGGGCTTCATAGAACAAATTCAGCACTGCTGGACAGAGATACAAGGCTGGTGTGGCAGAATGTGTGCGTGGTTCTGTGCCTATCTGGGAACTTTCAAAATGAGCTAACTCTGGGATCTTTGAAATATTAATCCATAGCACTCCTCTTAAAGCGGAACTATTAGTCACACAAAAGTGCCCTCCAATTAATTCTTACTATAGCGAAATGCATATAAATCATTTGATAATCCTTATTAGGTCTGGAATTATTGAGAAAGCTAAGTTATTCGGAGACTCACCGACAGACGCCAGCGCAGATATCTTGCTGAAGAGGCATCTGTGTGCCTGTACAGTCAGGCTCCTCAGTGACTGGCTAGGGGGAGTTGCATTGAACCTTAAAGGAGCAGTAAACTTATTTTTATAAAAACACGTATTTTATAGAGCTTTTCCTGCTGAATAAAACAAGGTCACTCCCACTGCTGTCAGATATTTTATTCAAAATTTATAGCAGTTCAAATAATCAGGAAGTGAATTTACTGTGTTTACTTCCTGATAGTTATAACTGACAGGAAGTGACAGGCAGTTTCTATCACATTCTATGGAGAACTGTATGTCTCTGACTTTCCTCTCCATTAGAATCTAACAGAAAATCTAATTAGAATTTGACCACTAGAGGGCACTGCTAATGTAAAAAAAACATGGATTTAAACTGTAATAACTCTGGAAATATAAATCTCTCGGCAGTGGGAGTACCCTTATTTTACTCAGTAGGAAAATTCCTACAATATATATTTTTTCATAAAAAAAGTATACTGCTCCTTTAAGGTACAGACAGGGATGGACAGCGCAGGAGCACAGATCTCTCTTCCACAAGATGCCTGGTGGCGAGTCTCTGAATAACTTACATTTCTAAATAATGCTGGACCTAATAAGGATTATCAAAGGATTTATATGCATTTCGCTATAGTAAAAATTAGTTGGGGGGGCACTTTCTATGACTTTCCACTTTAATGTAAATTAGAATATACTATAATTTCAAGAACTTACTACCTGAACACAAACAAGACAAGCAGGACTCGTTCTGACTCTCTGGTAGAAATGGATTCAATTTAGACACTATAAAACAGTTAATTAGTACAGATTATGTAGTAGGTAACACTGGACTCTACTCACACTGAGAATTTGTCCCTTCACCCTGAGATCCTCAGATTTGGGTCAAAAACCGTGACAGTTCACAGATTTGGCTCTGTGTCTACCAGTGGATGTATGGGAGGCTGAATCATTTTCCAGATATGAGTCTGTCTCTACCAGATGGAAGGCTGAATCATTTTCCAGATATGGTTTTCTGTCTACCAACGGATGTATGGAGGCTGAATCATTTCCCAGATATGGTTCTGTGTCTACCAGTGGATATATGGAAGGCTGAATCATTTCCCAGATATGGTTTTGTGTCTACCAGTGGATGTATGGAAGGCTGTATCTTTTTCCAGATATAGTTCTGTGTCTACCAGATGGATGTATGGAAGACTGAATCATTTCCCAAATGTGGTTTTGTGTCCATCAGTGGATGTATGGAAGGCTGAATCATTTCCCAGATATGTTTCTGTGTCTACCACTGGATGTATGGAAGGCTGAATCATTTTCCGGATGTGGTTCTGTGTCTACCAGTGGATGTATGGCTGAATCATTTCCCAGATATGGTTCTGTGTCTACCAGATGGAAGGCTGAATCATTTTCCAGATGTGGTTCTGTGTCTACCAGTGGATATATGGAAGTCTGAATCATTTCCCAGATATGGTTCTGTGTCTACCAGATGGAAGGCTGAATCATTTCCTAGATATGGTTCTGTGTCTACCAGTGGATGTATGGAAGGCTGAATAATTTCCCAGATACAGTTCTGTGTCTACCAGTGGATGTACGGAAGGCTGAATCATTTTGCACAGTGCAATTTTGTATTATGTTTCATTAGCCTGGTAACAGTTACCTGATACATTTTAGTGTAATAATTTAGCTTTAAGTTACCTGAACCAGTTACCATTCAAACACATTTGATATCGATACCATACTGACTCCTCGAATGCTAGAAAGGTCTCCAGCAAATTGCAAAGCAACACGCTAACAACTTCTCTAGCATCCTAAGGGTTAAATGGTTTTATTATAAGGGTTCACTGGGATGTTATGTTAAACTTTCGGGTCCCACAGAAACAAAAATTGTGAGAACCACTGTTTCAGATCAAAGGAAAAAAAGAAGAGTGAACATTTTCCATGCTGGGCAACACAGCCAATTGTTTTAACCCTTTGAGTGCGAGAGGGGTACAGAACGCATTGCTTTGTAAGGCATTCCGTACCCCTCTGGCACTCAAAGAGTTAACACTTTGAGTGCCAGAGAGGTATCCAAAGCTACTCAAAGTATTAGAAACTGCTTTTAGTCCGGGTATGATAAAGCCATGTAACCATTGATTTGTGGGCAGTTTAATAAATCCCAGACTTGTGTTTTTATTGTATATCAGTTGGCTTTGTTGCTATCTTTCATAGTATATTTCTTGTATAAATATTTTGTAAATCCCTCTATTGCATTTTTTTTATTATTATTGCAGTGTATTTATGTGGGACTTTCTAGGTCTAAATTTTCTCTCATTTCTATATGATCATTTTGAGCGCACAATACGTCAATGTGTTATGAGCAAATGTATTCATGTATGCTTTGCAATTTAGTGTGACAATAAATTGTACTAATAATGTTGTGGGGGTTTTTTTTACATTTTTCAACACCTTGGATACTAGCGACATCCCCAAGGCATTGCAAAACAAACAGTTCGAGCAATTTTAGCATCCAAGCTGTTAAAGAAGGAAGTGTTATGTCACATAATACGCTGATTGTGACTTTGTGTTTATGGAAGTGAGGCTTTGGGCCTTATGTATCAAAGAAAAGTGGAACAACTTTGGGTGGAAGTATCTGCACCACAGGAGATAAATTAATCCCACTGATTTAAATGGGGCCTTTAACCCCTTGATTGCCAGAAAGATCTTGAACATTGCTTCTCAATGCATTTGAAACCTCTGCAGAATTCTCTGAGTTAAAAAATAAACTTTTACAAATAGATAATCTATGACTCACTGAATAAAACAGTGGGCTTTTAGTAACATGTTTTTGGCCAAAGGCATGGAAAGCCTGTCTGCCCTGTCAAGGCACCCCAGATTTAGGGAAGTCCCTATCTACCTACAATCTGTGAACATGTATTTAGTATAATTCTGTTAAAAAGCAGTGATACCTTACCTCTACTGTGAACAAAACCCTTGTGAGGGAAATGAGGTGGGTATTTCTACCTTCCCTAATTCAGCTATTACCCTATGGGAAGCTACCAACCAAGAAAGGAGGAGCCAAAACCTCCAAAAATTCCTTCAAAATATCTAAAATATACAGGTTTCTGGTGAACTCAAAACAGCCTCTATTAATAGTGTTCAATTAGTTACATATGTGTACAGTCAGGAGAGCAGCAAGGACTATATATTGGCTATATATACAAAAGGAAAGTCTGTGCATCAAATCCTGGCTTTTACAAATAAATAACCTATTACTTACTACAAATAAAACAGTGGGGGTTTAGTAACATGTTTTTGGCCAAAGTCATGGAAAGCCTGCCTGGCCCGTCACGGCACCCCAGATTCAGGCAAGTAGTAGCTCCACAATAGGGTGATAGCTGAATTAAGGAAGGTATAAATACCTCCCTCATTTCCTTCACATGAATTTTATTCACAGAGCTAGCGGTAAGGTAGTATCACTGCTTTTAATTGCATTAAATGTAACTAGTTGAAGCGTCAGTGTACACGGGCCATAGTGCCAGCCGGTCGCGGTGGAGTCATGCACAGTAGAGACTGCCCACGCCGCGGCTGATGCAGAGCAGGGCGCTCCAAATTCAGACCGGGGTCCTCTCTGTGCACCTGAAGGTGATTTCGGAGACAGTCTCTACTGCACATGGCTGTGTCATGACAAACTTTTTAGTGAATCATAATATAGGATACATGTTCACAGATTGTAAACAGATAGGTACTTGTCTGAATCTGGGTTGCCTTGATGGGCAGGCGGAATTTCCATGCCGTTATCCAAAAACATGTTACTAAAACCCACTTGTTTATTATTTACTAGTTGAACAGCCCATTACACGGGCCACAGTGCCACTGCCACCCGGTCGCGGGGCAGTCACGCGCAGTGGAGACTGCACGCGCCGCGGCTGATACAGAGCTCTCACCAGCCGCGGAGCGGGCAGTCTCTACGGCACGTGACTGCAGCGTGCGCAGCAGTGTGTACTGCGCATGTCGGGCGTTACACACGATTTAGCGAATTATTATATAGGATAGTAAGTCATAGGTTATGTATTTGTAAAAGTCAGGATTTGATGAGCAGACTTTCCTTCTGGTTATTTTGTATGTGACGGTATAGTCCTTGCTGCTGTACTGACTACACACATACGTAACGGATTGACCACTATTAATAAAACCTATTTTGGCTTCACTAGGAAGCTGTATATTTTACAATGAGTTAAAAACTCCATCAAAGGGCATTTCAGGATTTTTTTTATTCCACTGTTGAGCAGTTGTTTTGTCCCAGAATTGCACAATTTTGCTTTACATAAGACCTGTTGTGAAAATGTGAGTAGAAATACCTCGAACCCCCATGAAAAGAGAAGAAAGTCAGCATATCCACAATCCCTTTCAGAAGTCATTCACCCAAGTCACTACAACATCATCCCCGGCAAAAGAGTGTTTTATTTTCCAAACAGCAAAAACAAACCAAAGAAAGATAGAGCCTCCGCTTCCTCTTAAAACAAAATAAAACTCTCATATAAAATGTACATGCACACAGACAGAAATTTACTGTGGGGAGCAAGTACTCACCTGGATGGTTGCTCAGATTATTCATGCTTCTCCTCATGGAAACTGGGACATGGAACGCTCATATTTACACACATAAATGTCTCATAGGCTGTCGTATCTAGCCAATAGAAATCCACAAAAACATTTAGAGCTACACATATAAACCTTGGCCTTAGTCTCCAGTGGTATTAACATTACAGGAAAACCCCAAACTTATGTAGTAAGGATGTTGCTATTATTAACCCCTTGTGGACCAAAGGGGTATGCAATGCATTGATTTGCAGCACATTGCTCACCACTCTGGTCCTCAAGAGGTTAACCCTTTGAGTGTCTGAGGGGTACGAAATGCATTGGGAAGCAATGAGTTCCATACCCCTCTGGCACTTAAAGTGTTAAGTTAACAGTCACTTCTGGTATATTCACCCCCTGGACGCAGTACTAACAATAACTCAGTGATACCCACGATAACATAAACTTGATAATGAATATAATCTAATTATACAGAGCAGGATCTAACAGACCAGGGGTGGAATGCAAGAAATTTGTGCAATAGCTATTTTCAGGTTACTTTTGATGGCAAAATGATAGCACCAAAATGTTACTGAATTGGCGAACGTTTGCTCTCTTTTTAGTGAATGGGTATTTTAAACAGTGGGCGTGGCTAACATGTCTGTGGTGTTGTGAGAGGATTAGCAATTGCACCTAAGTCAGCAAAGCAATTAGCACAAATTTTCACAAGTGTGGCTAATTTTGCCAATAATTTAGGAGCATGTGCTATTCAGCATCAAGGCGTTAGTTTGTTTCTTGAATCAAAACGTGAGCAATCGCAACTAGCACATAAATTTATGACTTTCAAAAAATAGCAAATGCTCCACTTTCTTGCCTTTGACACCAAGTTCTAAGAGACAAATTCTACGCCAATGAAGGTATCACTTTTACTCTACTGGGGCTGGATTCTATTACAGGTGCTAATGTTATCTCTGCGTTTATCTCCAAGTTTCAATAGCAAAATGTTTGATAAAACGGGTGTTATCATGTAGCACCTGCAATAGAATCTAGTCCCTAGTGTCCTGCTTTATTCATGGCTAACATAGTAACACCCTTTACCTACAGAGAGAAAGTGGTGGCCATTTATAAAGTAAAAGATAATTTGTTTACTTATCTAAAAGCTGGAAACTTTCAGGAGATCTACGGCTCAATACCGTTAGTCCCACTATTTTTAAAACAGGCAGTAATGGGTTTGACAGCACATTTTACTATCCTATAAACTGTGCTGTCAACACCAAAAACCGAGCAAAAATGTTCATCGGGTGAGAAAATTTCACCCACTGAACATTAAAGGAGCAGTAAACTTGTTTTATGAAAAAATATATATTGTAGGGATTTTCCTACTGAGTAAAATAAGGGTTCTCCCACTGCCGAGAGATTTATATTTCCAGAGTTATTACAGTTTAAACCCATGTTTTTTTACATTAGCAGTGCCCTCTAGTGGTCAAATTCTAATTAGATTTTCTGTTAGATTCTAATGGAGAGGAAAGTCAGTGAAATACAGTTCTCCACAGAATGTGATAGAAACTGCTGAGTCACTTCCTGTCAGTTAGAACTATCAGGAAGTAAACACAGTAAATTCACTTCCTGATTCTTTAAACTGCTATACATTTTGAATGAAACAACTGACAGCAGTGGGAGAGACCTTGTTTTATTCAGCAGGAAAAGCTCTATAATATATGTGTTTTTAAATAAAAATAGTCGCCTTTGCTATCCTATTCCATGTGGCGGCTTTACCGCATGTTTAGGATGCACTATTCATGGTGCAGATCCTGTGCCATTAGAAAGCAGGCGCAGAGCCCAAAACAGGCGGTCAAAACCCCTGGTATGTTTTGGAAAACTGGGTTTCAACTCATACTTGTGGTTGAAACAAACAAAAAGATTACCCTTTGAGTGCCAGTGGGGTATGCAATGCATTATACAGCCTTGTATACCCCACTGGCAATCACAGGGTAATCCACAAACCTTTTCACACATGTCCCAACAATTAAAAACGTACCAGTAATCCTGAGGCCCAGCGCGGTTGAGGTCGGCTTCTTCTTTTCTTCAGTCTTCTCTTCTTCCTCTGATCTTCTTTCTTCCTCTCTGAAAAAAAATTAAAAAAATTAGTGTTTTGTAATTTAAAATTAATAAAATATTCCCCCCAAACTAATACCGTTAACCCTTTGAGCGCCGGAGGGGTAGCCCTCCGGCACTCAAAGAGTTACTATTTGTGGCATCTTGTATGTAATAAAGATGTTAATGTGCCATGTTTTTAATGTGCAAAAGTTCCCCTTCTTATGTGTCAATATGTTGAAAAGTTTCTAATTTGTTACCCCCTTGCCTCCACCGCCTCATAAGAAGGGGAAATTTTTCGCATTAAAAACATGGCACATTAACATCTTTTTTTACATACAAGATGCCACAAATAGTAACCGCTTGAGCACCAGAGGTCTACCCCTCTGACGCTCAAGGGGTTAACAGTAGCATCTTGGGGGGAGTATTATATTTATGTTAAATTACAAAACACTAATGTTTTTTTTTATTATTTTCAGAGAATTAAGAAGAAAGAAGATCAGAGGAAGAAAAGAAGACTGAAGACACGAAGACAAAAGAGAAGAAAGAAGGAAAGATTAATGAAGAAGCCGAACAGAGGATGACAGGTAAGTGATACATTTTCGGACTGGTTTTAGTGACCTCTCCTTGTCTGACACTGTCAATCAACGACAGTTTGCATTTCTCTCCTTTGATGTTCCCACAATTAGCACTATTTAGCGCGAGTTGTGGGAACAAAAAACCATAACCAGCATTTTGCAAAAACGTGAGTTTTGGACAACAACGCTCTTTTCGCCATGTACCTCTCCAGGAATAGAATAGCTGGGATACATGGTTGTTTTTTTGGCTCTACTGTTTCTGCTGTTACCATCGGTTGTACCGATGATAATAGTATCGAGCCCCTAGGAAGCAGAAATCAGCCATGATAAGGATTAATCTTCTACTGGGAAGTAGAGAAACCTGATGTGTATTGCCAGGTAAGGGTCACTTTGTCATTGGCCCCGTGGTATAATTTAATACTGAATCCATTTGTTTTATTGTGAGTGGTTGTGTTTCTGCACAAGTATCATGATACTAGCAGAGGTTTACAAGATAGAGGTACAAAGTAGGGACATCAAGTTAAACACTGGTGTAAGTTAATGATAGGACTGGAAATGTGTACAGTTGGTTACTATAGTTCAAGATAAAGTGGGTTGACATTTGAACCAGCCTTATGCATGGCCCTGGATTATCAGTGGGTAATGTTGTGTGAGACTATACCCGGGGCAATTTTCTAAAAAGAAAGTTACCAGGTCACCTCATTCTTGATGGATAGAGTTAAAAGAAACAAATACAGTCACTAAATAAAAACCTTTGAATGCAATATGTTGTGTACCCCACTGGTACTCAAAGGGTTATAAAGGTAGCAGTTCACCAACAGAAAGGTGCAAGGTTGCTGACCTGGCATGAAAATCAGCTCTGTACTATACAATAAGCAAATCTCAATTGCTGCCCATACATAAGTGCACTACCAAACAGTTCCTTTATCTGCCTTTACAGTACCAGTTAAATTTCTTATACAAGTTACCAGAATACACATAAAGGGACAGGAATGAGTAATTTATAAAGTACAATCGAGTATTCAGTATATATATATATAATGTATACCATTCTGTAGCTGGATAAACTTGGACAACTTTGCTGTTTTACTTTATTCTACAATGAAAGTTTCCTCCTCCTGCCCATTTTACTTACATCACAACGAGGGACAATTTTCTTCCAGCATAAGGAAAAACCTTCCCTCCTTCTTCAAGGGGGTAGAGTTTTCCTTAAACTGAAGGAAACATGATTGTCCCTTGCTTTAATCTGTCCGGACCTGGGACCAGATTCCAATCTGAGGGGAGGTTGCTTCAGGTAAGTAAAAGGGGAGGGAGGGGTAAACTTTATTCTACAAAAAACGTAAAACAGCAATGTTATCCATGTTTCTAGAGCTACAGAACAGTAAATATATATATTGAATACTGAATTGTATTTTAAAATTGACTTTTCACTGTCGTCCAATACAGGTCACTGGTACTCTGGGAGGCGTAAGTCCCCTTTAATAGGCAGGAACAATTATGCAAATGATTTGCAAGGGGCGGAGCCTCCCCTCTTACTTAAGCCACCTTCTGGCCAGAGCCACTCATATTGATTTGTTCCTGGTGTGCTTCCACACCAGGTAGAGAACATCTATGCATCTTAGTATTTTATTATTTTTTATTCAAATATGGAATACCACCATTAGGAGGGTGACCATGGCTGTGAATTGCCCTCTTTAAAGTGGCTGGTGCAGCTTCCAGGGATTTTCTGTGGACCTATACCCTGATGAGGGGACAGCTTGTGTTAAGCAGCTCCCCTGTTGGGGAATTTACCTCTGGTTCTTTCCCTCCCTATCATGGTCACCTGAAGACAGAAGTCTGCAAGGAAGGTGAGTCACCCATTGAGTGCTGAAGGTCCACTTGTCCCCACAGTGTCCCTTTGATGGGCTTGTATTTGGGAGTTTTAATACACTCCAGCACTCATAGGGTGTTTTTATTGCATTATTACTGTTTATGCAATTTCTGTGTTATTCTCTGAGTTTTGGAGCATTGGGTATTCATTTATTTATGTTTCTCATGTATTTCATGCTTGTTTGGGCACTTTTTAATGTTTTACTAATCTTTATTAAAAATGGTGTTCCGCGCCTTTAAGCGCGGCTTTTTCCCGCTCAGACGCAAGGGCTCCTTTACTCTCTATGGGAATTCACAGTATGGGACATATCTCTGGAACCGCTTGTCACAGCAACTTCAGAGAGGGCTCATTTTAATTCTAGGCTCCTGCTCTATCATCCGGAATGTGTTTTATTTATGTGGGGTGTTCAGGGGGGCTTCGGGCACTGTTTGGGGTACTTGTAGGGAAAAACTACATTTCCCATGAGCGCTTGGTTCGCGCTCGTTTCTGATTGGCTGTCACGACGGCCGCCATTTTGTGGTACTTTTCCTAGGCGAGTACACTACGCAGGGACCGAGCCTTCTCTCTCCTCCACAGATTAACCCTTCGCTGGCCAGATAAGTCCGTTTTTAGAACATTTCTGGGGTGAAACTTTAATCTTGACACTTTTTCTGGGTGATAGTGTTATTAGTGGGGTATATTGACGCTGTGAGCATGTCTACTTCACTGGAGCTAGGGGCTAGACCCAAGTCTAAGGAGGATGGGGGGTCCGCTACCCCCATGGCGTTTTGCTCCTCTTGCCACTTTGGGCTGGATGGCGATAATGTGGGGGATCTATGCCCTAATTGTACTGGTCAAGATAGCAACCCTGGGCTTCCCAGCCATGCTATTGAGCCATCTTGGGTGAGGGAGTTTAAAGCTGCCACTAGGGATCTCAGATCCACGCTTCAACTCTTTCCCTCTCAGGTACAGGGGGCTCTCCAGGTCTGGCAGACCCCCTCTACTATCAGGACCTCCCTGCCTAAGCCACAGGGAGCTCCTGATATCACTGATTCTTCTGAAGAAGAACTTTTACAGGATTCTGATGCTGAGGAACGTACTGTTATTGAATCTAACAGGTCCATTGGGGACCCCTATGAGTGTGACCCTGAAGTTTCGGCTGAGGGTCTGATCAGAGCGGTTCTGAACACGCTCAACCTTCCTCTGACTCAGGAATCCACTTATGATCCTACTGATGTTTTTCAGAAAAAGCCATCTAAGCCTGTTGTTTGTTTTCCAACTAACCCTACTCTTGCCCGTCTGGTCTCTGAGGCATGGAAGAATCCTGATAGATCTTCCTCTGTCTCCAAAAAGTTTGCCAAACTTTACCCTTTTCCTGAGGCGGAGCTGGCAAAGTGGGTTCATCCTCCCAAAGTGGATGCTCCTGTGTCTAGACTATCCAAATCTGCTGCTTTGGCTGTCTCAGATGCCTCTGCCTTGCAGGACTGGACAGATAAGAAACTAGAGCTCTCTCTTAAGTCTATTTTTGCCTCCATTGGCACAGCCATGCGCCCCACTTTTGCTGTGGCATGGGTTAATAGAGCTATTGCGGCCTGGACTGAACGACTGACTGAAGCGGTTCGCCAGGATGCGCCTGTATCTGAACAGTTGCAGCTTCTTGCTAATATCACTGAAGCTCAGAACTATGTTGCTGATGCTGCTTTTGATGCTGTGCGCATGATGGCGAGGGCCTCCACTTCTTCTGTGGTGGCTAGACGCGCTCTTTGGCTGAAAATTTGGTCTGCTGATACAGCCTCTAAGAAGGCTTTGCTTTCCTTGCCCTTTCAGGGGAATTTGCTTTTTGGGTCTGAACTCAAAGAAATGATCAGTGAGGCTACTGGCGGTAAAAGTACTCTTCTACCCTCAGTCTTTAAGAAAAAGTTTCCAGCCAAACGCAATCGGTCCTTTCGTTCCTTTCAGACTGAGACACGCTCCTCGGCCCAAACGGGTCCTCCCACTACGCGCTCCTCCTCCAAGCCCAAACAGTCCTGGAGGCCCAAAGTTGCCTCCAAGGCCAAGACCTCCAAGACTGCTTCGGCATGACTCGCCGAACCCGGGTCCGCATCCGGCTGTAGGCGGTCGTCTCCGCATCTTTCGCCGGACTTGGGAGGAGTCAGTGGCGGACCCATGGGTTCTTCAGGTGGTGTCAGAGGGATACAGGATCCCTTTCTCTTCCCTTCCTCCTTTTCGGTTCCATTTTACTCGTCCTTCTCAGGAACCCACAAAAAGGCGTCTGTTCGACGACGCTATTCAGGATCTCTTGGACAAAGAGGTCCTGGAGGCGGTTCCTCAGGGGGACACAGGTTCAGGATTTTATTCCAACCTGTTTGTGGTAGCCAAAAAGGACGGAGGAGCCCGTCCCATCTTGGATCTCAAAGATCTCAATGCCTATGTGGTGACTTCCCACTTCCGCCAGGAGTCCCTGCGCTCTGTGATTGCAGCAATGTCTCCAGGGGAGTTTCTTGCCTCCCTGGACCTTCAGGATGCTTATCTTCACATCCCTATTCATCCAGAGAGCAGGCGGTATCTCAGGATTGCCTGCCACAGGGGACACTTTCAGTTTGCAGCGCTCCCCTTTGGGCTGACTTCAGCTCCTCAGGTCTTCCAGAGGGTGTTGGGCTCCTTGATAGCGGTGCTCCATCAGGATGGGATCAGAGTGACCCCCTACATGGACGATCTCCTACTGAAGGCCTCCTCAGCGGAGCTTCTCCACCAGCAATTACAGATGTGCATGCACACCCTGAACCGTCATGGCTGGATCCTGAATCTGGACAAGTCGGACTTGATTCCATCTCAGAGGCTTCTGTTCCTGGGTCTCCTGTTCGACACTCGCCAATGCATGGTGTTTCTTCCAGAGGACGTGGCTCACCAGATAGCTGTCAGAGTGGCTGGAATTCTGGACCTGGACGTGATTCCAGTTCCGAAGTTGTCGTCCTTAGTGGGGAAGTTCATTTCCACAATCGAAGCAGTACCATTTGCCATGGCCCACTCCAGGGATCTTCAGAGATTCGTGATCCAGACGTGCAAGAATCATCCAGATCATCAACATCTGTCTGTTTCTCTTCCTCCTCATGTCGAGTCGAGTCTGCGCTGGTGGTTAGATCTCTCTCATCTCCTGAAAGGAAAATCCTTTCTAGTTCCTCCTTGGACCACAGTCACTACGGATGCCAGCCTTCGGGGCTGGGGTGCAGTCTGGTGTCGCTTCAGTGCTCAGGGGAAATGGGGTCTGGAGGAATCCATGCTCTCCATCAATGTTCTGGAACTTCGAGCTGTCCGGCTGGCCCTGAGGCACTGGGAGTCTCAATTGACCGGTCTTCCAGTCAGAGTGGAGTCCGACAACGCCACGGCGGTGGCTTACATCAACAGGCAAGGCGGCACAAGAAGCGGTTCCGCCTGGTGGGAGGTCAAGGATATTTTGTCTTGGGCAGAAGATCACGTGCCTGTCATCTCTGCGGTTCATATTCCAGGCGTGGACAACGTCATGGCAGACTTCCTCAGTCGTCATACCGTCGACAGCGGAGAATGGGCTCTGCACCCAGAGGTGTTTCACATGCTCACTCAACGGTGGGGGATGCCTGTGGGGGATCTGATGGCTACCAGACACAACAGGAAGGTTCCGGTGTTTTGCTCCCGGTTGAGGGACTCCCTTGCTCTAGCAGTGGATGCCTTGTCGATCCCTTGGGACTTCTCCCTGGCTTACATCTTCCCTCCTCTTCCCCTATTGGTCAGAGTTATCCAGAAGTTGAAGAGGGAACGTTGTCCTGTCATCCTGATTGCTCCAAACTGGCCTCGCCAGTCCTGGTTCCCGGAATTGATGGCCATGTCAGTGAAGGATCCAATCCCACTTCCAGCCCGTCCGGACCTGCTTCTTCAGGGGTATCTGTGGAAAGAGGATGTTCACTCTCTCCATTTGATGGCATGGCGGTTGAATCCTCGATTCTAGCTAAGAAAGGCTTTTCTCCTTCTGTGGTATCGACGATGCTCAGTGCTCGTAAGCCTGTGTCTTCCAAGATCTATCATCGCATATGGTCAACTTTCGTGACATGGTGCTCTGACAAGAAGTTGTCTCTTGACTTCCATCTTCCCACTGTCCTAGCCTTCTTGCAGGACGGTGTGGATAAGGGGCTCAGTCTGAGTTCCCTCAAAGTTCAGACTTCTGCCTTGTCTGTGTTTTTCCAGGAACGGATTGCTGTCCTTCCTGATGTGAAAGTCTTCTTCCAAGGTGTGACTCATGTTCGACCTGCCTTTAAGAGTCCTGCTCCCCAGTGGGATCTCAATTTGGTGCTGGGAGTTCTACAGCGACCACCGTTTGAATCCTTGGCTTCCATTCCTTTACGTCTTGTGACTTGGAAGATGGCCTTCCTCTTGGCTGTTGTGTCAGTGCGCCGGGTAGCAGAGTTACAGGCCTTGTCTTGTAAACCTCCTTACCTGGTGTTCCACAAGGATAAGGCTGTGCTTCGCACTACCAAGGAATTCTTACCTAAGGTTGTGTCAGAGTTTCACATCAATCAGGAGATTGTGGTTCCCTCTTTCTGCCCTAATCCTTCATCTGACAAGGAAAGAGATCTCCATCTGTTGGATGTGGTGCGTTGCCTCAAGTTTTATGTTCATCGCACCGAGTCTATCAGGAAGTCTGACGCTCTATTCGTCATTCCTGAGGGGCCTAGGGCAGGGAGACCGGCTTCCAAAGTTACCATTGCCTCTTGGATTAAGGCTACCATCCGTGAAGCCTATAAGTTGAGGAATAAGCATGTTCCCTTCCGGGTGACTGCCCATTCCACCAGATCTATTGGGGCCTCTTGGGCCTACAAGAATCAAGCTTCTGCTGATCAACTGTGCAGAGCGGCCACTTGGTCCTCTGTGCACACCTTTTCTAAGCACTATCAAGTTGATGTACTGGCTTCGGCTGATGCCAGTTTTGGAAGGAAGGTCCTGGAGGCAGTCTTGCCTGTGTAGGTCTTCCGCTCTGTGATCCTTAGTGCTTCTTCACTGTTGAGCCCGGTTGGCTCTAGTTCCGTGTGCTGTGTTAGTTCAGGGATTGTTCCCTTGGTTGGTGTCCGTTGACACTTACAGTTTGGGCTATGTTATCAACTGGTCATAACAGTTCTAGTGACTTGGGCCTTGCGCCTGGTCCTTGCCTTACTTCCCGCCTCTGGATCAGCTCAATGTTTGTACATCCCAGAGTACCAGTGACCTGTATTGGACGACAGTGAAAATAGGATTTTAGTCTTACCTGTTAAATCCTTTTCACTTAGTCCATACAGGTCACTGGTCTCCCACCCTGTCAAGGGACCAGTCTTGGCTCTCCTGTGGCATTCAGTGGGAGACCGTTCGGGCATGCTCACAGGAGTCTTTCTTTTTGCTTACCTGAGGTCAGTTCTTGGGGTCTCAAATCAATATGAGTGGCTCTGGCCAGAAGGTGGCTTAAGTAAGAGGGGAGGCTCCGCCCCTTGCAAATCATTTGCATAATTGTTCCTGCCTATTAAAGGGGACTTACGCCTCCCAGAGTACCAGTGACCTGTATGGACTAAGTGAAAAGGATTTAACAGGTAAGACTAAAATCCTATTATTACGTACGCATTCTGATCTAGATGCCAGGGGCTGAATTCAAATGCAGGTGCTAATTTTATCTCCGCTTTTATCTCCAGGTAACCCCATAGACTTCAATAGGAGAAATTTTTATAAAACGGGAGGTAACATTTATCTCCTGCATTTGAATCCAGATCTGTAGTAATGATAAGCACTATTGTTGTTTCTACATTTGCTCCCACACTATGGCCTCTATTCATTTGTCACCGTTAAGCAAAAAAATCCCTGCCAGCATTTTTTCAAGCATGGTAAGCAATTCAATTGCCTGTGTTATGAAGAAATGCTGGCAGAAAAAAAAGCATACCGGGCACTAAAGTTAGCGCCCATTCAACCCCATAGAAACATAAGCCAAATGGTGTAATATGCAATACAATTGACTGCATTAGTGGTAAGACGTGCTAAGGAACCCACTTTAACGTGGGAAAATCTGCAGAGCGCAGAGTCCCATAATGCATCTTTAAACTGCCAATGCATTAACTGAATGTGTAAAAAAGTTTAAAAAAAAAAAACCCCAAACCTAAGTCCTCAATGGATGTATTGATATGGGGCCCTAAGCCCCATATTGACACATCCAAAGCAATCCCAAACTGTGTCCAATGTTAGTAGAATTAACCCTATGAGTGCCCGTGGGGTATGCTTACCCCACTGGCACTCATAGGGTTAACCTAAGTTACAAAGCAACAGCCCCTGCAAAGTAACACTTACCAGTAATAATGATGTCCAGCAGGGTCTTCAGCATCATGGTCAGCTACTGTACATTTTCTTCCTCCATCTTCTTTCTTCTCTCTTATTCGCCTTTCTTCTCGGGTCTGTCTTCATTCTTCCATCTTCTTTTCATTTAGCTGTAAAAAAAAAAAAAAAGAGAGAGAGCCCTAAATAAATATGCCATGAAAAGAACCCACAGATCTATGCATAGTTGAGACAGAGGGGAAAGCAATGGATTGATGAGCAATGCATTGCATACCTCTCTGGGACTCACAGGGTTAAACTATGCATAGATTTATGGGTTAATGCTGTAGAACATGCCCAAATTGTTAAACGTATTTCCCCATTATAGCTCAATTCAGATATATGTCTCCATTATCATTGAAAATCAGCAAAAACGTCTTCATGAAAAATATTTTCCTTTTCTCTTTCTCCGCCGCTGTTTGTGGATGGAGCGACGGCGGCAAAGGAGATAGGCAGAAGGAGCACAACCTCCTCTGTGTACCTTACTGGCCAATGCCCATTCCATTGTGAGGGAATTTGAAAAGAGACTGCCTTTATATATGGGCAGTCTCTGTTCAAAAAGATCCACAACTATTGGTAGGGATGTGTGTTTACGCACCTCCCAGCCAATCATCTTCAAGAAGGTTCCTCCAATCCCACACTTGAAGCTGATTGGCTGGGAGGTGCATAAGCACACATCCCAGTCAATAGCCGTAAGTCTTTTGAACAGTGACTGCCCATATATAAAGGCAGTCTCTGTTCAAATTCCATCACATTCATCAGCCCGTAAGGTACATGGGGGTGGTGCTCCTTCTGTCTTTCTCTGTTGCCACTGCTGAAGACAAGAAAGAGAAACATTTTTCTTGAAGAAGTTTTCACCAGTTTTCAATGATAATGGGGACATATATTTGACTCTAGGTCGTAATGGGAACATACGTTTAGCAATTTGGATGTATTCTACAGTATTAACCCATGGATCTATGCATAGTTTAACCCTTTGAGTCCCAGAGAGGTATGCAATGCATTGCACAGCACTCAGCGGGTTAAACTGTGCATAGATCTGCTGGTTGTTTCATGGCATATTTTATTTATGGCGCTCTTTTTTTATTTTCTTACAGGTTAAATGAAAAGAAGACTGAAGAATGAAGAGAGAAGAAGGAGTAGAGAGGAGGAAGAAGACAGAAGATAAGAGAAAGAAGTAGGAAGATAAAATGAGGACAGTGGATAACAAGTAAGTGTAACACAGCTAAGCTAATGATCTATCCTTTGATGTTCCTATAATGCAGCTATTTTTTATGTGAACTTAACACACAAAACAGACATTTGGCCGCAAGTCCTTTTCTGTGGCCTAACGTCCGTTGTGCTTTCAGTTGGTGTTTTTTAAATATATTTTATTATCAGATAGCTCCATACATAACTCAAATACAGAAAAGTACATATAAAACGTTCAAGTACAGCAAAAACATGTAGACTTTTGTAACAATGAAAAGAATATATGCATAATTGCATATCAGTAGAACGTACAGAGTCAACCTGAGGTTTTTATTGTTATTTCAACCTCCAATAACCAAAACTCCCAGAACCTAACCTAACTTATATTTAACTATACCCCCCAACCCCAGTTCCTCTCTCTTCCGAACCCGCAGCACCCCACCCACCCGCCCACCAGCCAGTAATTTCACAGGATCCCGGTATGTACAGAGGTCATACAGAGTGTCACGCATCAATCATACAACTCAGCCATCCATGCAACAAGTAGGTGTTACCTCAATTAACCATCACCGGTAAGTTGCACATCATTAAGTGCCGCATTATTATCTACTCTGTTTGCCCACCAGTTCTGCCATCTTCCCCAGATCTTGTCAAACTTATTCGGATTACCCCGGTGTAAGTAAACCAATCTATAATGTGGAATGATGCACTGCAAAACTAGGTTTATCCATGCCCTGCAATTAGGAACTCTATTTGACATCCAGTTCAAGGCCACCACCTTTATCGCCATCACCAAGAGCTCACTCAGCAGAGACCTGTCAGTGACATCCTCAATCTCATCGGGGAAAATAGATAACAGACAAATTTTTGGAGTCACAGGGACCGGTCTCCCCAGCACCAGGACCACAATACGCATTATTTCATTCCAAAAGTTCCCAACCCCAGGACACTCCCAGATCAAATGCAAGTATGTACCCTGAACATTATCACACTGGAGACAACAGTCAGAACCGGAATTCCCCATTCTGTACAGTCTGACCGGTGTATAGTAAATTCGATAGAGGATATTCAACTGTATCATCTGGTGTCTAGTCAACGTCTCCACCAATGCAGGTCCCGCCTTAGCCAAATCCCATTCTCAGTTCTCTAACGGACCCAAATCCATTTCCCATTTGTTCCGAGAAGGGAACTCCCTACATCCTGCACAAGAGTCCAGCCAATGGTAAATAAAAAAAAGAGGTCTCAAGAAGCATCAATCTGGCAAGAAGCGGGAATGTAGAGATCATCGGGGTTTGATCACCCCACTGAGCACGAAGAGCATATCTAATACATAAATATGAATAAAACAGAGTATGCGGCACATGGAATTCGTCATGCAATTGTGCAAAGGATTTCAGCTGACTATTTTTGTATAGCTGTCCAAGGCTAGTAATCCCAAATCTAGCCCACAAGGGACCAAAGTCGCTGTCAAGTAAATGACTGAGCCCCGCGGCACCCCACAAGGGGGTATCCGGGTCCATTATCAGCAGCATCCAAATTTGAAAAACTGCGGGGTCTCCATGCAAGAACTGGGGTAATGTATAGGCAGGCTGCAACAGTAATGCATCCATCTGAGTAGTCTGGTAGCGAGGCCGGGGAGAAACAAAATCCAACGCATATCGACTATGCGCCGCCAAGTAGTACCTACAGTTGGTGTTACAGTTTACCTTGATTTCAGCTTCATCTGCAGGTGTGAGGCTTCATGCATGCAGCAGGCCTCTGTTTTATGTGTTTGCTTCCTGAAGTCTACTCCTACCTACTTCCTCCCTCTGAGCTGCTCCTCCCACCTACTTCCTGAGGAGGGGTTTAAAGGGCTGACTGAGTCCTGACTCAGTTGCCCTTGCGTTGTTGTACAATACAGTTCTGTTTCCCTTGGGCTCTGTGTATGACCTGGCTTGTCTGACCATCCATTCTGGTGCTGACCTGTGGCTCTGTCAGACTACTCTTTTGCCTGCTCCTATTGTGTAATGGACACCCAATCTGGTGCAAACCTGTGGCTCTGGCTGACTACCTGAACTGTGTATGACTCGGCCTGCCTGTCCATCCATTCTGGTGTTGACCAGTGGCTCTGTCTGACCATTCTCCTTGTGTGTTCCAATGTGGCTTAGACATCCTTTCTGGTACAAACCTGTGGCTCTGACTGACTACCCGCTCTGTGTATGACCTGGCTTGTCTGACTACCCACTCTGGTGTTGACCTGGGGCTCTGTCCACTGTGCATCCAAAATACCAACGATTCAGTGGATATCCTATCTGGTGCAAACCTGTGGCTCTAGCTGACTACCCGCTCCATGTATGACCCGGCTTGTCTGACTATCCTTTCTGGTGCTGACTAGAGGGCTCTGTCTGTTTCCTCCGTGTGTTGGTCCCCGCTCCACAGACACTCACCCTAGTGCGGACCTGTGGCTCTATCAGACTCCTAGACTGACTGCAGGCTGAGTCAGTGCTAGTCCTTTGGGCATTCTGAATTACCTCGAGGCTCCAGTGGGCTGAGGCCTAGCCTCGGACAGTGTGGTGGATCTATTGGTGGACTTCTATTTCTGATACAGTGCTTGCCTCTTTGATCACCCTCTGTGTGTTATCTGTTTACGTGCATTACTGTGATTATTCTAATAAAAGATTGTTGTAATTTACCATACTGAATAGCTTGTTAGCAGCTTTTGCTAATGGGCCGGTATCCAATTTTGCCCTACAGGCTGTTTTATCGGCCTCAATTGAATCAAGGCCTAAATGATAACACTGTAGTCCTGCTCTCCTCCATGTCCATATTTATGGGTGTGTTTTCTTTGTTTGAGAAAAGTCCACTCTTTTTGCCGCTGCAGGGAGCAGCAAACTGGATCTTCCAAGGACTGAGATTTCAGATCTATGTGGGAGCAGGTTCGATTTCCACCACGTGCGAGATTCACCTAACATATATACTGTAGGTGACATTTATCAATGTGAGCAAAAAGGCAATTTTATCACATTTTGAAATGTTTGTATAGATTAACACTGTGGCTCTCCTTTTCTGCTTCTTTTATTCCTATATGTTAAATCTGGATGATATTTGTCAAATTGCTTTAAATCCTTTTGGTATCAGAGGTGTGTACAGCACATTGCACTGCCTTCTAGCACTCAAAGGGTTAGAACCGTGACAAGCAGAGCAACAGGTATTTCAGTTCCCCAGTGAAGTGCCATGTATGCTGCATGTTATTCTTTCCAGAGCAAGTTTAAAACACACACCTCAGTGGTAGCACTACAATATAAGCAGAATAAGTGGCTGTTTTGGACCTCCACTTGGTCAGTGGGCCCCACAGGGCTTTTACAGTACCACCGCCACATGTAAACAAAATCAAATGGGTATGTCTTATTAGAAATACTGACGTGGGAGTAAAAGCGGGACTTGTGTGAATTTTTCTCTTAGGGCCCCCAAAAACCTACAGCCGCCCCTGACATGCCTGATGATAGCTGAATAAGCGTAATGTAAGACAAACATTTTAAAACACCCATACCCCTTTAAGGAGCTAGTTATGGTCAAAAGCTCAAGCTTTTATTACCTTGAAAGATGATCCCTTAAACCATGTTCCTTATCTCCCCCCACCATCACCAAAAAAGCCAGTTGAATGAAAGTACACTATTTCAATGAACAGAGCAAAAAATACAGCAAGGGAATTATAGAACCTGTGATTATCTGGAGCAAAAGAAAGGAGAGTGTCTTAAAGTTGGCCAAAGATGTGTTTTAAATCTCAACAAAAAAACATGGTGCTGACATGATTGACTGGATGGGCCTGCTCCTTTTGATACTAGTAAGGAACATGGGTGCTACCCAGATGTACATTGTAGCTGAGAAGACAGGGACAAGCTCATCCCGATGGCATACACAGCACTAAAAGACTTTGGAGATGGAGGGAAAAAACCTTATTCTGAAACTTACAAGCTCTAGTGACAGTTGGGAAGACCGTTGGGGTGTTGATGGCTCTTACAGGGTGGGAGACACTAAGGGTTCTGATGGAGCAATGTAGACTGGTGGGGAGTGCTGAGAGCTGTGTTGGGACAAGGAGGGTATGAAAGCTCTGAGGGGTGAAAGTGATGAGTGTCCTGATGGGATAAGGGAGATTGAAGGCTGTTGTGGAGAATGCTGAGGACTCTAAGAGAGATTGAGTCAGTAGTTTGGGGTGCTGAGGGAGCTGTTGTGGTGGGGGAGCTGAGGTGGAGTATTACGTGGGTTCTGATGAAGCAAAGAGGGCTAAAGTCTGCTGTGGTGGTGGGGGTGTGGAGAGATCTGATGCGATGAGGGCTGCTGAGAAAGCTGATGTGTGAAGGGGATGAAGGCTGTGGTGGTGGGTGTTGAGGGCTCTGATGTGGTGAGGGGGGCTAGAGTTTATTGCAGGTTGTTCTAAGAAATCTGATGAGGGGATGAAGGCTGAAGGTGCTGATGAGTGTAGTTTGGCTGCAGTGCAGGGGGCTGTATTGTGAGACTGGAGGAGTAATGGTGTAACTACAGGGTTGCAGAGGCTGCAGCTGTGCCCAGGCCCAGCATCCCAGGGGCCTACCTCCTATACATCTTCATGGGAACCCAGCTGCCAGTTTCAGGCTACTATCTATGGTTGTCAGAAGCACCAATAAAATCAGACCCAAAAGATCTATGTTCAATGCAGCCCCCCATGTGGTGTAAAATATAAAGATATGATAGGACTTGCCCGAGACCTCAGCAACCAGTGCTAGCCTCCCTGGCTCCATACAGAACCACATAAGACATGATTTCTGCAGGTGTCCGTGATGGAGGTTCTCCCTTCCCAGTGCTGTGTGATTAACATCTTGCAATTGTTTTGGCTTTTTTCTTTTTTTTTTTACTTTTAATTGTAAGTTCTGTGGTATCACTGTTGTAGCTCTGTTTTAAGTGTGAGCGATGTGGTATTACTACTGTACCTTTGATTTATTTGTATGATATGTGGTATCACTATTGTAAATCCCTTTTAATTGTAACCTCTGTGGTATCACTGGGTTAGCTTCCTGTTAGTTGTCAGCTCAATAGGATTACTAGTGTAGCTCCGATTTAATCACAAGCTCTGTAGGATCACTAGTGCAACTGCCTTTTAATTGTAAGCTCTGTAGGATCACTAGTGCAACTGCCTTTTAATTGTAAGCTCTGTATAATTACTACTGTAGACCACAAAGAACTCATTTAAATCATTTATGGCAGCACAAAACAGAAATGTAAACCTTCAGAATGTATTTACCAACATGTGTATGTTGTGTGTGTGTAGGTGTGTGCCTGTGTCATACAAGTGGGAAAGGGGCCTAGACTCTGATTTTGCACATAGACCCAGCAGGGTCTAGTTATGCCCCTGGGGGTGAAGGTTGTGGTTGTGAGGGAGCATGAGGGCTCTCATAGATGGAGGAGGGTGAGTGATGTTGTGGTGAGAGTGCTCATTGGTGATTTGGTGCTGTGGAGGATTGGGGAAGCTAATGGGGAGCTAGGTTGTGGAGGAAACAAGGCTGTAGAGATGTGAGCTCTGCTTGGTGGTGGGGGCTGTGAGCTCTGATGGGGTGCTATGGTTGTGGAGGGAAGCTGAGGGCTCTGCTGATGGGAAGACTTAAGGCCCTTATGATGATGGTGGTAATGGCTAAGGGTTATGGTACTGGTGGTGGGTTGAGTGCTCTGATAGTGTGGGGTATGGTGGGGGATAAAGGTTCTAATGGTGTTGATGTGGAGGACTGAGGGCACTTCTGGTGGTAGCATAGGGCTCTAATGGTGGTGATTTAAAGATTGAGGGCTGTAATGGGGAGTATGAGAGTACTGTGCTGAAGGACACTGACACCGATACGCAATAATAAAAACAAAATCCTGTATTGGGGGGGGTCTCATGTACAATTATGTTGGGGCCTCTGAAGGTCTTAAAACAACCCTGCCTTGAAAAATGATATATGTATGTATATTTATTATTGTATGTAAAAGCTGGTCACCCCTGGCCAAATTAAATTTGTTGTTGATTTTCTAAATGAAAAGAGGTTAACACAACCTCTGCTGCAAACAACTTGAACTGGGATATGTTCTTTTCCGCTGAAGAGTAATTGATTTGCTCCAGAATTGTACATCTGTTCTTAGTAAATATGGCCAAATTGTAGTTTTTAAAGGGGCAGTACCTCCTACAGTACGGTTGGCCAACTCTGGTCTTCAAAAGCTACCAACAGTTCATGGTTTCAGGATAACCCTGATTTAGTATAAAGAATGTTATATAATTTGTAAACAAGCAATTAGGCTAGCTAGAACTGAAAATAAAAAAAGTATTGCAAAAGAGAGCAAGAGAAATCATAAACAACAGTTGTATGCAAACATTTGGGTACCAATTGCCAAATTACATGTTTTGTGAGAAGAAGTTAACATAACCTTTCTGAGGTAGCCCCATCAAACCAAGGAGTGGGTGGGTTCATGTGCCACACTTGGGATATGTATTGTTCTTTAGATGTTTGGATCATGCTATTGAGGGCATGACATGCAGGCACATCCTGTTTCAGTCTTACATTACCCGCACTCACCTTGCACTGAACCCATTCAGTGCAAGGTAAGATGGGCAATAGATTGCTGAATAGTGTCAGTAAGTGGGGAAGCCAATGTATAGCTAAAACAGGAAGTACCTGCAGGGCATTCTTTAATTATTCTAATCTGTACATCTAAGGAACACAAAAATTGTTTTCACACTTCTGCATAGGTATGAGCATAAATAGGTGGTTCTGGAAACTCTTTCCATATTTTCAATGTTGTTTTTACATGTTATGGTCCATTTAAGAAAATAAATTTGATGCTGGCAAGGATATTACAACACACATTAAAAGAAAAGTGAGATATCTATTTCCATACAAGACCGTGGAAGAGTGGATGCATCCCCTAAGTGCATTCTTCCTGGAATGGCGATGACATTGGTGGCAGTTAGTCTCTGGCGTAGCATCTCCTCCCAGCCATTGAAAATAATGTAGATTGAAGGCCTTCACCCGTTTTCCTCATGTATATAGCCAGTTCTGTATTTTCCTCTTCACCACTCTCTTGCAGTATGCCCAGATTTTTTTGATGGCTTAAGATACAGGTACTCAAAACTTAGACTGCTCGATGATTCAGCAATAGAATTATGTGATATAGCATAAAATGTATTATTCACTTCAAAGAGT
Organism: Rhinophrynus dorsalis; assembly: GCA_037306005.1. Lineage (NCBI taxonomy): Eukaryota > Metazoa > Chordata > Amphibia > Anura > Rhinophrynidae > Rhinophrynus > Rhinophrynus dorsalis. The sequence goes on along the minus strand of CM074718.1, from coordinate 67,660,373 downwards.
GAAATGGATAACCATGCTGCTGACAGCATCCTGGATCTGTAGCCATGCTGTCCTCTCCTGGCCAGCCACACCTTTTTTAATTTCAGCCTTGAACAGGATGCCCTTATGCTGCATTTTGAACTATGGCCAACTTTTTCAGCATAAGAGAATTTGGGTCCCCTCAATCTGTCTTCGTCACCTCCTCTTCCACCCCTCTGACATAGGGTCTGCATAATGGTCCACTGACTGGACCTGATGTCCTCCCTGCTCTGACTGTGGCTGTGTGTGTGTCCACCCATAGCCCCTTTCACTGGTCCTACTGGCACCTTCTCCACACCTTCTTGTGTTCCTTGCTCTACTCGCCTGCCTTCTTCCTTATGCCTCTCCCCCAGGGCCTTGCTGTTCCCCTCCTCCTGCCTACCTGAAAAGGACCCCCCGTCTCCGTTTTCTGCAGTACTGCTATTCATTGCTTCCCCACACCCAACCCACCTCTCCTCTTCCTGCCATCTGTCCTAAGCCACCTCTCCCTACTCCTTCTCCTCCTTCTCTTCCTCAGTCACTCTTGCACACCACACTCGCAATTAGTCGTTTCCACTCACTCATTCCACTTCACTCGATCCCAGTGCCACTCCCTCACCTCCCGTCTCTTTTTGTGTGCAACAAAATGTGGTATAAGTGTTCATTGTGGTGGATGCAGTTTGTGTGGTATTACAAGTGTGTTATGTGTTCTTCATATTGTGATGTACGCCTCCTGCCAGCAAGCCCTTTTTTCACACCCTTAAAGGGATAGTAATACTTAATTTTATTTAAGTTTATTTCATATTGTAGGCATAAAAAAACGATGAAAAACTATGTAAGGCTTATCTCTCAAACCTTTATGGTATGAGAGGTATGTCTCGCTAAAGTTACCTCTCCTTGCCTGTTTGAATGAAGTTAGCGCTGTAGCTGACGGCAGCAGAATCTGATCATTTGACCGGATAGAGGCTCTTCAGCAGAGCCAAAAACGTGCAATCTAAACTTTAATACTTTATTGGAACAGTCTACAAAGTGAACTTGCAAACAGGCGCACTTTGTAGACCGTGTAGTGGAAATGAACAGCCAGAAATGCTCACTGATTGCCTCACTGTTTTCTCCCTGGCACAAATTATGTTAAGTGGAGGAATTCTGTATATTCATCTTCATATGTTTCAAAGAAAAAGTCCCCTTGGAAGTAATGAGAGGTTTTCTTTGCTGCAGTTGTTCTACTCCAGAATTGCTTTGCTTTCACCTTGATAAATATGCCTCTCTATCCTGTTTTTATTTGTTTCTATTTATTAAGATATGGGAAATAAATGTCTCTAATGTTCACAATTGCATTTACTGGGAGTTCACGTTGATCTGTCTAGCAAGTCGCTCATTATAACTAGTGTCACTATTTTGGTTAATAACTAGGTGAAAGGCATTCACAGTTGCACTTGTAACCCAATTAGTGACACTTTGACACGTGTCCCTACAACTCTTGTGAATACAATGCTGTGTCTAAAGACCTCAGCTTCTACTACTACAGTACCAGTCAGCCTGCACGCTTTTATAATATATTCAAAGAAAAAAAACGTATACATTTGTAAAAAGAGAAATTCTAAAATGGTCTTTTATTGGGTGTCAAACTGTGAAGCAAGCCAAAGGAATAACTGCTTTTCATACCTAAAAGGTGTTCAATTATGGAGGCGTTTTAGTAAGTCTTCAGTAATTGCATATGCCATTCATTGTGTGAGCCAAGATTGATTTACAAGGAAGAAGTTAAAATGTCAAGCTTTTTAACCCCTTGGATTGATAGAATGATCTCAAGCAGTTAAAACTTCACTAGTATTCACAGGGTTAAATACAAAAATCAGTCTTTTGTAAAACAGCTAATATTTCTTATTATTTCAAAGATAATGTTATCAGGGCTGAGACAAAATTGGATCATGGTGCAGAAATAGACAACAGTGGGCTAATTTCCTCTAGTAGAGGGGTGTCAAAAAAATTCAGGCTTTAACCCTTTGACTTCCAGATTGGTGAGCAATGCATTACAATGTGTTGCTCCCCCATTTGGCACTATGAATGAAGAAAAACAGAGGCCCCTCATAGAGTGGGGCACTAAAATCTACCACTCACAAACAATCAAATTCAGTAGCTCTACTCAGATATCTGAACCTTAAAGGCAAAGTTTCAAATTGCTACACCATTTCCATATCTCGATCAAACGAAGTATGCAGCCATAGCCCTTGATGATATCAGAGCCTCTCCACAAGCTCTCTCAATGTACAAATCACAATTTGTTGCTCCCCCATTTGGCACTATGAATGAAGAAAAAACAGAGGCCTCTCATAGGGTGGGGCACTAAAATCTACCCTCAGGTTCCCACAACAGTGCATGATTTTAGGGTCTCCTTACACTCATACAGGTGAATCAATCAGTGCCTCATTCAGTCTGAAGCATCTACCTGAGTTAAAGGGATAGTAATGTTTCATAATAAAAGCAGCTCTAATTAATCATCATAGTATTTGGACTTTGGAGAGTGTTATTTCAATTCTGTCAGAGTTGTAGTTCAAGAGTAATTCAATGACAAAGTATCCCCCTCCCTCCCCTTTTACTGATGTAACACTGCTCAGCCAGATCAGAAGGGAGGTGCCCAGGTAGATTGCAGAGAGGGACAATCTTCAATTAAGATAAGGGAAAAACCTGAAAAACGTGTCAAGGGGGGCAGAGCTTTCATTGTTCTCATAGGAAGAAGACTGTCCCCTGCTGTTATCTGTCTGGTCTATGGACTGCATTCCACATCTGAGAAGAGATGGCTTACACTAGGTAAAAGGGGCGGGAGGGGAAACTTTGCTTGTAGACTTATATCGCTCTTCATGTTTTTTTAATGCCTACAAAATAAAACAAATATAAAACAAAGTATTACTATCCTGAAAACATGCTCTGTTGGATGGGCTTGAGTACTGGTTTCCCTGTCATAGGATCATAAGTTTCAAAACAATAAAATAATCTCAGAAGTATTAAATGGGTACACAGAAAATAAATTGGTTACCAAATGATCAGGATAACCAACACCTATGTGTGAAGGATATTTCACAGCCATAATACACAAAGAATCCCAGATCTATATCAGTACGTTCTTACTGACTGCTGCTCCTTCTTCACATTAAGACCCCAACCACTAACAGCAGGACTTGTTCAAAGACAAGAAAGAAAACACAGAGTGGCAAATATAGTGCCCTTTCCCTAATAAACTGGATATAATCACAATCAGTAGTAACAAGGGAAATATATTCATACTAGTTGAACAGCCCGTTACACGGGCCACAGTGCCACTGCCACCCGGTCGCGGGGCAGTCACGCGCAGTGAAGACTGCCCGCGCCACGGCTGATACAGAGCTGGACGCTCCTTCGGAGCACCCAGCTCTGTATCAGCCACGGCGCGGGCAGCCTCTACTGCGAATGAATGCAGCACGCGCAGCAGTGTCTACTGCGCATGTCGCATCGTTACACACGATTTAATCAGTAAGATTCCAGACACCAGTAATGCACTTAAAAGGTTTTTTAGTGCAATCCCTTTCTACTGTGCCTTCCAAACTATATAAATAAGATTTAAAAAAACTCTTGTATAAAAAAATAAGTGAAATTATTAACCCCTTAATCGTGTCAGGAATGTCACTGGTAAACTTGCCTAAAGGACTGGTGACTGTTCTGGAACGTCAGCACTCCTGCAGGAGCACTGTAAGCACTAGCGGGATCTGAAATTGACCTCTCCAAGGCCGGAGCAGTCTCTCTCAGACCCCCGTTCGGCTCGCCAGTCCATGTCCTCAGTCACGTGTGCCAGTAAGCTGACTAACTTCAAAGTGGTCCTTAAGGGAAGTTCCCTTCCTGGGCCACTCGTCTTTAAGCATAACTGGGAACTCTCCCGTTTTGCCCCGGAGACTCCGGGTTTGACAATGAATTACCAGGTCTCCGGGGCAAAGCCAGATTCTCCGGATGTGGGGAAACCCTGCCCACTTGTGCTCAGTCCCACCCTTTTCCTGCCACTCCGTGCCCTCTTCTAGCCCTCCCCTAGTGTATTCTATATGTTTTTTTTTTTAATGTTTATTAGTCCCTCCCCCTTGTGATTAAGCCCCACCCCTTTTAATTACATGAATTGCGTCATTTCTCTACCCTCATCGGCATTAGAGGGTTGTCCTCTTGGCAGCCCCAAGTAAAAAGTTCCCAGGTATGTCTTTAAGGGGTTAAAACATATACCGTAAAATCTCGGGTATAATACGCACAATTTTACCCCACTTCACCTTATGTGAAATGGGGGGTGCGTATTATACCCGAGAGTTTTTATCTGCTGCTAAAATACCATTTACTTACTTCAAAGTTCACGTCCCTGCATTTTCCCCATTAGCAGGCAACATATAACAGATGTCAATATTCCCTGCGGGTGGCATGCTTCCATTCGCCGCCCGCTTCCTTCAGGAGCTACCGGCTCCAGCCAATGGTAATGCCCTGTGAGGATTTGAAGGTCCTCACAGGGCAATACCATAGCCGGAAGGAAGCGGGTGGCAAATGGAAGCATGCCTTCTGCAGGGAATATTGACATGGGTTTTATGTTGCCTGCTAATGGGGGAAATGCGGGGACTTGAATTTTGACGTAAATAAATGGTATTTTAGCAGCGGATAGCTCTGGGGGAGGAAGGAAGGGTTCTGGAAGGCTTAATTTTTCTTCTTAAGAGGGGAAACCAAGCGTGCGTATTATACATAGGCACTCCTGTTTTCCCCTAAAATCTTGGGCATAATATACATCTGCGTATTATACACAGGTGCGAATTATACCTGAGATTTTACTGTACACAAAATAATCTTACATGATACATATATTCTGATGTGTTCCATAACCCACCGGATGTTTCTTCAAGAAGTAAACCAAAAATCTTTATGAAAATCTCCACTTTATAAACCTAAAATCATAATTGATCCAGTACAGATATTCTCTCTGGATTGGATTTAACACTTGGCTTTAACTGATACATCGATTAACCCTTAGCCCTCTTCATACTGGAAAATCATATAAATATATAATATATGCATAACAAATTAAAACTATGTTATATAACGTCATCATCATTTTCAGCCATTGTGGATCCACTGCAGGATCTTGTGATTTTTGTTGCCACTGTGCACCCAACAAATATGATAATTTCATCAACCCATCTTGTCTTTGGACTTCCTCTTGGGTGTTTAGTATTAAGTATAATCCATTCCAAAATGTATCTGGTCCATCTACAATCAGGCCTTGTTGCTATACAACCCGCTTATTCTATTTTAAGGACTTTACCCTTCCAGTGATTTCCTGAACCTTTATTTGCTGACGAATCCACACACATGCTTTTCATGTCTCTTTTAGTTATGTTCAGAATTCAATGTTCCATGCTTCTCTGTGTATACTAAAGTTTTTGTATGGCTTTGTCATTCAGTATCCATGTTTCACATCCATGAGTAAAAACTGGAAGGGCACACTGCCTCAAGGGAAAAGTTTTTAACCAAAGTGGCAAATTTGCATTAAAAAGAACACTACAAGTTTTCAAAATACTTGCATCTCAATTTTATTCATCACTCAATTCTCATCATGGTGTTTCCATCTGTTAAAGTGTTAGTAATGTCTAAAAAAAAAAAGGGTTTTGCATTTAGAAGAGCTTAAAAAGCTGATCTAAATGCAAAAAAATGTATCTCTCAAACCGCTATGGTTTAAGAGATACGGGCGTTTCGAGTTTGATTTCTCCTACTGACAGGCACAGTAGGAAAGCTGTCAGCAGGAGATCCATGTCGGTCAACACAGAGGCGCTTGAGAAGTGCCGAGATCTCGTTACTTACACGGAATCCCTTCATTGGAATGGTCTAAAACGTGTGTCTAGTGTTCAGGCAATGAAGGGATTCCGTGTAAGTAACGCGATCTCGGCACTTCTCAAGCGCCTCCGTGTCGACCAACACGACTCTCCTGCTGACAGCTTTATAGCTGTCAGTAGGAAACAGCAAACTTTAAACGCCTGTATCTCTTAAACCATAGCGGTTTGAGAGATACGTTTTTTTTGCATTTAGATCAGCTTTTTAAGCTTTTTTTTAGACATTACTAGCACTTTAACAATTCCAGTCCAAGGAAACTTACTTGCCTACTTCTTCAAGTTCTTGGGCTCGATTCTATTACCAACGCTAAAAAAAACAAAAAAACAGGCATTTTTTTTAAGTCATGTTTTAGTATCCTATTACCCGAGGTGTGAAAGCAAAATCAGCGTTAATTATATGCACCGCCAGTCAAAAAAAAAAGCCCATAGGAAACAACTAGTAGCATTCTATTACCTACGTTCAGTATTACCGAGTGTTTTGTGATTATATTTTCTGTCAGTAATCCTGCGCCTCAGAGTTGAGGCATAGAAGCCACAATAACAGTTTCAAAACCATCATTGTTCGAACAAAAGCAGTGCAGAATACAGTATAGATCATAGAAGTCTAACATAGAGTGCCCTCCATCGACATATTAACCCCCCCTTTGAAATTCTACTTATAATGCTTTCTTTCACCATTTTAACCCCTAGAGTGCCAAGTGGGTACATTGTACGAGTTCGCACAGCTGTACCTGCTGTGCCAAGCTCGTACAAGGTACACCTTAAATGCGGTCACTGCATAAGCCGGTATAACCGGCATGCAGTGGCTACATTTAAAAAAAAAAGTTCCCTGGCACTCTTGGGGGGACATGAGGATCACTCCTCATGTCCCCCCAGGTATTGATCTCCCAGCCGATCGCGCTGGGAGATCAATATTTACCAAGGAGAAGCAGAGCTTCTCCTTCCTGCTCTCTCCTACCCGAACTTCCGGGTAGGAGTGGGCGGGACCGGGGGAAGCCTCCTAACGTCATCGGTGACATGTTCACCGATGACGTTAAGGAAGTTTCCCCGGTCCCATTCACTCCTACCGATGGTAGGAGTGAAAGGCAGGAGAGCTATTGCTCTCCTGCGGTCGCCAGATTGATCTCCCAGCACAATCGGCTGGGAGATCAATAACTGAGGGGACATTGCTTTGCAATGCGCTGGAGACCCCTTTGACAGTCACAGGGTCAGTTGTGCTGTAGCACATTTTTTTTGCAATGCATTGGACACCCCTGTGGAAGACAAAGTGTTTTTCTTTTTCTTTTCTTAATTTTTACTTATTTAGACCTCATTGGGGGACATCAGGGGTCCTGAAGCCCCCCAACAAGGTGTGTAAAAAAAAAAAAAAAAAAAAAAAAGGAAAACAATGCGTGCCCCACGGGGGGGGGGGTCCATCGCAGTACTTTGCAATGCGTTGGACTCCCCTGTGGCACACACATTTATTTGTTTTTTATTCTGACCTTGTTGGAGGGTAATCAGAAGTAGACCTGATCCCCCAACGAGGTATGAATAACAAATAATAAAAGAAAAAAAATTAACCCTCTGTGTGCCACAGGGAGTCCAATGCATTACTTTGCAATGCATTGGACACCCCTGTGGAAGACAAAGTGTTTTTTTGTTTTTTTTTCTTAATTTTTACTTTATTTAGACGTCATTGGGGGACATCAGGGGTCCTGAAGCCCCCCAACAAGGTGTAAAAAAAATAGGAAAACAATGCATGCCCCACAGGGGGATCCAACGCAGTGCTTTGCAATGCGTTGGACCCCCCTCCCCCCGTGGCACACACGTTTATTTATTTTTTATTCTGCCCTTGTTCGGGGGTCATCAGAAGTAGACCTGATCCCCCAACAAGGTATGAATAACAAATAATAAAAGAAAAAAAAATTAACCCTCTGCGCGCCACAGGGGGTCCAATACAATTCTTTGGAATGCATTGTACACCCCTGTGTCGGACAAAGGATTTTTCTTTTTTTTTCCCTTCATTATTTTTTATTCAGATCTCATTGTGGGGCATCAGTTCTAATGCCCTCCAATGAGGTCTACATACATACATACATATATATATATATATATATATATATATATATATATTTTTTTTTTTTTTTTTTTTTTTTTTTTTTTTTTTTTTTTTGGGGGGGGGGACACAAAACCTGCATGTGTTACAGGTGGGTCCAATACAAGTGGTTTACAATGCGCTGGATCCCCTGTGGCACACACATTTTTTTTCCCATTATTTTTTATTCAGACATCATTGGGGGGCATGAGAAGTGGTACTGATGCCCCCCAATAAAGTATGAATAAAAAAATAACAGCTAAAAAAAATTAACTCTTTGTGTGCAACAGGGTGTCCAGTGCATTGCTTTTCAGTGCATAGGACACCCCTGTGGCATGCACACAAAATGCCTCCAATCCCCCCCAACCACATACCCTACCCACCAGCCTAGTTCCACAGCCTACTGGCATTCCCATTCCCCCAGTCTGACCCCCCAGCCTGATTCCACTGCCTACTGGTAGACCCAAGTGCCAGTACGCACTGGATTCAGGCTGGGAATCAAACAGTGCATGAGGGGACTTACAGTGCACACTGGTAACCACAAATCCCCCATATGCACTTACCTCCCCACCATCACCACCGCCACACTTACTCGCTGCCCACTGGTAGATATACCCACTTACACAGCCTGACCCCTCGTCCCTTCCCCGACCTGGTTTCTCTGGCACACACAAGTCCTCTCTTACACTGACTTACCACTGGTAGCAATAGAATCACACGTACACTGTTTGCTTCCCCATCCTTGTTCCACTAGTAGGCACGCACCTGGCACCCAATATGGTATGTCAACCCACAGCAGTGGGGCACTATTTTTTGTAGGCTGGCAGGAGGTCCTCCTAGGAAATCCCATAATGTTGAACCATTTCCGTATCTTTGAAGTGACTGATTTGTAAGAAAAACAATTTTTTTTTCTGTAGCACCAAATTCTGGAAATAGTTGTGCACTCTAACTTAGGGGTAGAAAAGCAAGTCACAGCTCATTAGATGCGGCAGGTTATCTTCTTTCCAAAATGTAATAGTTTCTGTACCCTTTCTTCACTACTGTAGTTGATATAACCGTTTTTGTACAGGAAAGTATTATTTGAGAAAATATTAGAAAAATCAGAGGTTGTTGTAGGTGTCGTTTTGCACTTCTAGCACCCCCTACGGTAGATCAACTCATACCAATAGGGTGTCGTTTGACTCCTAAGAGCACTAGCTAGTGAATGCAGTTGAAAATTGCATGGTTTTCACAGAGATCCATACATTTAAAGGGGCAGAAATGTAAAAAATTCAATTTTTTTCCTATAGTGCCACCTTCTGGAAGCATTTGGGCACAACAGGTTTGGAGTAAGAAGGCAAGTGGCCCCTCATTAGATGCGGCAGGTTATCCTCTTTACAAAATGGTATGGTTTCTCTACCTTTCCTGCATATCTATAATGGTTATGACACTTTTCGTGCAGGCAGATAATTTCAAAAACAAAAGTGTCAGGTTTAGGTAAGTGTTCCAACCACCCACATATTGCATGTTATCCCACACAAATGGGGCAACATTTTTCCCATGTTGGTAGAAGGTACTGAATACAGTAGGAAATGTTATGGTTTTCAAAGATTTTGGTATCTTTGAAGTGGTGGAAATGTAAAAAAAAACATGTATTTATTCCTATAGCGCCACCTTTTGGAAATAATTGAGCTCTTCAGCCAGGGGGTAGAAAGGCAAGTGACCCCTCATGTGATGTGGGTGAATGTGTACGTTCCAAAATGGTATACCTTTTATATCTTTCCATCATGTCACTAACAGTTATGAACATTTTAGTACAAGCAGCCATTTTCGAGGAAGCAAACAGGTAGGTGTATTTATGTGGTTCTGGCACCCTTAAGGTAGGTCGACTCATACCAATGAGGTGTCAGTTTTCTCCAAAGAGCACTAGCTAATGAATACATTTGGAAATTCCATGGTTTTCACAAATTTCAGTACATTTGAAGGGGCAGAAATATAAGAAAATGCCTTTTTTTTTCTTTAGCGCCACATTCTGGAGGCATTTGTGCACTCCAGTCTTGGGGTAACAAGGCAAGTCACCCATCATTAGATGCGGCAGGGTGTCTTCTTTTCAAAATGGTATGGTTTGTGTACCCTTTCTTCACTTCTGTAGTTGTTATAACCATTTGTGTACAGACAAGTAATGTTTGAGAAAATGTTAGAAAAATTTGAGGTTGTAGTAGGTGTCGTTTTGCACTTCTAGCGCCCCCTGAGGTAGGTGAACTCATACCAATGAGGTGTCATTTTTCTCCTAAGAGCATTAGCTAATGAATACAGTTGGAAATGCCATGGTTTTCACAAATTTCAGTACATTTGAAGGGGCAGAAATGTAAGAAAATGCCTTTTTTTTTCTTTAGCGCCACCTTCTGGAGGCATTTGTGCACTCCAGTCTTGGGGTAACAAGGCAAGTCACCCATCATTAGATGCGGCAGGGTGTCTTCTTTTCAAAATGGTATGGTTTGTGTACCCTTTCTTCACTTCTGTAGTTGTTATAACCATTTGTGTACAGACAAGTAATGTTTGAGAAAATGTTAGAAAAATTTGAGGTTGTAGTAGGTGTCGTTTTGCACTTCTAGCGCCCCCTGAGGTAGGTGAACTCATACCAATGAGGTGTCATTTTTCTCCTAAGAGCACTAGCTAATGAATACAGTTGGAAATGCCATAGTTTTCACAAATTTCAGTACATTTGAAGGGGCAGAAATGTAAGAAAATGCCTTTTTTTTTCTTTAGCGCCACCTTCTGGAGGCATTTGTGCACTCCAGTCTTGGGGTAACAAGGCAAGTCACCCATCATTAGATGCGGCAGGGTGTCTTCTTTTCAAAATGGTATGGTTTGTGTACCCTTTCTTCACTTCTGTAGTTGTTATAACCATTTGTGTACAGACAAGTAATGTTTGAGAAAATGTTAGAAAAATTTGAGGTTGTAGTAGGTGTCGTTTTGCACTTCTAGCGCCCCCTGAGGTAGGTGAACTCATACCAATGAGGTGTCATTTTTCTCCTAAGAGCACTAGCTAATGAATACAGTTGGAAATGCCATAGTTTTCACAGATTTCAGTACATTTGAAGGGGCAGAAATGTAAGAAAATGCCTTTTGTTTTCTTTAGCGCCATCTTCTGGAAGCATTTGTGCACACCAGGCTTGGGGTAACAAGGCAAGTCACCCCTCATTAGATGAAGCAGGTTGTCTGCTTTCCAGAAATATATAGTTTTATATAGTTATTCCACTGTTTTAGGGTAGCTTTACCACAAAAACCGTAGAATGCGCATATTAGTTTATAAAGTTGAAAATGTAATTTTGCGCTGCTGGTGATTAGGGCTCTACGCTAGCCATGGACGTAGGTAAAACTATACAAATTTGGTATTTTTTTACTTGGGGGACTCGGGGCTTTTTCAAATAATTTAAACTTTTTCAATCAATGTAAATGTTTTTGATACATAGTATGTGATTTTAGCAAAATGAGTAAATTTTCACTTTTTTTGTGATTATGACATCATAGCTTTTTGCACGATGTAAAATTCTCTTCATGTAAGGTACCACGAGAAAGCTCAATTCGTTCTGAAAAAAACAATATATAGTTTTCCATGTTTAACTAAAAATGCCCAGAGGAAATCAAGCCTAAACAGAAGGATAGCAAAAATGCTGAAAAAGTGTCTGGCCTGCAGGGTACAGGAAATGGCACAAGCCTCTGGCACTGAAGGGGTTAATTCGAAAAATATTGTTCACATTCAACATTTTAACCCCCCCTTTGAAATTTGGCTGATAGTGCTCCCATACAGAGATACAGTACAGTTATTCTTATATACAGATATTTAATACAGAGTAATATATTGGTTTATACAGAAATGCAATACAGACTATGGAATTGATATATACGGAAATACAGTACAGAGTATGGTATTGTTATATACAGAAATATAGTATAGAATATGGTTTTGTTATATACAAAAATGCAATTCAGAGTATGGTATTGTTATATTCAAAGATACAGTACAGAGTAGGGTATTATTATATACGGATATATAATACAAAAATAGAAATATAGTAAAGAGTCTGTTTTTTTAATATACAGAAATACAGTACAGAGTATGGTATTGTTATATCCAGAGATATAGCATAGCACAGAATAGGATATTCTTATGTATGGGTATATAATGCAGAGTATTGTATTGTTACATACAGAAATATAGTAAAGAGTGTGGTTTTGTAATATATAGAAATACAGTACCGAGTATGGTATTGTTATATACAGCAATATAGTACAGAGTAGGATATTCTTACATATGGATATATAATACAGAGTATTGTATTGTTGTATACAGAAATATAGTATAGAGTATGGATTTGTAATATACAGAAATACAGTACAGAGTATGATATATTTATACACAGAAATACAGCACAGAGTAGGGTATTCTTATATACAGATATAATATGCCGAATGTAGTATTGTTATATACAGAAATATTGTATAGAGTATGGTTGTGTAATATACAGAAATGCAGAGTATGGTATTGTTTTATACAGACATTACAGACCATAGAGGGGTATTCAGATATACAGATATATAATACAGAGTATTGTATTGTTTTATACAGAAATGCAATGCAGGTTATGACACTGATATATACAGAAATACAGTACAGAGTATGGTATTCTTTTATACAGAGATAAAGTACAGTGTGGGGAATTCTTATATACAGATATATATGTATTGGTTTATACAGAAATGCAGTACAGGTATGGCACTGATATATATGGAAATATATTACAAAGAATTGTATTGTTATATACAGAAATATAGTATAGAGTATATTTTTTTAATATACAGAGATACAGTAAAGAGTATGATAAATGTTATATACAGAAATACAGTACAGAGTAGGTTATTCTCATACACATATATATTATACATAATGTGGTTTGGTTATGTACAGAATTATAGTACAGAGTATGGAACTGTAATATACAGAAATACAGTACAGAGTATGATATTGTTATATACAGAAATACCAAACAGAGTATAAGGTATTCTTATATACAGATATATTATACAGAGTATGGTATTGTTATATACAAAAACATATAGTATGATTTTGTTATATACAAAAATTCAACACAGGGTATGGTATTGTTATATTCAGAGATACACTACAGAGTAGAATATTCTTATATACGAATATATAGAAAACAGAATGGTATTATTATATACAGAAATATAGTAAAAGGTATGGTTTTGTAATATACAGAAATACAGTATAGAGTATGGTATTGTTTTATACAGAGATACAGTACAGAGAGGGTTATTCTTATATACAGATATTTAATACAGAGTGATATAGAAATGCAATACAGGATATAGAATTGATACATACGGAAATACAGTACAGAGTATGGTATTGTTATATACAGAAATATAGTATAGAATATGATTTTGTTATATACAAAAATGCAATTCAGAGTTTGGTATTGTTATATTCAAAGATATAGTACAGAGTAAGGTATTTTTATATATGGATATATAATACAGAGTATGGTATTGTTATATACAGAAATATAGTAAGGAGTGTGGTTTTGTAATATATAGAAATACAGTACAGAGTATGGTATTGTTATATACAGCAATATAGTACAGAGTAGGATATTCTTACATCTGGATATATAATACAGAGTATTGTATTGTTGTATACAGAAATATAGTATAGAGTATGGATTTGTAATATACAGAAAGACAGTACAGAGTATGATATATTTATACACAGGAATAGAGTACAGAGTAGGGTATTCTTATATACAGATATAATATGCTGAATGTAGTATTGTTATATACAAAAATATTGTATAGAGTATGGTTGTGTAATATACAGAAAAGCAGAGTATGGTATTGTTTTATACAGACATTACAGACCATAGAGGGGTATTCAGATATACAGATATATAATACAGAGTATTGTATTGTTTTATACAGAAATGCAGTGCAGGTTATGACACTGATATATACAGAAATAAAGTACAGAGTATGGTATTGTTATATACAGAAACATAGTACAGAGTATGTTTTTGTAATATACAGAAATACAGTACAGTGTAGGGTAGTCTTATAAAGAGAAATTTAGTACAGAGTATGGAATTGTTATATACAGAAATATAGTATACAGTATGATTTTGTTATATACAGAAATGCAGTACAGAGTATAATATTGATATATTTAGAAATACAGTACAGAGTAGGGCATTCTTATATACAGATATACTATACAGAGTATGGTATTGTTATATACAAAAATATAGTATAGATTATGTTTTTTTTAATATACAGAAATATAGTACAGAATAGGATATTGTTTTATGCAGATACAATACAGTATATAATACAGAAATATAATATGGAGTATGGTTTTATAATATACTGAATTACAGTACAGAGTATCATACAGAAATACAACACAGAGGAGGGTATTCTTTATATATATATATATATATATATATATATATATATATATATTATACAGAGTACTGTATTGTTATATACAGAAATGTAGTATAGATAATGGTTTTATGATATACAAAAATACAATACAGAGTATGGTATTGTTTTATACAGCGATACATTACACAGTGGGATATTCTTATATACAAATGTATAAAACAGAGTATTATATTGTTTTATACAGAAATGCAATACAGGTTATGGCTTTGATATACACAGGAATATAGTACAGAATATGGTATTGTTATATACAGAAATAAAGTATAGAGTATGGTTTGTTATATACATAAATGCAGTACAGAGTATAATATTGTTAGATTCAAAGAAACGTTACAGAGTAGTATATTCTTATATAAGGATATATAATTCAGAGTATGATATGTTATATATATAGAGATATAGTAAAGAGTATGGTTTTGCAATATACAGAAATACAGTACAGAGTATGATATTGTTATACACAAAAATACAGTACAGAATAGGGTATTCTTAAATACAGATATATTATACAGAGTATAGTATTGTTATATACAGAAATATAGTATAGAGTATGGGATTGTAATATACAGAAATAAAGTACAGGGTATGGTATTGTTTTATACAGAGATACAGTACAGAGTAGGATATTTTTACATACGGATCTATAATACAGAGTCTTGTATTATTATATACAGAAATATAGTAAAGAGTATGGTTTGGTAATATACAGAAACACAGTACAGAGTATGGTATTGTTTTATACAGAGAATACAGTACTGAGTGGGGGATTCTTATGTACAGATATAGAATACAGAGCATTATATTGTTTTATACATCAGTGCAATACAGGTTTTGGCATTGATATATACAGAAATATAGTATGGAGTATGGTATTGTTATATACAGAAATGAAGTACAGAGTTTGGTATTGTTATATCAAGGATAAAGTACAGATTAGAATATTTTTATGTTTGGATATATAATACAGAGTATGGTATTGGTCTATATAGAAATATACAGTAGTAAAGAGTATATTTTTGTAATATACAGAAATACAGTATAGAATATGGTATTGTTTTATGCAGATACAGTACAGATTGGGGTATTATATACAGAGTATTGTCATATATAGAAATACTGTATAGACTATAGTTTTGTAATATACAGAAATACAGTACAGAGAATTATATTGTTATACACAGAAATACAGTACAGAGCTGGG
Organism: Rhinophrynus dorsalis; assembly: GCA_037306005.1. Lineage (NCBI taxonomy): Eukaryota > Metazoa > Chordata > Amphibia > Anura > Rhinophrynidae > Rhinophrynus > Rhinophrynus dorsalis. Next base: position 67,644,715 of record CM074718.1, on the reverse strand, counting down.
TATGCTTATAAACAGAAATTTAGTACAGAGTATAGTATTGTTATATACAGAAATATAGTATAGAATATGGTTTTGTTATATACAGAAATACAGTACAGAGTATGGTATTATTATATACAGATATATTATACAAAGTATTGTATTGTTATATACAGAAATATAGTATAGAGTATGGTTTTGTTATATATAGAAATACAGTACAGAGTAGGATATTCTTACATACGGATATATATAATACAGAGACTGGCATTATTATATACAGAAATATGATAAAAGGTATGGTTTTGAAATATACAGAAATACAGTACAGAGTATGATATTGTTATACACAGAAATACAGTACAGAGCAGGGTATTCTTATACATAGATATACAGAGTGTGGTATTGTTATGTACAAAAATATAGTGTAGAGTTTGGTTTTGTAATATACAGAAATATAGTACAGAGTATATTGATAGATAAATTGATAGATAAAGAGGTTTACTAAATACAGTATAGCGTATGGGAATTATATATATTTAGACACATAGTACAGAGTATGGAATTGTTGTATACAAATAAATAATATAATGAATTGTAATATAAATATAAATGAATTACTGATCAGATTACATCAGATATTAGCCAAAGATGTTTATGATTCAGGGATTCTGGCTTGATGGTTAGGTTTCATGGGGAGGGCTATTACCAGAATGCACTGAGAAGGGGAGGCATGGTGGCAGATCATCTATGTCCAATTCATCTCCTCTTTTGTGCTTCGGAGGTAGTCACCACTGGATTTTGGAAAAATGAGCTGGCAGCATTGTTTGAAAAAGAGGATTTTGGTCTTACCTGTTAAATCCTTTTCTCTTAGATCATATAACTCACAGGTACCATGGGGGAGGTGACAGCTCCTCCCAGTGGGCTGGAACAATTCTAGAAGAAGTGCAGGGTGGAGCCTCCCCTTCCTCCATAACAGGCTACCCCACTAGTCTCGCCCCAGATAGATTTGAGAAAAGCCTACTAAGTAGGAGAGCAAGAAGAAAGAAAGGAAACCTCCTGTGAGCAATGAACCCAAGAGGACCCCCACGTCCAGCTACAGGAGACCGAGGATGGTCCCTTTCACTGAGTGGGAGACCTGTGAGTTATATGAACTATGATAAAAGGATTTAACTGGAAAGACTAAAATCCTCTCTTCTCTGTCTTCCAATATAATTCACAGGTACCATGGGGATATACTAACATTGAACTCCCAGTGTGGGAAAGGACCAAACGCCGGTCCCCATGATACCAGAGTTCCCATGGACTATCCAGGACATGGAAAAACCCAAACTCACTAAGTGTCAACTGACACTGAATAACAAATAACAGAGCATACAAGAACTACTTGAAAACGAGAGAAATCTCAATGTATTCTTCCTGGTAAAACATTTTCTAAATAAATAAATAAATAAATAAAATAAATAAACTAGAGCCAACAGGGATCAACCAGTTAATGAGCTATAAGGCACAGGAATGAGAAAGTCTGCCTCCAGGACTTTCCTGACAAAGCTGGCTTCAGCCGAAGCCAGAACATCAACATGGTAGTGTTTGGCAAATGTGTGCACAGAAGACCAAGTGGCTGCCTTTCACAGCTGTTCAGCAGAGGCCTGATTCTTGTAGGCCCAGGAGACCCCAACAGACCTGGTGGAATGCTCTGTAATGCGGAAAGGAACAGGTTTCTTTCTGAGCTCATAAGCCTGGTAGACTTAATCCAAGAGGCAAAAGTGACCTTGGATGCAGCCATACCAGCCCTAGGACCCTCAGGGAAGACATATAAGGCATCAGTCTTACACAATGACTTAGTACGGTGCACATACAATTTAAGGCAATGTAGCAAATCCAATAAGTGGAGATCCCTCTCCTTGTCAGACTCAGGGTCAGGACAAAAGGAAGGCACAACAATCTCCTGATTGATGTGGAACTCAGAGACCACCTTAGGAAGGAATTCCTGGGAAGTACTGAGAACAACCTTATCCTTGTGAAAAACCAGGAAAGGTGGTTTGCAGGACAAGGACTATAATTCAGCAACTCTGACGGCAGAGACCACAGCCAGAAGGAAGGCCACCTTCCATGTCAGAAGATGCAGAGGGATGGTAGCCAAGGACTCAAATGGAGACTGCTGCAAGACTCCCAAAACCAAGTTAAGGTCCCCCTGGGGAGTGGGATTCTTATAGGTAGGGAAAGCATGAGCAACGTCCTGAAAGAAGACTTTGACATTTGGCAAGATGGAAATGCGTCTCTGGTAAAAGACAGAGAGAGCTGAGGTCTGAACTTTCTGTGAACTAAGGATGAGACCTTTGTTCACACCATCCTGTAAAAAGGACAGGACTACCTGTGAGGGCCTGTCAACACACCAAGAATGTAAAATGGACCAAACCCTTGGAAGAGGCTGGTTTCCTAGGCTGGATCATGGTGGAGACCACCTCAGGAATAGCCTTTCCGCCTTAGGATGGAGGCTTCAACAGCCATACTGTCAAAGCCAAGAGCTCCACGTCCTCTCTCCAAAGGTAACCCTGAAGGAGGAGATCCGGTCTGAGTGGCAGAGGAAATGGATCTTAGACAAGGCCATTAGTTCTGGGAACCAAGGCTTCCTGGTCCAACTGGTGGCAAACATGATGACCGTCAGCCATCCATCTGAATCTTCCTCAGCACCCTGGGGATGAGAAGTAAAGGAGGAAAGATCTAGGCCAGATGTAAACACCACAGAATCGACAATGCATCCACAGCGAAAGCCAGAGGGTCCCTCCAGCAAGAGCAAAACATCTGAACCTGGTGGCCATCAGGTCTATCCAAGGAAGACCCCACTTCAAAGTGCTTCTTGTGCCCCCTTGCTTGTTTATGTATGCCACGGCCGTGGCTTTGTCAACTGGATGTGGACTGGACAACCCCTCAGTGGAGAAGAGCAGTACACCAGAGCATGATGAATCGTCCTGAGCTCCAGGACATTGATGGGCTGGAGGGTCTCCTCTGCAGCCCATCTGTCCTGAACCCCCAGGTGACCCAGGATAGCTTCCCAGCCCCTGAGGCTGGCATTCATCGTCACCAGGGTCCAGTCCTGAATGACAAAGGGCTTCCCCTTCTCCAGGTTGGACCTGTCCAGTCACCAAGGCAGATCCTGTCTCACCTTCTGAGGAAGGGATTCACAGAGAATATCTCTGGCTGGGTTGAAAATACACTGAAACCACTGGTAAAATGAACACCCAGCTTCCTTCAGGACACCACGGATCTCTTAAACAAACTAACTGACTTGGGCCCCATTCCAGAGAGCACCAACCTCAGTGTTTAATGTGATGTGTCAATGTTTCAGTGCAGCCATGTTCACTTTCATCAGCACATGGCTGCACTGAAATGTTGACACATCACATTAAACACTGTTTTTTTTAACTTAACCGTGCGAGTGCTAGTTGATTTCATGCTTTTGGTACACTTATGAGTATTCCACTCAACTTCAGCACCCAGATTGTCTCTGTTTAAAGGGGATGTATCACTTTACCAAACGTTTCCCTTAATCTGTTTGTTTTAGATAATGTAACAATGCTGGGGGGGGGGGGAGCGGCGGCGGTGGGGGGGCATCAAAATGCACTTTTGCCTGTGTAGACAAAAATCCTTGCACCGGCCCTGTATGGATGTAGAATCCCTTTACAACACCATTCCACAAACAGACATGCTAAAGAGGTACAATCCTGGAACAAACCATTGAATCACAGGTGATAAAATTACATTCCTAGTGACTTAAATGGGGCTCTAAACCCCTTGAATGCTACAGAGGTCTTCAAAGTGTTGCTTCCAAAATCAACTTAAAGGAATAGTAACACTTTCTATGTAAAAATATATATATTGTAAGATTTATCCTCCTGAGTAAAACAAGGGCACTCCTAATGCTAAGAGGGGTTTTATTAAATAGTTATTGCAACTTGAGTCTTTTAGGTGCAATTGCTCAGTGGCCTGAAATTGTACAGTGGCGCTGTTGCTACACCATACTATGCAGATTTATGGTCAATAGACCAGAGCTGTTCATAGGATGGTGTAGTAACAGCGCCACTGTACAATTTCCGGCCATTGAGATATTGCACCTAAAAAAAATTCACGTTTGAGCCACAATAAATATTGAATAAAATACCTCTCAGCAATATAAGTACACTTGTTTTACTGACAAGGATATGCCCTACAATATATATATGTTCTTACATATTAAATGCTACTATCCCTTTAATCATAGGAGAGACAACCCTCTGAGCGGCAGAGGGGTGTGCAAAGCATTACAAAGCAATGAACTGAGTGCCCCTCTGCCATTCAAAGGGTTAAATTACCAGTGATCTGTGGGCTTTTAACCCCTTGAATGTTAGTATTCAAGGGTTTAACCCTTTGAGTGTCAGAGAGGTACGGAACACATTTCTTTGCAATGCGTTCCGTACCCCTCTGGCACTCAAAGGGTTAAAAGACATTTGAATCCATAAGAATTTGAATTAATGTTATTTGTTCCCTACGGTGTAGTTTGCTCCTGAATTAAACCTACAGAATATCAACATCTGACTCTCACCTATAGGCATAACATTTGCACATATGCTACAAGCTTGTACGACAATGAAATCATTAGGGATTATGCTGATTTAGAAAAAAAATAAGAAAATGGACAGCTAAAACAATCAGAACAAAAAGGCAGAACAGGATTCTAAAGTAGTAGCTGTGAGCCGCTAGCTACATCTAGTGGAAGATGGAAGTATTTTTTTCTGTAAGAATCACACTGTTGGGAGCTACAGATGGTTGGTGGCAGCTTAGGCCTATTGTAGTGTAACTATCAACCCTTTCAGTGACATAGGAGTGTGCGACATTTCTCTGGCACCCAAAAAAAAAAAAAAAAAGCTAAATATGTTCAAACTAAAAGAGGTGCATGCTATAGGGGGAAAACTCAAAATTCTCCTAGAGGAGGACAAAAAAAAACAAAAAAACATTTTAACCCTTTGAGTGCCAGAGGGACATTGCTTTGTTTCTGGACTTTTTATTTTCTCCGTACAGTGAAACTGGTTTTCCACAGATTCATTCACTTCTCTTTTAAACATACAGCACCAGTTAATTTTTAAAAAACATAAAGAATAAAAGAAGGGTGCCCAATAGTGCAATATTATCTGTATAGATCGTACGTAAGAGACTTTAGTATACTCACAACTGTACATGTTGAAATATAAGCTGACAGATGCAAGTAAGGAAAAATGAGTCCCGTCTCAGTTCAGGCCACAAGTGAATCAGGTATTCTGAGCAGCTTGAAATCAGAATGCTGTACACGGCTCCATTCAGAAAAGGTATCACACTTTATTAAAAATAAACTTATATAAAATCAAAATAATGAAATAATAATACAGAAGTATCCTAAAGTTTTACGTGGCTATAAACGCCACATTCTCAAAGAGAAAATTACAACTTCTGATCATAAAAGAAAGGAGTCGGCAATACGGAAATATTTAAATATCCCCCTCCTTCATTGGTCCATTGATAAGTTTATTTTTAATAAATGTTGATACTTTTTCTGATTGGTGCCGTATACAGCATTCTGAGTTGTTATATACCGGACACTTTGTTTGACTGTAAGAGGAAAAAAAAAAGAAAAAGAGAATGTTATATGCCAATGCCCAAAATTTCATACCTCCTAACATTTCCATCTGCCAGGCCAGGGGTATTCAAATTCAATTCTCAAGTCCACCCTGTTGGTTTTAAGGATTTCTCTGATTAAGCACTCGTGAGTTAAAGCAGAACTACCACCATAAGTAAAGTCACCCTGCACTAATTAGGCAGCTTGCGACTAGCTTAATAATAGTTATATTACCTTTGAGCAGTACCCCATTCCACAGAAATCCTTAATCTTCCGAGACCAGAAGCCAGGAATCAGCACAGACATCTTGTCTGCGCGCCTGCGCTGTCAGTTCCTGTCTCTCTTCAGAAGTCCCGAAAGGCACCAGAAGGGACTGATGACGCAGGCATGCAGACTGCACTAACTTGGCCGTCAGTCTCGGAAGATTAAGGATTTCTGTAGAATGGTATAGTTCTGAGAGGTAATATGTTATTAAAGGGATAGTATTACTTCAAAATTACTATCCCTCATATTGTAGCCCTTAATAAACTGAGTTAAATGACACCAGCGTCATCTCTCAAATCTTTATGGTTTAAGAGATAGCCACTTTCAAAGTTTCCTCTCTCCTGCTGTCAGCGTTCTGCTGCCAGAAGGAGAATCCGGTCCCGGGACAGGCGGAGGCTCTTAAACAGAGCCGGTATCTCGTTATGGAAGGAAAAATGATTAATTGAAACAGTCTGCTACGTGTGCTTGGAAACCAAGCACACGTAGAAGACTGTTTCAATGAATCATTTTTCCTTCCATAACGAGATATCGGCTCTGCTGAAGAGCCTCCGCTTGATTCAGAGACCGGATTCCCCTGCTGGCAGCAGATCGCTGACAGCAGGGGAGAGGAAACTTTGAAAGTGGCTATCTCTTAAACCATAAAGCTTTGAGAGATGCCGCTGGTGTCATTTAACTCAGTTTATTAAGGACTACAATATGAGGGATAGTAATTTTGAAGTAATACTATCCCTTTAAGCAAGTCGCCACCTGCCTAATTATTGCAGCGCGACTTTACTTATGGTGGTAATTCCACTTTAATTCATTTTGATTGGCCCACCAGTGCTCAAATAGGGAAATCATTAAATCCGGGACTGCTGGTAGTGCTTGAGGACTAAAGTTGATTTTAGGTTATTTATATTACTAAGAAAATTGGTGCCTTTCTGAACCAAACCAACTGTGCCATAGGAAAGAAATAAAAATCCCCCACATTCCATTTAAATAATTGGGCATTTTAATTTGTTACTTATGGTAGAGTTGGTGTGCCTCATAATTCAAAGGGAGTAAAATATCTATTTAAATTAATTAGATTTTTTTGTTCCCTGTGGTGCAGTTGATTGCAATAATGTTCTGTGTGTACAGTGTGAAGCTGTTGTTGTCTCACCACGGGTTGCCATGTGATATGCTTAGAGATAAAACATGTGCCTCTAACACTGGGACGCTGGGCATGCAGGAAACAGCCTGTCTCAACACAATACTGCCACCTCCAAACAAGACAAGTGAAAGTAACTTTCTCCCTCACAACTGTGATCCAGATTTCTGTGCAACAGTGTACAGTATGAATGTTCCGTTCATGATCAGGCTGGCATCTGTTAAGACCATGTTCCATTCCGGTATTACAAAGTGACATCCCTGAGTCAGATGAAGACAACGTAACCATTAAAATAGAATCTCCCTCGTCCAGGGGGACAAGGTCATGCAGTGAGACAGGTGAGAGCACTGTCGCAACCAGCTTCTGAGGATATCCAGTTGGAGTTCTCTCATGTTGAACTGGACATAAGGAACCGCTTCCAGGGCTGACACCAGGCATCCCAGGATCCTCATGTAATCCCTTATTGTTGCTGAAGGCCATGCTAAGGCTTCAAATACATCCAGAAACAGGATCTTGTCTTCTGGTAAGAACACGCACCCTTGAAGAATGTTGAACTTCATTCCCAGGAAAAACAAGTCTAATGCAAAAAATAGAGAGAAGAGCGCAAAAAACACTTTAGAATAGCATCTGTATATACTTAATATATTCTCCTCTCCAATGTGCTTATACTCACTAGACAATTAAGATAAAACAAGCTCCTCTGTTGATACTGAGAGAATTCGATCCTCACGGCTACCCATCGGATCAAATCCGGTATCAAGCTGAAGTCTCAATGTCAGTGTCTTTCCAGTTACCTTTAGGGAATGATGCATCTCCTCACAGGATTCTTTGGTAATCTTCAGTAAGGCCTTGACAAATCAACTGTAAACTTTCACAGTTGCCCTTCCAATGAAGATCCAGACTCTTGCTGGTGTGTCTTAGTGGTACAGAAAGAAATAGCTCAATACCACATTTGATCTAGTGAGTGGCTGTGAGGACGGAGTTCTATAAATATCAACAGAGGAGCTTGTTTTATCCTAATTGTCTAAGTACATTGGACAGGAGCAGATATTGACTATATACAGATGCTACTCTAAAGTGTTTTTTGTGCTCTTTTTTCTGTTTTTTGCATTACAATTATTTGTACCAAGTGTAGCTGTGTACATTACGAAGAAGCTGCAGACCTGGAGAACATTTATTATACATTAAATTACCTGTCCTGTTACTACCCAACACTTTATTATCATCAAGGGTGATATTTTAACCTACAGAGTGCATTGTAGGATTTGTTTTTTTGTAAATAGTTTTTCTTGTTTCACCGAGGAAAAACAGGGTCTGGGATGGAATCGCAGAGGACTTCTTGAGATTGAGGACCCAGTGGTAATGAACTCGGATGTGAGTCCTTAAGTGGCACGAAGCGACCCATCTTTGAAAATTTGTCCACAATCATCAATATGACTGTACAGCCCATGGAGCGAGGGAGGTCAACCATAAAGTCGATAGATAGATGTGATCAGGGACGTTCCCCGTTGGCCACTGGCTGGAGCAAGCCCACCGGTAGATGTTGGGGTGACTTATTTTGAGTGGTGCAAGCCGACGTAAAAGCAGCACAATCAGAAAGGAGACTAGGCCACCAGAATACTCATGACAAAGACCAAATTAATTGGTCGCGACCAATGTGGCCAGCAATTTTTGAGGCATGATAGGTCTCTAACAGCTTAATGCGCAACTGCGCTGGAACGAAGCAACAGCCATTAGGTTCGTCAGCAGGTGCTGAAGTTTGGGCAGCCAAAATCTCCTCTAACAGAGGAGACGTAATACAGGTTTGTATTGTAGCTAGGATATGATCAGCTGGAATGAACAGGGACAGTGGAACCTCTTCCCTGGAAGGCAAGCAAAACTGGTGAGACAATGCATCTGCCTTAACATTTTTCGATCCAAGAAGATATGAGACCACAACATTAAAACGGGAAAGAAACAGTGTCCATCTGGCTTGCCTGGAAGACACACACTTGGTCTCAGAAAGATGAGGTTCTTGTGGTCAGTCAAGATTAAGATAGGAGTTTTAGTGCCCTCCAAGAGGTGCCTCCATTCTTTTAGGGCCAGGACAATTGTCAGTAATTATCTGTCCCCAATTTGATATACCATCTCCATTTTGTACAGTTTTCTGGAGAAATATCCACAAGGGCACAAGGCCTCCCCAGGAGCTGAACGTTGAGATAACAGGACGCCCACTCCAATCTCGGATGCGTCAGCCTCCACGGTAAAGGGCAGGGAGGGATTGGGATGCTCCAATATTGGGATTGCAGCAAAAGCTGCTTTCAATTTTTCAAAAGCCAAGATAGCTGTTTAGGACCATTCAGAGGTCTTGGCCCCTTTACAAGTCATGTCGGTAAGTGGTTTGACAATAGAAGTTCTTTATAAATTTTCAGTAGTAATTAGCGAACCCCAGAAATCTTTGGATCGCTTTGAGTCCCATAGGATGAGGTCACTCCAGTACCGCAGACAACTTTTGAGGGTCCATGGCGAACCCGGAGGTGGAAATGACATACTCCAGAAACATTTCCTGGGGCTTATGAAATTCACATTTTTCCAACTTGCAAAACAAGTTGTTCTCACGTAATAGGCTCAAGACTTTGGATACATCAGAGCAATGGATCTCCAGCGTTGGAGAGTGAATGAGGATGTCATCCAAATAAACAACCATGCAACTTTGTAGGAGTTCTCTTAAGACATCATTGATGAATTCCTGGAAGACAGCCGGGGCATTGCACAAACCGATGGGCATAACCAAGTATTCATAGTGCCCACTCTGGGTATTAAAGGCTGTCTGCCACTAGTGCCCTCTTTTATTCGCATCAAGTTGTAAGCGGCTCTCAGATCAAGTTTCGTGAATATTTTAGACCCTTTGACACGATCAAAGAGTTCAGTAATCAGAGGTATGGGATAAGCATTCTTGACCAACCGTTTATTTAAACCACAAAAGACGTAGCACCCTGTCCTTTTTCTTAACAAAAAAAAATCCAGCACCAGCGGGGGATGTGGATTTACAAATGATGCCTCTTGCCAGCGCATCTGACACATCTGAAACATACTCTTCCATAACCTTATTTTTTTCAACAGATAAGGGGTAGATACGACCCCTAGGAGGCATAGTACCAGGCAACAATTCCAAAGTGCAGTTGTAAGGCCTATGTGGTGGTAAAGACCCGGCCTTACCTTCGCTAAAGATGTCTTTAAATGTGTCATACTCCTCGGGGAGGAGTGGAGCAATAGCGTGAGTGAGTCTTATAGGACATGACAGACAGGACTTAGTGCATTGTGGAGACCAAACCTCAATGTCACATGTGTGCCAATCCATCCTGGGGTTATGTTTCTGTACCCAAGGAAACCCCAGAACGATGGCATAATGAGGAGAATTAATTACCTGAAATTTCAGGGTTTCAGTGTGGAGGGCTCCCACCCTCAGGGTTAGCAAAGAGGTTTCATGCATAATTTGTGAGGGCTGCAAGGGTCGCCCATCAATGGCTTCAACAGCCAGAGGAGCAGCAAGCAGCTGCAAAGGGATATTATTACTGGCTGCAATTTCTGCATCAATAAAGCAGCCAGAGGCCCGCTTGTCCAGAATCGCTGGAACTGATATTGACTGATCTGCCCAATAAATGCAGGCCTTCAACATGGGCTTATCTGAAACATTCTCTGGGGAAATTGAAATGCCGCCAATGATTTGTCCCCGGCCTGGACAGGAAAGCATCAAATGTCCAGATCCACCACAGTACACACCAAGTCCCTCCCTCCTTCTGAAGGCCCCCTCCTCTTTAGAAAGCCGGGTAGCACCCGCTTGCCTGGGTTCACTGCCCTCAGAGGCAAGTACAGGAGTTGTGGGAGGTAAGTCAGAAGGATGAGAGGACAATCTGCCTGGAGCCCTCCGCCTGCGCTCATGAAACGTGTTTTGTATTTTTTTTGTGGCACTTTGGCAGATATCTGGTCGGTTAGTTTTACTATCCCAGTGAGGCCAAAGAAGAGCCCCAGAAGGACTCTAAAAGCAGTAAATACAAAATGATGCTATATGTTTGGTTCCCTGATGAAGTGTCCAATTTGACGGATACGAAACGCGTTGGAAAGTTATTTGAGCTTTATCGAATAAAGATATTACCCATATACACCTGTCTTGTGAATATTGCCACTTCTGAAATACGAGGGATAACCCTGGACCAAATACCGGTTGGGTTTAATATTCAGCTGATTATACATCTATATTTGGTGAGTACCACAAATCTGTGGGGGCTCTTTGACATTGGTGAAACAGATCCACTCTTAGATAAGGTTTGTGCCTCTTTTCTTCTTTTCAGATTCTTCTGCAGAGCTGCACTCTGCAGTATACACACTACCACAAGTATTGTTTTAAAAGAGGCAGCATCCGAAGAGTTAACCCTTTGAGTGCCAGATGGATATGCAACTCATTGCGAAGTAATGCTTTGCGTACCCCTCTGGCACTCAAAGGGTTAAAGGATCAACATAACTTATAGAAAAGGAACATTTACTCCACGATTTGAATATATCATCATAACTATATAAAAACATCATTCATGTAAGGCAAAACGGACTTTGATATAAAAGGTATTTCCTGGATGTGTGACACTCCTTTTGTGAATTCGAACTTTAAGCGAAGCTTTATCATCATTTTTAGAATACATTTTTCTTAAAAACTTTTCTCATTTATTTATTTAAGAATTCCTATATATAATGTCAGAGTTTGTTCCTAACACATCTATGCATTTTTTGTATTTATTTAGGAATCTATTGACTCACAAGGATAAGATCTTTACTTTTAGTGCTTTGGGTTGTTTCTTTTGTTTTGTGGCACCTTTAGCTTGCTGATATCGTGTCTCATAGAGGAGGTGCCTAGGTGTGAGCATGCTTTCCCCCTGCTCACGTGCTTTTTGCACAGACAACAGATAGCAACATGCTTAGCTTGAGGATTCTGAGCAAAGTATCTCCATAATGTGGACTTCATGGAATGAGGGGTTCCTGAGGTGGTGGTGCTACTACTACTACTGGGGCTAGATGGTGATGTAATTATACTGCCACTACTACTAGGTGTCAAAGGTGCAGCACTTACAGCAGCAGCAGAGGCACTTATCATATCTAACATTGTGGATGTTAACCTGTGTTGCTGTGTACTCAAAACAGGTGTGTTTGGCTGAGTGGGACTTGGACTTTGAAGAGGCGATGATGCTGATGATGACTGAGGTGACTGTGTGCTTTTTGACATCTGTGCCTGTCCAGGGTCAGACTTTCCAATGTCTTTCTCAAACAGTTTATAGACAGACACAGTGCTCCTTAAAAGTGGTGGAAGATTCAGCCTTTGACTTTCTGCTAACCTTTTAGCCTTGCCATCATCCTCACTCTCAACTTCATCTGTATCTGAACAAGAGAAGTCAGCTGTGTCACTGTCACCTAATATACTTATTTCTTTATTCTTTTTTTTTTAAGTTGTCCACCCTGTGGTCTTATAACAGTCTGTCCAAAAAAATTATAATTGAAAAACAAAATCAACAACTTTTTTCCCCAGTCTTCCCCACCCAGCAAAGAGACAATAACAGCAAGATCAGCAAGCAAATAGATACCTGGCTGCCTGTGTCTTGCCACTCAGTCACATGGAATTTTGGAGTATTTGGGGTCAACCTCCTTCTCCACATAGTGCCCCACTGACTCTCCTAGTACACACTTACACAGAACAAATGTCCTACTAAAAGATTCCCTAAAGTAAACTTCAATTCCCCTATCTTCTCTAGCTCAAACAAGATGTTGCAGAAAAACAGTACTTTTTGCGGGAAATTATTCACCAAGCAGAAAGTGCCATTATCCACCAATTTCAGTCTGAGGCGAAAATTTTCACCCATCCTTAATGAGGACTCTGCAAGTCATGTGGAGGATGGATTGTCAGACTCAGGCTTTGCAGCAGATTTCTTGCTCTGCCAAGTCTGTTTGCACTTTGGTATGGGGCAAACCTGGGAGGCCTGAGGGATTTAAACTCTCTGTGCCCAAAACTGGCTCAGGGAACAAATTCCGCACAGTTTCCTTGCAAAAAAAAGGGAATTTTAGAAGAAATCTGGGCAGAAGAGTGCTTTTGCCGCCAGTGGCATCACTGATGACCTTAATCAGGTCAGGTCCAAAGAGATTATTTCCTTGAAAGAGAAGGGAGACTAGGGGATTCTTTGAAGATTGGCCTATATACCAAATCTTCAGCCACAAAGTGTGATAAGTTTCAACAGATAAAACATTTTCCGTTTCCATTCTTCCTATAGGACCTGCTCTAAGGTGCTGTTAGGAGGAAAGACTGGGGAGTTTTTCTTGCATCTTGGAAAGATATCCAAAGAGGCAGATCCCCCATAAGTGATCTCAGAGACGTGAAGGGCCTCCAAAACCACTCAGAGGTGCCCCTCTGCTAACTGGCAAGGGACAGGCTCATAAGGATCCCCAAAGGACAAGGAACAGTCTATATCTTCTTACTCTGAGTCAACCTCATCATCAGATATTTCCCCAATTAACTGAGTGACCCTTAAAAACAGGATCAGTTTGTCTGATGGGGACATGGGTTGCCATGAGTGTAGGACCCCCTGCATGAGTTTTAATTCAAGCTGGCTCTTGATCGATGTTGGAGGGCCCTGGGGGTGTAGTAGAGGGCCACAGTTCATGAGGGATGTAGGAACCCAGAATATTCCAGTGGAAGCCTAGAATGGTACGAGGAACAGTGGGGTTAAGGAAGCCCCTGAATATTTGTTTGTTTTCCCCATAGGTTCCTTGGGATCAGACATGTCCAGAGAAAGAGTTTTGAACTAGGATAAAACTAGCTCAAAGTAGTAACCAGTGTGTAATGGACCTATGATTCTTTAAGTGCATCTGCAATACATGTAACAGATACTGGACCCCTGTTTTAAGAAAATTATTTGGACTACAAGTGTACATGGGCTTGCAGGGGTTAAATTGTTGTATTTTGTGTGTTATCCCCTTATGGTCTTCATTGTGTTACTTCCCTAATTCATTTACCACTGTTGTATATTCTCCATTGTTGTCTGTGTGATGAGATTAGTTTGTTGCCATGGCTGTCTGTAAAATCTTTCCACTGTACTATATGTTCCTGTCCTGACTGCATGTCACATACCTCCTTCCCCTGGTAATGTGTCAATATAAACCCTGGCTAGTTCCAAAGGCCTTTGTGTAATCAATGAGGGCTATGCATTTTGGAAGGTCGTATATGTTATGTCCTTGTATAATTTGTGTCAGTGTCTGGAAATTGTCCATTGTACTGAAACCGCTCCTGAAGCCTGCTTGATCTCTAGGTTGTGCTGTAGTAAGTATTGAGTCCATTCTTCTTGATAGTACCTTTGTGAAAACCTTCCAGATGACTGACAATAGGCTTATTGGTCATTATTTTTTTAGATCTGCCTTATCACTTTTTTTGTGCAGGACGACTTCTACATTTTTCCATGTTTCAGGCACTTTGCCTAATAGTAGGTATTTTGAAAATAGTTTAGCTAGGGATCTGAATAAGGGTTGACCTCCAGCTTTCAACATTTCAATTGTAACTTTAGCAGACCCAGCTGTTTTGTCATTTTTCATTGATTTCATTGCAGCTTCTGCTTCTTTTACCAAAACTTCTGGCACAGCTTCAGCCTCTGGCACCTTATTCAGCTGTTGTCCTTCATACTAAGATTTCAGTTGCTGTACTTCATCCTTATAAAGATTTGAATGCAATTTTTCCATTAATTTTAGTATTTCTTGCTGAGTTTTTGCTGTTTTACCATCTTCAAGCTTTAATGCAAACATATATATATGACGATACTCATTTTTTATTGGTGTGAACATATACCCTTGAGCTGGAGTGGGGATTTGTATCCCCGCTAGCACTGACTGGTAGCAGGATAATTGAACATCTCATGTGAGTTATATTCCGTTATTATTGATTGCATATAATTTGCAGTGATACTGGCTCGTACCCTCTTTTTTTTTGTTCTGTGTAAAAATAAAAGCCAGCTTCCCAAATAGAAGCTTTCCATCCAACAGACAGGACAGGAATCCAAAAGCAATGAGCCATTATGGGTAGGTGGCTTTAACCCCTTAGGGACCCTTGACGTACCAGGACCGTCAAGGGTAAACTTGCTTGAAAGACCCTTGACGGTCCTGGTACGTCACGTACTTTTTACTTACAGCGCTCTACCGGGAGCGCTGTAAGTAAAAATAGGGCATGAAATAGACCGCTCCAAGATCGGAGCGATCTGTTTCAAGCCCCATAGTGACGCGCCAATACACGTGACAGGTCACGTGTACCGGCACTTCAAAGTGCCCCTATGCGGTCGTTATGGGACGGAAATGTCCCATAACGTCCGATCCTTAAGGGGTTAAAGAAGTAGGCTTTGTTTCCTGTGCAGTCACGTAGGCGTGATGCTTACCCACTGGTGAATTCTGCTAAGGATTGCCAGAAAACAAAAAATAGATATATCCAGCTGCTGTTAGAAGGACACCTACCTAGGTAAATAAAGCTGTTAAAGTGGCAGTGCAGGGTCAGTGTAAGATGGTTTTAAACTATTGGCAGTGCCCTTGACGCTATGGGAATTGAGTTCCCATAGTTTAAAACTATTCTGTTCTCTCTCTAGTACCACTGCAAATAATGGAAATATGCAGGACTGGGTACCATCAGCTCCTCACTCTGTGCTTTTGGGAGATTTCTATTCTCTCAGCAGAAGAATATTGACAGTGGATTTGCAGACATGGGGCTTCTATGGAAATGATAACAATGCTGCTTCCTTCCCCATAAGAGCAAAGAACATGTGAGTATTAAGCTATGGGAACCCTGTTCTCATACCCGTGAAAGTACTGCCAATAGTTCAAAAGGGTCTTATATTGACCTTTTTCTGCCCCTTTAAACAAATTAAGATCCACTTACAGCGTGGGTATTGCTTCCCTATAATCTACACAAATTGTAGTATCTAAATCATTTTTTTTGCTCAATGCACCCCACATACACAATTTGGAATTCTCTGGGTATACCTTACTTTTACAGATCCTTTGTCACGGACAATATGTAGGATTCAAGTACATAAATTATATATTTATTTTTAGCTCTAACAATCATAATGACAATAAAATGCACATTATGGATAACAATATCCATGAATATACATTTGAAAACAAAAATTCACATTTTTATTCAGACCTTTAAATAGAAACAGTTCACCCTAAGCTAGTGTTTTTGGCACACAAATGTGCCTCGGCACCCTGGTTGAGAACCACTGATCTAAATGTATCCATTTAAAGGGATAGTAATGTTTCATGATAAAAGCAGCTCTAACTAATCATAATAGTATTTGGACTTTGGATAGTGTTATTTCAATTCTGTCAGAGTTGTAGTTCAAGAGTAATTCAATGACAAAGTATCCCCCTCCTGCCCCTTTTACTGATGTAACACTGTTCAGCCAGATCAGAAGGGAGGTGCCCAGGTAGATTGCAGAGAGGGACAATCTTCAATTAAGATCAGGGAAAAACCTGAAAAACTTGTCAAGGGGGCAGGACCTTCATTGTTCTCATAGGAAGAAGATTGTCCCCTGCTGTTATCTGTCTGGTCTATGGACTTCATTCCCCATCTGAGAAGAGATGGCTTACACTAGGTAAAAGGGGCGGAAGGGGAAACTTTGCTTGTGAATATCTCTCAAACCATAAAGGTTTGAGAGATAAGACTCGTTCTTCATGTTTTTTTAATACCTACAAAATAAAATAAAGATAAAATGAAATATTACTATCCCTTTAACCCCTTAAGGACCGGAGGGTATGGGACATTTCCGTCCCATAACGTCCGCATAGGGGCACTTTGACGAGCCGGTACACGTGACCTGTCACGTGTATCGGCGCGTCACTATGGGGCTTGAAACAGATCGCTCCGATCTTGGAGCGGTCTATTTCATGCCCTATTTTTACTTACAGCGCTCCCGGTAGAGCGATGTAAGTAAAAAGTACGTGACGTACCAGGACTGTCAAGGGTCGTTCGAGCAAATTTACCCTTGACGGTCCTGGTACGTCAAGGGTCCCTAAGGGGTTAAACTGTATATACCTTGCGCTTTTTGTTTTACCAACAGGTTAATAGGTTTAGAGATATCTGATTTAGAAGTTGGGAAACCTTATCTCAGCAATGTTTTGCTTTCCAACTTTGTCAGATAAAGCTGAATAATTAATTATATAAAGTTTCCAGAAAATCACCTTTCACCAGCTTCTTAGCATGTTTCCACCAGAAGGGTGAAATAAACTGATAAGGAAGAATAATCATGTAAATCCTTTTGAAGCTCCCACTAAGAGGAGGACTTAAAAATATGCTAAATCCTCTTAAAAATTAATAAATAGGTACATCTTAGATAATAGAAACAAAACAGTTTTTAAAGAGATAGGTATGCATTAAACTAAGCCCTTCTTTATGGGTCATAAAATTAGATATTGTCCTCATCACTCCACTAAAGTGGCCGATTACTTGCTCTCCACTAAGTAAAAAGGCCACTAGTCCCTACTCGTTCTCTTTGACCTGTCAGCTGCTTTTGAGACAGTGGAACACCCACTCCTCTTCCAACCTCTCCGCTACCTAGGCATCTGTGATACCACCTTCTCTTGGTTTTCATTATAACTCTCCAACTTCTCCTTCATTATCTTCTACTCTGGCTCCACTTCTTCACCCCCCCATTGTCTGTTGGAGTATGACAAGGTTCAGTCCTGGGCCCCTTGCTCTTTTCAATCTACACTTCTTCCTTTGCAAAACTTACAAACTCCTTTGGGTTTCACCATCATCTCTATCTTCCAAATCTATCTTTCCTCCCCAGACCTCACCCCTTCCCTCCTGTCCTGGGTATCTAATTGTCTCTCTGCTGTGTCTTCCTGGATGTCCAGTAATCTAAAACTTAACCTAATCAAAACCAAGCAGCCTTACCCCGGATATTTACCTCACTGTTAAAAGCACCATCATCACGGTAATCTCCACATCACACTGCCTGGGGGTCACTTTTGACTCTGTCCTATCCTTCATTCCCCAAATTCAGTCAGTCTCCAACCCATGATGTTTCTATCTATATAACATCTCTAGAATTCAACCTTTTCCCACCAAAGAGACTATCAAACTTTGAGTCCAAATACTAATCATGTTCTGTGTCGACCACTATAACTCACTCCTAATTGGCCTTCCTCTCATCTGACTAACCCCACTACAGTCCATAACAGTGGCGTAACTATAGGCTTCCACAATATCCCTCCGGCGCTCTAGTAATGCAGAGCGCTGGGAGATTACATCATCTCCCAGCACTCTGCATTACAGAAGACGACCGCGCGGGAGCTCAACCCATCAATCTGTCTCTCCTAGGAGGTAGGAGATGGGGGCATTGAGGAGGGCCCGGGTGCCACTGTGGTCAGGGGGGGTCCCAAGGCACTTCTTGCACAAGGGCCCGGAGGGTTCTCGTTACGCCTCTGGTCCATAATGAATTCTGCTGCCAGACTAATCTACCTCACACATTGCTTCTTTAATACTGCTCCTCTCTACCAATCCCTAAACTGGCTAGCATATAGAATTAAACTCAAAATGATGTTGCTAAATTACAAAGCCCTTTCTAACACAGCACATCCCTACAATTCATCTCCACATTCACACCCACTTGCCACCTTCACTCCTCCCATTCCTGCCTACAGGACTCCTCCCATGCTGCACCTGAGATCTTGAATTCCCAATCTAGTCCCATCAGATTCTCCCCCCAGACTTAAGACTCTCCCTGAAAACTAATCTCTTCAGGGAAGCCTATCAACTATCTCCATATCCCTAATAAGCAAAGGCAGATCAACAGTCTGTCCAACTTCTGCTCATTCTCATACCATTTAACCCCTTAATGACAGATGACTTACCAGGTAAGTCCCGCAGAAACTGTCACTTAGTGACAGAGGACGTACCTGGTAAGTCACGGAAGTCCGCGTCTCCGTGTGGCTGCACGCCGCTCGGAGACTCATTACTTCTTTGAGAGAAAAAAAAAAAAAAATGTTAGGCGGGCGTTAACGTGACAGCCGCGTACGAACGCGGCTGTCACTAAGGAGTTAAAATAACTCTACCACCAACAATCCCATGATGACCTCATTGTTCACATAGTCTTGTTCTCCCAAACAGACCCACAACTTGCCTGAACCACAGCACTCAAAGGCACTTCTTTCTTGTACCCACTGTCTGGAAGTTTATGTGGCAGGAGGCACTTACACTCCATAGCACTCACTCCTTCTGTGTCCCATCCACCTTCTTCTAGACTGTAAACTCTCAGGAGAAGGACCTTCTGATACTTTTATTTTCTATGTTAAATGTGTACTGTTTAATATCTATTTATGTTTATTCCCTATTGCGCAGCAATGCGGAATAAGCTGGTGCTATATAAATAAAGAATAATAATAATAATAAAACAAAGATAGGCACAAGGGATTTTCAAAATAAATGAACTATAAATAAAAAACAATGCTATGTTGCCTTTTAGCAATACATATCCCAAATCAATTACTGAATGTAAAATAAGAAAGCGTAATATGTGAAAGAGCTTGTAACCTATAAAGGGGATCTCTCACCTAAATATGTGTAATGCTCATTAGAGCATTTATCTAAAACACTGAAAATATTGTTCACTGTATTAAAAAAGTAGTTACATGCACAAAAATTTAAGTTTAAAAAGTGTCCGGCAGCCTACTTCCGGCTTGCTGAACTTTGCCGACCAGAGGCAGCTCAGTCCCACTACCCATCATCCTTGTATGACGGAGGCTGTCTGTAACTAAAGTGGAGCGATCGATATCTAGCCAATGCGATCGCTCCACTTTAGTGACAGACAGCCTCCGTCATGCGATGATGATGGGTAGTGGGACGGAGCTGCCTCTGGTCGGCAAAGTTCGGCAAGCCGGAAGTAGGCTGCCGGACACTTTTTAAACTTAAATTTTTGTGCATGTAACTACTTTTTTAATACAGTGAACAATATTTTCAGTGTTTTAGATAAATGCTCTAACTAATGAGCATTACACGTATTTAGGTGAGAGATCCCCTATAAGGCTGTATGCACAAAAGCAAAGAAGTTATTGCAAATTTGAAAATCACACTGCAATTATTAGATTGTTTAAAAAAAGACCCAAAAATTTATTTGTTTTTCTATAGAAATGTAGTCATAGAAATGTCATATTGCTTATGGTACCCCCAAGATGCTACCTAAACATTACATATAACAGTGAATAGAAAGAGAAGATGTTTATAATTGGTGCACTCTTGATAACATATAACTTTTATTAAAGGGATAGTAATGGTTCACAATAAAAAGCAGCTCCAATTAATCTTCATAGTACTTGGGCCATGGGGAGTGTTATTTCAATACTGTCAGTGTTGTAGTTTAAGAGTAATTGAATGATAAAGTATCCTCCTCCCACCCCTTTTACTGATGTAACACTGCTCACCTCAGAGCAGAAAGTCTGTCCAGATGGATCACAGAGAGGGACAATCTTCAGTGAGCATACAGGAAAAATCTGTCAAGGGGAGGCAGGGTTTTCCTTATGCTAACAGGAAGAAGATTGTCCCTTGCTGTGACCTGTCTGGTCCCAGGACCAGATTCCACATCTGAGGGGAGGTGGCTTACACTAGGTAAAAGGGGCGGGAGGGGGATACTTTATCATTCAATTACTCTTGAACTACAACTCTGACAATACTAAAATAACACTCTCTATGGCCCAAATACTATGAATATTAATCGGAGCTGCTTTTATTTTGAAACATTACTATCCCTTTAAATACAAAAGTTAATCAATAATTCAAACACATAAAATTCAAATTACCAGGCTGGTGTGGAGAACTCTAAATAAAACAATTGTATTATTGTAATGAGTCATAAAACATGAAAAAAATGGCATGAGCCAGTATGTGGGGAACCCCTGATTGGCCTGGTCTTTTCAGTCAGGATGATGAATACTATTTTTACCCCGCCGATAATTATCAAGTAATTCTTTCTAAGCTTAGACTGTGTTTGTGTAGGGCTTATATAAAAAAATAAATCCATCGATGCCAGTCCGATCGCTCATAGCTTTATGGTTTGAGAGATATAAGGTGATAAACTTCTCCCCTCCCTCCCCTTTCATTGATGTCAGCCTCTAACTGGTCAGAAGATGATCCTGGTCCCAGGACCAGCAGGTGGCTCTTCAGCAGAGCCGAAATACTGCAATCTAAACTAAATACTTCATTGGAATGGTCTACGAAGTGTGCTTGTAAACCAGGCACATTTTGTAGACCGTTCCAATGAAGTATTTAATTTTAGATTGTGCTATTTCGATTCTGCTGCAAAGCCGTCTCAAGTCAGCCAACAAGAATCTCCTTCTGTCAGCTTTACAGCTGACATCAGTGAGGGGGGAATTTTATCACCGTATATCTCTCAAACCATAAAGGTCTGAGAGATTGGGCTAGGATCGATGGATTTATTATTTACTTTTTATTTATTTATATAAGACATTACTAACCCTTGAAGTGTATCACGGTGCCCGTGATTCGTGCTAGACTCTGTCTATCACTTGCTGTAGTTCCTCATTGGCTGTCTCATTTCTCACAGCCTATTTAAACCCAGGTTGGGCACTCCCAGATTGCCCTTTCGTGGTGTTTCTGACATCACTTTACCTGATCTGCCTTGTCAGGCTGTTGGGCCTGAGTTACCTGTGTTCCAGTACTCCGTTGTGCCGGTGCTCCTGTGTTCCACTATTCCGTTGTTCCGGTGCTCCTGTGTTCCAGTACTCCGTTGTTCCGGTGCTCCTGTGTTCCACTATTCCGTTGTTCCGGTGCTCCTGTGTTCCAGTACTCCGTTGTTCCGGTGCTCCTGTGTTCCAGTACTCCGTTGTTCCGGTGCTCCTGTGTTCCACTATTCCGTTGTTCCGGTGCTCCTGTGTTCCAGTACTCCGTTGTTCCGGTGCTCCTGTGTTCCAGTACTCCGTTGTTCCGGTGCTCCTGTGTTCCACTATTCCGTTGTTCCGGTGCTCCTGTGTTCCACTATTCCGTTGTTCCGGTGCTCCTGTGTTCCAGTACTCCGTTGTTCCGGTGCTCCTGTGTTCCACTATTCCGTTGTTCCGGTGCTCCTGTGTTCCAGTACTCCATTGTTCCGGTGCTCCTGTGTTCCAGTACTCCGTTGTTCCGGTGCTCCTGTGTTCCAGTACTCCGTTGTTCCGGTGCTCCTGTGTTCCAGTACTCCGTTCCTGAGTGTCAGTGGTGCCTGTCTGCTATTCTCCAGCCGGTTGCGGTCATCTGTCAGGATGGCGGTGCTCACTCCGGTGTAACCTCCTGGATGCTGGCATCTGACTTTCCCTGCTGTCGCTGTGGCGACATTGTTCTCTTTCGCTCCGGCGATCCTCCCTGTTGATTCCAGTGTAAGGACGCTGGTTTACTCCATTAATGTGGTTGCGCTCACACTGTTGGTTCCAGCGTGCGGACGCTGGTTTACTCCATTAATCTGGTTGCTCTCACACTGTTGGTCCCAGCGTGCGGACGCTGGTTTACTCCATCAATCTAGTTGCACTCTCTGTTGGTCCCAGCGTGCGGACGCTGGTTTACTCCATTTAGCTGGTTGCTCTCCCATTGTTGGTCCCAGCGTGCGGACGCTGGTTTACTCCATTAACCTGGTTGCGCTCACATTGTTGGTCCCAGCGTGCGGACGCTGGTTTACTCCATCAATCTAGTTGCGCTCACTCTGTTGGTCCCAGCGTGCGGACGCTGGTTTACTCCATCAATCTAGTTGCGCTCACTCTGTTGGTCCCAGCGTGCGGACGCTGGTTTACACCATTAATCTGGTTGCTCTCCCACTGTTGGTCCCAGCGTGCGGATGCTGGTTAACTCCATTTACCTGGTTGCGCTCACACTGTTGGTTCCAGCGTGCGGACGCTGGTTTACTCCATTGATCTGGTTGCTCTCACTCGGTTGGTCCCAGCGTGCGGACGCTGATTGCTCCATTTCACCTGGTGGTGTAGTTACTGTTGGTCCCAGCGCGCGAACGCTGGTTTGCTCCTTGATTACTCAGATCCTGAGGACAGGTTGCTGTCCAACTCCTTACGCAGTTGTCTGGTATTCTCAGGCTAAAAGACTTCTGCTGAGGGAGATCCTTGTACCTTTCCACGCTACTGTCATTGTCACCTGACAGCAAGATCTCCTCTCTTGTGCTGCCCTGCCCGGTATTGGTAAGGCTGATAGAACCTAAGTACGTTACCATCCTTCAGGTTCCCTTACCCGGTATAGGCAGGGCCGGTAGAGCCCGTTAACTGCGTTTCCTCAGGCTGCCCTGCCCGGTATTGGTAAGGCCGGTAGAACCTATTCTTGCTGCCACCATAGGTTGCCTTACCCGGTATTGGCAGGGCCGGTACAGCCTCGAATCAGTACTCCTTGGGCTGCCTTGCCCGGTATTGGTAAGGCCGGTAGAACCGGTACATGTCATCTCACGGTTGCCTTACCCGGTATAGGCAGGGCCGGTAGAGCCTATCACCATTTACAACTGTCACTCGGTTGCCTTGCCCGGTATTATTGGCAAGGCCGGTAGAACCTATATTCTGTCATTTATTGTTGTATTGTTATATATGTATGATACCCTACGGGGACTGCCTTAACTTCTCAATAAAGTTACGCTTTTACCAAACCTTGATTCTGAGAGTCTTTAAATACCGTGACAAAGTGTTACTCATTAATTTAAAGCAATTTATCTTTTTCCTGCTTTTTCTGTATATTTCCCCAAATATTGCTTTACTGTCTGTGAATTAATTACTTATTTTCACAATCTTTGCAGATTATGTTTTATATTTTATTAATTTACTTTAGAGCTAATATAAGATGTTTGAGTTACCCTTTGCATATCTTCAATAGCACTATGATGTAAGGGAGATGTGCTACAATGTATATATCTCATAAGAGTTAATCATTATATATTTTTGGGCATACTCACTTCATAAGACAGAGAACATCTCCAATATATCATAATATACCTTATTCTTGGTTGACTATTATAAATAATCTTCACTGAGAATATCTTCATAGTGCTAAGATGTGGGGCAGATCTGCTATACTGTATACTTTGCATGGGCTGAAAGTGAATTATTATACAATTATATATTTTGGGTACGCTTTGTATTAACTTGAGCTGTCCAGGTGGTCTCTTTTTACAATTCTGAAAGTGCTGCGATGCGAGGGAGACCCTCTGTAGCTCCACATCACATTACAAAGCTTTCATGAGTTTCATTACAATTACTATATATATCTTGAATGGGCTGAGAGTTAATATACCATTATACCTTTGGGTACATTTTCCCTTTGTAATAACTTGAGCAGTCCATGTGGTCTCTCTTAAAAATTCTGAGAGAACTTCGATCTGAGCGCGTTATGCACTAAAGCATGATAAAGAGGTGATAACGAGGAGATGACCTCTCAAATGACATCACTTCTCCAGTTCCTATGTTATTCTAAATAGCCTATGCACTAAGCTCTCTTAAGTTGGAGAACTGTTATTGCATAGTCTCCATAGAACAACATAGGAAATGGAGAAGTGATACCACTGGACAAGTCATCACCACATTATCATGCCTTAATGCATATCCCCCATGCTGTAGCTCCACACCACATTACACAGTTTTCATGAATAACATAGTTCATGAGGCTGAAAAAAGACATGAATCCATCAAGTCCAGACCATGCCAAAAACAACCCTGTTGATTCAGAGGAAGGCAAAAAAAAAGCCCTCTGAAGACATTTTCAATTTAGCCCCAAGTGGGTAATAAAATTCCTTCCTGACTCCAAATGGCAGTCAGATAGTTCCCTGGATCAACATCCTATCTGCATTCAAGCCATCTGTCATAATTTTCAATATTGTTCTGTGCTAGATAGGCGCCCATTGCTTTTTGAAAGCCGTTTCATTATCTACAAGTACAACATCCCGAGGCAAAGAATTCCATAGCTTTACCGCCCTTACTGTAAATAATCCCTTCCTTTGTTTTATTCAAACGCACCTTTTCTCTAGTCTTAATGGATGACCTCTTGTTCTTAGTTCAGCTCTTTGCATATATAATTAATTGGATAGTTCTTTGTATTGATCATGAATGTATTTGTAAATGGTAGTCATATCACCCCTTAGACCTCTCTTCTCTAATGTAAACAAACCCAGTTTGGCTAGTCTCTCTTTACAACTCAGATCCTCCAATCCCTTTATCAGTTTACTTGCACATCTGTGCACCTTTTCCAGTTTAACAATGTATTTTTTAAGAACTGGCGGCCAAAATTGTACTCCATATTCTAGATGAGGCCTAACCAAGGATTTATAATGAGGTAGGATAATATTAGCATCCCTTGCATCTACACCTCTTTCTATGCAGTCTAGTAGTACCCTGTTTGCTCTTGCAGCAGCTGAGTGACTGCACATTGTTGTGAAGTCTATTGTCTATCAGTACTCCTAAATATTTATCTAATGAGGATTCCCCAGGTTGCTTCCCATTTAGAGTATATGTATTGTTTGTTTCTACAGCCCAAATGCATAGCTTTACATTTATCTACATTAAATGTCATCTGCCACTTTTTTTCCCACACACTCAGGTATTTCCTTACATGGCTTAGTGTCATCAGCAAAGACTGAGACTGTACATTCAATTCCCACTTCTAGATCATTAATAAAAAATTAAAAAGCAATGGCCCAGGACTGAACTTTGTGGCACCCCCACTTATAACTTTAGACCAATTTGAAAAGATTCCATTTACAACATCTCTCTGCCATCTATCATTTAACCAGTTCTCAATCCATGTACAGATAACACCACCCAAACAGAAGCCTTCTGATTTATGCAGTGACCTGTTGTGAGGCACTGTATCAAAGGCTTTTGCAAAATACAAGTATACTACATCAAGATCAATTCCCTTGTCCAAATTACTACTTACCCTTTCATAAAATGCAAGTAAATTAGTCCGGCATGATCTATTCATGAAACCATGTTGATTCCTACTAATAATAGTGTTTGCCTTCACATAGTTCTGAATACTGTCAGTTAGTAACCATTCTAGGGCTAGATTCTATTGCAGGAGATAAATGTTAGGTCCCTTTTTAGCAAACCTTTTCCTATTGAAGTCTAAGGGGAAACCTGGAGATAAAAGCAGTGATTCAATTAGCAACTGTAATAGAATCCAGCCCACTAAGGAAGTCAAGCTCACAGGTCTATAATTTCCTGGTTTGAATCTTGCTCTCTTTTTAAACAATGGGACTATATCAGGTTTCCTCCAATCACAGAGCACTATGCCTGATGAAAGGGAATCAATAACTATTAAGTATAATGGTCTTGCTATTACTGTACTAAGTTCGTTAAGTACCCTTGGGTGTATACTGTCAGGTCCAGGTGCTTTATTCACCATAACCCTTTCCAGTATCTTTTTGACCTTGTCCTCAGTAAGCCATGTACATGATGGAGGAAACTCCGTGGTTTTGTCTGTTTGCCCATAGCCTGACATTGCTGCTTCCTTTGTATATACTGAAGCAAAGAATGTATTTAGGGTGTCAGCCATAGCCTTATGCTCACTAATCAATTCACCGGTCTCAATCCTAAGAGGACCTATATCAACATTAACTTTTTTGTTGTTAATATACTTGTAGAATTGTTTAGGGTTTTTCTTGCTCTTATTTGCAATATTTATCTCATTTTCAATTTTAGTTAGCTTAATTGCTTGTTTGCAGATTTTATTACATTCTTTATATTTTTCAAATTATGTAGCTGACCCGTTTGACTTAAACACTTTAAAAGCCTGTTTTTTATTTCTCATTTCCCTGCAAACCTCATTATTAAGACACATTGGTTTCACTTTACTCCGCTTGTGCTTATTCCCCAGTGGTATATATTGACATGTATATTTGTGTAAGAGCATTTTAAACACATTCTATGATTCTTGTGCATTTTTATCTTTGAAAATTACATCCCACTGAAAATCATTTAATACTTTTTTAGCTTTGTAAAATTAGCCTTTTTACAATTTAATGTTTTGGCTAAAACCTTGCTATTGGGTTTCTAATAACAAATTTAAAAGGATAACATATTGTGGTCAAAGCTGCCCAAATGTTCCCTTACTTGTACATTATCATGTCAGAATTGTTTGAGAGCACTATGTCAAGCAAGATCTATTTTCTAGTTGGCTCCTCTACTAGTTGGGACATAAAATGATCATTTATCATATTTAAAACATTATTGCCTTTGTTGTTCCGGAAGTCATATTGCTTCAGTCAATTTCAGGATAGTTTAAATCTCCCATTATAATTACCTTTGCTGACCTAGAAGCCTTTTACATTTGCAGTAAAAGTTGGCCTTCCTCCAACTCACCAATAAAAGGTGGCTTGTAATAAATCCCCACTAACATCTTTTTATTATGTGTGCTCCCAGTGTGTATTTCAACCCACAAGGCCCCTACCTTTTCATTGGATCCTTCGTTTATATCTTCCCTTAAACTGGGTTTTAAGGCATGCTTTACATATAGGCATACCCCTCCTCCCCTTTTATTAACCCTATCCCTTCTAAAAAGTGAATAACCCTCTAGATTGACTGCTAAGTCACATGTATCATCTAACCAGATTTTAGACACCAGTCAGATCATACTGCTCATGTGTTGCAATCTTTCTAATACCCCCATCTTACCAGCCACACTAGGAGCATTTGCATGCATACATTTTATCTTTTTGCCATTATGAAGGATTTCATACTTTGTCATATGTATTTGTCTTTTATCAGGCTGTATCAATGGCAACTCCGTATTAGATGAACTAGACCATTCCCCCTCTCCACCCCCATGCCCCGTCTCTAATCCCATTTCCTCAATTATACTACCTTCTCCATCCTGTGTTGCAGCACCCTCCCACCCCTTTCTAGTTTAAAGTCTCCTCCAGCCCTCTAACCATCCTAACGCCCAGCATCGTAACCCCCCTTTCTGCTAAGGTGCAATGCATCACGACTATAAAGATTGCCCCCAAATATAAAAGCCGCCCAGTGGTCTAGGAACCCAAACCTCTCCTGCTTACACGAAGTCTTTAACCACACACTGAACTCCCTAATCTCCCGTTGTCCTTCTAAAGTAGCGCATGGCACACGTAGTATTTCAGAAAATACTACATTAGAGGTCCTCTGCTCAAGCTTATATCCTACGTCCCTGAAATCCTTCTTAACGGATCTCAATTTTTTACTGACTTTGTCATTAGTAACAACATGTACCATGGCAGCCCTCCCAAAAATCAACCTGATCAGCCACATGTCAAACCCGAGCACCCAGGAGACAGCAAACTGTTCAATTGTAGCGATCCTGGCAAAATATTACCCTGTCTGTCTTCCTAATAATAGAATCCCCTACCACCATCATCTGTCTAGGTCTGCCAGAGTCCCAGATCCCATCCTTGCTAGACGGGTTGTTCTCCTGGCTGTTAGAGAGAACAGTCCTCTCCAGCAAATGCATTCCTGTGTCAACATTATTACTCAATGTAGCAAATCTGTTAGGGTTAGTAAACACGGGAGTATCCACCCTATTCCTCTGCCCACTCTTGCTGTCTATCTGTAACCCATCTGGCTACCTGCTCTTTCTTTGTGCAGTCTCCACCCCCAGAACTACCTACCACCACTTCCCTCTCAAGATTGGCCATCTCTCTCAATGTTGCAACTTACCCCTCCAGATCTCTAATACGAGCTTCCAGAGAGACCACTTGCTCACATATGCCACAGGAGAATGCACCCTGAAACAGTTGTTCCAGGTGTGCAAATATATGAGTATCATTTAAATAATTTTCACCTTTCCTCACACTAGATTACACCTCACACAATGAAGACGAATTTGGTCCAGTGTGAACCAACTTAAGTCACTCTATTTGATTACTGATTGCTATCAGCTTAATTTATTGCTATGTTTATGCTTTTGAGGACCACGCTGCTGTTGCAGGATAATTCCCCTTAGCTTCATTTAAATCTAAGGGGGTTCTGGGAAATCAATTTAAACCTAGGTATGTGTGTTTATAAACTGCTCTTGATACATAAAAAATTTGGTGTTGCTGTAAATATTTTTTTTTCAACAACATAAAGAGCTGTCAACAGGTCAAGAAGTAATCTAAAAATTTTAGGTAATGCCCCTCCAGTCAGTCGTGCCCCAAGCAACACAACCAGCACAAATGTTCCTCTTTGTCAATTTGAAACGTTGGGAGGTATACAGCAGTGTACCTCTTTTCAGTCTGAAATGCATACCTCCCAACATTTCAAATTGCCAAAGAGGGACACTTGTGTTTTAGGGGGTGTTGCTGGGGGCGTGGCTGGTGGGCAGAGAATTACCAATAATTTTCAGGCTATTTCATAACCTATTGACACCTCGTTGTGTAATGTAATAAATGACTTATAACAAGACCAAATTATTTTATTTAAACACACTAATTTATAAACACATATACTGATGTTTAAACAAACAATAATGTGAGTTTTATTGCTGTAGAGTAAAATGATAGACTTATATACACACACCATGCAATCTGATCTCTTAAAAAGAGGGAAATCAGGGTGGGAAAAAGGGACAGAGGGATTTGGGTCTAAAAGAGGGACTGTCCCTCCTAAAGAGGGACACTTGGGAGGTATGGAAATGTGGGGAGGTATGCCTGTGAGAAATGTTTTGTACCTCAATTATTGTTTGCTGCAGAATAGCGCTACTTTACATTATGCGATTACACTAGTGTCAGGACTTAAGGTTGGGCAAGTCGCCCATATCCAAGATGGCAGCGACTCTTCGCGATGCCATTCTAAGCTCAGTCATCACTCTTCCCTGAAAGTAAACATTGGCGAATGCGCGCTCAGTAACGTCGTCCTGTGATGACGGAATGTGTTTAGTTTACACTGAAACACTGTATGATGCGCTTGTTGGTTAACCCTTTGCATAACAGATGGGTGTACACAACGCATTGCAAAACTAATGCGTTGTACACACATCT
This sequence comes from Rhinophrynus dorsalis, assembly GCA_037306005.1. Lineage (NCBI taxonomy): Eukaryota > Metazoa > Chordata > Amphibia > Anura > Rhinophrynidae > Rhinophrynus > Rhinophrynus dorsalis. The sequence goes on along the minus strand of CM074718.1, from coordinate 67,614,708 downwards.
GGCGCTTAAAGCGTTAATATACCCCAATGCACATACGAGCAAAGCGCACGAGGCAATTAATACATTTTAGACCCTAATGATGAGGTTAAACAAGTGTAATGCAGATGGGACGTTTAACCCTTGGAGTGGCAGATGGGTACCCAAATCATTACAATGCGTTGAATAGCCCATGACACTCACAGGGTTAATAAATAAGGCAACAGAGTCCCGAGTGATATGGTCCAGCACCCGTAAGGACCATTCATATAGTGTAATCGAACCATATCGTCCCACAGTCACATCACAACCCTCTATTTTTGCCATTCCTGCTATCTCCTGTCCGCAGCTGTCTCCTACTAAGCCCCGCCCTACTACACACAGCGGTCACGTGACTCGTGATGTCAGCAAAGGTCCTGTAGTCTACTAGAATCAAGTCGCTGCAGTGTTGTTGCTGGAAAAAGTGGCCGCCGCGGGTGGGGATGACGGATGCGGCGGCGGCTCTGAGTGGGGAGGACAAGGAGGAGGATGGGGGGAAGAGGACAGCAGCTGCGCCGGGTCCTGCAGAGACGCTCGGCTTTTATGAGAGAAGTGACGGGAGTCGGGGAGAGGTGAAGAAACGGAGCCTGTCAGGTGAGGAAGAACGTGTACACAGTACTCCTCGGGCAACCTGTGGCTCCCAGGCGGCTGCTGAATTGCACCTTCCAGAACACTCATGTGGCTCATGCCGAATATGGATAATAAGAGTTGTACTCTTACAGCTTGTGAGGATCCACAGGTTGTCCAAGCCTGGCATACGCTGTCAATGACTCAGTGGACTTTTATGTATAGAACTAAAGTGAAGCATTTCAGGGACAAACCAATCCAAGCGCAGGAGATGCACATTCCATATAACTAAATGGGTATTTTAACCTCTTGAATGCTAGAGGGGTCTTGACTTCTCTAGCATACAATGGTTACTAGCCTAGTCGAAATACATGGGAATATTGGGAGATTTTTATTGGTGCGGTTGGTTTGCCCTAAAATTGATTGCTTTCATACACTAGGCGAAGTGCATGAACAGATCACTGTATATGCCATGGACCTTATAGATATATCATCTATAATAGGAAAACCTTGGAGCTTATTTGTGAGTGTTGACAAAGTAGCTATTTATGGGTATTTGGCACTGTTGGTACTGTGGAGAGGTACGTGCTGGCGATGTAACTGTGTTCAAGTGTTAGTGTGTATTTTGGGTTATTGTCACTGTGCGGATGTTTGTATTTATGGGCTTGTTATCACTGGAGATGTGTCTGGTTATTTGGGAGCTTGCTGTCACTGAAGACATGTCTGTGTTTATTTGGGAGCCTGCTGGAGACGTGTCTGTTTATTTGGGAGCCTGACGTAACTGAAGACCTGAAGACGTTTCTGGTTCTTTGGGAGCTTGGCGTCACTGGCGACGTGTCTGGTTCTTTGGGAGCTTGGCGTCACTGGCGACGTGTCTGGTTCTTTGGGAGCTTGGCGTCACTGGCGACGTGTCTGGTTCTTTGGGAGCTTGGCGTCACTGGCGACGTGTCTGGTTCTTTGGGAACTTGGCGTCACTGGCGACGTGTCTGGTCCTTTGGGAGCTCGGTGTCACTGGAGACGTGTCTGGTCCTTTGGGAGCTCGGCGTCACTGGAGACGTGTCTGGTCCTTTGGGAGCTCGGCGTCACTGGAGACGTGTCCGGTCCTTTGGGAGCTCGGCGTCACTGGCGACGTGTCCGGTCCTTTGGGAGCTCGGCGTCACTGGCGACGTGTCCGGTCCTTTGGGAGCTCGGCGTCACTGGCGACGTGTCCGGTCCTTTGGGAGCTCGGCGTCACTGGCGACGTGTCTGGTCCTTTGGCAGCTTGGCGACGTGTCTGGTTATTTGGGGGATAGATTGACAGCAAATAAGTCTTTGTATATCTTAGATGTTGGCACTGTAGAAACATTTTTAGTTTTTTGGGCATGTTGCCACTGCAGTGTGTGTGTGTGTGTGTGTGTGTGTGTGCGCGCGCTCAACTGAAAATGAGGATGATATTTTTGGTGAGTATGTACTGAGGAAACTGTATTGTTTTGTTTTTGTTTGACTATGGTGGTGGCAGTGGTTCTCCTCTTTTCTGGAAACATCATCACCTGACTGCTGTATACAACTGACATTGTTTAGATTTGAATGTTAGCCTATGAAAGAGAGGAATTCATGTTTATCAGTGAAGAATGGAGGAGATAACGACAATCATGGTGCAAATGCACAGGGTTTTTGTGAGAGTAAAAAATATGGGTGTAAGTTTGGGAAGGGCATTATAAATATAGGCAGGGCTGGTAAAAGTCTGCTCAATTTGTTAACCCATTGAGTGCCACATTGGTATCCAGTGCATTGCAATGCATTTGATACCTCCCTGGAACTCAGAGGGTTAAGCTCCCTGCTTTTGTAGAACTTCTCAGAGAGCCGAGTAGTCAATAATTTCTCCTGCCTGTATGACTCCATGAAGTAACAGATCATTTTGCCAATAGATGCTGTCATCTGTGGTAACCTAAGTCGTTAATTTGTGTACTAAGCCTCCTTGAAATCCAAAGGTTAAATCAGGGGTCTTCAACAAGTAGCTTGTGAGCTACTGGTAGCTATTCGGCTACCAGTGAGTAGCTTTGTCCGGCCCAATCAAGTATGAAGCTATCTGGTCTGTCAGAGAAACCTAATCCCCACTTGGTTACACCGAGTCTGAGCGCAGTTTACATCTATGGTATCCAGCAGTTATCCGTTAGGGAAGTGATAGTAATACAGATAGAGGGCCCTCACAGCATTTTCATAGTTTTCCTGTCTCACTGTCTTATATAGTAAGTGTTGTGGGACATATGTTTGTCAAAGTGTGTAAGAGCCACTGTGTGACTCCATAGTCACTCATCCATTGAAAGTTGACCACTTTCTGTTATATTCATTACATGGTTTAATAAAGTACTGTAATAACTTTTAACATGCATAGCTGAATGGGAAGGCACTGTCAATCAGAAAATCTGTAGTTTACTGGATAGCCACATGTGTTATTTCCTATAGTGAATATGGATTTTTTTCTGCTTAATGTTATTACCTTGAGCTGTTAAGTCCGTCTTCTGTTTTCTGTGCAGTACTTTGTAATTGGAAGGTGTTGGAAGGACCTAAGAGTAAGTAAGAACATCTTTGGAGATGGTTTAATACATACAGTTAAAAATACATATATTTTCAATATGTTTGAGTTGCATAGTACATCTTTCATCAATTAAAACTAGCTCCTGGTAAAGAAGAGGTTGGAGACCCCTGGGTTAAATTGCAGAGGCGCTTCCTCAAGTCATCGCTTCCACAGAATTGATACTATGTATAAAAAGGGCTAGAAAATCCACTAGTGCAGGGCTTATAATTTTAAGTCCTTTGTTACTAGCCAGACCTGAAAAGTTACTCGCCACTGCAAGCCATACCATACCCACCAGGGCTGAATTTCTACTCGCCAGGGCTGAATTTTCACTCGCCATTGGCTAGTGGCGAGTGGAAATTTTGAGCCCTGCACTAGTGCATTGTCAGAACAAGTGAAGAGTTGTATGTGACATGTGGATTTAAAATCTTCCTTGCTACAAGGGTCAGTGGTGCATTGATTTCTAATCTGGCAGTAGAATAACTTGGCTGCAGTGAGGTCAGATAAAAGTAGAACAGTCAATCACTGTTCAGCTTCTAGCAATTAACTGTTTGAGTGTCAAAGATGTCCAATGCTTTGCAGTGCGTTGGCTATATCTCTGACACTTGCAGAGTTAAGCCCCGTCAATTATTTTTAAAATGCAGGACCGCAATACAGAGCTGTTTCCAAAGCTGTGTATATTATTAGTTAATTACTAGGGAAAATGTACTAGGTAATGGTTTTATCTTGCAGATCTAGGCTTTATTCCTTTATGCAAGAGAAATGCTGCTAAAAATTACATTGCTCTGTTTGAAATATTTCATACTAGTTGAACAGCCCGTGTACACAGGCCACAGTGCCAGGCAGCAATGGCCATGGTGCAGTCATGCACAGTACAGACTGCCCGCGCCGAGGCTGGTAACAGAACGGGGAGCTCCAAATTCAGACCATAGTCCTCTCTGCTCACAAAGACTACGGCCTGAATTAGGAGCGTACTGCTCCATTATCAGGCGCGGGAAGACTGTACTTCACATGACTGCGGCACGCACAGCCGTCTGTACTGCGCATGACAGCTTCTGACAAAACATACCTTAGTGAATTATTATATAGGTCATCCCCAGGAGCAAACCAACTGCAGCCCAGAGGACAAATAAACATTTTAGAAAATGTTTCCAATTGAGGATGCAGTTCCAGAGATCCAGTCATTTATCCTGTCTCACCGGGCAGGCTACCAGCTTGTAGCTGTATCCAGGAGGGAGAGACCCAGAACGACGGCTAAGGATAACCCGGCGTCCCTAGGCTTCCGTTACAAGAATATTTATATGGAGGGATGCTTCCAAACTGGTCTGAGTCCCTTGAGCTGGCCTGCTGTTCCATATACCTCCCCAGCCGCTCAAGCTGGCATCTGTGGTAAGGACTTCCCACTTTAGGTCTTCTAATGGCATGCCTCTTGATAGATTTTTCTTGGTTATCCACCACAGCAGCTCCTTTTTTTTACCTTTAGTGAAAGGGGAATTCTCTGATTGCTACTCTGTATCCTTGTTCCAAATCTTCTTAAAATGTGTCTGAACTGAAGCTGTCAAGAACTCTATTAGCTGCATATAGGCCAGAGCTGTGTTAGAGGTAGGACATGCCTCTTCTTGTGACCAGCCTCATACCTAGAAAAAAATTGATTCTAGGAGGGCTGTAGCTTGCTATTCTACAGACTAACTATCCCATCTCTTGGAGTTGACTTATAGTCTGGACTGTATGTGAGATTTCTTGGATCTTGATATTATCAGGAGGTTGTAAAATCTACCGTACTGAATAAAGTATTTGGAGAAAGTCCTATTTGTTGCTAAAGTTCCCCCCTCCCTTATGTCAGCTGTAAAGCTGACAGAAGGAGATTCGAGTCGTGCGACTCGAGGAGGCTGTTCAGCAGAGCCAAAATAGCACTCTTTAGAAAGAACTACTTAAAGGTATAGTAATACTTGCAAATTACTGATCCCCATATTGTAGCTTTGTTAAAAAGAAACGTATTGCCTACAGTGTCATCTCTCAAACCCATATGGTTTGAGAGATGGTAGCGCTCAAAGTTCCCCCTCTCCCTTCCCTGACTGAACGCTGACTGCAGGGATATCCAGTCTTACTTGCATCAGACGGCTCTGCAGCATTGCGGAGATCGCATTTATAAAAAAGAAATGTTTCACTAAAACGGTCTTCTACTTGTGCTTGCAAACCAAGTACACGTAGAAGACTGTTTCAGTGAAAGAATTCTTTTTTATAAACGTGATCTCGGCTCAGCTACAGAGCCGTCTGATGCATATATAAGACTGTCGTTCGACAGCTTCCCCTGCAGTCAGCATTCAGTCAGGGAAGGGGGAGGGAGGGGGGAACTTTGAGCGCTCAATCATCTCTCAAACCATAAGGGTTTGAAAGATGACACAGGGGGCAATAAGTTTCTTTTTAACAAAGCTACAATATGGGGATTAGTAATTTGCAAGTATTACTGTCTCTTTAATTGGAACAGATGCTTGCAAACCAGGCACACTTTGTAGACTGTTCCAATGAAGTCATTCTTTTTAAAGATCTCTATTTTACAGAGCGCTGACGTCAGGAGAAGGGATGGGGGGGGAACTTGAGATGCGAATATCTCTCAAACCATATAGGTTTGAGAGAGAGGACTTTCTCCAAATACTTTATTTTAGTAAAATCTTCCATAATGAATAAACTTTATTTCGGGCATTACTAACCCTTTAATTTGTTTACTATAATAACTGACTGTCTGAAGGACACCTTCCTAGGAAAGTCATTTCGATTTAAGGCGAGATGTTTAAAATGTTGTCATAATTCAAAAATTGGCAGATCATTAGTTGGTGGTAAAAGAAGGACAATATTTTCAGTAATAAATCCATCATGTTTGAAAATGCGTCTAAAGAATTAAAAATGAAGATAACAAAATCATGATGGACATTGCCTTTAAAAATTCTGATGATAAAAATTGTCTTTGATTTTGTCTTTGAAACAAACATTTTCAAAGACTCAAACATTTTTTTATCTTTGAAACAACAAATTGCTTCTCACGCCTGCTAACAGAACTTTCATTTGTCTTCTCCAAGTTTAGACCATTTTTATTTTGTCGGGAATAAATGGTGTTAATCAGATTAAGTGAAGTTGAAACAAATATTGTTTTTCTGAAAGTACCTTAAAATACGATAGATTAAACTGCAGCCACTTTTAAGAGGGCTTTTTATTCCCTTTGACTGAGATGGTGAAATTGGATGCAAAAAAGACAAACCTGACTGAGGATTGAAGGATCATGGTGTAAGAACTTTTTTATTCTGATTACAGACAATTTCAGTTACACCACTTTCTGAACATCTCGCCTTTAATGTTTTTTTTTTGCATTTGATCTCTGTTTTACTTTACTGCTGTTTATTTTAAAGGGACACTCACATCTCCCCAGGCCCCTCAGAGCAATTGCATGGAATTAATGCAAATAAGTTTTTTAATACTTTGCATGGGCTAGCTCTGAACACTTTTTTAGTATTGAAATTAATTTGCTTTTTGTTGATGGGTTTGGCTGCATGAGTATGCTACACTGCAGGAGGGCTTGGGAGATGGGTAGAGGGCTCTGCGGAGCTCCTTGTCTGGCCCAACCTCCAGATGATGTAACAAAGTATGCTTGCACTTCGACAACGTAAAGAAGAAGTCCGCAGTTCTAATAAATACTGGTAGTGGTGTCATATACCATGGGGCAAGCTACCCCAGTCTCTCACTACTACTAAAAAGCTGTTACATTGGCTAATTTATTCTGTACCATGTTTCCGTATGAGCATGGTGAGTGATGTTGTCTGACAGGGCCGCTTCATGTGCAGACATCAGTGAGAGAAAGTGGTGTATTCGGACTGTGTCAAAGTCTGATGCAGAGGTGGATAAACTAGGCTTCCCCATCTTCAGGAAGTGTCATAGTAAAGAATACAAGAGAGTCTAAAACACAGTACTACTGACAGGCATAGGAGTGTGATGCCTGTTGACAGGGCTGGACTGGCCTATCGGGGCTTCCCCTGGGGTTGCTTTAAAAAAAAAAAACCCCAATATGCCATAAACAAGTGGCCACGAGAACCGCGTCTGCACGCCGCAGTGAGTGAGTGACTGCACAGCACAGGCAGTCACAGATGTGAGGGAAGCAGCCGGCGGCCTGGTCTATACCCAGTGTTGTGAAATGCACGCAGCAACGAGCGTGAGCACTGCGTGACATCTGTGCACCGGGTTGGCCACTCCTAGACGGCGAGGTTAGCAGGCTACAGCCAGAGAGAGAGAGAGAGAGTCGGAGCAGGAGCAGACTGCACAACAGGACAGAGGAGGACTGAGGCGGCTTCCTGGCCCCTGACTGGACGATACACTGTTGTGGAACTTGTGGAAGGAAGGAAATAATAGATTCTGTTCTGTGCAGTGCTTGGGGTACACATACATTCACATAACAAAAAAAGTGACACAGGGCTGGGATTGGAGAGACTAAAGTAAGTGACACAGCAGGAGCTGGGGCATGGGGGGGGCTAAAGTGACAAGGAGCTGTGGGGGCTAAGAGCGATGAGTGACACAGGGGTTTTGGGGGTACAAAGCGACATTGGGATGGGGGGCTAAGACTGAGTGGCACAGGGGGTGGGGGTCTAAGAGGGACATGGGGCTGGGGGGGTAAGAGTGACACGGGTTTGGAGGGTACAAACAGTGACACAGGTTTGGGGGACTAGGAGGGACATGGAGCTTGGGGGGTAAGAGTGACATGGGGTTTGGGGGGCTAAGTGGGACATGGAGCTTGGGGGGTAAGAGTAACATGGGGTTTGGGGGCTAAGAGGGATATGGAGCTGGGGGGTAAGAGCGACACGGGGTTGGGGGGCTAAGAGGGACATGGAGCTGGGGGTAAAAGTGACACAGGGGGTTTGGGGGCTAAGAGGGACATGGAGCTGGGGGGTAAGAGTGACACAGAGGGTTGGGGGCTAAGAGGGACATGGAGCTGGGGGGGTAAGAGTGACACAGGGGGGTTTGGAGGGTACAAAGAGTGACACAGAGGGTTGGGGTATCTAAGAGGGACTGGTATAATGACACAATGCTATGGGGCTGGTAAGCAGTTTTTCCTCTGTGTCCAATCCACGGCATAGACAGTGGGTTTTGGCTCCGCCCTCCAGCTGGTAGGACCAATTAAAATCTTTAAGTACTGCTGACTTCCTTCCCCCAATTAGTTATTTGGTCCTACCAAGCTGGAGGATGGAGGGAAATTCCTGTCCTCCACATCCTTTATTCATTTTGTTTAAACTTATGTGGCTGGCCTTACCGTGGTCACATTGGGCAATCGGATCCTGTTGTGCAGCCTCCCGGATCACTGCGAGTCTGCCACCCTTCCTCTCTGTCATCCTGGCCAGTCGCTTGAAGCACAATGCCCAGCATGGCCTCTGCTCCACAGGCCCCACACTTCCTGAAGCGCGCGCGCTCTGCAACTTTGACTCAGTATTACTGCTTGGCTATGTCCAAAGAACACAAACTTGATAGAGCGAAAACTACTGAGGCTACTAAAGATAAGCTTACCCCAAACCTTAAAACATGTTTGGGATGTGATCAACAGCTGCCTGCAGATGATCCCTCTAAATTATGCACAGACTGCCTTAAAAGAGCTGCAACCGGTGATGTTCCAGCCCAGTTTCAGGATTTTATTACATGAATGAGAAGCTCTATGCAAGAGACCACCTCATCCATGCAGGAAGCTGCTAGAAAGCGCCAACGTCATTTTGACCCTGATGAAGGACCCTCCCAGAGTTCATGATTAAGAAGATGAGTTTCACTGACTTACAATCAGGGGCGTCCTCAGCTGAGGAGGATGAAATCGCCAATGATACTGGTAGTTTTCCCTTTGATAGGATGGATAATCTTGTTAAATTCATGCGCAAATCACTTGGCCTCTGAAGTACAAAAAGACCTGAATATAATTGACTCTGCATTTGTAGGTTAAAAAAAAACGTGCCCTCAGATACCTGTACATTCTTCCATTCAGGACATTCTCTCAGGAGAGTGGAAGCAGTGTGACAAACGTAATTCACTAGCTTGCTGGTTTAATCACATGTACCTTTTTGCAGATGAAGATACCCTGACCTGGCATACCCCTCCTAAAGTAAATGCGGCTATAGCCCAAACATCCAGGAGAATGACTATCCTACTGGAGGATGGATCAACACTACGTGATCCCATGGATAAAAGAGCAGATGGGGCACTGAAGAAACAGTTCTACACGCTTGGCCAAAATTTGAAGACAGCAACTGCAATGGCCTCAGTGTTTCACACTATGCTAGCTGAGATAGAAGAAAAAATTTAATCTTCAGTTTCAAGAAATAGAATTCTGAAAGATTTTGGCATCCTTAAAGACGCTGTAAATTATTCCTGCAATGTATCACTTGACAACATCAGACTGTTAAGCAAAAGCATCTGCCTTGTCTGTTACATCACGACTGGCATTATGGATAAAATCATGGGAAGCGGACCCATCATCCAAAAACAGGCTAATCTCCCTACCCTTCACTGGTTCTAAACTATTTGGGGACCAACTTAAGGAAATAATTAAAAGGTCATCTGGAGGAAAGTCCTTTTCTTCCTCAAGGAAAAAGGCCCGGGAGTCCGACTACTACTAGATCTGGTCAATATCACAGGCCATCCTTTCGGGAGGCCAGAAGGTATACCGTCCAGTGAGAAGCTTTGACCAAAAGAGAAGAGGTACAGGCCAAGGTCAGAGGGCTGGAGATCTAAAAGATTTCCAGTGAAAGGGACTGTTCCAGCAATGAAGGCTGTGCTACCCCTTCCACCTCCTTCAGTAGGGGGCAGACTAGGGGAGTTCCAGCAAGCTTTGGATCATCTACACCAAGATACCTGGGTTCTGGATGTCATTCGAAGGGGATATGCACTAGAATTTCAAAATGTCCCACTAAATTATCTCTTCATCAAATCAGTCCTCAGGATGAGATCACAACTTCAGCAGATAAGACATGCCATACGCCATTTACTAACCAACAACGTGATAGAGGAAGTCCCTTTACACCAGGCTTCTACTCCACATTCTTTCCTGTTTTGAAACCTTCGGAGAACTACGCCTCATTCTGGACCTCAAAAGGTTAAACACCTTCTTGACAAACAGCCATTTCAAGATGGAAACTTTCTCATCAACACTGAAGTTCATCCCTCCAAATGCATACCTTACCAGACTGGATCTACAGGATGCATACCATCACATCATTATCAGGCAAAGTCACTGCAAATACCTCCGATTCCATTTCCTAGGAACCCATTACCAATACAGGGTACTCCCATTTGGCCTGGCAACTGCTCCATAGGTCTTCACAAAGGTGTTGGCAGTGGCCATGGGGGAATTGAGACAGCTGCATCAAGTTCGGGCAATCCCTTACCAGAATGACATTCTCATCATCGGCTTGTCCAGGGAACAATCAGCATGCAGCACCCTGACATGCAGAATGTTTCTACCCAATCTGGGTTGGGTGATAAATTTGGAGAAAAGCTTCCTCATCCCTTCCCTGTAAATTACATTCTTGGGGATAGACTTTAACACCTCCAAAGCAGTGGCTACTCTGTCACAGGACAGACAATGTCTCATCATCCAAGCTGTGTCAAGATTCCTATACAAAGAAGTCCAGTCTCTAAAGAACTTCCAGAGACTTCTGGGTAATCTATCTTCCTCATTTCAAATTCTTCCCTGGGCAAAGGTCCACGCCAGGCTAACCCAACAAAACTTCCTTATGTACTGCAAACAAAATCCTCACAATCCCAACTTACGGATTCCGGTATTCAGAGCCATGAGACAGGAATTGGTCTGGTGGACAAAACCTCAGCACCTAGCAAAAGGAAGAACCCTGGTGCAACCAGAATGGGCCATAATTTATGCAGATGCTGAGGAGGCATCTGGGAACAAAACTCAGCTCCATATAAACATGAAAGAGCTTCTATCGTCTGGAAAACACTCAACCACTGCAGCAGAAAGCAGTTCTCATACGGCCGGACAATGTGTCTGCTGTCCAATATCTCCTGAATCAAGAGGGCACCAAAAGCAGACAGTTAAACATCCTGGCCCTGAAGGTTCTTCACTGGGCAGAAAAGAATCTGAAGAATCTAACGGCGTCCTTTCTGTCAGGACACCTGAATCGACAAGCGGACTTCCTAAGTCGCCACACATTAGATCTAAGAGAATGGAGTCTAAACGACGAGATCTTCAGTCTTGTGGTTCAGTTTCTGGGAAATCCATCAGTGGATCTCATGGCAACATTAAACAACAGGAAAAGCCACATTTACATATCCAGTTGGAAGGAACCTCACGCCTTGACACAAGATGCGCTGAAACTGACATGGGACTTCCCCCTGGCTTATGTCTTTCCCCCTCTACCTCTCATACCAGAGGTAATAAGCAAAATCAAAAAAGACAGAGCAGAATTCATTCTCATCACCCCCGATTGGCCGAGAAAAGCATGGTACACAGACCTACTTCAGTGATCGGCAAGAACACCAATAATCCTGCCAAGTGTAAAGAACCTGCTCACTCAAGGTCCCATAGCACACCCAAATCCAGGCTTCTTCAAGCTCAAGGCCTGGAGGCCGAGCGGGAATCCTAAAGGGAACAAGGAACATCTGAGGAAGTCATAGATATGATATTGCAAGGTAGAAAGCCCTCTACCACAAAAATCTGTTATCGTATATGGGCTACCTTCTACAACTGGTGCATTACTAATGAACTAGACCGCACATCCATTTCTCCCTCACGAATCCTGGATTTTTTACAAGCTGGGTTCATGAAAGGTTTAAAACCTGCATCCCTGCGAGTTCAACTCTCAGCCATATCTGCAGTATTGGCTACCCCACTAGCTGACAACTATCTTATCAAAAGATATCTTGCTTCTACTTCCAAAATAAAACAAACTATTCGTGACATTATTCCATCCTGGGACTTAAACATTGTACTATAACAATTAGCATCCCATCCATTTTTGTAACTCTTGGAGTCTGTCTCTGTGAAGCATCTTATACTCAAGGTTGTGTTTCTCACGGCCATTACACTGACCTCTGTCAGTTCCACCTTTTTTGTTTTTTCATAATGACAAGGTCATCTTAAAGGGATAGTAACACTTCGTTTTAACTTTATTTTATTTTGTAGGCATTAAAAAAACATGAAGAATGATATAAGTCTTATCTCTCAAACCTTTATGGTTTATGAGATATTCACAAGCAAAGTTCCCCTCCCCGCCCCTTTTTCCTAGTGTAAGCCATCTCTTCTCAGATGTGGATCAGGTTGTATGACAGTACAGATAACAGAAGGGGACAATTTTCTTTGTATGAAAACAATGAAAGCCCTTCCCCCCTTGAAAAGTTTTTCAGCTTTTTCCATTATCTTAATTGAAGATTGTCCCTCTCTGCAGTCTACCTGGGCATCTCCCTTCTTATCTGGTTGAACAGGGGGGGGATACTTTGTTTGTGAATATCTCTTAAACCATAAAGGTTTCAGAGATAAGACTTATATCATTCTTCATGTTTTTTTAATGCCTACAAAATAAAATAAAGTTAAAATGAAGTATTACTATCCCTTTAAGACCAAAATTATCATTCTGCTCAAAAGTAGTCTCACAATTTCATATGAATCAAGAAATTGTTTTACCATCTTTCTGGCCAAATCCTTCCCATGAGCTTGAAAAGAGACTTCGTAACCTGGATCTTATTCGCTGGCTGCAAATTTATCTTGACAGAACTCAACTGTTCAGAAAAACAGATAATGTATTTGTTCACTTTTGTGGCAGGTTTAAAGGCACCTCCGCTTCCAAAGCATCCATTTCCAGATAGATTCGGGACTGTATACATCTGGCATATGATTCTGCTAACATTCCACCTCCAGATGGTATAAAAGCCCATTCTACCCGAGCCATGGCTACTTCATGGGCATAAAAAGCTGCAGCAATCCCAGATGAAATTTGCCGTGCTGCTACTTGGGCCTCAGTTTCTACTTTTATTAAACATTATAGACTGGATGTCCAGACATCTGAGGATGCCAAGTTCAGACGGAAGGTGCTGGAAGCAGCCATCCCATTATAAGCCTGAATCGGCCCTTCCCTATCCACTGGGTACTGCTTTGGTAAGTCCCACTGTCTATGCCGTGGATTGGACACAGAGGAAAAGGTGAAATTAACTTGCCAATATTTGTTTTTCCTCTGTATCCTTCCACGGCAACCCTCCCTATACGGTTATTGGTATTGTATCGTTTTATGTCATATCAACATGTTGCCTGTATTATGCATCACTCTTGTTGCCCATCTCTAACCTCTTATGTCTTGTAGCTTGGACAACTGTATAACTAATGGGGGGAAGGAAGTCAGCAGTACTTAAAGATTTTGAATTGGTCCTACCAGCTGGAGGTCGGAGCCAAAACCCACTGTCTATCCCTTGGAAGGACACAGAGGAAAAACAAATATTGGTGAGTAAATTTGACCTTTTTCCAGGGATGGTTTTTATTACCAGTCCGGCCCTGCCTGTTGGTTGCTTTGATGAGCTGTGACCCAAAGATTGATAATAGAAGTCACTATTTGAAGGAAGCTACAGATATGCTGCAAAAATATCAAAATGTATAGATATTCATGACCGTAGGATGACTCCTTAGGTAAATCAGATGGAGGACGAAATGGAATCTTTGAAAATGAAGACTTTTTATTTGGCTATGACTATTAATCTTCTCTACTTGTGAAGCCTTGGGTAAATGCGATTTTGCAAGGTAATTTGTTAATTTTAATTGAATCCAATTTCCCCTTTATTGCTAGTGTTAGCCAAGTATTAGATAAAAGTAATAGTTTTTTTTTTTCAGTTAGCTGTAATTGGCTTCTCTCCAGCTGATACAAGTGAAAACTAATTCTACAGTATGCAAGTCTTTTTCTTAACTGATTCATCCATCTCACACTTATGTCCAACTTTCTATCATTGATAGGTTTTATAAAATGTATATATAGAGATAGTAATGTTTCACAAAAACAGCAGCTCCAATTAATCTTCATAGTATTTGGGCCATGGAGAGTGTTATTTCAATACTGTCAGAGCTGTAGTTCAAGAGTAATTGAATGATAAAGTATTCCCTCCCTCCCCTTTTACTGAGGTAACACTGCTCACCTCAGAGCAGCAAGACTGTCTGGATGAATCTCAGTAAGGTACAATCCAGTGAGCATAAGAAAAAAACAGAAAACCTGTCAAAGTGGGGTAGGGGTTTTCCTTATGGTCACAGTAAGAAGATTGTCCCTTGCTGTGAGCTGTCTGTTCAAGAGACCAGATTCCACATCTGATGGGAGGCGACTTACACTAGGTAAAAGTGATTGGTGGAGAAAATTTATCATTCCCTTACTCTAGAACTACAACTCAGACAGTATTGAAATAACTCTCTCCATGGCCCAAATACTATGAATATTAATGGTAGATGCTTTTTTATGTGAAGCATTACTATGACTTTAAGGTCAGATCTAATTTATTTCATTAACCCTTTGAATTCCATAGCGGTGTGCGATGCCAACTTTCATTCTCACTCTTTCTAATTCTTGTGTGCGCTCTCGTTCGCACTAACACTTTCTTTCTCCTTTTTTTTTTTTTTGTCTCTTACTTTTCTCTCTTCTCTCTCTCTCTCTCTCACACTATCTCTTGTGGGTGAGTGCCCTTTCCTTTACAGTTGGATTCTGCAGGCATTATTCTGTTTGGTTAACTATATTTGTTTTTCTACTCCAAAAAGGAAATGTTTGTTTAGGCTCTGACCACTACATAACATTTCCCAAACTTCACCTTGCTAGTCTGCAGTAAAGCTGATACTGTCCTTTTCCAAACAAAGAGCCCATTATTTGTTATTTTAGCAAGTGCTGTGATCTTGTATAAAGGGGTGTGGTACCACTGTTTCAATACTTGAAATCTCTGCTCTTTTCTGATTAAATGGTATAATTAAGCAATTCCCAAATGTCCTTTTGTATGTTTATCTTGTAATTTATACAGTGAACAGTAACAATGATATAATGTAACAAACCTTACAGCATTGTCACAGCTCCTTATAGAAAGCTCTGTGAGACCGAATTATGGAGAGATTAGATGGAGGGAATAACCATGTAAATGGTAAAGGATATATGTAGACATGGGCGGATTGTCCTATCGAGGGATCGGGCATCCCCTGGTGGGCCGCTAGATCATGGGCTGGTGGGGGAGATCAGAGGATCTCACCTCACCGTCCCACGATATTTTGAAGGAGAGGTCTGTGTTGCCACACACACTCTCTGTGACAGCCTTCACTTCACATTCCTTGTTAATGCAGAGCGTCAGGATAAGACATAATATCCTGGCGCCTGCTCTCCCATGCCGCACAGGGACCACAAGGGGGCGTCGGTGAAGCTAGTGGGCTGCTTTAAAAAAAATGCCTGGGCTGGTATTCTCCTACAATCCGCCTCTGTAAGTAGACCAGTGGTTCTCAAAGGGTTTTTTCTGGTGGCCGTATTGCAATGTCCTGGTGGCTGTCACTACGGCCACAGCCATGTCATGGAGGCTGCACTATGACATTACATACACAAATAGAATAAGGGGATTAAGACATACAAAAATTGCATGTAAATAAGTGCAGCAACAATAAGTTTACATCATTTTACAATTTAAACTTTCCAGAAATCACAAAGTATTAAAAGCTACCCCATAAAAGGGTCTTAAAGTGTACTAGTTACTGGAGGTATATATTTCAAGCGGAGTAATTCTGGGACAAATACACATTTCACAATTCCCATAAAGGGTTTGTTGCTGTATTGTTTTGCAATGAATTGGAGACCCCTAGCTAACAGGGGGTTAAAAACTCAATTTAAATCACTGATTTTGTATTTGATCCTTATGGTGCCATTTGTTTGCACTAACAGTATTCCACTCATGTCCCACTGTTCATTCTTATCACTGGTTATAATCATGGGAACTACATGGACCGTATGCACAAAAAAAGTGGAGCGGTTATTAGACAACCAAGTCAACCACAGGAAAAAAAATAAAAAAAATTTCCCCATTAATTTAAATGGGAATCTTTACTCCTTGAAATGAATGCTAGTTAGGTCTCCAATGTATTGCAAAGACCTCTAGCTGAGAAACACATTTAGATATCCCCCCTGTAAGGGACATAGACATGTAAAACAAAATAGGTGAAGATGAAAAAATAAATAAAACTTTGGGCAATTGTACATTACACTCTGCCTTTGAGTGCCAGAGGGGTTACAAGCCCACCTCCTGGGTGCTTTCCTGGAAACCACATTTTCCTCTATCTGACTAGGCAGTAAATATCTATTAACCCCTTAAAGGGATAGTAATACTTAAAATGTAAAAAAAAAATATGTTGTAGAGTTTATTCCCCCTGAGTAAAACAAGGCTACTCCCACTGCTGAAAGGTGTTTCATTCAAAAGTTATTAACTTTCAAAGTTGAATTTTTTAGGTGCAATATCACAGTGGCCTGAAATTGTACAGTGGCGCTGTTGCTACACCATCCTATGGAGATTTATGGTCAACTGACCAGAGCTGTCCATAGGAGGCTGATGTACTAAGAAAAAGTGTTGAAATTCTGAGACAAACCAACTGACAAAAATCCTCATTGTTTTAAAAGGGGTTTTAACCCCTGGAAGGCTAGCTAGATAGAGAGATCACAAACATTTCTTCAATGGGAATGCTGGGCATGTCAGAACAAGGGTTCTTGCTGGACACAAGGCATAGTAGGGCAAGTGTGCCCACTGGATCTTGATGAAGCAGATCAAGACAGGTCACCTGCCTGGTAATGGCAGAGCAAGGGTGCTTACTGGGTGCTGGCCATGGGAGATCTGTCTGGTAGGCTCAGCGCAAGGGCACACAGATCTATGCCACTGTATAAGGCAAAACTAGCATGAGATGGCAAAAGCTGAAATTCTACCCTCATACCAATGATAACAACTTGAAGAAGAGTGATTAGATGAGAGGCCTTGTTAACCCTTCATGTGCCATAGGGGTTGCAACACATGTGTCTGCACAAAAGCAAAGGGGCTTCATTCTGGGAGTAAAGCAACCTGCAATATGAGGGGACAAACAAGAATTTTCATAGATTTTAATCCTTTGAGTGCAAGATAGCCATCTGAGGCATTGCAACTGCACCCAAAGGGTTAATAGGGATTTTAACCCTGAATACTCCAGTCTCCTGCACATTGTGAGTTGCTGATTTGCGGCACAAAACAGCTATCTGCTCTGAACCCCTCTTTGAGTACAAACACATGATGACACTTTGCCATATCTAAAGTAAATCCTAAGCCAAACAGGCAACTTTTCTAATGGTTTGTTTAATTCACAATTGGCCATATGCTAGTGAGGCCTGGTAAAAGATCAGTGTGTTACTAGTCCACTCGATGTTAAACATAATGAAGATAATTTTCGTACCTGGCTACTAAGTATATCATCTAGTCAAAGGCTAGTGGAGAGTTTCAGCCCTGAATAGAGTGTCATAATGCTTCTGAAGAAAGGAATACAAGTGCAATGTTTTTATTGTACTATGGGCTTTACCAGCCCTCTGCCTCCCCCTGCTCACTACCTACCCTACCTACCTGAGTGCAGTCAGGCCAACACAAATATAAAACAAGATTGAAGCATCACTCTCACAGTATGTAACTGGTGAAAAATTTAAGTTTTATTGTCAATGTTTCAGCCAGACAAGCTGGCCTTCCTCAAGACTTGAGCAAGGCCAGCTTGTCTGACTGAATCATTAACAATAAAACTTAACATTTTTACTATTTACAAGCCCTGTGAGTACTTCTGCATTCTTGTTTTATACTTGTGTTGGCCTGAATGCGAGTACTGCTGCAATCTTGTTCTATATATATTTTTATGGGGCTGTCTGTCTCCCATCAGGCCACAGACCTGAAGCTTGGCATCACCTAGCAGGGGGATAATGGAACAAAGAGACAAGCAACATCTGCTCCCACCCCACGATTCATCCACCCTCCCCACCAGCTAGGCCCCTGCGGTCTGTGCCATCCCTGTGAGAGGCCACATGTAAGGGAGTTGAGAGGCCTCCCTGCTTTCTCATTGAGCTCCCTCCACCCTCCCAACCAAAAACTCATTATTTTTTCTTTACCTTTCTTGTCAAATGCCGCTCTGCCTAGAAAGACGAGTTTTAATGAGCAAACAAAGGCCTCCTCAACCTAGTGTGCAGCACTGCACTGCTCCTCTTGCTGTGTCCAGTGAGGTTTCATAACCACTGCTTTCCACTCCACCTGTCATACACAGTTGGCAGCCAATGAGAGAGGAGTACCCTGCCAAGACTCTCCTCTCTCATTGGCAGCAATACAGCCAATGGTGAAATTTGTAGAAATTTGAGTGGCTATTTCTTTTTGACTGCTCACAACTAAATTCATAGCATTCGGGGCTACCCTGACTACATCTATGCGGGCTGCGGCCACCATTTCCTCATTTCTTATGGTGGCCGCAGGAAAACACTCTGGTGGCCGCATGCGTCCCTTGTGGCTGCACTAGAGAACCTCTGATGTAGACCACTATGTACTGTAGTCTGTGGAAAGTATAAATAATGTTTTATGATTTACTATTTATGAAGCGCAGGAAATACTGATATTTTTTTCTGTACTTGTAATGTTTTGTTAATTTTTTGTTGGACAGATCTTTCTTTGCTGAGATTCATCAGTGCAGAGCTGACAAGGGGATATTTCCTTGAACACAATGAAGCGAAATACAAAGAAAGAAGAGAACGTGTGTACACCTGTTTACGAATACCCAGAGAACTGGAGAAGGTTGTTCTTAATACTCTTACCAATAACTTTAAATATCTCACAGTTCTTGACACTAGAGCAGTGATTCTGTGCTGCAGTACTTGGGGAACACTCGCAGGTTAGATAGTAAGGATATCCATACTAATGCACAGGTGGGTAAATTCCAGAGACTAATCTACTAATTACCTCCCTGTGATAAAGCAGGGGTATCCTGTGAACCTGACCTGTTTGTGTGCCCTGAGGACTAACACTGAGAAACACTGCAATTGAGAGAGAACTGAACCCTACTTCCTGGTGCCAAAACAGGAGCAAGCATAGCCATTTTCAGTGTTTGCTGCATTTACTGTTATTGAAATGACATCATTATGTTGGGTTTTTTATGTGTACGGTTTGTTCCTATATCTATAAGCACATGTTCATGAGCATAGTGTTACTTGGGGCTTGGTGGCCAGTTTCTTGTAGGCCAAGACAGGAGTCATTTACATCACAGGAGTCGGTGGGCAGTTCTTCCTCTAGTGTTTAGAACTCTGCAGCATATGCAGTCCGTGTGGTTGGTTTATTAACCTCATAAGGACCGTGTCCTGCACCATGCACTTCTTTTTTTTTTTTTGCTTTTTTTTTTTTTTTTCTTCGCAATCTCTGTTCAATGACATGCAGCCTCACGGGGAGCCCTGAAATCCATGATAGTCCTAGTACGTTATGGGTCCTTATGGCTCACCAACCCATGATTTACCTGGACTGCCATGGGTGCTTAAGGCATTAAAGGGAAACGAACATGACTGCATATGTTAAAGCTCAGACTTTTGCTAGTTAATGACTGCTGCTTCTGCCTTACGAGGTATTGGCATTATAAACTTTCAGCCCTCAATGTGCAGGTGCACCTTGGCATCTTCTCCCCATAGCTGGATTTGTGAGTTAGTGATAGCTGATGACTTCTATTCGCTTCCATCATGACACATCCATCTGCAGAGCCAATAGGAATTAGGCTACCACTGGCAGATACAGATCTTGCCGGAGATGGGACAAGATGTTCCAGAGATCAATTGCCTGTACAATTAGTTCTTTAAGTTTATATGCTTTTTGCTTTTTTGGATTACCATAGCAACTAGTAACCAGTAAAAGACTGAACATTAACATTTTTCTGTTTTAGTTACCTGTAAGCCACTGGATGATAGAAACAACAATGTGCCTGAGGGATTATTCCTTTGAGTGCTAGAGGGGTACGCAGCGCATTGCTCTGCAATGCGTTGCTTACCCCTCTGGCACCCAAAGGTTTAAAAGGTGAATGCCTAAGCACTCTAGGAAGTGCAGTTATATTCTTGTGTATTAGCAATTCACATTTATCAGTAGGCAGGTTGTGGTCGGTCAATCAGTCAGTACAAGGATAGCCGTGGAAATGCTGGAGACATCTCTAGCATTCATGTGCTTAAAAGGCCCATTTTAATCCATGGTGATATCAGACTTGCTCTACTTCTCCTTTTATACAAATTCTCTATTGAAGTCAAGAATGTATGCTCATTAAGCCGTAGTTCCTTCATGGTAGAAAGGAAATGCATAACACAGAGACAGAGGATTTAACTGCAGATAAGTACTAGTTCACCTTTAAAAAGATCAACGTCTTTAATCGTTAGAATAGCCATATATCTATCTCAAGTGTTGTTACATTCAGTTACTGGTTTATCTACTACCACTTCTGCTGGAAGGCTGTTCACCCCTTTCTTTACAGTACATCCTATTTTTGCACCCCACATGTCCTCTTGTTGTAGTTTTCCTTTTATTCATATAATAGTATTTTAAAGGGATAGTAATGCCTGCTGTTAATAAACTTTAATATTGTAGACATTAAAAATATAAATTCAATGATATACGTGTTGTCTCTCAAACATTCTGTCCCTTTCACTGACATCAGCCTCTAGCTGACAGCAGGAGATTTGGGTCGTGCGACCCGACGGTGTCTCTTCATCAGAGCCGAAATAGCGTTATCTAAAAACAAATACTTAATTGGAACGGTCTAAGCACACTTTGTAGACATTCCAATGAAGTATTTCTTTTTAGATAGCGCTATTTTGGCTCTGCTGAAGAGCCGCTGTCAGGTCGCATGACCCGAATCTCCTGCTGTCGGCTAGAGGCTGACGTCAGTGAAAGGGGCAGTAGGGGGAACTTTAAAGCTTTATATCTCTCAAACTATACAACAGTGAATCTCATCCTTTTTTGGTACAAGGCACCCTAATGTGCAGTCTGGAAGTGTCAGGGCACACCTAATATTTTATAGGTTATTTGTCAAGTACATAATGGTTGATACAACTGCATAAATATATAGCTCTTTATAGGTTCCACAATCAGAATAATATAAATAAACATTTCATGCAGAAACATTTCCAGAAATAAACATTTGAAACCAAGTATTCACATCTTACCAAATTCTTTATAGAAAAGATAGGTTACCCTGAGTGGATGCCCCTGGCACACCAAAGTGCCACGGCACCCTGTTTGAGAATCACTGCTATACAAGTTTGAGAGACAACACATATATCATTGAATTCATATTTTTAATGTCTACAATATTATTAATAAAGTTTATTAACAGCTGGCATCACTATCCCTTTAAAAATGATCAGGAAGATTTCATTTATTTCACCCCTGTCCTGCATGATTGGAAGGCATGCACTTCGTATTCTCTCGCCCTCCAGTCTACTCTTTAGCAGGATTAGTGGTACATGGCTCCACAGATATGTGGGTAATGAGTGGTACCGTGTTAGCCATAGTAAAAGCAGGAGGCAGGTACAGTAAAAATGATACCTTTATTGTAGGGATGCACCGAAATTTCGGCGGCTGAAATGTTTCGGCCGAAAATGGCATTTTCGGCAAAAAGCCGAAATAAAAAAAAAGGCCGAAACGGAGAGCAGAAACAAGTGAAGTAAAATCTTCAGCACAGCACACAGATGCGCTTCAGATTCAGCACACGGAGGCTCTAAACAAGAACAGCAGTGATGTGATGTCCCAGTGTGCTGCAGCTGAAGCGCCTCCGTGTGCTGTGCTGCAGATTTTACTTCATTCGTTTTGGACTCCCCCGCCCGGCACCACAGTACATACAGGTCTGTGCGGTCTTCAGCACAGACCTGTAGCTTCTGAGCTCCCTCGTCGCCTTTGCCTCTTTAGTAATGCAGAGCGCGTTGGGAGATGACATAATCTCCCAGCGCTCTGCATTACTAAAGAGAACAAATGGGAGCTACAGGTATGTGATGCGGGGGCAAGTTGGAGCTGATGGGGACAAAGTGGAGCTGATGGGGGGGCAACTTGGAGCTGATGGGCAAAGTAGAGCTGATGGGGGCAAGTTGGAGCTGATGGGGGCAAGTTGGAGCTGATGGGGGCAAGTTGAAGCTGATGGGGGGCAAGTTGGAACTTGGAGCTGATGGGGGGCAAGTTGAAGCTTGTGGGGGCAAAGTGGAGCTGGTGGGGGCAGGTTGGAGCTGATGGGCAAAGTAGAGCTGATGGGGGCAAGTTGGAGCTGATGGGCAAAGTAGAGCTGATGGGGGGAAAGTTGGAACTTGGAGCTGATGGACAAAATAGAGCTGGTGGGGGCAAGTTGGAGCTGATGGGGGCAAAGTGGAGCTGATGGGGGACAAGTTGCAACCTGGAGCTGATGGGCAAAGTAGTGCTGGTAGGGGGTAAGTTAAATCTGGTGGGGGCACTTGCTCTACTATATTTTTTATTTCTTTTGTTAGGCATCGCCCTATAAATTAAAAAGTCATTTTTCGGTTTCGGTTTTCGGCCAAGAGCATCCTGAAGTTTCGGTTTGTGTTTCGGTTCAGAATTTTCATTTCGGTGCACCCCTACTTTATTGGTTACCTGGCTTTAGAGCTACTCAGCCAATAAAGGTATCATTTTTTACTGTACCAGTCAGATATGGTCCGAACAAAGCTTCTCCCTTTAAAGGGATAGTAATGCTTCCAATTTACTAATCCACATATTGTAGCTATGCTAAAAAAAAGAAATGTATTGCCCCCAGTGTCATCTTTCGAACCCTTATGGTTTGAGAGATAATAGCGAGCAGAGTCGCCCCTCCCTCCCCTTTCCCTGAAGTCAACATTCTAGCTGACTGCAGGGGAAGCTTTCATACGACTTGGTTTGCAAGCACACGTAGAAGACCTTTTCAGTGAAAGAATTATTTTTCATAAACGAGATCTCGGCTTTGCTGCAGAGCCACCTGATGCACATAAGACTGGATATCCCTGCAGTCAGCTAGAATGCTGACTTCAGGGAAGGGGGAGGGAGGGGGAACTTTGAGCTCTATTATCTCTCAAGATGACACTGGGTGCAATAACATTTTTTTTAGCATAGCTACAATATGGGGATTAGTAATTTGGAAGTATTACTATCCCTTTAAAGACAACTAGTGGAGGAAGCCCACAATAACAGAATAAAATGGTCAAAAATGTGATTAAAATAAATAATAATAAGTATTGGTACCTCTGAGTGTATATATTCTTCATTTGCAGAATATATAAAGTCAAAATCAGACATTGCTTTACCTTTAAATGGGGTCAGTCAATGTGAGGCCCTCCAGCTGCTCCCAGACAACATCACCCATCATCCCTGGTGGGCAATAATTAGTGAGGAGGGCCTCGCATTGCACAACCCTGCTTTAAAGGCTCTGTAATACTTTACAATTCATTAACCCTTTGAGTGCCAGAAGGGTACATAACGCACTGCTTTGCAATGTGTTGCGTACCCCTCTGGCACTCAAAGGGTTACAAAAGAGAAGTATTTCTATTGCTTTAACATTTAATTACATACAGTTTAATGTCAATAGTTACTATTGATTCTCCGTTATTTTAGTAAGCAGCCCAATAATTTGCATCATGGCATTTTCTTGGGAAGTGTTTTAGTTGGTGACGGGAACTTGAAATAAGTGGTTCTTTGTTGTGATAATTATATGATTACTGAGAAAGTAGTGTTGTCCCACAAGAACACCGTGGATATTTATTGCTGGTGCAGTTTATGTGAGTTTTTATGGGACTTAAAGGGATAGTAATGTTTCACAATAAAAGCAGCTCCAATTAATATTTATAGCATTTGGGCCATGGAGAGTGTTATTTCACTGTCAGAGTTGTATTTTAAGAGTAATTGAAAGATAAAGTATCCCCCTCCCACCCCTTTTACTGATATAACACTGCTCACCTCAGAGCAGCAAGACTGTTAGGATGGATCTCAGAGAGGGACAATCTTCAGTGATCATAAGGGAAAAAACTGTCAAGGGGGCAGGGATATGTTCACATTCAATTACTCTTGAACTACAACTCTGACAGTAATGAAATAACACTCTCCATAGCCCAAATACTAAGAAGATTAATTGGGGTTGCTTTTATTTTGAAACATTACTATCCCTTTAAGAATAAAAGCAGATAGGAGCATTTCTGGGCAAACTAAATGCTTTGTAGGGGACGCACAAAAAGTTTGACTTTAATAATTTTTTTCCATAAGGTATTGTACTCTGTTGAGGTCTTCGATGAATAGGAGACTTTCCCCTGTGTCCATTCCACCAATACTTTGGGTTTTGACCAGCTAATAGGACCAATAACTTTTTTACTTAAGCGTCTGCTCTGCTCTATATTGTCAGTTATTTGGTCCTACCACAACTAGAGCAAGGAGACAGATTCCTCTCCACCATGTTTTAAATATTTTATTGTTTTCTCTCCATGTGGCTGGCCTTAAACACCAACCACATTTAACATCTTAGTCTGGCTGTAAAACGGATCACATACCTGTTAATACTTGGGTCGCATGGATCCCAATCTCCACTCTGATGAGCTGCTTCCAAGTTCTTCAGCATCTAGGCTTAGAGCGCTATAGAAGAAGTGCCACCGATGACGCATTCCCTTACAGGACCCAAACGAGTACCATACGGATGTCAAGCATGAAAGCTATAAAACAGCAGCCATGGCAGTGGTAAGCACCTATTATATTATATGTAACATAAATATTGCTTGCATATAGTTGCTAGTAAGGTGTCTTTTGTGGGGGATATTGCTTTTTCTTCTGTATCATGTCTGCTCCAAAAAATCAGAAAGCAGACAAACCCAAGGGACTTCTGACTTGGCTAAGGAGGAAAAGACCACTCCAAAACCAAGACATGTGCTAGCTGTGATACTAAGATACCAGCCTCTGACCCAGCTAAACTTTGTAATGAATGTCTCAGAAAAGCTGCTGGGGATATAATTCCTTCCCAATTCCAGGACTTCCTTGGGTGGATGCGTTCCTCCATGCAGGAAACTTTTTCTGCCCTACAAGAGTCTAAAAGAAAGCGTCAGAGAACATCAGACCCAGTAGAGGGCCCCTCTAGATGCACTGGTGATGAAGAAGAGAGCTTTAAAGATCTTGAATTGTCTCGGTCTTCAGCAGAAGAAGGTGAAATCACTGACCAGCAGGAAATTTTAGTATTGATAAAGTGGAATGTCTGATTAAAGCCATGCGTAAAACTTTGTTTATCAGACACTCAGAAGGATCTCAACGTGATGGACGCAGCGTTTATTGGCTATAAGAAAACACCTCAGTTTACTGTCCACAGTTCTATTCAAGAGATCATAAAGACTGAGTGGAAACAGGGAGATAGGAGATCTACCATGTCGAGCCGGTTCCAGAAGATGTACCCATTTCCTGTGGAAGAGGTCTCACCATGGGTCAACCCTCCAAAAGTAGATGCAGCAGTGGCTCAGATCTCACGAAGAACTACGATCGTGCTGGGGGACGGAACCTCATTAAGGGGTCCAACGGATAAAAGAGCAGATAGCTCATTAAAAAAGCAATACGCTACCATTGGCCACAATTTAAGATCAGCAACAGCTATGGCCTGCATGTTCCTCACCCTACATCTATGACTAACTGACCTGGAGGAAAAGATTGATTCATCTGTATCAAGGTCCCGCCTGCTCAAAGAAGTGTCTTCTATTAAAGATGCGGTAAACTATTCATGTTACGCCTCCTTAGATAATATTAGATAAATGGCCAGATCTTCAGCTTTATCCATCACCGCCCGTAGAGCACTCTAGATCAAAGCCTGGGAGGCTGACACATCATCAAGGAATAGATTAGTATTCTTGCCATATACAGGATCTAAAATATTTGGTGACCAGTTGGAAGAAATTATTAAAAAAAAAAAAAAAAAAAAAAAAGTCATTGGGAGGGAAAAGCCCATTTCTCCCTCAGGAGCGACGCCACAGAGCTGCATCCCCAAGATCATCAAAAGCGTCAGTCCTTTCAGGAGGCAAAAAGATACAGGCCACGTGCATCATATGATCAGCGAAAGAGGAACCCAACTCAGAATGTCCATCCTGGAAACCGAAGAGATTTCCAGCGCAAGACAGCCTTTCAACAAAATAAGCAATGAAGCCAACAGAGCACTATCTCTAATTCCAGTTGGGGGCAGACTGGAATCATTGCAACAAAACTGGATAAAGATTCAACCAGATCAGTGGGTAACACAAATATTAGAGATCGGGTATGCGCTGGAGTTTCGCACTGTCCCTCAGCATTCATACTTCCAGACATCCAAAATCAGAAACAGTCGCTTGATTCTAAAAATGAAGACAGAAATTTGACATTTGCTCCAGAATGGGGTCATAGAAGAAGTCCCACAAACGCAGAGGTTCAGTGGAATCTATTAAAATCTTTTCTGTGTTTCCAAACCATCAGGAGAACGTCGCCTCATTCTGAATCTCCAAAAAGTTAATTCCTTTTTGAGGGTCAGAACATTCAAAATGGAAACAGTATCATCAATACTGAAACAAATTTAACCCCAGTCTTTTCTGACAAGAATAGATCTTCAAGATGCCTATTACCATATTTCAATAAGAAAAGTCCATCGCAGATTTCTGAGATTTCACATATTAGGGGTTCATTATCAGTACAAAGCTGTCCCCTTTGGTCTGGCTTCAGCACCAAGAACCTTTACAAGATCCTAGCCATTGCCATGGCAGCCTTAAGGTCACAAGGCATTCGGGTTGTGTCATACCTAGATGATATCCTCCTGATAGCTGACAACATGGAGCAAGCAGAAACAAATACACAGATTTGTCTAGATCTGTTACAAGACCTAGGGTTTTTGATCAGTTTTCACAAAAAGCCAACTGGTGCCCACCCAGTCACTAATCTTTCTGGGAATCGTCATAGACACATCCCAGTCTATGATAACACTCTCAACAGAAAGACAAGACAGGATCCTTCAGGAAATCAAAAGTCCAAACAGCAAGATGATTTGCGCAACTGTTGTGAAATCTGACTTCTGCCCAACAAATTGTTCCATGGGCCAAGTCTCACGGACAACTGTCGCAAGCCAATTATCTTCGGTTCCAGAAAAGGGATCTGTTCAACTTCTCAATACAGATACCTCTTCTACCATCCTCAAAGAAGGAGTTAAAATGGTGGTGCAACACGCAGAGTATTCAGAAAAGAAGACCACTTCTAGAACCAACATGGGAGATAGTAACAATGGACGCCAGCCTACTAGGCTGGGGAGAAATATGGAGGAAAAAGTCAGTCCAGGGACGCTGGTCAGTCAAAGAGAAAAAACTACACATAAGTATGTTAGAACTGTTAGCAGTTTGGCAGACATTAAAAATACTCCAGCCTCACATACAAGGGCAGCGATACTGGTAAAATCAGACAATCAGCTACGTACAAAATCAGGGCGGAACCAGAAGCCCCTGCCTCAATCACCTCGCTCTTAGGATCCTATATTGGGCAGAAGATCACCTGCAAGCAATCAAAGCAGCAGATCTCTCAGGAAGAATGAACTACAAATCAGATTTCCTCAGCAGGAGGAGTGGTTCTTAAAGAAGGAAGTCTTCAAGGAATTCACAGCAGTTATGGGAAAGCCATTAATCAATCTCATGGCCACACCACAAAATACCCAATGCAGAAGATTCATGTCCAGATGGAAGACTCCACTGGCCCTACAGCAGAATGATCTACAGCAGATTTAGATCTTCAGTCTAGCATAAGTTTTTTCCCCTCTTCCTCTAATTTTGGAGGTAGTGAGAAAAGTAAGAAGGGACCAAGCAAGAGTCATTCTCATTGCCCCAAATTAGCCTAGAAAACTGTGGTACACAGACCTCAAACAACTCTCAATTCAAGCTCCAATAAAAATTCCAGACATCCCAGACCTCTTATCTCAAGAACCCATTCTCCATCAGAATCCAGGTTTCTTGAGCCTGATGGCCTGGATGTTGAACGGAGCTCTTTGAGATATAAAGGGTTAACCGATCCTGTGATTAAAACCATACTAGAGGGGAGAAAAGCCTCTTCATCACGTATTTATTATAGGGTCTGGTCTATTTTTTACAAATAGTGTCTAAGAACTTAAATAGAAGTAATCTTACCTATAACAATATCTTGGAATTTTTTCAAGAGGGATTCCACAAAGGGTTAAAACCAGCATCCCTCAAAGTACATCTATCGGCCTTATCTACTATCCTGGCCTACCCATTCGCAGAACAATACATTATCAGAAGATATATGGCAGCAGTCACAAAGATTAAACCCACAATTCGGGAAGTTATCCCGCAATGGGATCTCAATCTGGTTTTACAGCAACTCTGTGCACATCCTTTCTTTGAACCAATGTTGGAAATGTCCCTTAAACATCTTACATTGAAAACTATTCTCTTAACAGCTATTACATCTGCACGACGAGTGGGAGAGTTGCAAGCCCTCCTATACAGATCCCCATATTTGAATTTCCATCATAATAAAGTGGTTTTACAACCTAGATCTTCCTTTCGAACCAAGGTTGTTTCCAGTTTTTCATTTAAGCCAGGAAGTAGTTCTCCCTACTTTTCCTCCAGATTCCCTTCAAAATACAGACACTCGGCTAAAAAAACTTAGATTTACACAGATGTCTACAGATATACCTAAAAGGAACAGAGGCTTTTAGAAAATCATAAGCATCATTTGTTCACTTCTGTGGAAAATCTAATGGTTCAGCAGCATCAGTCATCTATTGCTAGGTGGATTAGAGACTGCATTAGACTGGCATACCAGTCAGCAGACAAGGATCCTCCATCTGAAATAAAGGCTCATTCCACCAAAGCAGTGGCATCTTCCTGGGCAGTAAAAGCAGTAGCCTCTTCTGAGAAGATCTGCAAGGCAGCAACGTGGTCTTCAGTGTCTACATTCGTAAAACACTACCATCTGAATATTCGGGCCACGGAAGATACCAGTTTTGGCAGGAGGGTGCTGCAGTCAGCCACCTCTGTTTAGACTTCTAAGTTCTATCCCAACCCAAGGGATACTGCTCTGGTAAGTCCCACAGTATTGCCGTGGATTGGACACAGAGGAAAAGGTGAAATTTACTCAACAATATTTTGTGTTCATCTGTGTCCTTCCACGGCACCCCACCCTGGCTACTGGTGAGAGTATCGTTCCATTCATCTGCTCTATGGTGCATCTGTATGTATCTATGTATATATATTTTATATGTGTGGATATATGTTTAGTTGTATTCTATGTTGGGAATTTTCTATTATCTGCCATTACTAACCTAATTCTCGTTCCAGCTTGGACATAAGTATAACTAACAAGATAGAGCAGATGCATAAGTAAAAAGTTATTGGTCCTAACAACTGGGAGGAGGAGTCAAAACCCACAGTATTGCCGTGGAATGACACAGAGGAAAACAAAATATCGGTGAGTAAATTTCACCTTTTTGTAGCATTTAAGATGTTAACAGTCCTACTTAAATTAGTAAGACTATAGAATTTTTTTTTTGTCCCTGTACTGCAGTTGGTTTGACCCATAATTGTTCCACTTGTAAATAAATTCCTAAATATGCAACTGTCTTTACAAGACACACTCCAGTCAAACCTCCCCCTTCCCCCCCTCATTATAACTAAGCCTATTTTTAATTATTGGATTGAGGATTGAACATACCTATGGATCACTAAAGATTGTAGCTAATATAGTGATGGTCTATGGGAAACGTACTCCACATTGGTTCCTATGGTGACAGTGCTCCCAACAGAGATTCAGACAATTATGCAGTGTTATTATATTTAGGAGGATAGACAGGATGATGTAGAACACTTATAGTTTGTATTAAATAAGCTGAAGAGGTGAAGTTTTGTAGCAAACCATCTGCATCGCAGGAGACAGATATGTTTATTTCAGTGGAACTTTTAACCCTTTGAGTGCCAGAAGGGTGCGCAACACCCTCAGGCACTCAAAGGGTTAAAGTCCTTGAATTATAGAGTGGACTCCAGTGTAACACTTTGTAGATCTTTCTAGAATTCAAGGTCCCATTCAAAAGTCCCATTCAGATCAATGGGAATTTTCATTGGTCCCCCTGGAGACACTTGTATTTTGGTCATACTAATACAGCTGCAGTTTTTAACCCTTTGAGTGCAAGGGTTAGAGAAAATGCAGATTTCAATTCGAGGTGACAGACCCACTTTAACTTTCAAAAATCCTTCCCCTTTACTTTCCCTTTTTTTAAAGGAGAGGTAACCTCTACTAATAATAATCCCTTTACTTCCCTTACTATAGCCAGAAAATCCCAGTGGCCCTTGTAAATTGTGCCTTTATGCCACTGTTCAAGAGAAACGCTACAATCAATCCTGGTGCCGTGTCCAAGAAGGGACATGACATGACAGTTTCTAGCAGAACCACAGGACTTAAAACCCCACTACACAAGGTTATTTTAAGCCTATAATTGCCAGAGAGGTACAGAACGCATTGCAAATCAAAAAGGGTTAAAGACCATAGGGTTGTGCATTGTATTGTCACTTCAAAAAAAAGTAGACTGTTAACCCTTTGAGTGCCAGAGAGGTACAGAACGCATTTAGCAATTGCAGGCACAAGTGACTTCCCTCTAGCTCACCTTATATGTTCCCTGTGTGGTCCTCTCCCTCCCATCTCTAAAGTGTAAGTGTAACCCTATGCTTTTCAAGCTTGTGTGCAATGCATTTTACATCTCTATAGCACTCAAAGAGCTAAACTCATGTATCACTTGATCAAGGGGCAGAGTGTTTCTCCAATACCTCCTTTCTCTATGTCCACATGCGGCTCTGTTGTTATGTGCAGGGATCCCAATTACTATAGTACTCGTTCCCTTATTTCAGTTAGAAGACATTTCAAACAAAAACTTGCAACACTAGTTTAAAGAGGGGAACTAAAATGC
Source organism: Rhinophrynus dorsalis (assembly GCA_037306005.1). NCBI lineage: Eukaryota > Metazoa > Chordata > Amphibia > Anura > Rhinophrynidae > Rhinophrynus > Rhinophrynus dorsalis. Next base: position 67,583,617 of record CM074718.1, on the reverse strand, counting down.
TTTTCGGTAGTGTATTATAAACTACCATGTGAAGGTATAATATACAAGATAGACTAGAGTGAACTGCTGCTAATTCCTAGGAGAGAACAGTTGCTGCAATCTTGGGTTTAACCCACCAACTGCCAAACAGGCTACAGCAGCTATTTGCAGTAAAAGAACTATGGGAGTAGGAGAATTCAATAATAAAAAAAAAAGGTATCCTGATTGTACTTTAAAGGGATAGTAAACTCGAACGTATAGGTACAATTAAAACATACTTAATGCCCTCATTCCCATCTCTCAAACCGTTATGGTTTGAGAGGTGTAATAAAATAAAAGTCTCCGCTCCCTCCCCCTTCTCATGTGTCCACTGTATAGCCAATGTCATGAGTTCCTGCTTCTGGGACCAGAGGGCAGCTCTTCAGGAACACTGTCATCGAGATATATAACTATAATTATTGCATCGGTATGGACTACAACGTATGTATGGCTTGCAAGCACATGTTGTAGACCGTTCTGATGAAATAATTATAGTTAGATATCCCGATGTCAGCACTCCTGAAGAGCCGCCTAAAGTCGGGCGACCGGATTCTGCCTCTGACAGCTTTACAGCTTGTCAGGCAGAAAGGGGAGGGAACGGAGACCTTTATTTTCTTACATCTCTCAAACCATAACGGTTTGAGAGATTGGAATGAGGGCAGTAAGTATGTTTTTATTGTACCTATGAATTCGCCTGTACTTTTTTCGAGTTTACTATCTTTTTTTTTTATCCTGTTTGTTTTATATGTTGAGGATTAAATCCTGTGTACTTATTGTATGCAAGCACCTCTGGCATTCAAAGCATTTAAAGGGATAGTAATACTTCGTTTTATCTTTATTTTATTTTGTAAGCATTAAAAAAACATGAAGAACGATATAAGTCTTATCTCTCAAACCTTTATGGTTTGTGAGATATTCACAAGCAAAGTTTCCCCCTCCCGCCCCTTTTACCTAGTGTAAGCCATCTCTTCTCAGATGGGGAATCCAGTCCACAGACCAGACAGATAACAGAAGGGGGCAATCTTCTTCCTGTGAGAACAATGAAAGCCCTGCCCCCCTTGACAAGTTTTTCAGGTTTTTCCCTTATCTTAATTGAAGATTGTCCCTCTCTGCAATCTACCTGGGCACCTCCCTTCTGCTCTGGCTGAGCAGTGTTACATCAGTAAAAGGGGCGGGAGGGGGACACTTTTTCATTGAATTACTCTTGAACTATAACTCTGACAGAACTGAAATAACACTCTCCAAAGTCCAAATACTATGATGATTAATTAGAGCTGCTTTTATTATGGAACATTACTATCCCTTTAAGACAAATCGTTAAATGCATGTTTAACTCTTGGAGTATCAGCTAAGAAATGTGCAGTCAGGGTGTTAACTACTCTGGGTTGTCTGCAAAAAAAAAAATTTGAGTGGGAAGGAGACATAGTTTCCCTAATGAAGGTGGGTATGTCTTATGCTAAACAGCACTTTCTTTCTAAAATATAAACCTGTAGTTTTGTTGTTGTTGTTGTTTTTTTTTTTTTTTTTTTTTTTTTAACTTCTTATAACTGCGTATAGATGTACATGTGTTTGCCTCTGGCCTTCCAGGACAAAGAGCTGTTTGAGTTCCCACCCTGGCTCTGGTAAAGAAATGTCTGACACATGCCCCTCACCCCCTGCCTCCTGAGGCCACACCTGGTATCACAGCAGCATAAATTAAAGCTACTGCCCCCCTGTGGAATTCCAAGAGGAAACCTGATACCTGCCATCTGAGGCTACACCTGGAGTGACATCAGTAGCTGTGTGTTAAAATCACTCATACCCTGTGGGAAATACTTTTGTTTTCGACATCTCAGCTGACCACCAGTGCCTAGTTAAGGACCCTTTCTTTCATGACTGGCCTGTCATCAGACCTTACTCAGACTGAGGAGGTTGAGAATGGGTCAGTCTACTCAAGCCTGGGCCCTTATCACCCTCATTAATCGACATCCTAGTCAGACCATCTGCATTTATATTTTTTAAAGCATGTATGATACTAAAGTGATAACTGAAACCCTTACCGCACCAGAGACCATTTAATTTGTTATCCTACATCATCCAACAAATGCAGGAAGGTCATGGAATTGTACGTCGCTAATTTGACTATGAATGGTGCTCCATGCAAGTATTTTTGCAACCTTGAAGCCTGTACAACTGCATAGCACTTCCTTGCAGCCATTGGCCACTTTTGCTCCCTGGTCAGTAGTTTCTTGGAAAGGTACAGAATAGGTGTATATTGAACCTGTTCATCATTTTTGGCTTGAGACTGCTCCAATTCCTGTTTCAGATGCTTTTGTTTGTACAGAGAGGGCACTCTCGGATCAGGGCTAATTGACACTTTTTTTTTTTGTGGGTGGGTTTTCTTTTTTAGCAGTCTTGTCAGAGGAACTGCAAGAGCAGAATACTCTGGGACAAAGTTATAATAGTACCTAGTAATGCCTGTGAAGGTTCTTGCCTCTAGGTCCAGGGGACAGGCCATGACTAAGTAGCCTGTGTCTCAGGCTACCTAATAAATTGGCACTTCTGTGCTTTAACTGTAATGAATCCCAGTCCTTGCCATATATGGCAAAATCATCTTGCTATGCCAGTGCAAAGAGCTCGAAAACATCCACAACATGGTGGATGAAGGACATTCTTCATACCAAATCGCATGACACAGTACTCATGTAGTCCAAAGGGACTTAGGCCCTTTTAGGCAGCTACACTTTCAAGTACACTTCAGTCTCCTGTGGAGATAAACTGGGAAGAATCTAGTTTGCCCATGATTTCATCCACCCTGGGCATTGCATAGGCATCACACACTGTGTAATTCAGAATAAGCCTACTGGGGAATGGACACACAGTATGAGAACCCAGCAGAAAGTGCCCAGTGCCTCGTCCAATGCTGGCTCTGGTGGCTTTGCCACATCCCTAGGCCTCAGACCAGGTCACAGAACACTCATGTAGCTCCAAGGAAGTGGTAGTCCAGCTCGTCTGCTCTTCCCTCAACCTGATGGTCTTACCCTGCTTGTCTTTCTATCTGCACCCAGCCACAGGTGTAAGTGGTCCTAGAGACCAACTCCTAGGAGGCAGGGGTTCCCAAGTTTGCAAATATTTATTAAACTTTTTAAACCTTGCAAAAATTCTGCCTCACTTTTTTTTTTTTTTTTTTTTTTTTTTTTTAAAGCTAGTTCCTTAATCCCACTTCTGACACCAGTTTAGACAGGGAGACATGGATAGGAGTATGCCTCTGTAATCTACAATGCTTCTGAGAGTTTTCTAGAATCATACATTGTCTAGGGGCACCTTCTAAACTGGGTTAAGAAGCTATTTTTCTCTAATCACAGTTGTCATTTGAATCTCTACAGAAGTCCTCCAGATGCTTTTAAACATGCCACAATATACACATCACTTTTTAACTGTATTCCAGCAGTGTATTCAGACACTGCTGCTTTCTCTTTCTTTAATGCTTTTACCAGCCACATTTGCATTATGGGCTCCTGGTCCCAGAGCACAGTACTCAGCACAGGCAAGGCATTTCAATCCCTCATTTGCCCCAAGCAGTTAGCCTGCTTGTGCTTCAAAAGATCAGACTTCTCTTCAAAGCCATGACCTATACACTCAAAAGCTTAACCCTTTTGAGTGCCAGAGTGGTATCTGATACCTCTCTAGCACTCAAATTGTTAAGGTCATCCCATGTTCTGCATCCTGAAGAGTGCACAAAACAGCACATGGAGAGGCTGTCTGGATCCAGCAACACTAGCACTATTCTCTGTACTGTGTTTATACTGGGTGTCACCATATTTTGTGTGTGTGTGTGTGTGTGTGTGTGTGTGTGTGTGTGTGTGTGTGTGTGTGTGTGTGTGTGTGTGTGTGTGTGTGTGTGTGTGTGTGTGTGTGTGTGTGTGTGTGTGTGTGTGTGTGTGTGTGATTGCCCTGGGATTGGAAGGAGTGAACGTCTTAAATGTCCTACCTCCCACATTTTCCTTAGTAGGGATACACTTTACCACTACCCCTGTTTCTCTGACCTGATGATATTCTATATATATATATATATATATATATATATATATTATAATATAAGACCAAATTACAACAAAGCACACTCAGGTCTTCAACAGTTCATGACAAAAAGTGGATAAATCATCCACTTTTTGTCACGAACTGTTGAAGACCTGAGTGTGCTTTGTTGTAATTTGGTCTTACATGTTTGCTGTAACAATAGCACCCAGGCTATAGCCACGATTTTAAACATGAGCGCCTCTGCTCCAATTAATTATATATATATATATATATATATAATATATATATATAATATATAATCACACACAGTTTTGTAGTTCAAGAACAGTGCTATATTTCTTTAATCTTCCAGAAGTCCTGAGAGTCTGAGTGCGGTTCTTGAACTACAAAACTGTTTACCCTATGGGACCTGACACCCAGGCCATGTTTCTGTCCTTGGCATTGAGATTCCTGGATCTCTGTTTCCACAGAGCTTCCTTTTGGGGACTGTGATATTTATTCAAAGTTGCAGACTCTCTGTGCCACTGAGTGTTCTGTATGCAATCGAGCAGTGATTCTGAGCTCGGTCCTGTTTGACTTAACATACACTTTTATGTTCCCAATCAGACTCTATGAATTTGTTTCCGGAGAGCTTTGCAATGGATTGTGAAAGCAGATAGAGTGGTACAATGATAAAGCAGCCTTCACTCTAAAAAAATATATTGATAATATCTAGAAATATACATTTTATGTATCTATCTCTGCTTTCATGGTCCCTAACAGAAAGCTGTCTAGAAACAGAGATTTAGGAAGCTCAATGTCTGGGAGAAACATGAGTGAAAAATAGTTGATGATGAAAACAAATACAATAATAAAAACTACAGGTAATTTGACATTATATATTCTGCATTTACGTAAAATGTCAAAAGTTAATTTGCTACTTTAACAGGAGAACTGGGTGTCCTCATTTCAGTTAGGTATTTCTATATAATGTTTTGTATTGTCATTGTATCTGCTGCCTCCTGTATAGTACAGTGTTCTTTATTTTTGTTTGAAATTCTATATATAAAATCTTGTCAGAGTAGATTTTTGTAGTCTGGGTTCTTTTTAGGTGATTGTATTAAGGGTATCTACCTTAGTAAGTTAACCCCCTGAGTACCAGAGTGGTGTCTGACTCATTGTTTTCCAGTGTGTTACATGCCCCTCTCATAATAAAGAGTTGACTGTCTTAAGAGACTGTTATGCATAGGGTAGTGTTCCATTTTAACTAAAGAACATTACTCTGCTATAGAGCCATTACCTCTGTGTATGTAAGAATTGCAGGCTGAGATTGTTTTCCATTTTAATGACACCATCTAGTTATCTGAAGTTTATGCAGCAGTTTTTGGCAGAACATTTGACCTGCTGCCAGCAAAGTAGTGTCCCTCAAGAGGGCATGACATTTGAACTGTAATTTCAGAAAGCACTATTCCTTCCAGGATGTGCTGCCAGCATGTAATGCTAAATGTGGCAATGGGCAATCAGGCCTATGGGTACACACTGAATTCTCAATCGTTTGGAGGACTGGGGAACATCGTATTGAATTGCAGTCTTTGGCAATAAAACCGTAATTGCTTTCCTACCAAAGGAATGAAGGTCTGCAGTACAGTGGTCAGTTTTAGACTGATAGCTTGGAGCTTATTTAACAAGGGAAAAGGTAGATCTGACCATCATTGCATCATATAAAAAACAAGGATGGGAACAATCTAGCAAACATAGTAGCTAGACAGATTTTATAGAAGCCAAAAATATATTTTAGGAGCCAGTGTAGAACATACTTTATATAGCTATATATGAAATACCCCTAAAACTTAGGAGCCAGAAGTGACATTTAGGCTCCTGGGATTTGTTCAACCCCTGGCAGAAGGAAACATTCCATTTCTTCCAGCAGGGCTTTTTCTTTGTTAAAATGACTTGTACCCTTAAATCAAGTTGTTAGTTTTACAGATAATTAAAATCTGCTTATGTGGTGTAATTGCTGTTTTACTGATTTAAAAAAAAAAAAAAAAAAAGATTCTAAAGATTCTGAGAATTTAACACTGCTTTGGTTTGCAGTGAGGCACTTTTAATTTTTGAATAAAACACCTCTCAATAGTAGTGGTACCCTTGATTTACTTAGGAAAATAAACCCTAAAATATATAATATACTAGTGTAAAAACCCGTGTACACGGGCCAAGGTTCTCATGATGTTAACCCTTTGAATGCCAGAGGGGTACGCAGCGCATTGCTTTGCAATGTGTTGTGTACCCCTATGGCCCTCAGAGGGTTAAGAGTCCAGTTCTACTCTGTGTACTTCCCCTGCCTCAATGGTGGCACATACGATGCAGTCATGTGCTGTAGAGATTGCCCAAACGCACAGAATGCTCCCAGCACAGAACTCCCAGCATTCTGTGCATTTGGGCAGTCTCTACTGCGCATGACTGCATCAGACAAACATTCTAGCATTTTATTATATAGGATATATATATTTTTACATATTAAGTATTATTATTATTATCATCCCTTTAATTCTATTTGAGGGGAAACTTCTCACGCATTGTGATATTGGAAATATCCCCATTTTGTGGGCTCTCCCTGGTAATGTTGACCCAGCACCCAAAGTGCCACACTGTGCCAACAGCAAACAAATGTTATTTCCTCAAATTACTTATTTTACAAACAATTAGCTAGCACAACATAAGCAATATTTAATGCTCTTTAAAATTAATTAACCTTGGTTTAGGGTGACGGATCTACTTTAAATAAAGTGCAATCATTTTCTCTCCAAATATATGCACATGATTAACCATATAAGGCCTTATGCTGAAAAGGAGAATTTCTGAGGGAAACCATCTGCACAATAAAGGACAAAATAATCATTCCAATTGATATAGGGTTTTGTGGTTTAAACTAATTAAACCATATTTTACTGAACTTCTCTGGGCAGCCATGATTAATGAAAATTTTGTTTACTGCGTTGTGCCATAGAGTATTGTAGGAGGCTGAGGGCTCTTCCATTTGATGGTAATGGCCTTAACAGGCATAGAGAGAATTCTGAGCAGGGTTCTTTCTCCACTAGAGGGTAAGATCACCACCACTGTGCCCATTAAAGTAATCAAGTCATTGGCAATATATGGAAATTCTAGTTCATCTATTAAAGAAGAAAATAAAAAAGGTATGTAGGAAAGACCTCAACATAATATTGCACTTAATACATTTATAATCTGTCCGTCGGCCCACTCTGTACAAACTTTGGGGTGGATAGTATGCTCCCATGCAGAAATTTAAGATGCACCAGTCTTTGGCTGGGATGCACAATTCTGTACTTGGCTGAAATTATTATTTTGGTTAAGGCATGTAAATTATCATCCAAAAAAATAAGGTGTAAGATAGGAATGTTTCTTGTGCCTTCTAGAGAAACAGACCTTGTGGTAGAATCTCTTAAGTGAGTTGATAGGAGACAGCATCTTCTTAAGAGCATTGTATTGCTTAATACTGAAAAATGATGTATTGCACTGTTTATTCTGCTGAGTAAAACAATGGCTTTCCCACTGATGGTTGCAGTACTTAAAAGGCCATACATTTTATGGTGGCGCTGTTGCTACAGTTCTTTAGACAGCACTGTTCAGTTGACCATAAACCTCTATAGGATGGCAGTAGCAATAGCACCACTGTAAAATTTCAGGCCATGGCGGTACTGCATCAAAAAAATACAACTTCACACATGTTCTACACAGCAGGATAATTCCTGACATATAAATATTAATCATTACTATCACTTTAACCACTCTTACTGCTAGGTACATGGCCACATCCTCAGCAGATAGTCTAAAACTGCTAGGGACCTGAGTGTCCATGTTCTTTGCTGTAAAGAATTTACTATTGGGGACTGAGGCTTACCCCTGCTAAGGGAATCTTGGCAGGTAGATCCTTCCATCATGCCCTAGAGCGATGTAATTTATTATCCGCATCCCTCTAGGCACCAGGTACATTCTTCTTTTTAACGGTAGCAACGATCAGGCTCATTAAGAGCTTAGATCTCAGCTCCCCGTGCTCCAAATGTGCACAGAGTATCATCTTTTGAAAGAGGAGAATTCCCTTTCTCTAGAGCATGTAATTATTTTGCATTTTATTGGCTGGGTGCAGTGGTGTCCGTAGACATTTTTCCAGGGGGGGGCAAAGCCATAATATGACCCCCAGACCAGCCCATCTAGCCCCTTTATTTATATGGAGGAGGGTAATTGTAGGTGGGGGCAAGTGCCCCCCTTGCCCCCCCCTCCGGACACCCATGGCTGGGTGTCATGATCATCTGACATTATAATACAGTGTGAGATGCATTGGGGGAGGGGGAGCTTGGAAAGACCTCTGGTCTGTGCCTCCTATGCAGCTGCAATATAGGGATATGTTTGTTTGAAGGAGAGGTGCCTCCTCTTTCAAACATGAATAGCCTTTAACATGTACATGTCACGTGATCTGTGATGAACAGAATATATATTGTGGGAGCATAGGGAGGATGGATATTAAAGAGCCTCTACCCCATCTCCAAGACAATTACAGGGTGCCCTTTTATAAAAAGGTGAGTGCCATCTTTCATCCATGAATATATTTTAATAGTATTTTGGGTGATCTATCTATGATTGTATAGTAGATATTCTATATTATACAATTATCCAATTAATGGACCTTACATTTCTCTCTGTTCTCTCTCTTGTACAGTTTACTGCTCATTCAGTACAAACAGTAGTAATGGGCACTTTCTGTACCTACTTCATCCCTCTCTTCTTGATTCCCTTCCTTCTCTTCTCACAATTCATTCTCATCACCTACAGTAGCACTTATTCAGCCCTCTACATACTCTGCCTTCTATTGACTGAATCTGTAGTTCATGCTGGGCAGTTTTTCCTAAGACAAATGAAGTTTCCTCAAATTAAATGGGGCTTTTAACTATCTGAATGCTAGAGTATGCAATGCATTGGAGACCACCAGCATTCAAGGGATTAAAAACCTAATTTAAAGCAATGGGATTTTTTATTTTTCCCAGTGATTTACCCAATAATAATTCCATTTCTTTGTACATCAGCTTCACTGTGATTTCACAGGCATCTTCACATAATGCTGAGTTTTCACTTCTGGGCATATTGTGCACCAGGTAGAGGAATACCCAAGGGGTTCCAAGTCATGTTGTATGACACACAAATACAGAACTAAATAGAACTGGAGCTATTCTGGAGCAAACCAACAACGCCATAGGGAACATATTTTCCAGATGTCCTTGAATTAAATTGGGTTTACAGGAGGCAAATATAGTCGTTGATACCGTTATTGGCTAACTAAGCAAATTTAGGATGCAAGCTTTGAAGACCTCTCAGGCCTTTTCCTCAGGCATGTTAGACAGATAAATATGAAAATATCTCTCTCATATACAAGTACACATTGCATTGCTTAGAATGGAAATCTGATAAGAAAACTCACTCCAGACCCAGAGTCTTTGATCAGTCAATGGTAAATTGCGGTCTTCCTCTGAGGAGTTAGAGGTATTTACGATCCCAGTGGGACTGTTGGAAAGGTTAATCCACAATGTGATAAAGTGACAGAAATTCTCTGTCTCTATTCAAATAATTTAAAGCATTAAACTTCAATATGAACTTAACCTCCCATATTTTTCTCTCCCTCTGAGTGCGGAACAGTCCCATCGGTACAGTTAATTTAACTTCCCTGACACTGTGTCTGTTTTGGCAAAAATGTGCTCTCACTGGTGTCTCTGTCTTTATGTTGTTAACACGGGATCTGTGGGAATTAAACCTTTTTATGTAATGGCTGTCCAGTTTCACCGAGCTGTTGGGCATTTTACACACATCCTATATAATAATACACCACGACATGCGCAGTAGAGACTGCCCGCGCCGCAGCTGCATCCAGCTTTGTGTCAGCTGTGGCTCTGGCAGTCTCCACTGTGCGTGACTGCCCCGCGACCGGGTGGCAGTGGCACTGTGGCCCGTTACACGGGCTGTTCAACTAGTAAGGTATATTACATTGGATGATTTTCAGGTAAAGATACCATTGATCTTATGGTGTAACTATATTTGCCTCCTGTATTTCTATAGCTAAGACGGTACTAACTCTCATCTTAAATCTGGTTTGTAACCCCTTGAATGCTAGAGAGGTCTTCAATGCATTTCCTCTGGGGGGCTGGGGGGGAGAGATCAAAGGGCCCTTTCATCAGTGGGGCCTGGGCAGCTGTTCACATTTCCCTTTTAAAATGTCCCTTCTCACTGACGCATCTTAGTATATTCCCCATTGTTTTAACACCTGAGCAGCAAATTGCAGACAGTTGGAAGGAACAGACTGCATTTAGAACTATAATCTTATAGTATGTAATATATCACTGTTGGTACAAAGCGTTAGCTTGTGTTCCTTATTTTGCATTACTTATATGTCCATCCTGTTGTGTTGTCTTCCAGCTGATGATCTTTGGGTTCTTCCTGTGCCTCGATGCTTTCCTGTACTTGTTCACCTTGCTTCCATTGAGGGTCCTGCTGGCTCTTACTAGGCTCATTACTCTGCCTTGTTGTGGATTAAGGTAAGGTGAATGTATTTCTGACCATCATTTTTTACTTTTGAAGGTGGAGCTGAGAGGGTAGTGGATAAGTGGAGCAGCCTACCATCAGATGGTGTAGATGTTAATACAGTGAGGGAATCTAAGCATGCACAGGATAGGCATAAGACTGTCATGAACATAAAACAAGACCAAGGACCAACTAAGGTTTGAGGTTTTCTATAACAGAAAATATAGGCAGAATAGATGGGCTTAATGGTTCTTATCTGTCATCAAATCCTACCCTTGGAATAAGTGACTCTTAATATGCTAAACAGTACTTGCCAGGGTAATTGCCCTTCACAGAGAGGTCCAGTCTCTCTGTTTTACCCTGTTCACAGAGGTGTCTTAACCCTTTGAGTGCCAGAGGGGTACGGAACGCATTGCTTTGCAATGCTTTCCGTACCCCTCTGTCACTCAAGGGTTAAACAGTACTGCAGTACAGTTAAAGCAGTCAGTTTTTCTGAGATTTACCACAACAATGCATTCACATGTATGTATATCTTTATATGGTGCCATACAGTGTGCGATGCACCTTATAACAGCAGTATCATACAATAAATAAATGGGGATGAAATAAGTGTCAAGTCATAGAAACAAAAGTAAAGATGTCCCTGCCCCAAGGAGCTTACAGACTAAATGAGTGTTTATGACGAGGTGCATTGGCATCAGTCACAGATCTCATGTTGCAAAGTGCTGCACAGCGTTATCTTGTGAGCAGTCTGTTTGGCAGATATGACTCACTGGTCATTTTGAGACCCCAGTGTCTGCTTCAGCAAATTAAGGGACTGAGAGGGTTAATTATGGTGCTTCAAGTTTGAATGCACACTATACCTTCCTGCTATTTTTGCACTAGCTATAGGTCTCCCAGTGGTCTCTCATACATATTGATACACTAAACTACCTACCTGAGCTTCTTTTTCATATACATTGTAGCACATTGTAGCACTTGTTTGAGTACATGTTGATATTTCACCTTGGAAATATGGAATTGAAGCATCAATATTTTCTTTACTTTTGCTCCTTATTTTTATTACCTCCAGCTGTCGAGGACTACTACTCCCATCATCTCCTTTCAGCCATTGGCTGGTTGGGGATGCCAGGAATTGTTGCCCTTCCCAACAGTTGACTACACCTGCTTTGTATGAATCTAAAAAGCAAAGGTCAGGATTTTCTTTCTGTGGGTGATATCATTTCGACTGATAGTCTGTTGTGAACAGGTGTAACGTAAATACAGATCTAAAATGATACACACGTGATACATACAACTGCAGACACACTGCAACTAATTATAAAAATAGATGTACCTAATTGCTGTATGAAGGACTCCTACCGAGGTAAGTGCGTCTGTTAGACAAATACCAAACTAGGCTATAGTCTCCCAATGTTTCATTTGATAACCCTTTCAACACCATAGGAGTGTGCTGCGTTGATCACTCCAGGTACTAAAAATGTTGGGGAAACGTGATTGTTGGCACAGATAAATTAGCTTGGCACACACACACTTCTCCATTTCCCAGCAGCTGTTAATCATCAGATCTCATTCAGTCCTTCATTTTCTGCTTGTAAAAGACATTATGCTATTAAAAATAATAACTAGGAGTCAGTACATTGTGTTCTACACCAAGGTAACATTACAAAATTTTGCTCTTCCCATCCATTGCATATCAAAAAAATTGTGAACCAGGTGAAGATTGGGGATAGTAAAAATGTCAGATTCATTTCTTTAATAATAAAATAAACTTTCCAAAAATCGGTTGCTTCAACAGTGAAACAAATATTATTTAGATCAGTGGTGGGTAACCTGTGCCCCCCCAGCCACTGTTGCATTACAGTTCCAATCATCTTCAGACAGCCAACATCGGTGTGGTGAGTTGTAGTGTATCATATGCTGGAGGGCCCACCCTCAAGAGTTTGAATAAGGTGTTGAAATGCATAATAAACTGTTACAATTTGTACTTAATCCATTTGGATCTGTAAGCATCTGTGATTTGCTGCTGTGGTCAAAGCACAGTTAAGTATGAAACATTTACTCAAGTGGAGTGTATGTTGGACAGAGTATCCATTTCTTCTTGTAAATTTTTGGTTATTTTTACTGATTAATTACCAGAGTTGTAAAGGAACATGAATACCTAAGATGAACCGTTCTTCATGCTAGCCTTTTGGTTTTTGAGGCCTATAATATAGTATATACTTGAGGGAGCAGACATTGCTGCCTTTTCTAGTGCTCCCAGTGGTTGTCCAGGTTTCTGTGGCTGGGTGAAGATAAGAGCCTTTCTGAATTCAAGAGCAGATGGCCTTTGTCACAATCATTTTTCTTTATCTGTCAATCCAAAACAGCACAAACAACATTAAATAAATGCTCACTGAACAGGACAATTTATGTGTATTAAAATGTAAGTTTACGATTATAGTTTAGAGATGTAACACATACGTATGTGACAAACCACAAAAGATATGTCTTGACGATCTGCAGGTGCACAGTGTATATAGTTTTCAATCCTTAACACACTTCAGAAGAACATTGTTCCGAGATTAGACTATATTCCTATATAGAAAAACTGGATCACAGGAGTCCTGCAGCCTTTGCTCAAAGGAAGAACAACCACTACTTCATATAATACATGCAAATAGACAATGGGGGTTATTCACTAAGGCGTGATAAAGAGGTGATAAAATCGAGATGGCTTCTCCAGTGATATCACTTCTCCAGTTCCTATATTATTCTATGGAGCCTGTGTATGAAGATTTCTCCAACTTTGGAGATGTTAGTGCATAGGCTCTATAGAATAACATAGGAACTGGAGAAGTGATAAGCTAGAGAAGTCATCTCCATTTTATCCCCTCTTTATCACGACATCGTAAATAACCCCTAATATGTACATAGAGCCTGGCGATGATGCATCTCTTGTATGAAAAAGCCATAAATGACATCCAATATGAATACTGGGTTCCATATCTCCTGGCTGGGACTGCATTGTTGTCCAGCAATGTGTTGCACTATCAACAAGTGCTTTCACACTGTCAGCGTGTTCCCAGAAGTGAGATGTTCAGTCCAGTATTCATACTGGATGACATTTATGGATTTTTCCTACTAGAGAGGGGTCAACACTAGGCTCAATCTATATATTGTCTGTATTCATAATTCATTTTTACATAAGCAAGCTGCTAGTAAGTGCTAATTAAAGTTACTAGAGCCTATGTCATTTTCTTGTTTTAGTGTTCTTTTAAAGGATCATGTTTTGTTATTTTCTTCATAGCATTTGATTTTCAAAGAAATTGGCATTACAATATCATTTTAAGTATGCAAAACCATTTTAAATGGAAAAAGTCACTTGGATACTCTTCAGAGTAGCCATTGCTGCTGTTAACAGAAATACACTTGTACATAAGATGAGCATTTGGGCTCAGTGTCAGGGACTCTCCATTCCGGGCCTCAGGACCCACAGACCAATCAGGTTTTAAGGGTATCCTTAATTTAGCACAGGTAAATCAACACACAGACTGAGCCACTGATTATACCCACCTGTGATTGTCCTGGGATTCCCTGAAAACAGGACCTGTTGGTGTGTAACGAGGATGATGAACATCAACAGTCACTGCTGTATAGGGTACACAGAATGTGGTCAATGTTGGAGTACTGTAGAAGTGCAATTCTAAAACTAACCAAATTCTCCATAGAAAATAAATTGTTCCCAAATTCTCACCTGTGCTGCAGTTATTTTGCTTCAGGATTGCAGCTCTTTAGTTTACTGAATTGCACTTTCATTCACAAAAGAAAAGAGGCACAATTCTGGCGTAAACCATATTTACCACAGAGGGGACATTAATCCTCCAATCTTCCATGGCCCTCAGTGGGATGTTGGAAAACCATAAAGCCGAGCACTCTTGGTTGATAAAAGAATAATATGTCTTTATTCAAACATCTTTAAAAACCTGACGTTTGAGTCTTCATTTGGACTTTCATCAGGAGCATTCACATCACCTGTTACCCATCATACCTTGCTAAAATACCTTTTCACACCTGGCCCCGGAATAACGCATGTCAAGCTGCCATAGAAAACACGATTGTTGGTGCTTCGAAGAAATTATGCAGGGAATGAATTCTGGATGGCGGGCTGAGATGCCTTGTCCTTTCATGAAGCGTGCCAGTCTGGGCGTTCTCCTCTCACCCTTCAAGATTAAATGTAGGTTGCAAATGACTGCTCCGCATCCAAAGAACCAGTGTAGGCAAAATCTCGTATAAAACTATAATCTCTTTATTCCAACAATAGAAAATATATATAAAAACAAAAATATTCTTGGACATTCAAAGATCCTGTCTCACGTCCTAAACCAGTGCAAGTTTACATAGTCCACGCGTTTCGCGCTACCTGCGCTTATTCATACTATCAAGTCATGTTGATAACCAGTAACTTTTAAATACACCTTGACCAATCAGAACAAACATCCAATTAGTAGTTAAAGGCAACTTTGTCTATATTGCTAGCTAGTTACATTCTATACATACTATCAATCTCCAGACTAGACTAGCATAAAACTGATTCCAAATTAGATAGGATTCGGCATTCTTCCAGTCCACTCGATACATAAGGTCATCTCTACAAAATACATATAAGCATATCCAGATGAATCCAAAGTCTAGAACAAATTTTAATAGCATGAATGCCAGAACGGCACGGAACATTTTAACAGCATGAATGCCGGAACGGCACGGAACAAACCACATAACTCGGAATTCCATGCTGAACCGGCATCCAAAAAGTCAAAAGTCCATACAGACATGTCCAAATACATCTTAAGATCTATATCAAATTAAACAACATGAGTGCCGAAACTGTACGAAACGTATCACACAGCACGGCACTCCATGCCGAAATGGCATTCAAAAGATCAAAATAACCGGAACTTCTCATCAGTTACATATGAACTGTCATTACTACAGATGACCATAAAAACAAGTTCGCTAGAAAAATGTCAAGATCCATCCCATTCAAGACAAAGAATTATGACCTATTTCACCATTAGATATTAAGGTTGTCAAAAATCAAGTAACACAATCAAAATAAAACGTGCTTTAAAATCAAACTTGTATATATATGTACTGTTAAGATTATCATTTAACTAACTTATTGATATAAATATATATCATATAACTATAACTAGTACATATATATCAAAATATCATTTTTTGTGTATATACTCATTACCACACACTATCAGTTGCCTGATCCATAGTTCAGAAGAATATATTTTTACAAGAAAATTCAACTAGATGAGAATATGTAAACTATCTACCTTATGACGTAATAACACTTTATAGTCTTCCACAGGGAATTTGATAAAGGTATTATTAAATTTGTAAATAGATTCAATATATTAGACATAACATGTAACGTCATATTCTCTATTGAGACCGTTAGGATTCCTTGTTCCTAAGTGGAAGATCCAAAAGACCTCTCTTTTAGAGAGACTTCTATCTAGATCTCCCCCTCTAACTCCCAAAAACACTCTCTCTATCCCTTGCATAGACAAAGAATCATATTGTCTACTATGATATTTATCAAAATGAGCTGCCACACTAGATTTCATATTTCCTCTTCTAATATCACTAAGATGTTCGTTTAATCTCTCTCTTAACGGCCTTGTTGTTTTGCCAACATATTGAACCCTACAAATTTTACAGGCGAGAAGATATATTACGTTCTTACTGGAACAGTTAATGTAAGTACGCATTTGATAAACCTTTCCAGTTTTATATGAAGAAAACTCCTTAGATATATTAATTAGGGAACAGAGACCACATCTTATTCCACCACATTTATACATTCCTACATTAGATAGCCAGCATTTATTACGTTCTTTTTTACTATCAAACAAACTAGGAGAAAGCCAATTACCAATTGTAGGGGCCTTCTTAGACACAAAATTTACTCCTTTAGAGATCACTTCCTGCAATTTATCATCACTATGTAATACAGGTATATATTTTGAAATGATACGCTTAATTTTGTAAAACTCCTCACTATAAGCTGTAGTAAAAATGACTTTTTCTCTTCTAATACTTTTTAATTTATAATTGGAGGTATTCACTTCATTAATAGGATCCTTCAGGAGATCTTGTCTATCTCGTTGTCTAGCTACTGTCAACGCTTTATCTAGCATCCATAAAGGGTAACCCCTTTTCAGAAACCTATCATAGAGTTCTTGTGCTCTCAATTCAAAAAGATGATTAGTTGAACAATTTCGTTTCAATCTAACGAACTGTCCTATAGGAATGGATTTTATTGTGTGTAAGGGGTGGCAGCTGTCTGCTCTCAATAAAGAGTTGACTGCTGTAGATTTTCGATAGATATCAAAATTGATACCATTAGTGAGTATATCTGCCCTAAGATCTAAATCTAAAAATGACACTCTCATTGATTGATGATCTGAAGTAAATTTCAAATTCAACTCATTGTCATTTAAATAAGCAATGAAATCTCCAGTTCTATATTCGTCCGAATTCCAAATCACAAGTATGTCATCTATGAATCTCTTGTAAACAACAATCTCCCCACGGAAAGGATTCCCATCTCCAAAGATGCGGCACTCTTCCCACCAACCCATATACAGGTTGGCGAATGATGGCGCAAATTTTGCGCCCATGGAAGTGCCGCACCTTTGGAGATAGAAAACCCCATCAAACATGAAGAAATTGTGTGTCAAGAGATATTCAATGCAATTAAGAATGAAATCCTTCAGAACATCTGCATAATTACTGTATCTATTCAGATGATAACTAACTGCCTTAATCCCTAAAGAATGTGGGATGCATGAATATAAAGAACCAACATCACATGTTAACCAAGAATATTCAGGCTTCCACTCAACATTTTCCAACGTTTGTAGAACATGTTTAGTGTCTCTAAGATAACTGTAGAGTCTAGTAACTAAAGGTTGCAGCAAAGCATCTACCCATTCTCCTAAAGTTTCATTGAGAGAGCCAATACCAGACACTATGGGCCTGCCCACAGGATTGACTAAAGACTTGTGGATTTTCGGGAGATGATGAAACACAGGAGTAATAGGATCATCAACGTGAATAATATCCACGTCTCTCCTAGATAAAACTCCCAATCTCAAACCCTTAGAATATAGAATATAGAATATAAGCAAGAAGTTTTAGAGAAATTACAAGAAGAAATAAAAAGTAAACAAGATTTAATTATTACTAAACAAGAAGAAATAGAATTTACTAAATTAGATCAACAGTTGACTGAACATCTTGAAAAAATTGAGAAAGAGGTGACGGAACTGAAGAAAAAGAAGTTTATAAGAGATAAAATGGACTATGAAAATGGTTCCGTTTATTCTTGGAGGAGAGGTAATCTGAAAAAACGCTATACTTATGGAAGGAGGAAGAGAGTTAGCTTTTCAGATATAGAACAGAATTCCACAGATATAGATACTAGTGCAAATATTTCTAGCTCCCTAGAAGTTTCATTGGATACCACTGGCTCCTCTGCTACATCCTCGTCAGCCTCTTTTTTAAATCAAAGAGAAACAAAGATTGCAGCAGTATTCACGGAGCAACCAGAGGAAATACATCAAGAGATTCATCGAGGGAAAAGAAGACGGAACAAATCGAAATCGCAAAGGAGATATGGAGGAAGACCAGGAGAGGAGGAAGCAAGAGGAACAGATGGACATCAAACAAGATATCCAAAACGGCAAGGGAGAGGGGACAAGAAGAAGTAAACGTGATAAACCTCTCCAGTTATGCTTTAAGCAAGGAAGAAACAGCAGTTCTCCAAAAGGGACTGAATTATGCACCCACTAATCATTTTAATTTGTTTGACACCATTCTGGATGTCAACAAATTTGTTAGAAGACTTACACTTAAAAAATTCTTTGCAGATTCTGATGATGATAAAGGAGATCTATTGGATCATATTCAAATTAATAATATTGATCCAGATCATACTCAGATTGATAATGATACTTCCAGACTGGGCTTCAAAGATTTTTGTTGCTTAACAGATCTGGAGAATATCAAACATGATATATATTTTGAAAACTATGATAAGGTAGAAAATGAAGTAATGAAGATTAATGTCAATCTAAATAAGGTCTCTACATTTTATCCGGTCAGCTGTAGAGGTAAAGTGTTGGATTCTTTTCAGAATCTTATAGAGAAAGATCTCGTGGAATTATATAAAGTTGTCTCTAACAAGAATAGAAGTTTAAATTCTAATTTATCTTCTCTTGAATTTAAAGCTCTGAAATCTTTAAAACAACAAGATGCAATAACAATTAGACGTGCTGATAAGGGAGGCAATGTAGTGGTTTTAGATACTAACAAGTATAAAGAGGAAGCACTGCGTCAATTGAATGATGAAACCACATATCATGTCCTTGGGAAGGATCCAACCAGTGACTATGGTTCAGTTCTAAATGACTTATTGGATAAGGGTTTGAGATTGGGAGTTTTATCTAGGAGAGACGTGGATATTATTCACGTTGATGATCCTATTACTCCTGTGTTTCATCATCTCCCGAAAATCCACAAGTCTTTAGTCAATCCTGTGGGCAGGCCCATAGTGTCTGGTATTGGCTCTCTCAATGAAACTTTAGGAGAATGGGTAGATGCTTTACTGCAACCTTTAGTTACTAGACTCTACAGTTATCTTAGAGACACTAAACATGTTCTACAAACGTTGGAAAATGTTGAGTGGAAGCCTGAATATTCTTGGTTAACATGTGATGTTGGTTCTTTATATTCATGCATCCCACATTCTTTAGGGATTAAGGCAGTTAGTTATCATCTGAATAGATACAGTAATTATGCAGATGTTCTGAAGGATTTCATTCTTAATTGCATTGAATATCTCTTGACACACAATTTCTTCATGTTTGATGGGGTTTTCTATCTCCAAAGGTGCGGCACTTCCATGGGCGCAAAATTTGCGCCATCATTCGCCAACCTGTATATGGGTTGGTGGGAAGAGTGCCGCATCTTTGGAGATGGGAATCCTTTCCGTGGGGAGATTGTTGTTTACAAGAGATTCATAGATGACATACTTGTGATTTGGAATTCGGACGAATATAGAACTGGAGATTTCATTGCTTATTTAAATGACAATGAGTTGAATTTGAAATTTACTTCAGATCATCAATCAATGAGAGTGTCATTTTTAGATTTAGATCTTAGGGCAGATATACTCACTAATGGTATCAATTTTGATATCTATCGAAAATCTACAGCAGTCAACTCTTTATTGAGAGCAGACAGCTGCCACCCCTTACACACAATAAAATCCATTCCTATAGGACAGTTCGTTAGATTGAAACGAAATTGTTCAACTAATGATCTTTTTGAATTGAGAGCACAAGAACTCTATGATAGGTTTCTGAAAAGGGGTTACCCTTTATGGATGCTAGATAAAGCGTTGTCTATCTCGTTGTCTAGCTACTGTCAAGATCTCCTGAAGGATCCTATTAATGAAGTGAATACCTCCAATTATAAATTAAAAAGTATTAGAAGAGAAAAAGTCATTTTTACTACAGCTTATAGTGAGGAGTTTTACAAAATTAAGCGTATCATTTCAAAATATATACCTGTATTACATAGTGATGATAAATTGCAGGAAGTGATCTCTAAAGGAGTAAATTTTGTGTCTAAGAAGGCCCCTACAATTGGTAATTGGCTTTCTCCTAGTTTGTTTGATAGTAAAAAAGAACGTAATAAATGCTGGCTATCTAATGTAGGAATGTATAAATGTGGTGGAATAAGATGTGGTCTCTGTTCCCTAATTAATATATCTAAGGAGTTTTCTTCATATAAAACTGGAAAGGTTTATCAAATGCGTACTTACATTAACTGTTCCAGTAAGAACGTAATATATCTTCTCGCCTGTAAAATTTGTAGGGTTCAATATGTTGGCAAAACAACAAGGCCGTTAAGAGAGAGATTAAACGAACATCTTAGTGATATTAGAAGAGGAAATATGAAATCTAGTGTGGCAGCTCATTTTGATGAATATCATAGTAGACAATATGATTCTTTGTCTATGCAAGGGATAGAGAGAGTGTTTTTGGGAGTTAGAGGGGGAGATCTAGATAGAAGTCTCTCTAAAAGAGAGGTCTTTTGGATCTTCCACTTAGGAACAAGGAATCCTAACGGTCTCAATAGAGAATATGACGTTACATGTTATGTCTAATATATTGAATCTATTTACAAATTTAATAATACCTTTATCAAATTCCCTGTGGAAGACTATAAAGTGTTATTACGTCATAAGGTAGATAGTTTACATATTCTCATCTAGTTGAATTTTCTTGTAAAAATATATTCTTCTGAACTATGGATCAGGCAACTGATAGTGTGTGGTAATGAGTATATACACAAAAAATGATATTTTGATATATATGTACTAGTTATAGTTATATGATATATATTTATATCAATAAGTTAGTTAAATGATAATCTTAACAGTACATATATATACAAGTTTGATTTTAAAGCACGTTTTATTTTGATTGTGTTACTTGATTTTTGACAACCTTAATATCTAATGGTGAAATAGGTCATAATTCTTTGTCTTGAATGGGATGGATCTTGACATTTTTCTAGCGAACTTGTTTTTATGGTCATCTGTAGTAATGACAGTTCATATGTAACTGATGAGAAGTTCCGGTTATTTTGATCTTTTGAATGCCATTTCGGCATGGAGTGCCGTGCTGTGTGATACGTTTCGTACAGTTTCGGCACTCATGTTGTTTAATTTGATATAGATCTTAAGATGTATTTGGACATGTCTGTATGGACTTTTGACTTTTTGGATGCCGGTTCAGCATGGAATTCCGAGTTATGTGGTTTGTTCCGTGCCGTTCCGGCATTCATGCTGTTAAAATGTTCCGTGCCGTTCTGGCATTCATGCTATTAAAATTTGTTCTAGACTTTGGATTCATCTGGATATGCTTATATGTATTTTGTAGAGATGACCTTATGTATCGAGTGGACTGGAAGAATGCCGAATCCTATCTAATTTGGAATCAGTTTTATGCTAGTCTAGTCTGGAGATTGATAGTATGTATAGAATGTAACTAGCTAGCAATATAGACAAAGTTGCCTTTAACTACTAATTGGATGTTTGTTCTGATTGGTCAAGGTGTATTTAAAAGTTACTGGTTATCAACATGACTTGATAGTCATGAATAAGCGCAGGTAGCGCGAAACGCGTGGACTATGTAAACTTGCACTGGTTTAGGACGTGAGACAGGATCTTTGAATGTCCAAGAATATTTTTGTTTTTATATATATTTTCTATTGTTGGAATAAAGAGATTATAGTTTTATACGAGATTTTGCCTACACTGGTTCTTTGGATGCGGTGCAGTCGTTTGCAACCTACATTTAAGCTGCCATAGAAAACCACAGATGCTATCCCCCGGCAGGTTTGATCACAATCAAAAATACAATACAATAAGAAACATCATAAAATCTATTTCAGATATAATGTATCAAACTGAACTGCTCATTCAAACCATTCGGAGCCAGTGTCCGGAGAGTATAAACCCAGTACATTTCCCTCTTAGCCAACCGGTTCCCTCTGTCACCCCCCCCATGGAGCTTGTTTGACACGTTCAAAGGGAAAACACTTTAGATCTCGAACACAATGTTGCTGCTGTATGAAATGTCTAGTGACCAGAGAACGCTTAAGCTGATCATCTGTTAGGGTACCATTCAAACTTCTCACTTTGAAGGACCTATGCTCACGAATGTGTTCCTTAAAGGGCCGAGTGGTTTTACCCACATATGCCTTCTCACATGGGCACAAGAGGAGATAGATGACATAAGCTGTTGTGCACGTTATATCACTTTTTACCCTCAGGATGTAATCTACCCGTGGCACTACAAAACTTTTGCCAACCATCATGTGAGTACACGTGACACAATTATCACATCTATAAACTCCCCTTGTCGTACCACTTTCACCATATTCATATTTATTAATTGGATCAGCACTCACTAACATATCCTTCAAACTTCTACCCCTCTTATGACCAAACAATGGGGGCTGCTGAAACATGTGTCCCACCTCTGGATCTCCAGCCAGAAGATGCCAATTCCATCTGGTGATATCTTTGAATTGTTTGGTCAAATCAGTGAAGATAGTAGAGATTATTAAACAGCCCCCTACTCTGTCTCCAAGTGTTGCGTTTTATTTAACAATGACGACCCATACTTGCCACTTGTTGAAAATTTTTTGCTATAATCTGACTATTATATCCTCTGACAAACTTAGAACCCATTTCCATAAGTTTCCCTTGCAGCTCACCTTCATCCGATACAATGCGCTTGACACGCGTCAACTGTGATATTGGAAGCCCTTTCTTCAGGGCAATAGGATGTTGACTACGCGTGTCAAGCAATGTGTTGCGGTCCGTAGACTTTGTGTATAGAGTGGTATTAATCTTACCATTTTCTACCCTCACTTTCACATCTAGAAAATAAATTTCTTTCTCGTGATGCGTGAGGGTTAATCTAATCGGTGAATCCAGGTGATTTAACTCTTGATGGAATTGTAATAACTTTTTCTCATCACCTGACCACACTATAAACAAATCGTCAATGAACCGCACAGAAAACTTTATGTATTGCTTGTATCTGGATTGAATTATATTGGTTTGCTCGTAATTTACCATGTAAGCATTGGCATAAGTTGGGGCTATAGGAAACCCCATCTCTGTACCAGTTAACTGTATGTACAATTTGTTTTCAAACTTAAAGTAATTTCCTGTCAAAATTTTGTCAACCAAACCAACTATGTAATCAATATCTTGATCCATGTATTGATTTGATTGCTGTAACAGATTCCATACCACTGCCTTCCCCCTTCATGGGGTATGCACGAATATAGACTTGTTACATCCATAGTCACCAAAATCACTTGTTCATCAACTGTCAACTCTCCCAATATATTGAGAAAGTCAGTTGTGTCCTTAATAAAAGTTGTGGTAGACTGGATATGTGGCTGTAACAAACTATGTACTGTGCTACCGGATAAGTCAAAGACCCCCTAGCTGATACAATGGGCCTATCCGGGGGGTTGTGCAGAGTTTTATGTACCTTGGGTAAGCAATACAGAACCGAGGTGATAGGAAACCTAACCTTCATAAGTTCCCCCATTTGTTGAGAAAAAATACCATCCTCAACTCCCCTATCAATGTATCCATCCAAATCAACCTTGAATACACTGGTGGGGTTGAAGTCAACTCTCTATAGCATAAATGATCTGAAAGTTGTCTACTCACCTCGAGTCTGTATCGCTCATAACTCTGCACAACTATACCTCCCCCTTTATCCACAGGATGTATAATTATGGATCTGTTTTCTTTTAAACTCTTGATCGCCCTTCTCTCAGCTGTCGTTAAATTATGGTAACGAAGCTTGCTGTTTTCCAAAGCTGCCATGGTTTCTTGACTCACCACCCTATTGAAAGTTCTTATAGATGGGTTCATAGTTCCTGGATCAAAAAAACTTTTCACCCTAAACGGGTTATGTTTATATTGATCCACAAAAGTCACATCTTTGAAGTGATCCCTTACATGTAATTTCCTCTGCATGCGGTATAACTCAATCTCCGTATCAAATTGGTTGAGACGCTGTGTTGGCACAAAACTTAAAACTTTATTGAGTACTGGAAATTCATCCTCAGTTAATACATAAAATAAAGATACATAAAACTCTTCTGTGAGCATAAGGAAAAAAACTGTCGGGGGGGGGGGGTCAGGGTTTTCGTAATGCTCACAGTAAGAAGACTGTTCCTTGCTGTGAGCTGTCCGGTCCAGGGACCAAATTCCATGTCTCAGGGGAGGTGGCTTACACTAGGTAAAAGGGCGGGAGGGGGATACTTTATCATCCAGTTACTCTTGAACTACAACTCACAGTATTGAAATAACACTCTCTATGGCTCAAATACCATGAAGATTAATTGGAAATGCTTTTATATTGAAACATTACTATCCTTTTAATCACTTTACTGTAAAGGCATTTCACCCGCCGTGCTAAGCCTGTTTCAGCACTTTTGTCATTGTTGTTAAACAAATTACTTCTTCCCTTTTCTGTGAACAATGCACACATGAATGTTTTTATTCTTCAGGAAATTGGTTTGTGGGTAACCTCTAAAGTGACCAAATAAATCTACCTAGAATGCCTAACAATTTTTTATTTAAATTAAGATTAATTAAAGTGCAACTTCGGAGATACTAAAATATTTCTTAAATCTTCATAAGTACTATCCTCCGAAACGGGAGTGTCCTTTCCAGTGATGGCACATCCTTCATTTTCTGATACAGGAGATCTGAAATATGGGCTCTGTTACAGCCCAGCCCCTACTTCTCCTACCTGCACAATTTTCTTTTACTTCATGGATAAATGACTTGTGGTATGAGTGCCAGTTATAGTGCTTTGTAATGTGTTGGAGAACTCTGAATCATTGAAAGGGTTAAAAATCTTATTTAAAGAAGAACATATATCTTTCTCCCCTATTGTGCAGTTGGATTTCTCCAAAATTACTACATATTTTTTTTTTTTTAGTTTATTTATGTATTTATTTTTTAACGGTAATTCTCTATTTTATGTATATAGCCCTAATCTTTACCCAGGCTGCAATGTAAGCCTCTCAGCAGTAAGCTGTACACCCTTCTGGAGCTCTTAGGGATATAACTTATACATTTTTTTCCTTCTTAGTCAAGTAATGAGTGTATTAAACTTTTTGTGAAACAAATGATAGACTCCATTATTAAAGTGATAGTAATGCTCAATAATAATTTTATATAGTATTGTAGATTAAAAAATTGTTTAGAAAATCCCATCTCTCAAACCTTTATGGTTTGAGAGATATTGGCATCAAAAGCCCCCCCCCCTTCCTTCCCGTGATGTCAGCTGTAAAGCTGACAGCAGGAGATTCAAGTTGGCCGACTCGAGGAGGCTCTTCAGCAGAGCAGAAATCACGTTATTTAAAAAGAACTACTTCATTGGATTGGTCTACAAAGTGTGCTTGCAAACCAGGCACACGTAGACCGTTCCAATGAAGTAATTCTTTTTAAATAACGTGATTTCAGCTCTGCTGAAGATCCGCCGACTGGTCTCAGGACCAGGATATCCTACTGTCAGCTAGAGTGTTGACGTCAGGAGAAGGGGAGGGAGGGGGGAACTTTAGCACTGAATATCTCTCAAACCGTAAAGGTTTGAGAGATGGGATTTGTTGCACGTTATTTATTTCTTTTAAATCTACAATACCAAGTAAAATTATTGTAGGACATTAGTATCCCTTTAAGAAGTAGCAATAACCTCACAACAAACCTCATACTGCCCAGAAAATCTTAATGGCTCTATGCATTTTGTTCTTGTGCCTTTGTTCACGTGATAACATCTGAAAACGGAACTTTCGCCAGCATGACATAGCGCCACAAATGATAATTACATTAGCGATATGCACAGACTTAGTTTTATTTTCAAGAATAATTGCTGCATTAATGAAAAATAAAATCTTTTATGCAGGCAGGCACCGGCTGGGATCTTGCAGGAGGCGCTCTCTGTGCCTGTGCTGTCAGTCTCTTCCGGTGCCTTTCAGCACAAAGACATTCAACTCACCAGTCATGGAGGTGAAGGGGACGGACAGCACAGACACAGAGATGCCGGCTCTGCAAGATGTCTGCACTGTTCCCCGCTGCCTGTCTGCATAAAAGGTTCTATTTTTTGTTAATGCAGCAATTATTCCAGAAAATAAAACTAAGTCTGTGCATATCGCTAATGTAATTATCATTTGTGGCGCTATGTTAATCTGGTGAAAGTTCTGCTTTAAATTAGTCCTGGGTGTCATGTCCATGGAGGTGGACATGCCAGTTGCTAATAGTTTTACCTAATTGAAGCAGGAAGAAGGTAAGAGCTTATTTAACCCTTTAAGGGCCACAGGGGTGTGCGTTGCTAGCCTCTGGTCCTTAAAGGATTAAGATTATCATATGCAGTCCAGTGATCTTGCTACACACTGGCCTGTCCACCTGAACTTGATATCCAGGACTGATTGAAGATGTTGTCTTGTGAAACAGGAGCAAGGCAACAATTCATAGGGAGCAGTAGGATTTTCTGACCTTAGTAAGGCAAGTGAGAGGTTATTCGGAAGAGATGTTAGTTCTACTTTAATTGCATTCTGAAAGATCACAGCCAGGGCAGGTTTTATATTTGTTACTGGAAATTGCCACTAGATGGCTCTGTTTCATAGTTGCTGAGTTTTATTAAAATCATCTGAAAGCATCAACTATATAAGACAAAGCATTTTAGAATTATTTACTTTTTATTTAGAAACCACTAACAAATTCCAGTGCATAAAAAGTTGTTAATCAAGATTAACCCAGTGGGCGATAGTGCATCGCTTCTCCGTGTGTTGGTGATGTCTCTAGCATCTAAAGTAGGGCCATGTGATCAGAAGTACATATGTATTTCTTCCTTGTCCCTACCCTGGGCACTGTATTGCAGTGTGGGTATTGTCTCCTCCTCTGAGCTGTGTAGGTCCAATAAAAAAAAAAAATAAAAAAAAAAAAAGTACATAAGGTAGACCCTTGGAAAGAACAGGCAGTCTTTTCATCCTATCCTAGGTGGAGTCAGGGTGGGCTACTGTTCCTGCAGCCTTTACTAAATTACATTAATCTTGGCATGTGTTTCTGCCATACATTTCTTGGGAGCTGTCCTGAGGAATTCTTTCTTAATTTTGGGCCACAGTCAGTCCTGTTCTAGCAGGGAATTTGACCCCTGACGCTCTTGGATTTGCACATTGCACCAATCAAGGGAAGAGGTGGATCACGCAATTTAGGGGCCTTCACCCCTCTCGTGATATGTGACTGGCAACCGAAGGAGCACAAAGTCTTCCCTCTTGAGCCTGCACCCTATTTGCCCTTGCATTCCACAATGGAACGCACACTTCTGCTTCATTGGCATGGACATCACAATGCCTACTTCCTTTGGTAGGGAAGATTCACGAGATCGTATCTACAGACAGCAGGACATGCATTATCGGGTATGAGCCTCTGTTTATGCATTAGTTTTTGAGCTTTTCCAAAAGAAAGTGTCTGCATACCAGCAGTGGAACGCATGCTGATCTACACTATTTAAATGCCCTTCTCAGTTTTTTTTTTTTTTTTAATAATGTTTGTTTTATATTGCACGACTGGGCTAAAAATGTTATTTTAATTTGAACTGGTTTTCTCTGGCCTGTGCTATGTCTGCTACTTCTAAGACTTCCTTTTCTAAAGAAAATACCTCTGTTGACTGCACCAGGCAAGAATGGTAAAGCACAGCAGAAACCTAAGCCTTTTGCTGGCTGTGAAAATAAACTTCCTTACAGCAAAACTGTGTTCTGAATCTCTTAAGAAGGCTTCAGATCAAGACATGCATTGGTGGTTACAGGACTTCTTGCCTGGATGAGGTCCTCTATTTGGATACCTTACCAAGAAAAGACCACAAATGGATAATCCAGATAGGGTATCTCTTCATGTTTCAAGTCAGAATTCAGGACCTGGTGTCAGAATATTCCTCAGAAGAGGAGGGAGAAACCACAGAAGATACAGGCTCTTCTAATGTTGATAAAAATAGTTTTTCATGCAATGCTTCCCTTGATATAATCAAGCTATTGGCCAGAACCTTATCCATTCATGGTTGAAGGGCTTTATGGCTAAAACCCTGGGGAGCAAATGTTCTTTCAAAAAGCAAGTTGGTGACTTTGCCCTTTTTCAGAACCACTACTGTTTATAGAACAACTTGAAGAGATCACTGAAAAAGTGACTGGTGGATACCTCATGACAGAAGACCAAGACTTCGACACTGGAATGTTCCTTTAAGTACAAGATAAGAAGGCAGACTCTTCGGTATTTAAAGGGATAGTAATACTTCGTTTTAACTTTATTTTATTTTGCAGGCATTAAAAAAAACATAAAGAATGATATAAGTCTTATCTCTCAATCCTTTATGGTTTATGAGATATTCACAAGCAAAGTTCCCCTCCCCGCCCCTTTTACCTAGTGTAAGCCATCTCTTCTCAGATGTGGATCAGGTTGTATGACCAGACAGATAACAGAAGGGGACAATTTTCTTTGGATGAAAACAGTGAAAGCCCTTCCCCCCTTGACAAGTTTTTCAGCTTTTTCCCTTATCTTAATTGAAGATTGTCCCTCTCTGCAGTCTACCTGGGCACCTCCCTTCTGATCTTGTTGAACGGGGGGGGGGATACTTTGTTTGTGAATATCTCTTAAACCATAAAGGTTTGAGAGATAAGACTTATATCATTCTTCATGTTTTTTTAATGCCTACAAAATAAAGTAAAGTTAAAACGAAGTATTACTATCCCTTTAAAAAGGTACCAGTCTTCTAGATTATTTGAGCATAGAATACTCCTCTCCGCTTCCTAGAGGGGGATTTGGAAAGGATTTTCCCTGAATAATCCAGTTCAAGAAGGAGTTTCAATGAGGAAGAGCATGCCCTGTCTCCAATCTTCACACTTGAAACATAAGATCCAGTCTAGACAGGCTTGTTTTCCAGTTGGTGAAGGTTGGGTAACTGCTGGAGTTTGACTTCATTCAAAGGATGAATATATTCAATATTTCCAGTGTCTCATCCAGTCTTCTGAAGGCAGAGAAAACCAGTTCATAATCTGGTCCTAAAGAACATTATTGAGTCAGTCTCCTCTGCTCAGAAGGGAATAGGTATCTACTCAGTCCTATTCATTGTTCCCAAAGCCTCAGGAGGGCTTAGAACCATTCTAGATTTGAGTTATGTCATTGCTTTCATTGTCACCGTCAGTTCAAGATGGAAACCAGTTCAGTGATCAGATCTATTCTTCTGAAAGCTTTTCTGATGACCATAGCCTTGCTGGATGCATATCATCATATCCTAGTGAGACCTTCCCACCCAAAGTTCCTCAGATTTGCCAATGAAAACCATTACTTTCGGTTCAGAATTCTTCATTTTGTGCAGTCTTAGGCACCAAAGGTATTTGCCAAGACCCTAGCAGTCTCCTTGGGAACACTAAGAGAAAAAGGAATTACTATAATCCCTTAACTTGACACCTCCTTATTGTGTCAGGATCCAAATTGCAAGCAATTGAGCACACTGCCCAAAGCATCAGTCATCTTCAGGAGCTGGGTTGGACAATGATTCTTCAGAAGAGTTGGTTTCATCCATCAGATATTATTGTCTTTCTGGGAATAAGAGTGGAATGATTAAAGGAATAATAAACAGATCTCAGTCTGTCATGAAGCAAATTGGGCATACATCTCAGAATTTTATGCAGCTCTAGGAGTTTTGACCTTTTCAGTCCAAATTGTTTCCTGGGCCATGCACCATATGTGGCTTTTCAATCTTACTTACTGGAAGTATTTAACAGAAACACCCATATCATCATGCAGAGGATTTCTGTTTCATCACATATCAAAATGGAACTTCTGTGGTGGATGAAGCAGAAACCTATCAAGGCCTCCACTTGCTGTACTTTCACAGGGAAGTTCTCACCACAAATGCCAGTCCAGTAGGTGTGGGAGGGATTTGGAACAAGTTGGTCAGGGGTGGTCATAGAATCCTCCTTTCACATAAATATTCTGAAGCTTTAGGCAGTGTTGTACTGCTTCAAGAAATTCTGAGTACCTCTAAGAGGAATACCTGCTTGTTATGTATTTGGGAAACAAAGGAGGCTCGAGGAGTAAACCATTGAAAATGGAAGCAGGGAAAAGTGCTCAAGTGGGTAAAAAAAAAACATGAGAGCTTTATCAGCACCTCACATCTCAGGAAATTTGAATGGCCATGCAGATTTCCTGAACAGAATTCACCTAGATTGTGGGTAATGGTCCCTAAATCAAGCAGTATTTGAGGAAATAATAAGCAAATGAGGGTTCCCTGCAGTAGATTTTATGGCTTTAAAGCTCAACTCGAAGTTCAGGAGGGTCTTCTCCCGATTGAAAGATCCTTAAGAAATGTGTCAGGATGCCCTGAAATTCAGCTGACTGGATAGCATACATTTTACCTCCTATACGAATGATATTTGAGGTCTTGAGAAAAATAAAAATGGAGAGCTTAATTGCTCTGAGATGGCCAGAAAGAGTCTGGATCTCAGACTTAATCAAAACGTCACTGGGTCATCCATGGTTTCTACGTCTCAGGGAGGACCTTTAATTCCAGGGTCCAATATTTCTTCAGAACTCTGCCTTCTTGCCTGGAGGCTGGGCAGGCATCTCTACTTCAACAAGGACTATCCTAGTCTGTAATCAATACTGTTGCCTCTGACAGAAAATCATCCACCTCCAGGATTTATTGCAGGGTTTGGCATACCTTTAGATAATGGTGTCAAGAGAATAATTTTTTCAGAGCTTCTATTGATTCTGCATGGAACTTGGACTTTCTCCAATGAGAGTATGAAGCAGGTCGCAGGCCAGCATCTGTTTGAGTCTAGTTGGCAACTCTCTCAGCTTTGCTATCAAAACAGCTTGCTGCTGCTGATGATGATCTTGTTAAGCGGTAACTCAGGGGAATTGAGAAGACCAGACCACAGATCAGAGCTATCATTCCTCCATATTCCTCCATGGGACATGAATGTGGTCCTTGACCAGCTATCTTGATCATCTTTATCTGAACCTATTGAACATCCTATTGAAGATTCCTCTATCAAGAATCTAGCTTTGAAAGCAGTCATCTTGTTACCCTGTACTTCAGGTTAGTATCTGTAAAACATTTCCACTTGTTTGAAAGCCTAGATCTGGTCTTACATATTATCTCTTGGAGTGGCTATTCCGTTTCGAGGGCTTCCTGATACCCATTATTGTAGTGGTCCTGATAGGTGCCTATCTTAGTTTTATTGTCTTTTAATGGACTGATATAAAGCCTTCCTTAATACGAGAAGTGATACTAATCTTAACCCTTTGAGTTCCAGAGGGGTACGCAATGCATGAAATAGCTGATTTACAGAGGCTAGATGTAAGTGTATGACATTTATAATAATCCAATTTCATTTTTTTAATTCGTTAAAACAGAAATTTGTAATATTTTAGCAAATGCACATGTAGCAGTTTTACTCCAGAAATTGAGAAAGTATGACAAAATATCTTGAAGCGCAATTTTTTGGTATTCATTTTTGAGAATGGGATAGCCAATAACATTGTTGAAACTTTTTGTTTTAAGTGACGGACGTGTGCTGCAGCCGGCGCAAGTATGCGACATTCTGAAGGGAGTCTTACTGGTGATTTGCTACTTCACGATGCATTATGTCGACTACTCAATGATGTACCACATAATACGAGGGCAGTCTGTGATCAAACTTTACATTATATACAATATGCTTGAGGTAAGAAATTAATTTCCCTTATGTTGAAAAATGTCCTTTTCCTAATAGCAGGTGACTTAAAGGGATAGTAATACTTCGTTTTATCTTTATTTTATTTTGTAGTCATTAAAAAAACATGAAGAACGATATAAGTCTTATCTCTCAAACCTTTATGGTTTGAGAGATATTTACAAGCAAAGTTTCCCCTCCTGCCCCTTTTACCTAGTGTAAGTCATCTCTTCTCAGATGGGGAATCCAGTCCATAGACCAGACAGATAACAGCGGGGGACAGTCTTCTTCCTATGAGAACAATGAAAGCCCTGCCCCCCTTGACAAGCTTTTCAGGTTTTTCCCTTATCTTAATTGAAGATTGTCCTTCTCTGCAATCTACCTGGGCACATCCCTTCTGCTCTGGCTGAGCAGTGTTACATCAGTAAAAGGGGCGGGAGGGGGATACTTTGTCATTGAATTACTCTTGAACTACAACTCTGACAGTATTGAAATAACACTCTCCAAAGTCCAAATACTATGATGATTGATTAGAGCCACTTTTATTATGAAACATTACTATCCCTTTAAAGAGGAAGTAAAGATTTAGGGTAAGAGGCTTTCTAACTGTAAGCAGTTACCACACAGTTATGGAAATAAACTTCCTATATTTTAAAGGAGCAGTAAAACATTTTTGAGGGGGAAAACATATTGTAGGACTTTTCATGTTGAGTAAAGCAACAGTATTCCCACTGCTTGCGAATAAATCTTTTCAGAGTTTTGTTTTATGGTAACAATGCCCTCTAGTGGTTATATTTCACTTAGATTCTGGTCAATCTCTGACAAAATGTTCGTCGTAGAATGTGATGGAATCCTGACCTTTTAAACTTTCAGGATGTAATCACACTTTTACTTACTTCCTGACGATAAGAAATGTTATGACCTTTGAATAAAACAGCTGCAGGAGTAACCTTGTTTTATTCAGTAGGAAAAACCCAATAATATTGGTTTTAATTTAAAAAAAACAAAACAAAAGTTTACTGCTTCTTAAAGATTAAAAAATTGTGATCTGCAGGGCTGGGTTATCTTGGAGCTTCTTTTGGAACTTCTGAGAGAAATATGTCCTCTACATTGAAGTTGTTGTAAGAAAACTCACCAACATGGGGCTTCAGTGGAGAAAATATTCCCTCATCTCCCAGAAGCGATGAGTGTAGAGCTGAACCTCAAGTGAGCTGCAGATTTTTAAATTATTTACACTCAATTCTTATAGCATTCAAGTAGCTGCCTACAGTTAGAAAGCACCTCCCCTGGAGTATTTATTGCCCTTTTAATTTTTTTAGAATTTGAGGTTAATAATAATTATATTCTCCTCTTCATCAGCATCTGTGAGGTCAAGCTGTATCTTCTCTTTTCAGTATGCAGAGTGTCTCCAATTGTATAGGGTCTAAGAAAAGAAAAACGTTCTTCCTGCTAAAACCTTGTATGTCAGCTGTGTATGCGCCATGATTTGTGCATGAGAATGCCCACATCAGCTATGTACAATGCAGTCCATAAGTATTTGGACAGTGACACAAGTTTTGATGTTTTGGCTCTGTAGTCCAGCACAGTGGATCTGAAGTGAAACAGTGACGAAGAGGTAAAGTGCAGGCTTTAATTTGAATGAATGAATGAATGTTTATTTATATAGCGCCACAAGTGTACGCAGCGCTTTACAATTTCAGGGTTTAAACAATACAGGGTTACAGGTGCTTTGTAGAGTGAAACATTGGGTGCGAAGTCCCTGCCCGAAAGCTTACAATCTAAAGAGGATGTTTACAGCCATAAACTGTGAACAGTGTAGTAATTACAGACCTTTTTATACAGGTGGGGGACCCACTTCTGGCTCCCTCAATTTAGAAGGGTAGGTTTAAAAGAACAAAGGCTGAGTTATCAAATTATAACCCCCACCTGCATATTGAGTCTAAAGTCCAGTAAGTTATTGAGTAATCCGTGAACAAAATGTATAAAATATTTATTGAATATACTTGTTCACACTTTCTATTCCATTATTGTTTTCCTTTTATATTGGCTATATTATTGCGTACACACGAGGGAGGACGTTATGTGTGCTCTCTGATTGGCCTAATGGACTATTTATCTGTACATATTTAGTGCCATACAGAAGGTTTTGTCTGTATTTTTAAATATATATAGTATATTTATGATGTAGATCAGTGCAGCTGCAGATTTATAGATTGTTGTATTTTATGCTGAATATTTGCTAATTAATAATATATATGATGCCATTCCATTTTTAGTAGCTCCCGTGTATTACCTTATCTACAACAGTGGTTCACTATGGAAATGTCGCCATGTCTTGGGTGACCATCAAAGATGGTGCATTAAAAATTACGCCTGCTGTTTTAGGAAGTGGAATGTATCAGAGAATGCCCCATGGCTTGCCTTTTTTTGATGTTGCCATGAGGTGGGGGTACCCAGCTGGACGGGGGGCTGCGAGAGGGTCACTTCTTCTTTTTTTTTCCCTCTTCCCCCCTCTCCATCCTTCTCATACTGGCTTATTTAATTCAATGTATTTAATCGTTATGCTACATTCAACCTCACTCACCGTTGTTGAACTGATTATGTCATATCTGCATATGTGACGTCCAATAAGTTTCTGCAATTTTCTACCTTGTACTTGTTTGTACTTCTTTGTACTCTGCTTGCATATTTTTCAATAAAGATTCTATAAAAAAAAAAATTTACGCCTGAATCAAACGGGAGCCTTATATTTCTGCTCATTCATTTTTGCTGATAAAGTCTGCTGCCCACAATTAATCCAAAACCAGCAACCAGGACATGAGATTCATGGTGCAGGGTGAGGGATAATGTGTGCTGGGTACCCAGGTACAAGGCCCAGGGCAGGAGGACTTGACAAAACAGTCTTAATGAGACCTTTAAGCGGGGCAACATAGACATGTCACCCATTTAATTCAGGAGTCATTTGTAATGCTCCATTTTCTTGGTCTCCCAAGAAATTTCAACAGGATAACTACAAAATTGAGGTGCTTCAACTTAATTTATATGCATAATTCCTCCATTTTAGAGGACCAAAGAAATTGTATAGTTGGTTTCTCAGCTGTTTCAGGTGTGTCATTGCTTTGTAAGTTCATGCACAAGAGACTAAAAATGTCTAGACGTGATTCTAGGTGTGGCATTTGCATGTGGAGTATGTTATTTTTGTTGTCTCTCAACATGAGGAGCAAAAAACGGTGTAAATACCAGTAAAGCAGGCCATCATGAGGCTGAAAAAAATCAAAATAATCAGAGATATAGCCAACAATATTAGTTGTGTCAAAATCAACTGTTTAGTACATTATTAACCCCTTAAGGAACAGGGGTTTTGTATAAAAGAGGTCCATTGCCATTTTATTCTCTGAGCCGAAACACGTGAATGATCACATATGCTGTCTCACCGAAGGAAAGGTCTTGGCGCAGACAGTTCCAGCCTCCCAGCATAATCACAGCACAACTTCAAGCAAGCCGTGATCATGAAACTCATGACGTGCCAGGACCATCACGGATCCTTAATGGACCAAAAGTTGTGATGGTCCATGGCACATCCATGGTCCTTAAGGGGTTAAACAAGAGGACAGTTGATCTCTGCAATAACAAATAAACTAGTAGACTATGTAAATCACTGTAGTGGACGATGGAAGAATGCATGGATTAGTGAAAAAGAACCCTTTTCAGCTGTCGATCAGATCAAGAACAGTCTCCAGGATGTAGGCACAGACATGTCAGAAAGTACAATAAAGAGGAGACTACACCAGCAATAACCACAGAGTGTTTACCAGAAGATGCAAACCACTGGTAGGCCTCAAGAACAGAAAGGCCAGGTTACACTTTGCTAAAAACTGCATAAGAAACCTGTAGCGTTCTGCAACCAAGTCTTATGGACCGATAAGATGAAGATTAACCTGTAATACTGATGTAAAGAAGAAATGGTGGAGAGAAAAAAAGAGCCTCACGTGTGAAACATGGTCGAGGTAGTGTTGTGGCTTAGGTGTTGTAAGCTCCGCTTTGATGCTAGGTAAGGTCGGCCCCTCTACCTGCTGCCTCGTGAGGTTTTGCAGCATTCTGTCTGGCTCAAGAACCTGTGCGCCCTGGTGTTCCTCTGGGCGACCAGCTTCCTCGCTGCTGCACCTTGCGGCTCCTCTGCATCTGTAGAGGTCCCTTGCACTCAGAGAGTCGGATGCGAGTCACTGGGGAATCCTTCAGTGATGTCACGTCCCGACTCTTAAAGTGACAGATCCATTTAGTGCTCCTCCTTCTGGGGGTGGGGGGAATCCATTTATAAACTGCCTGGTCACCACATAAGTAGCCCTTTCGTGGTGTTCCAGTGCAGTTGCAGTTTGTTTGAGCTCCGTGTATGATCCTTGGCATTGTCTTCCTAGTTTTCCCGGTGTCCAGTGTTGTGGCTTGTCTGACTACCCGTTGGTATTGGACCTTCAGCTCTGGCTGACCTCCTCTGGGTCTCCATCTTGGTTGCCTAGAACTTCTGATACTGACTGTAGGCCTAGTCAGTCCATTTATTCATTGGTTGCTTTTTTGCTTCACTCCCCTTCAGTATACTATCTATTTCTGGGTCTTAGCCCCAGCATTTCATATCAGCATACTAACTATCTTTGGGTCCTAGCCCCAGCATTACTAGATCAGTATACTATCTATCTCTGGGTCCTAGCCCCAGCATTTCGATATCGGCATACTATCCATCTCTGGGTCCTAGCCCCAGCATTTCGATATCAGCATACTATCTATCTCTGGGTCCTAGCCCCAGCATTACTATATCAGTATACCATCTGTTTCTGAGTCCTAGCCCCAGAATTACTGTATCAGTACACTATCTATTTCTGGGTCCTAGCCCTCAGCCTTACTACGTTTGTATACTTTCTATCTCTGGGTCCTAGCCCCAGCATCGGTGCTATTGCACGTATCCTAGCCTTAGATTTGCAGGTGCAGTGTACTATTTCTGGTAGTAGCTATTGCTCCCTGCTTTGGCAGAATGTATATTTATTTGTCATACTTTATTATTGTCAATAAAGGTGTTGTTTCTCACTACTGTACCATTTCCTGACTCCTCCTTGGGTTCCGTGACAGTTGTGTATGGCTGCCACTGGAACTGGCTCACTTGTCTCTATTGATTATATGACTGCTGACGGAAGTCTACAGAATCTTTCCTCTTACACCCTATGTAGAAAACCGGAACCATAGGGTAAAGTATCCTCATGCGAGAGGACAGGGCACTTGCCCTAAAGGGCTGTCAGAGGTGGAGACTCCCTCTCTGCTTCACTTTACCACCCGTCTAGTCCAGTTTTAAAAGTGACCGTCAAAGGAGTTTGATCAGAGCAAAGATTTTCTCTTAATCGATCACTCGACCGATTATCCAATTGAGCAGGTGTTTGAGCAGGTGTTGCACTTACGGATGACTGAATGTAGGTTCTGGAGCGCAGGGGGTCCTTTGGGTTTTGTGGTTCAGGTGGCTGCCCTACTTCTTTTTTTGAACTTTGCTATACATTTAAATTAAACATGTCTAGTGGGTGTAAAGTGGAGTAGGTGGTTTTGGTTGGAGTAGTCTTGTGGTCCTGGCACCCCCTATGGTATGTATGTCAACTGTTACCAATAGGGTATTGTTAGAAATGCATCTGGGATTGAAAATTCTTTGTTGTAGAGGTGGAATAAGTTATGTTTTGGTTGGAGAGATTTTATTTAATTCAGCAGCATGATGACTAGTTTACAGAAAGCATGATCGTTTCAGTGATGTTGCAACCTGAAGTGTGAGCTTTTTTTGAACTCAACTCTTACAGTGCCTGTAACTGGCTTATATACAGTTGAACTTGCTGTGAAAATGGCAAGTGTACCTAACCCTTTGAGTGCCAGATGGCAGCACAGCGCATTGCAGAGCAAAGGGTTAAAGGGCTAAGCAAACAAGAGACAGTTCCAGCATGTATCATTGTACACACGAAGCCTCTAGCTTCCTAACCTAATATGATATTCCATTGTTTTCAGGAATTTCCGTATTTTGATTGTAATTGTAAAACCAACCCACTTTTATTTTCTTTGCTATAGCTCCATCTTTAGCTGATTTGGTAGCAAACCTGCTTGAAATTGAAATTTTGTGTAATTTCTCTCTATATATCTATATATACTCGATAACTTGGCACCATAGGGATTTGCTAGTGGAGCATAGGAAATAAACTCCAGGACAGAGGTTTTTCATTCATTTTATAAGAACCGTAATTAAAATGTTTGGATCCTGTTAGGGAACATTCATAGACCAGTGGCATCTTTAAAAAGTGCAGGGACTTCTGGGGGAAGAAAAATGTGTATGGCATGCTGATTGTTCACAGAAAAACACCAACGATTTTAATTTGATAGTAAACTGCAATAAAAGTGAGAAATGGTGTAATTTTTTTATTGCAAAAATGTGTTGGCTATTTGTAAGGGTTTATAAAACAATAATGAAGCTATAAGCTATTTGTCATATATTCATAACTGGACCCCTTGGATTCTAGACTTTGGAGACTACCCTGGCATACAAAGGGTTAATAGAGCTCCACTCGCTTTGTACATGTGGCCCAGTAATTTCATCAGCTTCTAGTGCCTGACAAAATGTTCTGTCCATAGCTATAAATCAAAACTGAAATAACGGTGATCTCAGCAGAAATACAATGCCATGAACGTAAATGCAAGCTAAAAATACACTATTATCTTTATTGTTTCTACTTGGTATTAATGATGTTTGGAGATGACTGAAGTACATTATAGTTGATTAAACCCCAGAGAGCACAACAGATTTGGTGGTGGGGAAGGGGGAAGAAAAACTAAATTCTGTGGATTTTTCTTACCCATTGAGCAATACAATGCATTGAAAGGTTCTGTTTTTTTATGACTATGCGCAGTCCGTTACTGGACCTCCAGCGGATATGGACTGAACCCCCATCATCCACAGCCAGCTGATGACTCTGGATGATGGGAGTTAAACCTATAGCTGTTGCATGCTACTTCTAGCACTCCCTGATCTGTACAAACCTCATTTGTTTGATTCTAGTTTCTGTTCCATTCTATCTCTAGGTAGCAGACCGCCTCTTTTCTTCTTTTGGACAAGACATTCTGGATGCCCTTTATTGGACAGCGACAGAGCCCAAGGAGCGGAAAAGGGCGCATCTTGGGGTTATCCCTCACTTCTTCATGGCCGTTTTGTATGTCAGTATCCTTTGTTTTGTGAGAAATCCAGCAAATACTATTTGTGCTACAAGGGTGTCCTAAACGTCTCATAAATATCTCTACACTATGAGAGTGTTCCTTGGTAAGAGTACAGAACTTAAGCTTTCTGGCTTTGTTTGTTTATGTGTTCTTTAACCCTTTGAGTGCTAGAGAGGTATTGCAATACTTTGGAAAGCTCATTGGCATTCAAAGGGTTAACTGAATTTGACTCAAGTTGTGGTGTTCAGACTGCCTGTGCAGTAGAAGGTGCATACTGTACCTGATGTACTAAGAGGAATTGGAGGAAAACAACTGGTCCATAATGAACAAATAAATTAAAAAAATCTATAGATTTACGTGTGACTTTTAACATCTTGAATGCTAGGGAGGTCCCAAAAAGCAGTGATTTCCATTCAAGTGGTTAAAAACCCAATTTAAATCCATAAAAGTGAGTATTGTCCCACCTGTTAACAACCCTTCTCCTTCAAGCTTTCTCTCAGATTTCAGGTTTTTTTCTACAGACAGCCCTGTCTTTATTCTGGGTGACTTTAATTCTTATATTGATGACCCCCTCTGTCCTTTGAGCTTTACTCCTTCTTGAGCTAACATCTGACTGTGTCACTCTCAAAGCCAGTCACTGCTTGGATCTGGTCTTTACCAAGAGCCTGGATCTTCATTTCCTCTATCAGACCACCATCTTGTAGCTTTCTCTCTCTCCCACTCTGTCACTTCCCCTATCACTCCCTCCAACATTTTTTTAAGGGATACCCACTCTTTTGATCCCCTTTGGATGAGCTCCTCACTCAGTTCCAACCTTTCCTCTATCTTGCCCATTTCTGACACATACATTCTTGTTAATTACTACAAAACTCAATTTATTCCTTTGCCCCTCTGAAACAACAGCTGGTTTGTGACGTTAATTCCTGACCCTGGCTTAATTGCCACACCCCATTCCTACATTCTTGCACTCACTCTGCTGAACATCTCTGCAGGAAATCCCTCTCACATTCAGATTTTACACTTTGCTTATCAAAGGCTAAACAACCCTATCTCTCACTCTTTGACTCCTTGCTCCATCCTTCTTCCACAGATTCCTCTCACTCCATAAATTCACCATAAGCTTTTGCTGAGCACTTCAAAGGCAAGGTAGAATATATTCACAAAAGGATTCCTATTCTTCAATCACTCTCTGAACTGTCTCGAGAACCCCCGTCATCCTATTTTGACTATTTTACTTCAGTAAAAGAGTCGTAAGTTTCTCAACCTCTCCTATCCACCTGCTCCTTGATCCTTATGCCCTTCCACTTACTTAGACCACTTGCATTAATCCTTTCACTTATATTGGCACACATTTTCAACCCCTAAGTCTCCACAGGCAGCTTTCCTTCATCCTTCAAACAGGCACAAGTCAAACACCTACTCAAGAAGGCTAACCTCAACCCCTCCTGTCTATCTGCTTGTCTCCTTCCTACCACTTCAAAACTTGTCTTCTCCCAAATAACCAAATTAATTGGCTCTAACCATCTTTCTCTCTCGTCCAATGTGGAACACAGGAACCATGGGGTAAATTCTCCTCCTCCAGAGGCAATTCCAAAAAAGGTGTCTGAGGAAGAGACTTCCTCCATTTTACCGTGCAAGCTAACATCAAGTTTTAAGTGAATTCATCGATGGAAGGGTGTATGGGCATTGTTCTCTTAATCTTCTTTTTTATTTTTAATTCTTATTATATGGTGATGTGTAATCTCCTGTTATGTGGGCTCCTATTACTGGCTTCCTAATTCATGGATTGTCAAGTTCACAGGTTGTTTTTCAGGACCTAAAACCTGTGGATCTTGGATTAAACTTCAGTCTTTACTTCACTAAAGAGTTTCTCCGAAGTTTCTTTCATTTATTATACCGGGAACATTAAGACTGAAGCATGGTAAGATTAATCTCTTAAGTCTGTGGTCCTGTATACATGCCCCTTTTTTCTTGGCATTCATTCCAATGGAAGAAATTTGTCAGATTTGCACTCTATTTCTTAATTTCTATATTTATTTCTACTCTTTTAACTGTCTTTAGCTGTATTTTGTGGAGTCTTCTGACTATGTCAGATACCAAAGGAGACATGAGCAAGTCTAAGGCTAAAGATTCTGGGGTCCACCTGACTCCTTTAACCCATTGCTCCTCATGCCAAACTGACATCTCTAGTGAGTATTCTGGTACCTTATGCTTCTCATGGTCTGTGGCCCCTACACCAGCACTGGGGCTCTCATCTGCTGAACAGAAGCCAGCGTGGGTTAAGTCTTGTATATTTTCAGTCGCCTGTATCCCTTCATCTATTCACTGGGTCCCAATCTCTGGGTCTGTGGGACAGCCTGTAACCCCCAACTGGGTGTTCGAGTCCTATATTTGGGGGTTAAACACAAATTATTGAAGATTCCTCAGCTGACGAAGGTGAGACTGATGGCGATAACCTACCCTCATCTCTGTCATTGTGTGATTACTATGTGATGCATTCTAGACCCTCCGATGAAGGACTTATTAGGGTGGTTCTGGAGACACTTCATGTTTGGGATGCTTCTGAGTCTGATTGAGCTTCCACTGACATTTTTAAGAGATGTAAAATGGAGGTACCTATTTTCCCTCTTCATCATTATTTAGACCAGGTTCTACTGGAGGAATGGAAATCGCCTGACAGAAGACTTCCTTTATCGGCACATTTCGTATCTGTATCCTTTTACTCCTGAGGCTTTAGCAAGTTGGCTACTCCTCCTGCAATTGATCCTCTGATTTCTCACCTTGCCAAGGAAATTGTGCTGCCTCTTGCAGATGCAAGTCTCAGGAGGATAAATATCAACTTCTTGTTGATGGCTGCCATATGTCTTCTTTTTGCCATTGCCTGGGCTACCAGTTATATGGCAGTCTTTGGAGATCAACTTTTGAATGCTATCCAAGGGTATGCTTGAAAGGATGAGCTTATGATGTTGCTCTTCAAGATTCTTGAAGCAAA
Organism: Rhinophrynus dorsalis; assembly: GCA_037306005.1. Taxonomy (NCBI): domain Eukaryota; kingdom Metazoa; phylum Chordata; class Amphibia; order Anura; family Rhinophrynidae; genus Rhinophrynus; species Rhinophrynus dorsalis. The sequence goes on along the minus strand of CM074718.1, from coordinate 67,541,412 downwards.
TGTTTATATTGCTGAAGCGGCCTTTGATGCTGCCTGGTTCTTAGGGAACGTGTCAGCTTTTTCAGTAGCTGCTCATCTCACACTGTGGCTTAAAATCTGATTGGCTGAACAATCTTGGAAGAAATCTCTGCTTTCTCTTCACCTTTTGTGCAAACAGTTGTTTGGCCCTGAGTTGCAGAAGTTTATAAGCCATGCAACTTGGGGCAATAGTAACTTGCTATCTCAATTTCCTCCAAAGAAGATACAGGAGTTTTATTACACCCACCAGTTTGGTTGTTATTATTCTTTATTTAGATAGCGCCAACTTATTCCGCAGTGCTGTACAATAGGAAACAGACATAAAGAAATATTAAAGGATCAGAAGGCCCTTCTCGTGAGAGCTTACAGTCTATATGAAGGTAGGTTGGACACAGAGCTTGGTTGCTTGTATATGGCACCATTTCCCCAGGCCTCACAGGTGCGTCCTCCCCTAAAACCAAAACAGACTTGGGCTAGCAAGAAAGGTGCTTAGAAACCTAAAGCTGACAAGTCCAAACCTCCCCATGACTCGCAGGCTCCTGGTCCGTCTCTGCCCATAGGGACTCGCTTCTGCTTTTTTACCAAAGCACATGGGCTATTTAAGTGATGGATCAGGTGTGTTTTCAAGTGATTTCAGAACGTTTACTGCAAGTCCTTTCACCCTTGCCATTGTACCTGTCCTCAATATCCTGATCTGTCTGTCTATTCACCAAACGCTATTGTGTCAATCGATCAATGTTTGTATAATGCCATATAGTCCTATGGAGTACTGATCTTCTGTGGGGAGAGTTTTTTGTTTTTTTTTTCTCTTTTCCCTCCCAGCAATCTTTAGTGGGTGTCTTGGTATATCCTCACAGTTCCTGTGTTCTATATTATAGGACATAAGAGAAAATAAGATTTTAGAGAACTTACCATTAAATCCTTTTCTCTTACTCCATATGGTTAGAGGACTCCCAAAGGAGAAAAAAACTTCCTTCCCTGGGCAAAGGAGTCCTCTTGGGGTTTTGTTCAGGAGTTTATTCTTGTCATCGCGATTCTTGTTATCTCTGGTGCCACTTTGCTATGGGTAAAGCTGGAGGAAGAGGTGAGAGTCTCCATCTCAAAGGCCCTGCCTTGTCTGAAGTGCTCTGCCTCCTGGAGGAGGGTGCCTTTACTTTATAGTTTATGTGTCCATATGGACTAAGATTAAAAAGATTTATGAGTAAGCTTACTAAAATACTATTTTATACACAATGAACCCTTTATGGATCATGTGACATGCTTTGATCACACGAGTTTTCACCTTAAAGACTGAAGATCATAGCACGTTGCATACATTTTACTTGCAGTGCTCCCCCGGGACAACTGTAAGTAAAAACTGGGTCTGAAATTGACATCTCCAAGACTGGAGCAGTCTCTCACAGACCCCAACGTAGCAAGCTGGTACGCATAACAGGTCACTTGTATCGGCGTGTCAGAAAGGATCAAAGCAGTACTTAAAGGAAGGTAATTTCCCTGGACCGCTGATTCTTTAAAGGGATAGTAATGCTTCTACTAAAGTTCAGCTCTGAGTCGGCTTTATATATATATATATATATATATATATATATATATATATTTATTTATCTGTAGCGCTATATTTAATTACTTACAGTGTTATAGTTCAAACTCTCCAAGATGAAAGGATCCCCCTCCCTCCCCTTTCCCTGCATCACTCAGCCTCTCGGTCTGATCTGGATGGAGTGCGGTGAGGGACAATCTTCAGTAATCAAAAGGAAAATCCTACCCTCCTCCTTCAAGGGGGCAGCGTTTACCTTATACTGTCCCTTGCTGCATCCATCCGGGTTTACATTATACTGTCCCTCGCTGCATCCGTCTGGTCCCATGACCAGATTCCAGATCTAATAGGAGGAGGCCAAAAGGTGCCGGAGAGGGATCTTTTCAGCTTGAATAGCGTTTGAACTACAACACTGTAAGTGATTAAATATAGAGCTACATGTAAAAAAATAAATAAATAAATAAAAAAATAAATATATATATATATATATATATATATAAATAAATAAATAAAGAAGACTCCGAGTTGCACTTTAATAGAAACATTACTATCCCTTTAAGTGTTGTGCACCAGAGGGGTGCACAACACATTGTGAAGCATTGCATTGCTCACCCCTCTGGTCTATAAGGGATTACCCAAACATGCCTGGTGTCCATATGTTTGTTGTTTTTTTTGTTTTTTTTTTTTGGGGGGGGGGAGGTGGGGGGGTTGTACATTATGCATATAAATGTTCTTCCAGGTTCCTTTGTGAATAAGAGAACTTTAATAAGTAAATCAGAGAACCACAAGGGCAAAACACAGGGGCTGTTAGGAGTTTATGGCCATAATGAAGTAAGTGGGGATTATTATTAGAAAGTGTTGGTTCTTTAAAGCGGAACTACCTCCCTGTATAAAGTCGCCCCCCAAATAATTAGGCATATGTCTATTATCTCACACAAGTACTCGGTTCTGAAGTAATCCTTTTTTCCCAGTGCCTTAAGAATCATGCAGTGCCTCCTAGAGGAGACCGGGATGGACAGCGCAGGCACGCAGATATCTCTAAGCCAAGATGTCTGCGTGCAAGCCTGGCTTCCGGTCTCGGAAGAATAATGATTACTTCAGAACCTGGTGCTTTTGTGACATAATAGCACTATTAAGAAGCTAGTCGTCATATGCGTAATTATTGGGCTTTGACTTTATATAGGGTGATAGTTCCTCTTTAAATACATTCTTTTTACAACTGCTAGTTTGGAGCATGTGACATTTAATTGTTTGTAACCCCATTTTATTTTGCATTTCTTTTAAGTCTTTATTATAGGGTTATCTCATTCATATAAACAGTAATGTCCATGCATGTTTGCTAAACCATCATTAGTGTGCTACTTTGAAATGAAACTCTGCATATATAGATTACTGTCTTGTGATTGAAGACCAGTTTTCCTTAACCTTTCTGCCCTCAGTTTTACATGCAATCCTCATACTTGTGCAAGCTACAACTCTCAATGTGGCATTTAATTCTCACAATAAGTCACTGTTAACCATCATGATGTCTAATAATGTAAGTGTGCAAAATATAGGTATATTGGAACTTAAAGGGATGGTAATTTTTCAAAATAAAAGCAGCACCAATTAATCTTCATAGTATTTGGGCCAGTACTGTCAGAGTTGTAGTTCAAGAGTAATTGATAAAGTATCCCCCTCCCACCCCTTTTATTGATATAACACTGCTCACCTCACAACAGAAAGGTGGTGTCCAGACGGCTTGCAGAGAAGGACAATCTTCAATTGGCATAAGGGAAAACCTGTCAAGGGGGCAGGGTTTTTCTTATGTTCACAGTAAGAAGATTGTCCCTTGCTGTGAGCTGTCTGGTCTTAAGACCAGATTCCACATCTGAGGGGAGATGGATTACACTAGGTAAAAGGGGCGGGAGGGGAATACTTTATCATTCAACTACTCTTGAACTACAACTCTGACAGTATTAAAATAATACTATGAAGATTAATTGGAGCTGCTTTTATTTTGAAACATTACTATCCCTTTAAATGTTTGTGAGCGCAATTATGTCAAGAAAGTTTGTACAAAACAAAAACCACCCACTCTCCCCTTTCATCTCGACTAGCTCAAACCACTTACAAACTGTCACTAATGGCTCTGCAGTATACATTACTAGGTAAAAGAGGGACTGTCCCTCCTAAAAAGGGACAATTGGGAGGTATGAAGATACTTTGAGACAGGAGTGGTCAATTTTTGGACCTCTAGCTGTTGGGAACTACAGATTCCATCATCCCCAGCCAGCAGTTGATTGGGGATGATGGGAGTTGTAGTGTTCAACAGCTGTAAATCCAATGATTGGACTGCCTTTAGATAAAAGAGACAATGAAGCTGAAGTGCTATGGGGCAAACCAATTGCAAAATAGGGGAGAAATAAAAATTCATATAAAGTTAGATGGAACTTGTGAGCGCTTGTATTCTAGAAACCTCTCCAACGCATTGGGGGATGTTCAAAAGAAAAATCAGTCTCAAAAGACAGTATTAACTTAGCAAACACAACAGCATGTGTGGGCGCTAATAGAAGTATCACCAGTGGGTACACTATAGTAATTATGTCTCCACTCTTGCTTCTCAGAAGTTTGAAACTCTGTGGGTCGTATTGTCTTTAAGCGATAACACTCTGCACTCATGCCACTAGTATCACAGTACACTGTGCAGACAACCTACCCTAGGTTATTGCTTTATCGGTTTGTTTCCTGCTGGCACTGTAGCACCAAATGCTGTCTTGATTCCTAACAGCTGTAGCATTGGAGACCACTCTGGCACCTGAATGGTTAAAGGGATAGTAATGCTCTGCTGCAGAGCCGCTGGTTGGCCATACGACAGGCTTTCCCTGCAGTCAGCTAGAACACTGACTTCAGGGAAAGGGGTGGGGGTGGGGAACTTTGGGAGTGATTATCTCTCAAACCATAAAGGTTTGAGAGATGACTCTGGGGGCAATTAATTTCTTTTATTTATGCCTACAATATGGGGATTAGTACATTTTAAGTACTACTATCCCTTTAAGCCACCTGTGTGCTAACATCCTCTCTGCACTGTCAGTAGATAGTTTCATTGTATACTGTCAATTTAAGGCCACGTTAACAGTGACATGTACAAAAGCAGCTGTTTTATTACCTCTGTGCTTGTACATATTGAAACTGTGCTATACAACTGGGCTTTGGGCATGCAGCCAGATATAATGCTACCAACACTGAATGACTTTTATCATCTCTAATGAATATCTGAATATCTGATCCTTAGCTCTGGTACCTCCCATTGTATACTTTTTTTTTTTTTTTTTTTTTTTTTTTAATTCGCATTTTATTAAAGATTTTACGAAGACAAAATAAAACACAGAACAAAACATACAGTAGAATGTAACTGCAATGTACGAATAACCAAATCCAAACTACAGCATATCTGCTGCTGGATACAACACAGAGTCCACCTAGGTTATTAAGGTACGACAGCACAAGGGTGGACAAGCACACAGGAAAATTAGAAGGAAGAGAAGTTGAACAGGGAAGGGAAAAAGAGAAAAGGCTAGGAGAGAAGGGGCAGGGAAAGAAGAAAAAAAGGGGGAGGGAAGGGGAAATGGAAAAAGGGGGTTGCCGCAAACTAAACACTCGCATCGAACAGAAACCCCCAGGCACACAACGGGGAAGTTCAGCACAATAGGAGTTCCCGACAAAAATCAAGGTGGAGAACATTATCGACCCAAGGAGCCTAAATACGCAAGTAGGAGCATTGTATACTCTTTTTAAAGTATCCTGAATGCAGACATTGCAATTACTAACAAAAATACTTATGTATAATTCCAGAGTAGAGGAGGACAGGTCTTTCTACTCTCACGTAAACAAGATAAGAGATGTGAGAGGCTCTGACTACGAACAAAAGCAATGTTGCCTGTTCTCCGGCTAGTCACCGCTCAAGAGCATTACATTTAGCTCTCTAGTGCCATTACAGAGAAGAAATTTCCACATACATAGTAGACTGATCCCACCCAAAAGGATGGTTCAGTTCCAAAATGTTGGGCAAGTCCCCTTTGCACAGGAAATACCAGCTAACCCCAGATGTATGTTTCAGCCTTGTTTGGGCCTCGTCAGTTAGGTGCAGCTGGTTTCCCTAGGGCAGTCTAGTTCCAAAGTAATGAGCAAGTCTACTCTGTCAGATCATCTGACTGGTCCCCATTTAACTGTGTACTCTCATAGGAAAAGACCTGTCAGACTATGAAGAACTGTTTTTTGCTGCCCAACCTTGTAAACCTTTCTCTCTCTCTCTCTCTCTCTCTCTCTCTCCTCTCTCTCTCTCTCTCTCTCTCTCTCTCTCTCTCTCTCTCTCTCTCTCAGTTTTCTTTTTTTCTTTCAAACTGAAACAGGGAGGGGTCGTACACACTCCTCTTGTCTTTAAAGGGTCAGATTACCATATTCGTTGAGCAGAGTTTGGGGACCTGTGCTCCCACTAGTAACGGCCATGTCCTCCTCAATGGACATTTCCTCCAGTACTGATTGAAGATATTTTCTGTAGAACCAGTGCAAAGTCATAGGGGCCCTTAGGATTTTCTGACCATAAGTTAATTGGGGGTATTATTAACAGATGGTAAGTCTGAAGAACCATAACTACTAAAAGGTAACCATGGTTGCTGTGTAAAACTGATTTTTATGTTTGTATTTGCAGTTTGTTGAAATAAAAGGGAGCGTTTTCAAGAAGTTTGAAAAGAACAATCTCTTCCAGATGTCTAACAGTGGTATGTATCATTGTCTGTCACAATAGCCAATAGACGTATCATTTCTGATCCATTGGGTCTATCGTCTGCCCTGTGAAGACCTGAAGGTCCCCTCGCAGAGCACTACCATTTGCTTGAATTACCTCAAATGAGAATAGGTCCTCACAGGGCAACATGGGCGTCAGGTGCAAGCATGACTCCCACTGCAGATCTCCTGGCTGTGTGATGGGGGGTAGGCACATATTGAGGTGGTGGGAGGGGAGACACCAGTATAGTAAAAAAAACATTATAGTCTCGTCTATAATATGAACCCACCACTTCAGATAAGGTGAAAAGGTCAAGAATATACATATTATACCCAAGATTTTAAGGTAATTCAAATGCTAGGACATTCTTCATTCAAAAGCTATTACAGCTCAAAATGTGCCCAGACAGCTTTTACTGTTACATTTTATTAGAGACTAGACAGTTCTCCATCGAATGTGACAATAACCTTGCCACCACTTTGTGACAGTTTGATCTATAATAATAGCTCTACCAGCAGTGGCTGTACCCACGATTTACTCCACTATACCCTCCACTATAACAAGTTGTTCTGATAAACAGACCCACTTATTCCAAGGTACAGTTCCTGTTTATCTGTATACATAGGTTTCTGTCCTAGTGTGTCTCCTCTGATTGCATTAAATGATTTGGACTCTCAGTAAAACAAAGAAATGTGGAATAACTAACACTTCCAATAATAACACCACACTTACCTTACTATATGACTATAAAAACCTTATGGCACCTATGAATTTTTCAAGAGATAACATCTTCAATGAATCCTGGATGTCATGTCCGTGTGTGGCAGACATGACATTTGCTAGCAAGACTACATAATCTCACTCTGCTCCCTTCACATGGTAATCTTAACCCTTTAAAGGGATAGTAACACTTCGTTTTAACTTTATTTTATTTTGTAGGCATTAAAAAAACATGAAGAATGATATAAGTCTTATCTCTCAAACCTTTATGGTTTATGAGATATTCACAAGCAAAGTTCCCCTCCCGCCCCTTTTTCCTAGTGTAAGCCATCTCTTCTCAGATGTGAGTCTGGTTGTATGACAGTACAGATAACAGAAGGGGACAGTTTTCTTTGTATGAAAACAATGAAAGCCCTTCCCCCCTTGAAAAGTTTTTCAGCTTTTTCCATTATCTTAATTGAAGATTGTCCCTCTCTGCAGTCTACCTGGGCATCTCCCTTCTTATCTGGTTGAACAGGGGGGGGATACTTTGTTTGTGAATATCTCTTAAACCATAAAGGTTTCAGAGATAAGACTTATATCATTCTTCATGTTTTTTTAATGCCTACAAAATAAAATAAAGTTAAAATGAAGTATTACTATCCCTTTAAGAAAAAGAATGGCTAAGCAACAAATTGCTTCATAATGATTTGTACAACTTTCTGATCTCATGGTGTGCCTGGTCTGTCATTGGAAAATGTGCGTTAAGGACCCATAATAGTCCTGGCATATCATGGAATTCAAGGGTCCCAGCGCAGCTGCATGCCGCTTGGGGACCCCTAAATTAAAAAAAATAAATAAAAATAAAAAAGCTCTGTGCTCCATAAGGTGTTAAAAGGTTAAAGGGATAGTAATACTTCATTTTAACTTTATTTTATTTTGTAGGCATTAAAAAAACATGAAGAATGATATAAGTCTTATCTCTGAAACCTTTATGGTTTAAGAGATATTCACAAACAAAGTATCCCCCCCCTGTTCAACCAGATCAGAAGGGAGATGCCCAGGTATACTGCAGAGAGGGACAATCTTCAATTAAGATAATGGAAAAAGCTGAAAAACTTTTCAAGGGGGGAAGGGCTTTCATTGTTTTCATACAAAGAAAATTGTCCCCTTCTGTTATCTGTACTGTCATACAACCTGATCCACATCTGAGAAGAGATGGCTTACACTAGGAAAAAGGGGCGGGGAGGGGAACTTTGCTTGTGAATATCTCATAAACCATAAAGGTTTGAGAGATAAGACTTATATCATTCTTCATGTTTTTTTAATGCCTACAAAATAAAATAAAGTTAAAATGAAGTGTTACTATCCCTTTAAGTAGGCTCATGCATGCTGTTTACTTCAGTCTGAAAAAACTGGCATGTCCTCCTTAACAAAGGTGAAAGGTCAGGATTCATAAGGGCAATTAACATTTTCTGGCAATATTAAGTTAAATATAGGGTGGTATTTTTGAGAGGTGTAGCTCTCATTTAATACCAGAGGATGATAAGAGTCTGTAGTTCTCTGAATGTGGAGTGAATATTATGGTGGAATGCTGTTAAAATAGCTGTAAGGCAGATAATGGTCCTACTAATCTACCCATTTTTCATTGTGTGTCAGACCTCTGATATATCATGTATTCCTTCTGTTTATCTTAATAGATGAATGTATGATTGACGAAAGTAAATTGATGACATTTTCCAGCAATAACACATTCCATGGAAAGTACATCAGTTGGCCAACTTAATAAGTGATATCAAATATTTACTAAAGTTAAATTACCTTGCTGCCTTTATTGGAGTACTTAACCATTTGTGTGCCTGGGTCCTGGGCCATTTCTTAGACCCTGTAGGCCAGACACATTTTCGGCTATCCATATATTTGGGTCTGATTCCTGTGGGTAACTTTTAAGTTACATAAGGAAAAATATATATTGTTTTTTGGGGGTTTCTTTCCAGAACAAGTTGAGCTTTCTCACATGAAGTAAATTTTGCATTGTGTGACAAACTATGATGTCATAATTACAAAAAAGTAAAAAAAATAAGTTCTTACTTTTGCTAAAATTGCACAATATATATCAAAAACATTTGTGTTGATTGTCAGAGTTTATATTTGAAAAAGCCCTGAATTGCCTAAGTAGAAAAATGGTATTTTCAACTTTATGATTTAAAATGCACATTCCAGTGGTTACATGGTAAAACTACCCTAAAACAGCTAAATAACTATGTAAACCTGTATATTTATGGAAAGTAGATATCCCATTGCATCAAACGAGGGGTCACTTGCCTTTCTACCCCTAGCCTGGTGTTAACTCATGTTTCCAGAAGTGGCACCACAGGAAAAAAAAATACTGAAAAAAATGTGACTTGCCTATACTAAAATGGTTGTAACAACTACATAAATGAAGAAAATGCAGACAAAGCATACAATTTTGGAAATAAGATAACCTACTTCGTCAAATGAGGGGTCAATTGCTTATATACCCCTATCCTGGTGTGTGGTAAATGTTTCCAGAAGGTGGCACTAAAGGGAAAATTTGGCTTATTTGTATTTATTTATTTTTTTTACATTTCCAACCTTTCAAAAGTACTGAATTCCATGTAAACTATGGAATTTCCATATGTATTTTTAACTAGTGTTCTTGTTTGTTTACACACCCTAGATGCCAAAAGCACAACACTACTACTAGTTTTCTTTTTGAAAATGGCTGCCTGTACTAAAATGGTCATCACTATTAGTAGTATGAAGGAAAGGTATGCAAGGTACACCATTTTGAATAGACATACTATAGGGGGTGCCAGAAGATCAAAACTACACCATCTACAATCTTTCATTTTTTTCAACTATGACTTTCCTATACTAAAATGGTTATAACAATGAGAGAAATTAAGAAAAGGCTAGATAAGACATAACATTTTGGAAAGTAGGTAACTAGCCTCATCAAACGAGTGGTCACTTGTCTTTCTACCCCTAAGTTAATGTGCACAGCTATTTACAGAATGTGGCTCTATAGGAAAAATACATTTTATACATCAGTCACTTCACATATACTAAATTGGTTAAACACCATGGTATTTCCTAGTATGTTCAGGACTTACTGCCAGCATATGGAGAATAGTACCTCACTGGTATGAGTTGACTTACCAAATTGGGTGCCACAGGCATGACTACCAGTGGCACGAGGATGGGGAAGCAAAGTGTATGTGTGATTCTATGGCTACCAGTTGAAACAGTTCTAGGGGGCAGCCAATGCTTGTGCAGACCTGTGACTGCCAGTGGAACCAGGCTTAGTGGGGAGTCAAACAGTGTATATGGGTATGTCTACCCCTGGGCAGCAGAACAAGGATAGAGGGTCAGATAGTGGGGGATATGTGACTACCAGAGTGCACTGGAATCCATCTGGGAATTGGTGCATGTCCCCCATATACACTGTTTAATTCCAGCCTAATTCCAGTGCACACTGGTAGTTTGTGTCTACCTGTGGGTAATGGAACCAGGCTGTAGTGGTCAAGCTGCAGTAATGTGACTGTCATTGGGCTGTGGAACTAGGCTGGGGATTACAGTGCATGGGGGTAGTTGGAGGCAACTAGTGTGCATGCCACAGGAGTGTTCAACACATTGCAAAGCAATGCATTAACAACCCCCACCCCGTGGCGCACACAAGTTAATTTTTTTTTTTCCAGACTTTGTTGTGTGGGGGCTTCAGGACCTCTTCTGATGCTTCCCTAAAGAGGTCTGTATAAAAAATAATGGGGGAAAAAATCCTGTGTGTGCCACATTGGAGGGGATCTGCATTGGACACAGAGTTGTTTTTTTTTTTTTTTTTTTTTTTTTTTTTTTTTTTTTTTTTTTTTTTTTTTTTTAAGCAGTACCCATTGGGTTGACCCCTCTTCATGCTGATAGTGTGGGGAGATCAATATTGGCAACGCAGGAGAGCAACATGCTCTCCTGCTTCTCTCCTACTGACCCGGTACTAGTGTGCAGGATCGGGGAAAGCTTTCTCATGTCACAAGTAATGTGAGGAAGATTTCCCCAGTCTTGTGCACTTCAACCTGGGAGTTCAAGTAGGAGACCATGCATCTCCAATACTTATTTCCTGACATTCATTATTAATTAGATTTGCTATTGGCAGAATTAAAGTATTGCATTGTACCCCTCGATTACTTTGTACAGTTATAGTGTTTGTAATAGAAAATGGTTGATCAGTTGTTTAAATAAATGGCTGCTTATTTTCTATATCTTTCAGATATAAAAGAGAGGTTTACCAATTATGTACTGCTATTGATTGTGTGCCTAAGAAATATGGAGCAGTTCTCATGGAATCCAGGTGATTAAATCATAAACTGATTCATTATAGGGTAATGGTTCTTAAACAGGATGCTAAGATGTGCTGTGGATCACCAGCTTAGGTGCCACATTTTCCTAGGAAGATTTTGACAAAAATGTGAATGTTGAATTTCAGATGCATATTTGTGGAATTTTCTATGTACAGCGTGCTTAGTTAGTCTTCCTGGTCATAAGATCTGGGAATGATATGTGTGTCTTTGTACCCTTCATTACACCATTTACAAATGACCTGTAAGCGATTCCATTTTGCATACATTGAGCAGAAGTGATTGAGAACACAAGCATTTGGGGATTTTAGAGATTCATCCAAATTTATTGAAGGAATGTTAACCCTTTGAGGGCCAGAGGGGTATGCAACGTATTGCTAAGCAATGTGTTGCGTACCCCTCTGGCACCCAAAGGGTTAAGTTCCAGTTATTACAAGAGTTTTTCTTCTGACTCACTACATGAGGGGTGAACAAGACAAGACCCTTCAGCTGCTGGGGACCACAATTCCCGTATTCATGGATTTGTTGTTTCAAACACCTGGATGGCCTCAGCTTGCCCACCTCTGCACCACATGCCTGCCAGACAGAAGCTCCTAACATGTTGGCTTTTTAATGGAGACTTTGTATGTCTTCATTACAGACTAGTTTTAAAGCCCGTGTACACGGGCCACAGTGACACCCAGCAACCTCAGCTGGTGGCCGTGAGCCTCTCTTCTCACTGGCGGCGCTGCAGTCGTGCTCAGTACTGACTGGTATTCAGGCAGTCAGTACTGCACATGACTGCAGAGCAGACAATCTCTTCTGTGCATGACTGCACCACACGCAGCAGTCTCTACTGAGCATGACGGCTTCTGACAAACATCCTAGCGAATTATTATATAGGATTGTCTGCAATATGCACTGCACCTGTCCTGTTACCTGTATAACCCTTTCAGTGGCAGAGGAGTATCCAAGACATTGCTTTGTAATGCCTTGGACATCGCTCTCACACTCATAGCTAACTACCTTAGTAGACTGCAATAAGATAATGTGTATGTCTAGAAAGAAACCTTCAGAGTCCATGTGTACAACACAAAAGAGGAGCCGTTATAGATTATATTAGAGGAACCATAGGGACAATTACACATCTCCCAAATTCCCATTTCTTTAACTAGCATTTTCTTTTATCCATTATGCTTTTCTACAAATTGGCTTTTCTTTTTTCACCATAGGGCTCAAATGGTATACCCAAATTCTCATTGAGTTAAATGGGTCTTTTAACCCTTTTAATGCTTGCTTTGAAGAGGTTAAAAGCGCCAGTAAAACAGTAGGATCTGTGATCCCACCACTAAATGATATCAGTCTTGGACTGAATATTGGACTGTTTTGTCATGGACTTGTGGGGAGGCAATAGATACTTCAGTGATATGCAGGGTAGGTACCACTACCATCACCACCGCAGAGTTCACTGTAATCCTTCCTATCTGTAAACAATACTGCATGTGCATGTTCAAACACAAACAATATGGCTGATATATGAAGTAAAGTTGCACAATTCAAGGTAAAACCAACTGCACCACAGGTGGGCACACATTGGTTTAAACATTGGTTTAAACAGGGCATTTAATTCCTTGAGAACATCAAGGTCTACAACGCATTTCTTTGCATTGTGTTGGAGGCCTCGCAGTCATTCAAAGGATTTAAAGCCCCATTTAAATCCTTTGAAATTTGGTGGAATTTTATTTTATTCTGTATAATGCACTTGGTTTGTAGCCAGATTGCACCACTTTTTTTGTATATCAGCCTCTGTGTGAGAGACTGGGATGTGTGAAAGGAGGGTGGAGAATCTGCTCCTTGCACTTGTACTTATGGCAGTATATCAAAGAATATCTTCCCCCGCCCAATATAGTGCTTCCAGTTTGTACCAGAGCTGACCGTTTTTCAGGCCTTAAGTGGAGTAGTGCAGCTGTTTGGTAAACCAACTGCACCATTGCCATTCATTTAAATAGGGCTTTTAACCCCTTGAGTGCCAGAGGGGTACGCAGTGCTAGACTTCTTAGAGGTCACCAACACATTACAAAGCAATATGTTGGAAGCTCTTTACATTCAGCGGGTTTAAATTTCCATTTAAATGAATTGGTGTTTTTATTAGTCCCCTGTGATGAAGTTGGTTTGCCTCACGATGGTATTGTTCAGCATTTATAATTAAGAACGGTGATCTCCTGCCTCATGGGGCTTAACCCTTTCAGTGCCAGAGGGGTGTGCAACTCATTTACTCCTCTGGTACTGAAAGGGTTTAAATCTAAGTTCTGAGATGGAAAGCAAGAAGGTGGAGCATTAGCTATTTTTGAAACCCATAAATTAGATTCTAGCACGTTTTCGCTCACGTTTTGATGCAAGAAACATACTTCTCCAGAAGTCCCAGGGAGGTTCGCAGAGGGAACTCTGGTCCAAATTCGGAGCACCCCGCCCCGTATCAGCCGAGGTGTGTTTGGGCACTCTGTACTGCGTGTGACTGCAATGTGGGCAGTCTCTACTGCACATGATGGCTTTTGAGAAACATCCTAGCAAATTGTTATATAGGATTGTGTTTATTTGTCCATGATACTACTGCATTATTTATTAGGGTCTGCCCTCAACTCCTAGTTTTTATCTCAGCCTGGCTCAAGGAAAATAAGGACTTGTGTGTAAAAGAAAGAAGGAGCAATTCCAGAGTAAATAAATTGTACCATGTGGACAAAAATATAACGTACCATTGATTTAAATGAGCTTTTAAACCCTGATGCGTTAGTTACCTTTTGAATCAGTGTGGATTGTAGGAATGTTCGGTTGTCCCCTGTGGTGCAGTTGGATTTCTATATAATTGCTTCAGTTTGTGTTTATACGTAAGACTCATAGTTTAGACACCCCCAATCTAAATGACCAACCCCTTAAAGGGATGGTATTGTCTCTTTAAAATTCGTTCCCCAAGTCTTCTGTATAGTAAAAGGAACATATTGCGTTATGACTAAGTGCTTACTATTTTTGTAGTTCAAAAGTTATGAAGCGCTAAATATCCCCCACCTGTCCCTTCTCTCCATGTCACTCAGAATATGTAGTCTGGTCTGGACGGCTGCAGCAAGGTCCAAACTTCAGTAAGCAAAGGAAAATCCTGCCCTCCTTCGTCAAGGGCGCAGGATTTCCCTTATACTTACTGACATTTGTCCCTCGCTGCAGCCGTTGAGTCGCATGACCAGATATCAGATTCCATGAGAGGCAGCCAGAAAGGGGTGTGCTGGGGATCTTTATGGCCACATAACTTTTGAACTACTAACAAGTAAGCACTTAGACATAGCGCAATATGTTCCTTTTACTATACAGAAGACTTTAAAAAGACAGTACATGGTCAATAAAAGACCCTTTTAAACCCCAGGTTGTGCCCTCAGCACTATGAGAACAGGGGGTCCATGGCTCACAACTCACCAGTACTCTTCTGGATTTCTCTGCAGAGCTGGGTGATGTAGCGCCTTAGTAACCGTAGAACGCTTCCATGGGGAGGGGAGAAGTTCCTTTGGGGTCTGAGTAAGGAGCTGACATCACCCAGCTGTGAAGATCTTCGTGATCTGCACAGCAAACCAGGAGAGCACTGATGAGTTATGAGCTATGGTAACTGTTCCCAATCCTGAGGGCACTGCAAGGGGTGTAGAAAGGTACTTTAATGACAACCCATATCAGACCTAAGTAAAATGAAGATTATATGCAGCTATTTCCTCATTTCCCAGTCTGTATATAGCTTGCTCATAGACACAGAGGGACGCCTCCATGAAAAGCACTACCCACTGTTTGATGCACACACAGCAAAGCGTCCATAAAAACATGCAAGACCTTTTCACATACGCAGTAAGCACAGGAGCAGGAGCCAGTTATCTCTTTCAGCTCTTTGTGTATATTTAGCCTCTGTGTCACGGTTCTGAGAGAGAGCGAGAGAACATGACAGTCTAAGACTGACATTAAGGGTTGTCTGGGTATAATTTCTATATGTTACACATTCTAGGTGTTGCTTCGTTATATATTCTAGTAAATGTATAAATCACTGTACTTCTGTTCTTATCTTTCTATTACATCTAGATCACCTGTGGGTCCTGTTTCCTGATGTGTGTATGGTCATTGCGTCCGAGATTGCTGTGGACGTTGTAAAACATGCCTTCATAACCAAATTTAATGACATTACTGCCGATGTATGTATACACTTTCTTTTTTGGTTTATCTTTTCTTTGGTAACACAATATTCAGTGAATTCACGTCTATAAATACCAGGAAATTACATTAGGATTTGGGTTATTATTTCCTGTGTCAGCAGATTGGAACAGATGATTGTAGAAGAAGTTGTTCTGTAGGTAAGAGATTTAGAAGTGTCCTTAATGATTTTTATTAACCCCTTGGATGGTAGAGACTTCTCCAACAAGCAACGTGTTAGAGACATCCCTAGCATGCAAAAGGTTAACCTTTTTAATGACAGAGGTATACAAAAAAGCATTGCAAAGCAATGCATTGCGTACCCCTCTGGCACTCAAAGGGTTGATCTAAAGCAGCTGCACCATACCTTACCCTACAAAATAAAGTAGTATGTCTGGAGATAATAACCTTAAGTGTTTATAAGTTACAGGAATATCCATCATTTATAGGAAAGTAAAGGGTGAGGAAAATATTTTGTTTGTATTTTCTCTAACTGGGATGTGTGGCTCCTGACAGCTATGGGATAGAGTTGCAGTAGCTTAAAGGGATAGTAATACTAAAATGTAAAAAAAAATATGTTGTAGGGTTTATCCCCCTGAGTAAAACAAGAGTACTGCCACTGCTGAAAGATGTTTCATTCAAAAGTTATTAATTTTCAAAGTTGAATTTTTTAGGTGCAATATCACAGTGGCCTGAAATTTAACAGTGGCGCTGTTGCTACACCATCCTATGGAGATTTATGGTCCTGAGACCAGAGCTGTCCATAGGATTGTGTAGCAACAGCACCACTGTACAATTTCAGGCCACTGTGATATTGCACCTAAAAAATTCAACTTTGAAAATTAATAACTTTTGAATGAAACACCTTTCAGCAGTGGGAGTACTCTTGTTTTACTCAGGGGGATAAACCCTACAACATATTTTTTTTTACATTTTCGGTATTACTATCCCTTTAAGTCTGCCATACTTTCTTAGTCTGAACTGTAGATATCCATGATCTTCAAGGCTGGATGATGCCAAAGCTTACACTCAGCACTTCTGATAGAGGAATCGTCATCATTAATGTCCTCTATTGAATCCCAGTGTGTTATTTTGCAAACAGAAAATTAAAATGGTGAAGGTAGAAATCGCTTACAAGCACCAAGTGAGCATTGAAGTTACCCTACCCTGCCCTGCAGATCTTGATGATCTGCAAAGTAAACAAATCATGGTAGACATTTAAGCTATGAGAAGTCTATTCAAATAACTGGGACAAACTCTGCACTATATATGTTTTGAATATTAAGCATTACTATGACATTAATTATGCTGAGTTCATTTAACACTGAACTTATCATTGTCACCAATGCAGAAGTATACTTGTAGTGAAATGATCATGCTCTGTATCATTCACATATGTAAAGGAGTCTTTCCTGCTGAATTAAACAAAAGCACCCCACTTCTGAGAGATGTTTAAAGTGGACCTATCGCCTTGAATTCTATTTACAAATTTGAAAACTGCCTATGTGTCATGTGAACCAAAACTGCAGCAGATGTATAATTTAGACATTCACAATTTTATTTTTGGGAAAGTGAATGGGAAAATTTCCTGGTACAGCACATAAGTTCATTAGCACATGAAACCTCACTGAAACATTCATTAACATATGCATGTCACTGACAAGCTTAATTAGCATATGAAATGTCACTGGTACCACACGTATACCACAGTTAGCATATGGTAGAAAGTATGAATATCTCCTTAAAGGTATAGTAATGTTTCATAATAAAAGCAGGTCTAATTAATCATCATAGTATT
Organism: Rhinophrynus dorsalis; assembly: GCA_037306005.1. Lineage (NCBI taxonomy): Eukaryota > Metazoa > Chordata > Amphibia > Anura > Rhinophrynidae > Rhinophrynus > Rhinophrynus dorsalis. Next base: position 67,524,028 of record CM074718.1, on the reverse strand, counting down.
TGGGCCATAGAGAGTGTTATTTCAGTTCTATCAGAGTTGTAGTTCAAGAGTAATTGAATGATAAAGTATCCCCCTCCCGCCCCTTTTACTGATGTAACTGCTCAGCTCAGAGCAGCAGGGCGGTGCCCAGGTAGATTGCAGAGAGGGACAATCTTCAGTAAAGATAACGGAAAAAGCTGAAAAACCTGTAAAGGGGGGCAGGGCTTTCATTGTTCTCAGTAAGGAGATTGTCCCTTGCTGTTATCTGTCTGGTCAAGCAACCAGATTCCACACCTGAGGTGAGCAGTGTTACACTAGGTAAAGGGGTGGGAGGGGAATATTATCATTCAATTACTCTTGAACTACAACTCTGACAGTATAGAAATAGCACTCCCCATGGCTCAAATACTATGATGCTGATCTTTATTACCTTACTCCAGAGTTAGTCAGTTAGTGGCTAAACTCTCATCATTATCAACCAGCCAGTGATGGCAGCTGTAGTCTCCATCAGCTGGAGATGTTATTATTGACTCACCCCTGCCTTATGCCATTTACTCCTTGTTGCTTTCTCTATAATTATCAAAGCTGACAAGGCAGTGTTTCTATAAATTAACCATTTAAGATCCTGAGGACTGTGCAATTCATTGCCTTTGAAATGCATTGCACAGCCCTTTGTTTCTTAGAGGGTTAAGCTGAACCACAAAAAAAAAAAAAAAAAAAAAAAGCATTTCAGCATTATTCATAATCTCACCATCCTTCGTGAAAACAAGGTTAATAGTTGCCATTAACAAGCCAGCTCCCCTGTGCATACAGTGTCTGCTGATGCCCTACTTTAGGCAGTGTCTGCCTTAAACCACTTGTGTATAGTGTGCTTAAAGGGGATGTATCACCTTATAAAAAGGTGTTACCATCTGCTTGGTTGATAAAAGTTATTATTGGAAAGCTTTGTTTTTTTTTTTTATACAAAACTAATTGTAAACATTTTCCCTCTTCAAGTGCAGAAGAGCTGTGCCGAAGAAATCAGCGTGTCCCATTATGCTGATCAGCAAAGCTCTTCTGCACATCCTATTTCTCCTCCCAGCTGCCCCAGAGAGCACGTTCACACTTCCCTTGGGTGTGCAGTGAACGTCTCCTAGCGTTACAGCAAGCTGCGATTAGCATTATACTGAGGTTGCAGGAGATGTTTAGCCTTTACATCGGGCACTTCCGTGTCCTGTGGCACTCTGTATGTCCCGCATGACGTCTCAAGACTTCCCAGCTGCCCCAGGGAGCGTGTTCACACTTCCTTTCGTAGCTGTATTTCTGTGGGCTAACGTTACAGCAGGCTCCGTTTACAATGCTACCAAGGTTACAACCTCCGTAGCATGGTAAATGGAGTTTGCTGTAACGTTAGATGACATAAATACAGCTACGAAGGGAAGTGTGAACACGCTCCCTGGGGCAGCCTGGAAGTCCTGAGGCATCATGCGGGACATAAAGGGTGCCACAGAACATGGAAGTGCCCGATTTGAAGGCTAAGTATCTCCACTAGTGGGAGAGTTAGAAAAAAAACACAAAAAAACAAAGCTAATCTTGTTTTAATGATTAAAACACACGGTCAAAATTTTATTTTCGCTGAAAGTTCCCCTTTAAGATGGCAGTCTTATAAAGCAACAGTAGAGAACCTTGCCTCTGCATCTGTTGTATACTACAGTTCCCATGGTTGGCAGCCGTCGGATGATTGGGGATGATGGGAGTTTTCATTTCCAGCAGCTGGAGAAACAAATGTGACCTACTGCTGATATAAAATATGTTTGCACTATTAACTTTGCTTTCTTTGTCTCCTCAAGGTTTATAGTGAATACAGAGCCAGTCTTGCCTTTGAACTTGTGAGCAGTCGTCAGAAAAATGTAAGCCTACAATAAAGATTTTGGTTTTCTCTTTTATATTGTAAAAAACTTGTATTCAAAAGAAAAATTTACCCTCAACTTATGAATTATTTACTTGACAAGATTACGGTGCCTCTTGTTTGTCAAACATCTCATTCCAAAATCCTGGGCATTAGTATGAAGCTGCTCCCCCTACCCTTTGCTGCTAGGTCAGCTTGCACTTTTCTGGGAAGGCTTTCTACTAGATGCTGGAATATTGCTGTGTGGATTTACTTCCATACAAGAGCAGTGAGTTTGGGCAAATGTGCGCTGTCACCCTCTTGCACACGCTTGCTGTCTCACTTGCACATGCTTGGTCTCACATGCTCACTCTCTGGTTCTCATTGCAAAGCAATGCATTGGACTCCCCTCTGGTACTCAAACTGTTAAACTCACTGTAACTCCATGTTCCTGATCTCGCATATCCGTTTTCCTTTGAGTATGGCTTTAAATGCTTTGTAGTTTATAATTTTTTTTTTCTGGAGGCAGGAAATTATATCACTGAACAGTTACTTCTGGTCCACACTACTGTGATAGTGCAGACAAAGCATATTCACAACTGCCCTATCTGGGGGAATATTAGGGACCAAATGGATGCCCCAAACATTATAATATATGGTAGTGAGAAATTGCTTGTTCTCAGAGGCTACCTGATTTTAAAAGGTGTAGATAGCTTCCTAATTCCTAATTTGTGCGCACCATTTTCTTTAAAGGAGCAGTAAACTTTTTATGAAAAATACGTATTGTAGGGATTTTCCTATTGAGTAAAATAAGAGTACTCCCACTGCCGAGAGATATATATTTCCAGAGTTATTACAGTTTAAACCCATGTTTTTTACATTAGCAGTGCCCTCTAGTGGTCGAATTCTAATTACATTTCCTGTTAGATTCTAATGGAGAGGAAAGTCAGAAAAGTCAGACACACACAGTTCTCCATAGAATGTGATAGAAACTGCCTGTCACTTCCTGTCAGTTAGGACTAACAGGAAGTAAACACAGTAAATTCACTTCCTGATTATTTAAACTGCTATAATTTTTAATTAAAACATCTGACAACAGTGGGAGTGACCTTGTTTTATAAAGCAAGAAATGCTCTATAAAATGTGTTTTCATAAAAAAGTTTACTGCTCCTTTAACCCCTTAGTGACAGCCACGTTCGTACGCGGCTGTCACCTTAACGCCCGCCGAACATTTTTTTTTTTTTTTTCCAAAGAAGTCCTGAGTCTCCGAGCGGCGTGCAGCCACACGGAGACGCGGACTTCCGTGACTTACCAGGTAAGTCCTCTGTCACTAAGTGACAGTTTCTGCGGGACGTACCTGGTAAGTCATCTGTCGTTAAGGGGTTAAGTACTCTAAATGTTTTTCCAGCAAGGATGCAGGACACAGTGTACCATAGAGTTTAGACAGGAATGTAACAAATGACTTACTGTCAATGAGAAAATATAGTGTAGAGGTTTGAAATGAAAAAGTAAAGTAACAATTTCTGAATTGATTATTAACCCACTGAGTGCCAGAGGAGGTGCATTACATCATGAAGGAATGGGTTGGACAGGGTTGTCAGATGATTAAATTAAATTAGCTGTCCCTAAGACACTGTTTATTGCTCGTATGGAGAGTCATTTTATTTTGAGATGTCACGTGCGTCAAAATATTAAAAATGGCTTCACCATGCAGAGCAACCATTGTTCTACAGTGAAACACATGTTTAGGTTTTGTTATTTCCTTCTCTATTAAAGTACAAGTTGCATGGATAAATATAAATAAATATATATTAAATATCTTCAAGTTCAACCTTTTACTAAAAGGTAGCCAACATAGGATTCCTTATAGAGATAGCTTAACCCTTTGAGTGCCAGAGGGGTACGCAACGCATTGCAAAGCAATGCGTTCTGTACCCCTCTGGCGCTCAAAGGGTTAATGTGAACTTGGGCAAAACGTATGTATATGTTACTGCTTCTACAACCGTATAGCAACTCATATTTTCTCAAGTTAGGATTTTGGTTTCATAGTTTGACCAAGTGAGGCGACATGTGACTTATAAACAATGTATGTTTTACACAAGTTAACTCTGAAGCAGTCTCTGTGAATCAGCATTGACTGTCTTCCCTACTGTTTGTGTTTAATTCAAGAATTTCTAGTGTCCCTTCATTGCTTGTTGCACTTGTCACACATATGTTTATTATGGGTTCTTAGCAATGAGTTTTCTTCTGTTCTTAGTCTTTTACTAGATAATCTCTGCAACATCCACATTTTGGAACTGCATTATAATAAATTATAAGAGCCTTCAATGTAAAAGTCTCACCTGGGTTTCTCTCCATAGCTAGTGCTTCAAAGCTATGGAGAGGTAGTTGACATCACATCATGGCTGCTTTGACATACATATAAGCTTTTTCTTTAAACTTTTTTTGAATCTTAATTGCTCATTTAAAGCTCCACTTTCAAGTAACGAACATGAAAATATTCTGCTGTAAAGAAGTGTATAGTACTATTGGTTTGGCTAAATAATTCTTATTATGATAATCAAAACATCTGGCTAAAGTAATAATGTTTCCTAAAGAAAAAGTATATACGGTTAGGTATTTTATGCTGACTAAAACATGGATGCTCCCACTGCTGAAGATTGTTGATTCAAAACTTATTAGTATGCAAATCTTCTTTGAGCTGTAGTGACTTTTGAATGAAATATATAAATGCACATATATATAGAGAGAGAATGTAATGATGTTTAAAATGTTTTCACCTAACCACTATATTCACATAGTAACCTAAAATAAAATTAATTATTGATAATCACATATGAGCAACCAAAGCAAGGGTTCTACTCTGTATCCTAGAGTAACTGGCAAGAAGGGGAATTATTTATAGACTGACATTTTCAGCACAGAACTCTCAAGGTGCCAGAAACACTGTGGGCTACATTCTTCACCTTCTTTAACTTTCTCCGACTCTGCACCAGCGTCCTGACGAAGCTGAGATATGCACATAATGCTGTTTTGTCTGTCGTCCAATACAGTTTACTGGTAACTCTGGGTAGGCTATCCACCCCTTTAAGTAGGCAGGAATAATTCTAGAATTGTATGCAGGGGGTGGAGCCTACCTTTCCTCCTTGGCTGCAACTAGCCAACCAGCCCTAAAAAGATTTGTTCCTTGGTGAAGAGAACACAGGCAAGAGAACAGTTCTGCTATAGCTTTAGAAGTTTTTTTATTTTTCTGTTAGAAATGGAAAACCACCATTAGGTGGATTACCATAACTGACAATGCACTTAAATGTGGCTAGCTCAGTGACCAGGTGCTTTTTGTGGACCTTAAGCCCTGGGGGGGGATCTCGGCTACAAGTTCTTTCCCCAGGAGTTTCCCACAGAGGGTTCTTCTTTAAACATTGTAATCTGAAGACAGAAGATCTGCAGGAAAGGCGAGCAACCCTTTGAGTGCTGCAGGTCCACTTGTCGCACAGTGCCCCTCCGCACAGGGGTTTTTCATTTGGAGTTCCTATTGCACACTGCTGCACTCATTGGGTTTTTGAAACAGGTTTATGTGGTCTTTAACCCTTTAGCAGCTGGTTTGGCATTCATTTGGGGAGGTTTCTGACACTTTTCCTACTGGGTCAGTGTTTTTTGGGTATCCTAACATGTTTTAGTGATGTTTCATGTCTTTTAATATTACACCTTCAATTTTGTAAAATTTGAGTAAAGGCGCGCTTTACCGCATAGGTGCCATTGCTCCATTCACTCCTATGGGACTGTACAGTTTGGGACATATCTCTGCAACCGTTTAACCTAGTGACTTCAGAGATGGCTCATTTTACTTTTCTGCCCTTACTCTATTATCCAGTTCATATTTCTAGTGTGTTGGGGGTTCAGGGGGCTTCGCGCACTGTTTGGGGTTCTTTTTTGGGAAAACTAAATTTCCCATGAGCGTTTGCTTCACGCACTCGTTTCTGATTTGCTCCAGCCACGGCAGCCATTTTGTGCTCTTTCCAGAGCGAGTATCCTATGCAGGGCTTGGACTCTCCTTCTCTCCTCTGCCGATTAACCCTTTGCCTGTCAAATAAGTTTATTTTAGCGATTTCTTGGGTGAAACTTTAATCATACACACTGTAATTGGGTGATTTCTTATAAGTAAGGTTATTGACACTGTGAGAATGTCTATACCGTTGGAGCTTGGGGCCAGATCTAAGACTAAGGATTCTGGGGTCTCTGTATCCTCTATTGCGCATTCTGGGTTACCTAGAGAAATCTCAGGTCCTTTATGCCCAGCGTGTTCTGATGCCCCTGAGAGTCTCCCAGGGACCTCCAGCCATGCATTAGAGCCAGTTTGGGTGCAAGAGTTCAGTGTTGCTACTAGGGACCTTAGGTCCACTTTGCAACTCTTTCCATCACAGTTACATGGGGTCTTTCATTCCTGGCAGACCCTCTCCTTCGTCAAGTCTTCCCTGCCAAAGCCTCAGGGTGTACCTAACGTGTCAGATTCCTCTAAGGAGGAACTGTTGGTGGATTCAGATGTTGAGGAATGGTCAGCGGTGGGCTCCTCTCAGTTTTTTGGGGACCCTTTTGAGGCTGATCCTGAGCCCTCAGCTAAGGGCCTGATCAGGGCTGTTTTAAATACCCTAAACATTCCCTTAGTGCAGGAGATTCCTTCTGACCCTTCTGATGTCTTTCAGGAGCCTAAAAAGCCCTTTACTTGCTTTCCACCTAACCCCACTCTTGACCTCCTTGTGTCCGAAGAGTGGAAGTCTCCGGACAGAAACCTGTCTCCAAGAACTTTATCCCTTTTTCTGAGGCTGCGCTTGCTCAGTGGGTTCATCCTCCTAAAGTGGATGCTCCTATCTCTAGGCTATCCAAATGTGTACTGCTTTGCCAGTGTCTGATGCATCTGCTCTAAAGGACTGGTCTGGTCTCCCTCAAGTCCATCTTTGCCACTGCTGGTTCTGCCATGCATCCAGCATTCGCAGCAGCATGGGTAAAACGGGCCATTGCGGTCTGGACTGAACAGCTCACTCTTTCTGTCCGTCAGGGTGCTCCTACTTCGGATAAGTTGTGCCTCCTTGCCAGCATTTCTGAGGCACAGCACTATGTTTCTGCTGCCCTATTTGATACCATCCGTTTGGTGGCTAGTGTTTCCACCATGTCTGTGGGTGCCAGATGGGCTCTTTGGCTCAAGATCTGGTCTCCTTGTCTTTTCAAGGCACTTCTTTGTTTGGGCCAGATCTCAAGGATCTGATCAGTGAGGCTACAGGGGGTAAGAGTACACTTCTACCCTTAGTTCCTAGGATGAAAACACCGCTTAAGCGTAACCGGTATTTTCGTTCCTTTCAGAATGAGACACGTCCGGCAAACCAGACGGTTCCCTCAGCTCCACGTACCTCCTCCAAGCCAAAACAGCAATGGAAGTCCAAGGTCTCCTCCAAGCCCAAGGCTTCCATACCTTCTTCGGCATGACTCACTGAACCCGGGTTCACACTCTGCTGTGGGTGGTCGTCTGCGTCATTATCACAACATTTGGGAGGATTCAGTGATGTACCCGTGGGTTTTTCAGGCAGTGACGGAAGGGTACAGACTCCCTTTCGTCTCTCTTTCTTCCTTCTCATACACCTCAGGGCGCAGAGAAACGCCGTCTGTTCGGCACTGTTCAGGCTCTTCTGGACAAGGATGTTCTAGAGCCGGTTCCAGTTCAAGACAGAGGTATGGGTTTTTACTCAAACCTCTGTGTTCTCCAAGAAGGACTGCGGTTATTGTCCCATTTTGGATTTAAAGGATCTCAATTCCTTTTTGACCCAGATTCATTATCACCAGGAGTCTTTACGGACGGTGATTGCTGCCATGTCCCCGGGGGGAATTCTCTGGATCTTCAGGACGCGTACTTGAACGTTGCCATTCATCCAGAGATCCGGCAGTATCTCCGATTTGCCTGCGACCGGAGACATTTTCTGTTGTCAGCTCTTCAGTTTGGTCTGACGACAGCTCCTTAGGTCTTCAACCGTGTCCTGGGAGCCTTAGTGCCTGTCCTCCACGGAGACGGCATTAGAGTTACTCCAAACATGGACAACCTGCTTCTGAAAACCCCTTCTGTGGAACTTCTTTATCAGCAGGTTCAGCAATGCATTCATGTTCTCACCCATCACTGGTGGATCATCAACTTGGACAAATACCGGGCAAGGCAACCCAAGTGACAGTAGTATTTACAATAGGCTCTACCGGCCTTGCCTATACTGGGCAAAGCAACCGTGAGGTGAAATGTACCGGTTCTACCGGCCTTACCAATACCGGGCAAGGCAGCCCAAGGGAGGCTGAGTATAGGCTCTACCGGCCCTGCCAATACCGGGTAAGGCAACCCTCAAGATGGTAACGTGCAAAGGTTCTACCGGCCTTACCAATACCAGGCAGGGCAGCCCAAAGCGTAGGCCAGCTGTCAGATAACTATGACAGCAGATAGGAATAGATACAATGGCCTAATCGCAGCAGAAGTCTATTGCCAGGAAGTATCAGACAACTGCATAGCAAGCATACAGCGAACTGTCCTCAGGAGCAAACCAACGTCCTTGCGTTGGACCAACGGTATAAGCGCAACCAGGCTTAATGGGGTAAACCAGCGTCCGTACGCTGGGACCAACAGTAATTCTCGCAACCAGGTAATATGGAGTAACCCAGCGTCCGCACGCTGGGACCAACAGTAATTCTCGCAACCAGGTAATATGGAGTAAACCAGCGTCCGCACGCTGGGACCAACAGTAATACTCGCAACCAGGTTAATATGGAGTAAACCAGCGTCCGCACGCTGGGACCAACAGTAATTCTCGCAACCAGGTTAATATGGAGTAAACCAGCGTCCGCACGCTGTGACCAACAGTAATTCTCGCAACCAGGTTAATATGGAGTAAGCCAGTGTCCGCACGCTGGGACCAACAGTAGTTCCCGCAACCAGGTAATATGGAGTAAACCAGCGTCCGCTTGCTGGAATCAGCCACTATAGCTGAAATGGAAAGTAACAATGTCGCCGGAGCGACTAAACAAGAGCGAGAGCCCTGACTCTAGCGGGAGTCCACCGAAGCAAGACTAACGCGGTGACAGGTGACCGAAACACAGGAATCGATGACAGAGAGCAACCGGCAGGAGAGACGGTAGGCTGGAGACTCAGGAACTCAGGAGGATTAACCTGCGAGGTGCTGGAACACGGGAACACTGGAACAATAGTGCACAGGATCACTGGAACGCTGGAACACCGGAACGCAGGAACAGCAGGCCCAGAAGCCTGACCGCTGGTCAGGACAGGTGAGGTCAGAAACACCACGAAAGGGCAACCTGGGAGTGCCCAACCAGGGTTTAAAAAGGCAAAGTGAGGAGGGCTAATAGCAGACAGCCAATGAGTAGTTCCCAGCAAGTGATAGACACCAGATAGCACGAATCACGGGCACCGTGATACCTTGCTGTCCGGATCTTCTTCTACAGGCTTACCTGTGGAAGGAGGATGTTTATCGTCTAGCCTTGATGGCTTGGAAATTGAATCCACAATATTGAAGAAGAAAAGGTTTTCTTCTGGTGTGGTGGGTACTATGCTCAGTGCCCGCAAACCTGTTTCTTTCAAGATCTATCATTGTGTCTTGTCGACCTTTCTATCTTGGTGTGCTGACAAGGACCTGTCTCAGGAATTTGATCTGCCTACGGTCATGGCCTTTTTGCAGGATGGTGTGGATAAGGGCCTCAATTTGAGTTCCCTTAAGGTTCAGACATCTGCTTTCTCTGTTTTCTTTCAGAGGCGCATTGCCATCCTTCCTGATGTGAAGGTTTGTTTTTTTTTCCAGAACGTTGCTCATACTTTTCCTGCCTCCAAGATTCCTGCTCCTCCATGGGATATTAACTTGGTTTTGGGCATTCTTCAGCACCCTCCATTTGAGTCTTTGGCTAGTATTCCTCTACACCTGTTGATGTGGAAAATGGCTTTTCTCCTGGCGATTGTGTCTTTCCATCGTGTTGCGGAGTTGCATGCTCTGTCCTGTAAACCACCCTACTTGGTGTTTCACAAGGACAAGGAGGTCCTTCGCACCTCTCATGAGTTTCTCCCCAAGGTGGTTTCGGAGTTCCACATCAATCAGGAGATTGTGGTGCCTTCTTTCTGCCCTGACCCCACCTCTGACCAGGAGAGGGATCTCCACTTGTTAGACGTGGTGTCTTGTCTCAAGTTTTATGTACATTGACCTGAGTCTATCAGGCAATCAGACGCATTGTTTGTCATTCCTGAGCGTCCTAGGGCAGGAACTCCTGCATCCAAGGTGACTATCGCTTCTTGGATCAAGTCCACTTCTGAGAAAGAAGCCTGTCCCCTTCAGGTTCACGGCTCATTCTACGCGATCTATCTGGGCCTCTTGGGCTAACAAGAATCAGGCATCCGCTGATCAGTTGTGCAAGGCTGCCACTTGGTCATCTGTGCACACCTTTTTGAAGCACCACCGTGTTGATGTACTGGCATTGGCTGATGCCAGCTTTGGGAGGACGATCCTGGAGGCAGTCTTGCCTGTCTAGGATCTTCTTTGGTTCTTGGTGCTTCCTTCACTTTTGAGCCCTGTTGGCTTTAGTTCAGTGTGCTGTGTAACAGTTTGGGGTGGTGTTACCCCTGTTTTATGTCCGTTGACACTTCATTGTTTGTTGGGCTATCTCTGATCTGATGGTTCATATCTGCTGTGGTGACTTTGGGGGCCTTGCGCCTGGTACTTGCCTTACTTCCCGCCTCTGGGAAACTCAATAGTTGGACATCCCAGAGTTACCAGTAACCTGTATTGGATGACAGAGAAAAGAGGATTTTAGTCTTACCTGTTAAATCCTTTTCTCTTAGTCCATACAGGTTACTGGTCTCCCACCCTGTCAAGGGACCATGCTTTGCTGTCCTGTTGCAGACCGTGGGGGTCCTTCAGGGTCATGCTCACAGGAGTTTTCTTTCCCTTCACTATCTAGTCAGTAGTTAGTGTCTCAAATCTTTCTGGAGCTGGTTGGCTAGCTGCAGCCACGGAGGGAAGGTAGGCTCCACCCCCTGCATACAATTCTAGACTTGTTCCTGCCTACTTAAAGGGGTGGATCACCTACCCAGAGTTACCAGTAACCTGTATGGACTAAGAGAAAAGGATTTAACAGGTAAGACTAAAATCTTCTTATATTTTAGGCAGCAATGCCTATTTATCAGAAGTCTATGCAGGTTAAACATTAAACATTTTTATTTTATTATTTCAGGCCTACACCGATTACAGTGACTCTGTCTCCAGGAGGATGGGTTTTATTCCTCTCCCATTAGCAGTTCTGGTAAGTATGAGTGTTAGACTGGGGATACGTTAGCATCAGTCAAATATAAGGAAGCACACATAAGGCACAGTTTGTTTAACTATAATACAGGATAATTAAAGGGATAGTAATACTTCGTCCTATCTTAATTTTATTTTGTAGGCATTAAAAAAACATGAACGATATAAGTCTTATCTCGCAAACCTGGTTTGAGAGATATTCACAAGCAAAGTTTCCCCTCCCGCCCCTTCTACCTAGTGTAAGCCATCTCTTCTCAGATGTGGAATGCAGTCCATAGACCAGACAGATAACAGCAGGGGACGATCTTCCTATGAGAACAATGAAATCCCTGCCACCCTTGACAAGTTTTTCAGGTTTTCCCTTATCTTAATTGAAGATTGTCCCTCTCTGCAATCTACCTGGGCACCTCCCTTCTGATCTGGCTGAGCAGTGTTACATCAGTAAAAGAGACGGGAGGGGGATACTTTGTCATTGAATTACTCTTGAAAGAATTGAAATAACACTCTCCAAAGTCCAAATACTATAAAGATTAATTAGAGCTGCTTTTATTATGAAACATTACTATCCGTTTAAGCGATCCGTACATGAGAACAAGATGAAACAATTTACTGCAGTGACTGATTGGGGTTAAAAAGTCATGCCACATTTGACAAGGAATTTTATTTAGGAAAAAAATAGAAAAGGTGTAGATCATTAAAACACTTTGAGACTTCTCTAGCATTCAAGGGTTACAAACAGAGTTGTGCTCCTTGGAGGAATTACAGAAAATTCCGCAAATCAGACTCAGAGAAGAAAGTCTTCATAACAGCCCTACATCTGAACGGGAAGAGGACAAACTATTTAGACCCAGAAACACTTTTTTGTCTTGACCAGTTGGGACACAGAGAGTTTTCCCGCTGTCTCTCTTTTTTTCTGAATGACTACTCAGGTCCTCTGATACCGCCACAAAGACTATATTAAAAACAGAGAATTAATGTTTTAGATCTAAAGTACTTAAATCAAACGTTTTATTGTAACATTAACAAAATTCCACAGTTTTTTGTTCACATGGGGCAGCTATGACCACTTAGTTTGCCGAGTCCAGTGTACAGAATTAGCAGTGTTCATTTAAGACTCACAGCTTGTCACAGTGCTTTACCTTGGCCTGCACTATTTGGCCGGGAGCAGGGTTCTGGACTGTCGCTCCGGCATCACTAGCCGCGTCCCTCTTTGCCTGCACCCTAGTCTGGTTCCTTGTTACTGGCAGCATTGAACCAGGCACTTGCCTGGACGCCTGTTATAGGCCCAGCCTGGGGGACCTAATTGGTCCCGCCTTCTCCCACTCCTTTATAAACCTCTCTGGGCCTGTGTGTCAGTTACCCTTATGTTGTTGTGCTGAGCAGTTCATTGATTTGTATTCCTGATTCCTGTGTATTACCCGGCTTGTCTGTCCATCCATCCTGGTGTTGACCTGTGGCTCTGTCTGACCATTCTCTGTGAGCGTTCCGATCTGGCTTAGACATCCTTTTTGGTGCAGACCTGTGGCTCTGGCTGACTACCCGCTCTGTGTATGACCTGGCTTGTCTGACTACCCATCCTGTTGTTGACTTGGGGCTCTGTCCACTGCGCATCCCTCATACCAATGCTTCAGAAGATATCCTATCTGGTGCAAACCTGTGGCTCTGGCTGACTACCCACTCCGTGTGTGACCTGGCTTGTCTGACTACCCATCCTGTTGTTGACCTGGGGTTCTGTCCATTGCACATCCCGCATACCAATGCTTCAGTGGATATCCCATCTGGTGCAAGCCTGTGGCTCTGGTTGACTACCTGCTCCGTGTATGATCTGGCCTGTCTGTCTATCCTAGCTGGTGCCGACTAGGGGCTCTGTCTGTGTCCTATGTGTGTTGGCTTCCGCTCCATAGACATCCATCCTAGTGCAGACCTGTGGCTCTATCAGACTCCTATCTTACTGACTGCAGGGGTGAGTCAGTAGTCTCCTTGGTTGTGTTCATTATTGGAGATATGTCTCCTAGACTGACTGCAGGCTGAGTCAGTGCTAGTCCGTTGGGCGTTTCTCCATATACAGAGACTACAGTGGACTGAGGCCTAGTCTCTAGCAGTAGTGGTGGATCTTTTGGCAGACTCCTATTTCTTATAGAGTCGTACCCTCTTTGGTCACCCTCTGCCTGTTATTTATCTTTTGCATTACTGTTATTATTATTCTAATAAAGGTGATCTTAACTATACCGTCTGACTCCTTGTCTTGCTTGCCAGCTGTAACACAGCTCTTCTGTTGTCGAAGAACTAACTATATTCTGTGCCAGGAAAGACAACCTCTGACACACACCAACTGCTGGGGACTACAGCTCCCATCATCTCTAACTGGCCAATCAGGTTTTAAACACATATATAGGAGCAGTAAACATTTTTTTTAATGAAAAAAATATATATTGTAGGGTGTTTACTGTTTAGTAAACTAAAGGTACTCTTAGTGTTGAGAGATGCTTATTTCCAGAATTATTACTGTTTAACACTTTTTTTTTTTTTTTTTTTTTTGACGTTAGCAGTCCCTCTAGTGGTTAAATTCGAATTGATTATCCTGTTACATTCTAATGGACAGGAAAGTCAGTGACTTACAGTTCTCCATAGAATGTGATAGACACTGCCGAGTCACTTCCTGTCAGAACTATCAGGAAGTAAATGCACAGTAAATTAATTTCCTGGTTATTTGAACTGTTATAACATTTGACAGTGGTGGGAGTGACCTTGTTTTACTCAGCAAGAAAAGCTCTATAACATATAAGTTTTCTTAAAAAAAAAAAAAAAAAAAAAGTCTACTGCTCCTTTAATATTGATACTACACTAAGCCCTTGGGGGGACACGAGGCTTCATTTTACCACCAAAAATTTGCTTTGCTTTGCAACATTAAAGGCTTCTGTGCTGTTGAAAAGTTAATATGGGGCCAAGTTTGGGACAGGATCTTTCAAAGAGTGCCTGCGAGCTGTACAGTCTGCCACCTTTGTATTTAACCTTTGGAGTGCCAAAGAAGTGTCCAATGCTGGGGACTTGTTCACAGGGTTACTGTTCGTTAATTGTTGCTGGGTTTTGTTTTTCAAAATAAAATACAAAATAAGTGAAATACAAATTAATAGTATTGTAAATATGCATGCAAAGAGGTCTGTTTCAAAAATGGTGGTGCATCAAACTTGGTGAAAACCAAAGGGGGTGGAGTTGTGAAAAAGCTTGGGAACCACTGATCCATATATAATGCCGCATGTCACTTATCTTCGTAAGGGTTAGTGGTGATCCTTGGGGGGGGGGGCTATCCCATGAAGGGATTGGAAAACACGAAGGCATTAAATGAAGCCTCTATTATTATTGTTATTGTTGTTGTTGATGATTCACTTTTTTGATGGTTTCAGATATAAGCAGTAGGGAGTTGGGTATTCAGCTTAGTTTGTATCTGTAGTTTTAAGAATCTGGGCTGGGCAACCTGAGGCCCTCCAGCTGTGGAGTATTGTATCATCATGCCTGAAAAGAATTCTAGTCTTCCACAGCTGGTGGGCCTCAGGTTGCCCACCATTGATATAGACTTCATTTTCATATGTGTTTTTTTTCTGTAGCTCATCAGGGTTGTAACCAGCTCAATAAAGGTACAAGGAGTCTTGGCATATTCCTGTGTTGTGGTCTTCTATTTAGGGTAAGTTTCTGAGAATGAAATGTGTAAATTAATCCACTTCCTCTGTTGACGCATACACTTATGGCTCAGGGCTAAACTTGTGATACTTATTTTCTTTTTTAACACCTTGATTGTCAAGCAATGTATTGGGGATGTCTGTAACAACCAATCAGTTATTTATTAGTGGTATTCTGAAAATCCTGCACTTGTTCTAGTCAGCTGGCCCAGGGCATAACCTGATTGTAATGAATAATATATATTTATAATGATTCTTCTCAATTTAAAATAAAAAAAAATGTTTAGAGCAATGTAATCTGGGCTTCTGTCCTCACCCACCAGGCCAAATTTTAGGACTTGGCTTTGGACTACTTTGTAGCAGGAACACAATGTTGTAGTTAAAGCTGATTGGAGTTACCAGGTAGCCAATGCATCTTGTCCCCAATTTTTGCAAAAAGGTGCTGCTACTAATTATCATGCATAAGCCAGGCATTAAGGATAGCTGTGCTTGAACATAGGTGAGCTAATTAGTTGCTTACTAGGATATCCCTTTTAGAATTCAGGTGTGTTAATCAGTGGCTTAACAGGACATCCCTATTAGAATTCAGGTGAGTTAAGCACTGGCCTGGTAGAGTATTCTAGTTAGAATTAAGGTGAGTTAAGCAATGGCTTAGTATGATATACCTCTTAGATGGCAGATGAGTTAATCAGAGGCTTAGTAGGATAGTCTTACTGTCGGTGGGTTATTCAGATGCTTAATAAGAAATCCCTGTCTGAATAATGGTGAGTTAACCACTAGTTTCATAAGATATATCTGGTTTAGTTAGATATCACTGTTTGAATGCAGTAGAGTTTAGCAGAGATTTTGTAAGATATCCTGGCTTGAATGCAGATGATTTACTCTGACGCTTAGTAAGACATCCCTATTTGACAACAGGTGATATAATAATGGGAACTGCAGGATGCACTACCCAGACTTTTACCTCCCGATTAAGCAAGATCGTTAGTAAATAAAGAACCAGGGCACATGAATATTTGGTGGCGAAAGGCTGCAGCTTGACTTTATTATGTGCAAATAATTAACTGTAACGTTTATACTTAAATCGGCCCCTTGGCCTTAGACCAAAGATAAAAACTGGTTTCTCAAACGGAAAAATGAGCTCAGCCTTGATTAACCTTGGCCAGTGACATGCCTGGAATGCAACCCTTTCAAAAACTGGAGGAGCAAAGACTGGGGTGCTTACCAGGAGAATATCGCCAGCACCTGGAGGTCCTTGCTTCGATGATTGCCAGATATTAAATGTGCTGTCCACGTTTGAGCTGGGGCCAGATCAGGATGAACACACCAGAGAAATGGGGGAAAATGGCTGCACTTCAAATCCAGAAGAATTTTACGTGGAGGTATACTTCGTGGATCCTATTAGCTGATAAAGAACTCTGGGACTTCAGGATGAAATTTGCTAAGCTGGTAATGGGGTTCAGTGTACCTTTAAGAACTACTGGACATGGCTCCTTTAAGGAAAAATAGGATGCTGTTGCTTTAAGCTGAACCAAGCACAGGAAGAAGCAGACAATGATTCATGGGACAAATTATTAAAGAATAGAGACTGTGGGGTAGATATCAAGATTGCAACCAGCATGCGGTGAGAGTCAGATAGCAACAGCAGACTCCAATATGAGAGGCAGTAGCTGAGGTGGCTAGCAACAGGAAAAGGAGCCAAGTACCAGTCACAAAATCAGCAGGTGATGTTGGAGGGAAGTCAGAGGGTCGTAGCCAATAATCAGAAGGCAACACAGAAACTGGAAAAGAGAGTCGCCTACGAGCCAAAGGTGAAAATGGAGAAAAACTAAAGCAAGTAGCTTGAGAGACAGTGGGAACTGTACTCAATGAAATGGCAAATGGGCAAGGTAGGAGGCAGGTGATAAATATCCCCACTAGCCATTAGAAGCTGAGGTGTGTCAAGGAGGCAGGATTGTGACAGCCAGGAGCTCCAGAGCATTTCCTATCAACATTTGTTACTTTCATATGTTTCCAAGCTGCAATAATAATGATTACAGAAACACAGTTTATAAAAAAAAAAAAAAAAAAGAGAGAGAGAGAATCCCAGCTCCATGCTGGGTTAAGGGGGGACTGACCATTTATTTATGCAACATATTCCTGTGCTGTAGGTGGCTGAGCTTTTCAGAATCTTACTACCCAGTAGGTTTTATGGCTGGGAGCCCCAGATACACAGCTCGTGGACCTGGCACAGCTGGTTCTGCTAATGACCTCAAGTGGTGCTCAACATTATGAAATGCGTTGTACACTACTCTGGCCCTCATGGAGTTAAGAGGCATTTTTCATTCCCTGAAGGCTTATGGGCAAGTACATGGCCTATAATCTAAGTAGAAACTGCAGGATGTACTGCAAACACCTTTACGTTTGTGGAAAGCAAGATCATTAGTAAAGAGAACCAGGACACAGAGAATGTTTGGTGATGACAGATTTGACTTTACTATCTGTAAATAATCACATTAGTGATAATTTTTAAACTTAAATCAACCCCATCACTCCCTCATACATGGTTCAGACCATTATCTCTGTTTTTAGACCATGGCTTAACACAAGCCCACTTAGAGTTTCCAACCTCCTTCCGTTTCACATATAGATACATTGATTTTTATGTCTTCATTTGAGGTATCGTTCTAGACCCGCATTATTCCTTGTATACCGATACTGGAATATCCCCTGGGTCATGTGTACTAATGTATTTACCCACACCAATATCTGTGATGCTTATTTTCTGTGTACTGTTTTACATGTTACAAAACTTAATAAAAAGTATTTAAAAAAACTTAAATCAAGGCTAAAGTTTAAGCCTGCTTTACCAAACAGAAAAATGACCTTCAACCTGAAAACCTTGACAAGGAGATATAAGCAATTTACATCTCCATTTATTACTTTCACATACCTCCACTCCAAGTCGATTTAACCCATTAAATTGGGATCAGACCCCACTGCCAATGTCAATATTTAAAGCTATCCAGAGCAATGTTAGATGAATAGAATCCTCTCTGAAAAGGCCTTAAGCACTAATCTTCAATCCAAAGTGCCTGAAGGTTAACATTCCCAAAGCATGCAAATCTGGCCACAGCGTGCTTCAGTTTGCACCTACTCCATTCCAAGGGCTTCATATGGGGAATATGAAACCACCTAAGGCACAGAATCACCTCTGGCCAGACAGTGTTCTGAAAAAATACCCCTGCGTTGTGCCACATCTGTTTCCATAGAATCCATGTGGTCAGTTGTCCTGACTGACTAAATCATTGCCTGAAGATGGATGAAATCAATGTGTGACTCGCCGAACAATTTCAAAGCCAGCATTAACTTGGGAAATAACTAATTCCATATCAAGCCTCTCAATTTTTACCATGCAATATGAAAGTAGAAAGTTGATGCTGACCCCTTATCTTTGGCCAGTGACCGTATAAATGTCCAACACTCTATATGGACCTAGATAGAGACCTTTATGAAGTAAGAGCACATTCTATTTTAAATTATGCCAACTTTATAACTTTGTTCTACTGGATTACCAACAAGCAGTCCTCTTGATCATATCACCAAGACACTGAAAAGCCATGTTTGGCTGCCCCTATTCTGAATTTGTGACAAAATGTTATCTGAAGGACCTCCCAGGCACTTAAGCAAAATGTAAAAAAAACTGGGGTAATTGAAATTTTGTCACAATCGATCCATCCTCTTAGTTAAAAATGGATATATTTCAATTATACGTATTACAATAGAACTTGTTTTGCTAAATGCTTCAAAAAGATCTTCAGCTACACGAAGGTGCAATATCTCTTCACCTAAGCAGCTCCACTTATTCAAGGTCCAACTCCAGTGACTGTACTCCAGGTTGTGCATCAGAGAGTATGAACACTGTAATACATGCCAATGGACTAATTTAGATTAAAACTTTAATGACTGCAATCTCCTCACCCCTGACCTATAGCATATATAGGGAGATGGTGTAAAGTGACACCAGTTTCAACAAGGTGCAGTAGAAATAAACCTCTTGAAACAGCTATAGACTGCCCCAGTGTGTTCTCCACTTGGTGTGAGAAGTATTAAGAGGAGAGTTTTATGTGTAAGTAGCTTAGTAAATTGACATTACTCAGACAGGGCTAGAATATAACTCCATGGGGGAGATGCACTGAAGGTCGATGCTGTGGCAAAATTATTTTGTTGATGTGTTCAAAGCACTTTGACTTTTCGATGTAGACACACATCACCACATGAACTAAATGCTAGGGATGCAAGAGGATGGTAGGAGAAGGTCCCAGTTAGCATACAGGATTGTCAAATGGCTGTCGATATGGAAGGGATGCCCTCCCTCATACATCACCAGCAGTGTGACAGTTCTGAAGTGTGAGAACATTCTCTCCGCTTCCCCACTTGGCCATTAAGGGAGTGGGTAGGATACTTTCAGAACCATGAACATACATCACTCCCTTAACCCACTGATTGTCATAGGGATGTGTATTGCTCACACTTGGGCACATTATTGTTAAAAACCATACAACAAGCCGTACACAATCATCCCTTCTGCTCTGTATCACAGTTTAATACATGTTGTGCACTCCCAAGTGAACAAGTCTGGGTGTCAGGTAGCATCCATCCTTGTTCTCTTGCCCACTGGTAGCCACAGAACACCATGTACATTGCCTGGCCCCCAGACTTGTTCCCTTGTACATTGGTAGCCAGAGATCCCCATGTACACAGTCTGACCCTTCCCGCCTTGTTACGTTGCCTACTGGGAGCCACAAATCCCCATGGGCACTGCCTAGGCAAGGGGGGAGTATGTGGGGCTAACACACAATGGGGCAACATCCCCACAATACTTATATTCAACATGCTTCCCCAGAGTTAAAATTGAATATATGCTGGCCCCCCCCCCCCCAGTAAAATCAAACGTATGCTGGCCCATACAGTCGATATATGCTGCTCCTAACAAAGTTAACCATTTGAGTGCCAGAGGGGTACACAACGCATTGCTTTGCAATACATTCCGTACCCCTCTGGCACGCAATATCTGTTGTAATATCTGAGTAAATATATAAAAAAAAAAAAACCACACAAACACACACTTAGTGCAGTTTTGTGTTGCTGCTGTATGTTTAAAAAAAAAAAAAAAAAAAACATACCTCGCGTGGGGCATCAGGATCACTCCTGATGTTCCCCTAGCCTTGATCTCCTATCCAGTAGGATAGGTGATCAGTTCAGCAACCAGGAAGGTGATCACCGCCTTTCCATACTACATCTTACTGAACCTGTCTGCTGTCTATCAATGACCAGCTTGAGTATGAGGATCCTCAAGATGCACGTCTCCTCCCATTCATTCATAAAAAAGCCATTTGAGGAGTTCATTCATTGAAAGCGGCTTTCTATGACTGACCAGCTTGAGCAGCTTCTGCTCATAATGAGAAATGACTTCAATGTGATTTGTTTGCATTTGTCTGTTTTCAACAAAGGAGAGCTTGCAAAAGTTGGACTACTGTGTAATTTCAGTCTCATCACCTGTATAGTGTCCTCTAGAAGAACATTTGTGGTTTCTAAGACGTTCAGTAATAAACATCTTAGATGACCTTTTGTACCACTAAAAGGTCTCCCAATCTAAAATTTACTACATAGGAAAAATGAGAGACCAGCAAATTATTGTTATTAGTAAGGAAGATGCAGTCCCACTGAGTAAACCTCATGTGTTCACAGAGCCATTCCCAGAGAAAAAAAACCTGGATGGATTCAGTGTGTTAGGAAACGGTCCTCCAGTTGTTCAAGGTCTTCCATTTAGTGTCCATTGGGGTGTACTTCACTGGTATTCACACAGAAGCCATTAGGTGCATCCAATGAGGTTAGAATCCTGGTATCTGCAGGATCCCTGTAAAGATGATGTTGTAAAAAGCCTGAAAATCAAAGATGGTTCTAATGACTGTATGCAGGTTGGACATTTTTGATACCTATTATTTGATCTTTCATATGATAATGTTGTACAGAGGTGGAATCTGTTTTCTAGCCCTACGCTGGCCGAACAGTAATTTACTCCATTTAGGGTACACAACTTACATAGTCTATATACACTGAGCATTCTTGTGGCACTGATATAATCATGACAAGGGAACGACTGCGGCCTAATATCTAAGGCATGTATTGCTAATACATTGTCATATCTAGAAAAAAAAATGCATTTTATGGTCCAGCTTAGTACATCTGATCCTGTATTAAAAGGGTTGAAAACACAGTATTTATAAGACAGTATTTTTGTGACTGACTAGCTTGAGCAGCTCCTCAAGCCAGTCAGTCAGTCATAGAAAGCTGGGTTGAGGAGTCCTCTTCAACCACGATTTTAATGAATGAAATCCTCAGCCAGCTTTTTATGAATGACTGGGTAAAGTAGGTCACTGATAGAAAGCAGGCAGCTTCAGTAAAATGTAGTAGGGGAAGGCGGTGATCACCTTCCTGGTCATCACATTGATCACCTATCCTATTGGATAGGTGATCAATGCCAGGGGACATTTGGAAGGGTCCCTAAGCCACCTGTGAGGTCTGATTTTATTTTACATACAACGGCAACACAAAACTGCACTCTTTTTTTTGTTTTTTTTCAAAAATATTTATTCCGATATTACACATATATTAACCATTTGAGTGCCATAGGGGTACGCATTGCGAAACAATGAATTGTGTACCCCTCTGTCACGTAAAAGGTTAGTAAGTATGCCTAGCTGCTATACACTACTCACCCTGACATACTACATCAGGTAGTTCCATCCATAAGGAAGGTAATGTAGAGAAAAAGAGAGCAATCTTTATTATAGGATACTAAAACATCGAAGATGAAGGCGGCACTTTCAAGCAAAAAGTGAGGCTTCTACTCTCCACAAAGATAAAATGCTGAAAATCTTTATTCCATAGATTAAAAGCTGCACGTGGACTTGCATAATCAGAAAAAGTGGGACATAAGCAAGCATATAAGATCACCACAATAGACAGCCTAACATGTTTTGCGCTGACCCATAGCGCTTAATCATACTCACATTACACTTCCACCACCTCAAACTTATACGAAAGTAAAATCAATAATTGTGAAAACCTGTGAATGATCTTAAAGGGATATATATCAGCCAATCCGAACTACCCATTGGATGGCTACACTACAACCTTTATATGCTTAGAGTTCAAAACAGTAGTAAAAGCATTACACATCTAAATAATATATTATAAAATATGGCTAATGTCCTATTTGGAATTTAAACCATCTGGGACCCTAGTCCTAAGTTTAAAAATCCAAAATGCTTCACGCCTATCCATTAATTACTTACTGCAGGTTACCACCACGCCAAGGCAATTTAACTCTTTCAATGCCTTGAAAAACACAACATGTCTGATCACTGGCGTGGTTAAATTTAACATGCTTGGCTATTGCAGAAGAGGGTTCTTCCTGACCAATCTGATACACATGTTCTCTTACCCGCTGCTTCAGCATCCGTGTGGTACGACCCACATACTGTACCAAACACAGAGAGCAAGTGAACAAATATATAACATTGCAGGTATTACAATTAATATAGTCAGAAATGACATACCGACATCCACCTACAGAGCCAATAAACTCATGAGACACCTGAGAAACCTTGCAGCATTTACAATAGTTAAAGCCACATTTAAAGTAACCCTTACTACTGAGTCAAGTTCCCTGTTTCACCGATGCTTGAGAGGAGAAAAAACTCAGAGAAACCAAATTACCAATGGTAATCCCCCGTTTGGCCACAAAGGAGACACCAGATCTCAATATCTGTTCCAATCTGGAATCCGAATATAGAATAGGGAGCAAATTCCTCACCAACTTACAAATATTTGTGTATTGCGAACTATATGTAGTGATGAACCTAACTGCATCAGAGCTTTTTTTTGTGCCTTCCTATAAAGTTTATTTGTGTTTACATTTCTAGACTGAAACTTATTAATTTGGGTTTCCCTAGTAGTAGATAGAGCAGCCTTCAAAACTTGTTCTGGATAGCCACGGGTCCTAAACCTATTGAAAAGTTCCCTCGAAGCTCGTTGGAAATCCTCATCCTCAGAACAATTCCTGCGAGCACGGAGGAACTGACCTTTGGGGATATTAAAAATCTGATGTCTAGGATGTGAAGACTTAGCATGTAAAAAATCTATTGCCAGCAGTCGGCTTTCTATATATATCTGTAACACTCCTAGCATCACTAACTTGACCCGTTAAAGTCAAATCAAGAAATGTAACACTTGAAGCATGAAAAGTATGAGTAAATTTCAAATTAAATGAATTGTTATTCAAAAACTCCACAAAACCCAAGGCCTGAGACTCTGAACCCATCCAAATAAAGAGCAAGTCGTTGATATACCTCCCGTACCACAAGATCAACTCCCCTGAGGGATTCAAATCCCCAAAGATGTGGGTTGACTCCCACCAACCCATATACAAGTTGGCGAGAGAGGGGGCAAAAGATGCCCCCATAGCAACACCACACCTCTGGAGATAGAATTGCCCATCGAAGGAGAAGAAATTGTGGCCCAGGAGGTACTCAACAGCCTTTAACAAAAACAACCTCAAGTATTCAGAATAATTGGAATACAAACTCATACAATACTCCAAAGACTCGAGTGCAAGAGAGTGAGGAATACAGGGCAGAAACATCTGCCGACAGCCACGAGTATCCAGAGTGCCACTTCATCCGCTCAAGCTGACAGAGAACCTGTCCCGTATCCCATAGAAACCCAGGCAATTTTTCCACCATTGGCCGAAGGTGCTGGTCGACCCATATAGACAAAGGCTCATTTAAAGAGCCTATGCCAGAAACTATGGGTTGGCCTGGAGGAAAATCCAAAGATTTGTGCACCTTCAGCAAATGGTGTAAAATTGGAATGACAGGGCTGTCAGGTACCAAAAACGCAACTTCCCTGTCATCCAAAACACCCATATTAGCTCCCAATGTTACTAACTGGTTCAATATGAGCTTGAAGGACCGTGTGGGATTAGAGCTTAACTTGATATAAGTGTCATCATCACAGAGCTGTCTCAAAGCTTCAGTACGATAGTATTCAGAACTAAGGACGACTATAGAACCTCCCTTATCTGACATTTTAACCACTATACTGTCATTAGAACAGCTCTGATGCAGTTAGGTTCATCACTACATATAGTTCGCAATACACAAATATTTGTAAGTTGGTGAGTAATTTGCTCCCTATTCTATATTCGGCTTTCAGATTGGAACAGATATTGAGATCTGGTGTCTCCTTTGTGCCAAACGGGGGATTACCATTGGTAATTTGGTTTCTCCGAGTTTTTTCTCCTCTCAAGCAATGGTGAAAAAGGGAACTTGACTCAGTAGTAAGGGTTACTTTAAATGTGGCTTTAACTATTGTAAATGATGCAAGGTTTCTCAGGTGTCTCATGAGTTTATTGGCTCTGTAGATGGAGGTCGGTATGTCATTTCTGACTATATTAATTGTAATACCTGCAATGTTATATATTTGTTCATTTGCTCTCTGTGTTTGGTACAGTATGTGGGTCGTACCACACGGATGCTGAAGCAGCGGGTAAGAGAACATGTGTATCAGATTGGTCAGGAAGAACCCTCTTCTGCAATAGCCAAGCATGTTAAATTTAACCACGCCAGTGATCAGACATGTTGTGTTTTTCAAGGCATTGAAAGAGTTAAATTGCCTTGGTGTGGTGGTAACCTGCAGTAATTAATGGATAGGTGTGAAGCATTTTGGATTTTTAACTTAGGACTAGGGTCCCAGATGGTTTAAATTCCGAATGGGACATTAGCCATATTTTATAATATATTATTTAGATGTGTAATGCTTTTACTACTCTTTTGAACTCTAAGCATATAAAGGGTGTAGTGTAGCCATCCGATGGGTAGTTTGGATTGGCTGATATATATCCCTTTAAGATCATTCACAGGTTTTCACAATTATTGATTTTACTTTCGTATAAGTTTGAGGTGGTGGAAGTGTAATGTGAGTATGATTAAGCGCTATGGGTCAGCGCGAAACATGTTAGGCTGTCTATTGTGGTGATCTTATATGCTTGCTTATGTCCCACTTTTTCTGATTATGCAAGTCCATGTGCAGTTTGTAATCTATGGAATAAAGATTTTCAGCATTCTATCTTCGTGGAGAGTAGAAGCCTCACTTTTTGCTTGAAAGTGCCGTCTTCATCTTCGATGTTTTAGTTACTAAGTTTCGGCCTTGGGAAACCTGATTTGGCGAAGCACCGGCTGTTTTCAGTGAGCTGTACTTCTCTCATCCAACTGGTGAGTCTCTGCTTCAATCAGTTGTTTTCAGATATTTCAATACAACATTGTAGCACTTTTCCTTTGTTGAAGTACTTATTATAGGATAGCTTCAAAAATGAAAAAGCCTTATTGTCAGCATAATTACCACTCGTCCTCATAATGGATAAAGGGTGGCGAGATCAAGGCTTGTTTGTGAGACATTCTTTATTATAATTGTCTGACACTCATTGGAGCCACAAGTAAAATGTTATGGGCTCAGCAAAAATGATCTCAAATCTCACATCATTTTGAATGACAATATAATAAAGAATGTCTCATAAACAAGCCTTGATCTCTCTTCCCCTTATCCATTATGAGGACGAGTGGTAATTATGCTGACAATAAAGACTTTTCATTTTTGAAGCTATCCTATAATAAAGATTTGCTTTTTTTTTTCCTCTGCATTAACTTCCTTATGAATGGAATTACCTGCTGTAGTAGGTCGGGGTGAGTTGTCCATAGCAGGTAGATATACTTTGAGTGCCAGAGTGGTACACAATGCATTGTTTTGCAATGCGGTGTAGCATTCTGGAACTCAAGGGCTTAAGACAAAGCGTATCGACCGCAATGATAGCAAGGACCTCCCCATTATATTAATGATCACCCATCGCAATGGTGATTGTTATAACCTCAATATTTTGGCTTTCCTCTACTTGCAGCCAGTGCTTGTTCCCTCTTGTTTGCCTCCAGAGTGTTTTTGTAGCACGACATAATGTAACACTGTTTACTTTAACCCTTTGGGTACTAGAGTGGTATGGAACACATTGCTCCACAATGCGTTGCATACCCTTCTGGCACTCAAAGGGTTAAGAGGCCGGTCCTGCTCTGTGTCCTGCCTCTGACGCAGTCATGCACTGTAGAGACTGCCCGAAAGCATAGAATGCTCCCAGCACAGAACTCCCAGCATTCTGTGCTCCCAACATTCTGTGCATTCGGGCAGTCTCTACTGTGCATTGTGGCTTCTGACAAACATCCTAGCGAATTATTATATAGGATATGTACTATAAATACACTAGGGAATGTTTGCCTTTTAAAACTATTACAATAAAGAATGCAGGGCTTATAATTTTAAGTCTTTTGCTACTAGCCAGACCTGAAAAGTTACTCGCCACTGCAAGCCAAAACATACCCACCAGGGCTGAATTTCTACTCGCCAGGGCTGAATTTTCGCTAGCCATTGGCTAGTGGTGAGTGGAAATTTTGAGCCCTGAAGAATGGATATATTTTTTTTTAAAGGTCTTGTTTATCTCCGAGTGCCACAATTTTTCCTTTCATGAGGATCCGAGTTTAAGATCCATATTTGGAGATATTAGTGAAGTGCATATGTGGTACACTTTCTTCTCCCTGTCTATGAGGAGGATTTTCTTTGTGTCTGTATATGAACTGTGGGACAGCGTATGTCATCATAACTGGGGGGAGGGGGGGACAGGATATGTTGAATATGAACCATGGGGCAGCATGTTAAATGTAAGAATTGTGGGGCAACGTGGGGAGCATCACCATTGTGTGTTAGCCTCAAATACACTGACTTGTCCCTTGCACAGGCAGTAACCATGGGGATATGTGGCTGCCAGTGGGCAAGGGAACAACTCTGGGGGGCAGGCAGTTTACATGGGGTCCCGTGGCTACCAATGGGCAAAGAAACAAGCTGGGGGCAGCAGGTAACCACAAAACCACATGGATGCTGAGTGACCCCCAGCATTGTTCCCTAGGGAGTGCACAACATGTATGAAATATGATAGAGCTCAGGGGATGATGGTGTACTACGTAGGGTACTTTTTTAACCCTTTGATTGCCATAGGGGTGTGCAATGCAGATCCCTATGTCACTCAAAGGGATTAAAGGGATAGTAATGTTTCAAAATAAAAGCAGCTCCCTTGCTGTGAGCTGTCTTGTCTCAAGACCAGATTCCACATCTGAGGGGACGTGGCTTACACTAGGTAAAAGGGGCAGGAGGAGGATACTTTATCATTCAATTACTCTTGAATTACAACTCTGAAAGTATTGAAATAACACTCTCTATGGCTCAAATACTATGCAGAGTAATTGGAGTTGCTGTTTTTGTGAAACATTATTATCCCTTTAAGGGATTGATGCAATTTGTGGCTGAAAGTATTCTCTTTACTCCCCTATTGACCAAGTGGGGGTAGCAACGAGTATACTCTCAGACGTCAGGATTGTCGCACTGCTTGTGATGTGTGAGAGAGCACATCCCTTCCACATCGCTAGCCGTTCGACAACCCTCCATGCTTCTGATTGAGGGCTGTTACTGCATAGGAAACTACAGGGAGACCCCAACTTCGCCAGCCTCAGGTGGCTGAAGTTGAGACTGTGAACCCAGACAGCAGAGGCTGCTATCGGAGTTTAGTGAATTTTGGTGAAGTGCCACATTAATATATAAACACACACCCATGAATACGATAATGGCTTACTATCCTGCATTTGCATATGGAAATTACTTCGATTTTTGTCTGGCTGCTGGTGATGTAATGTTGAAGACACTTTAGCGGAGGGCTTATAATTTTAAGTCCTTTGCTACTAGCCAGACCTGAAAAGTTACTTGCCACTGCAAGCCATAAGATACCAACTAGGGCTGAATTTCTACTCGCCAGGGCTAAATTTTCACTCGCCATTGGCTAGTGGCGGGTGGAAACTTTGTGCCCTTTTGTTTAGCGCATACTATCCACGTGCCTACAACACTGCTCCAACAGCACATTGACATTATGAACCTCTTCGTCCTTTAGTGCATCTCCTCCATATGACTTATCACAGAATCTTATTCGAACATTCCCACAGTGAGTCTGTGGGCCTTATTCATCAAGCTGGAAAAAGAAGCAGCATAGGGTTGAATTGTAAAATTCCACAAATTTCCTTTTTTTTAGAAAAAAAAAAAAAAAAAAAAAAAGGAACCTTCAATCTTTTGAATATTTTGAACATATTGGGCATTTACACCCCCCCCCCCATAGTATAGTTGGTTTGCTCCAGAATTGCAGTGCGTCAGCTTGATAAATGAGGCCCTAAATCTTCCCCCCCTCTTGTTAGAGTCTTGACATAAAGGGCAAACTATATAAAATGTGCGCTCAGGATTTAGCACATTGCACAAATACTCTGCTTTTCAGCAGAGCCAAAATTGGAATGGTCTACAAAGTGTGCCTCGTTTGCAAGCACACTTTGTAGACCGTTCCAATGAAGTATTTACTTTTAGATATTGCTATTTCGGCTCTGCTGAAGAGCCACTGGCTGGTCCCGGGACCAGGATCTCATGTTGTCAGCTATACAGCTGATGTCTGAGAAATGGGAGGGAGGGGGGAACTTTAACATCATATATCTCTCAAACTATAAATGTTTGAGAGAGCAGACTAACTTCAATTAATTTCTTTTTTTAATATCTAAAATATAACAATTGCTTAAAAACTGACATTACTATCCCTTTAAGGCCACTTTCACACAGATTACTTTGTGTTGCACCTTTCTTATGGAGTGACTTCTGTAGCATGACTTGCATAGCAACCAACAATGTCCCGCTGTTTTTGGTATCTTTCCTTTAATTTGCTAGATGGGTAAACTAGGGGATAATCAATACAAAAACAGAAAAAAGTCTGCACTGTGGTTCCACTTAGCTTTATATAAAGTACAGCTAGCAGCTTAACAATAAAAACAACTTTTATTAACTCTGTCTTCTTAAAATCATTTCACACATATATGAACTGCACGTACAGCGGTGATATAAGAGGTCAGTACTCGAAAGTTGGGAATAAATAGAAGTACTTAATCCATATGATCAACGCGTTTCACGCTATCAAAGCACTTATTCATGATCCTGGGACTCGGTGTGTATGGGTTGTGGTGTCCTGCTGTTTTTGGTATCTTTCCTTTACTTTGCTAGATGGGTAAGCTAGGGGATAAACCAGAGCTAGGTAGTGGAAGGAGTTGAACTTTTTAAGTGTCTCACATGTTAACCGCTGTGACATTGAGCACAATGCAGTATTTAAAGGAAAACACAAATAACCTATTCACACTATATGGGCCTTATTCTGAAAATTCAATGAACCATTCTGGAGCATATCAACTGCACCATAGGGTGGAAATACAAATTCCCAAGATTCACATTCATTTTATTATTTGCACCCTGTTGTGCAGTTGCTATGCTTTGAAATTGCTCATCTTTTACTTTTCTCAGTGGGACATCTCCAGGAAGCTAAAGATGTGCATTTCATTGGCAAATCAACTGCACCATGAGAGGCAATGAAAAATGCCCAAAATCCCCTTTCATTAACCTTTTTGTGGACCATTGGGTTATAGTAATTTAACTAATCTGCAATTTCTGTTCTGTCCACCAGCCGGTGCTGTTCCTCTGTGTTACTATGGGGATCCACATTTGGTGACTCAAGCTCACAGAGATAATTCTAAAAAAAAAAAAAAATACATGATATCGCCATTCAGACACTAGTTGACACTGTTACTTAGGGGAAAAAAAGGTTGAGGTGAATTAAACCTCTGTCAGTATTGAGAGCTTTGCTGTACTTAATGAAAGAAAAACCCATAATATTGTTTTTTATAGCAAAATTTTACTACTACTACTACTATGCTCTGCAATGTGTTGTGTACCCCTCTTGCAATCAAAAGGGTTAAAAGCCCCATTTTGACTTGAGGGAATGTCCATATTTTATGTTCCTTTGGAATGATTCTGCAATCCGTGTTATGGAATATGACCTGGCGCACTCTCTTGCAAATGCGCGTCCAGGTCATTGTACAGGCAAAGACTGAGCACGTTCATACGCTCAGGCCTTTAGAAAAAGTGGCAGTCCACTTGCCTCTGTGGATATTTTTAGTTTGGACTGCCACTTTTTATAAAGGACTGAGCGTATGAACATGCTCAGTCTTTGCCTGTACAATGACCTGGATGCGCATATGCAGGAGAGCATACCAGGTCATATTCCAGAATTCTCTGTCATCAGAGGTGGGAAGGAGGCAATAATTGGGGAGGGGAACAGAGGAAGATTGACAGGCTGAGGTGCAGAGCCTCAGATTGCAGATTCACTCCAAAGGAACATTAAGATGAAGGCAAGTTTAACAGAACTGAGCGTTCCCCTTTAAGATTGCCTAAGTTTAAATGTCACTGTTCTTATATTTACCAGGTTGATAACGTTGAAAGTCCTTAATAGCATTGTTTTGCTGGGAAAATCTTGTCAATATGTAAAGGATGCAAAGATGGAAGATAAGCTGTTCCAGCCGCCTACCACTTGCACCCCTGGGAAAACGCCCAAGAAAGGCCAGGCCAAACCCAAAACCAGTCAAGGTAAATGCTTCCTTTTCCTTTCACTGCAGTGCTTCAGGTGAGCTGATCTCACCTCCCCTGGATTTCATTCAGACTGCACCATAAGAACATTCCAGTTCTTTCACAGTTATGTACTCTAGAAGCATACTGAGGCTTATGTACCAAGAAGAACTGGGACCGATCAGTTGCACCATTTGCTTTGTTCCAGAATAACTCCAGTTCTACTTAGTACATCAGCCTCCTTATGGTTCATTGCCTTTCACTAAGAAAACAGATGACTTCTAAATCACTAGAAGTAGTTGTACTAGGCCTTTTTTTTCTTTCTTGGTTAATTTGTGACCTTTTAATTTCTGATGTCCTAATGCTGAACTTTAATACTTGCCACAGTGTGCTAATTTGTTAATGTGCTAGGCCCAGAGTACTGCCCACTCTACTATTGAAATGGCTCCCAATTAGCGCGCTGTACTCAACGGTTTGGTGATTAACCTTCAGGGGGTTAAAAGCACCATTTGTCAGTAGAACATTTTTTTGTTCACTGTAATTTGTCCTAGCGTTACTCCACGTTGTCTTAGTACACCAGCCTCAGTGTGTGTTCAGTCTCTCTTCATTCATAACTCAGCGGTCAGTCATTTTGGCATGGAATAGATAAGAAGTTCAGGAAAAAGAACAGGTCTGGGGTAAACCTGATTGGTTAGAGAAATGGCAGAACATTAAATTTATTCCAGGTGCTGCCTTCAAAGGGATAACACTTGTTTGAAGTGAAGGTGCCAAGTAGTTAATGTTGCAGAAAGAAATAAACACTACTTATGGCCATATTTAAAACCCATAAGTGTTTATTGATATAGCCATGCAAGCCAGCAGTGTGTGAACACAAGGCACACATTTTAGACCATTCCAATTAAGGGATTCCGTGTAAGTAACGAGATCTCGGCACTTCTCAAGCGTCACCGTGTCGACCGACACGAATCTCCTGCTGACAGCTTTACAACTGTCAGTAGGAAACAGCAAAACTTTAAACGCCCGTATCTCTTAAACCATAGCGGTTTGAGAGATACGTTTTTTTGCATTTAGATCAGCTTTTTAAGCTCTTCTAAATGCAAAAAGTTTTTTTAGATATTACTAACACTTTAAGAGAGACTTTTTGTAAACCACAGCACGTGAAAGCATCAACTTTACCATTATGATCTGCAAACAAGTGTATTGCCTCTTAAAATGATTTTTTTTTTTTTTTTTAATTTTTATTATTGGCACTTAGATCTTTACTGATGTTTCTAATGTCCTTCAGATGTTCCATAATTCTCTCATTCAATACCCTTTTGGTCATATCCACATATTTCATGGGACAATTATATTTTATGCAATAAATGACACCCTCACTCCTGCAATTCAAAGAGTCCCTAATATTGTGATTGCACACAAAGAGATCAGTCACCATGTGTCTAATCATAAATCAGCAGGTACTACAAGTACAAGTGTGCATTCACTGGATTTTGTGTGCTTATGAGTAGTTCTTTTTATCTTTCTGGGGTAAACCATCTGCGGCATAGGGTCAAATTATCATAATTCCACCAATCATCATTGATTTTAAATGGGATTATTAACTATATTTTGCAGTGACCTTTCTAGGATTTGAAGTGTTAAAATCCCCCCATTTGTCTGCTATGGTGCACTTAGTTTGCTCCAGAATAGCTCATCTTCTGCTTTTTGATTATGACTCTAAATAGCATATCGTACCACACAGTATCATACAGTGCCACCACAGAATAAATAGTTTGGTAAGAATTAACCTAAATTATTTTAAAAAAAAAACAGTCTGTGAACTCAGTGTTTAATGACTTGGGGGGGAGGGGGTATGAACTATTGTGAGATAAAACTGTATTCAGTTCCTGTATTATTCATTTGATCCTTGTTTAAAGTTTTAGAAAGCTTAGTGCATAGACTAGTTTGAATAACATAAATTAAGGGTAGTTCATTGTTGGGATTCTTCCATCACCTCCAAGTTGGCAATCGCTGATTGCACATAATAGGAATTGTAGTTTTGTGCAACTGAAGGTCCAACAATGAACTACCCCTGACACGGATTAGAGGATTTTCACTCACTGACGAATTTCTCACCTCAGCTCTAAGTTCGCACTAGTTACGTTTGATTCACCAAAATCGTATATGAAATTTGATTAAAGGGTTAGTAATGCCCAAAATAAAGTTGATTCTATATGTTAGATTTTACAAAAATAACATATTTGGGAAAAGCCTTATCTCTCAAACCTTTATGGTTTGAGAAATATCCCCTTCTCCTGATGTCGGCTGTAAAGCTGACAGAAGGAGATCCATGTTGGCCGACACAAGGAGGCTCTTCAGCAGAGCTGCAATAGCAAGATTTAAAAAGAAATACTTCTTTCTAACGGTCTAAAAATTGTTCTTGCAAACCAGGCACACTTTGCAGACCATTCCAAAGAAGTATTTCTTTTTAAATCTCGCTGTTGCGGCCCTGCTGCCACACCTTTTCGAAGCACTACCATGTTGATGTGTTGACATCGTCTGATGCCAGCTTTGGGAGGAAGATCCTGGAGGTAGTCTTTCCTGTCTAGGATCTTTTTCGATGTTTCATGCTTGTATTGGTGTATTTCCCTTAGTCATTTGAATCTTTACAGTTCAGCCTTCACTGTAAACTAGTATGCATAATGCTTCTCTTCCCTGTTTTAACCTTGCATTTGTAAAAAAAATATGTAAAAAAAAAAAAAAAAAATGTTGTAGAGTTTATCCCCCTGAGTAAAACAAGGGTACTTCCACTGCTAAAAGGTATTTTATTCAAAAGTTATTACAGCTCAAACTTTACTTTTTTAGGTGTAGTATCACAGTGTCCTGAAATTGTACAGTGGCACTGTTGCTACACCATCCTATGGACAACCCTGGTCAGTTGACCATAAATCTCCACAGGATTGTGTAGCAACAGCGCCACTGTACAATTTTAGGCCACTGTGATACTGCACCTAAATAAGTCAAGTTTGACCTGTAATAACTACTGAATAAAACACCTTTCAGGAGTGGGGAAGTACCCTTGTTTTATACTCAGGGTGATAAACCCTACAATATATATATAATTTACATCTTAAGTATTATTATCCCTTTAAATAAAAGTAGGTCTTGATTTCATGCATGTTGACTCCTTATCATTTTATGTATCACAGCAGATGAAACCGTCACCAGCCAACCTACTCATAAGGCCACAAGTTCAGCACCACTTCTCGTGGATAGCAATTCTGACAAGTTTTTGACGACACCTGATGAGGAAGAAAAAAATATTCCAGAAGAGAATTCCGATTTGAAACACAGATCAGCTAATAAGGATTTACTTGACATAGACAGGTTTACCATCTGTGGAAACCGAATTGACTGATGGATCCTAGAGTCCTAGAGGTGATTTGCGGAATTGAATAGACAAAAAAAAAAAAAAAGCTTGTTGGAATTGGCGCTTAGATATTTATTTTTCATTTTTTAAATTATTTTTACAAGGTAGATTTCTTTTCATAGATTATTTGCTCTGGATGATTAAGGCAGTCCCAAGGCTTGTTAGAAGTGGATCGCTTCTCCCAAAACGCGTGAATTATACTTGTGAGCTTGGTAGAACTGCAATTACAGTTTTATGGAAATTGATGTGAAAGGAAAGGACTTTACTTTGCAAAGCTGTGCTTTGAACAAAATAATTATCGGAGGCTTTACAGAGAATGTACAATATTGAAAGAAGGACTTGTGATTTTAGCTTATAAAACATGTACAGTCAAAATTTATAAATTCCTTAAGTCTGCCTAATGTGTTTCCACTTATCGAAAAAAAATGAAAAATGACTGGTTCATAATCACATGCCTTAACTGTATCAAATAAACAGAACCATTAGAGATTGGCCACAGATTAGTGATTGACTGTCCCTGATACCAAGCTTGAGATTAGTGTGGCATAGCATAGAATTGTAATACATTATTGGGGAGAGCTTTATACAGTACTCTAAACTTTTATTTTTAAGAAGAGGTAAAATGTCTTAACTTCTTGAGCGCCAGAGGCGTATGCAACGTATTTCAAAGCAATGTGTTGCTCTACCCCTTTGGCACTCAAAGGGTTTACTTTTTGTGGACTAGAGGGGTGATCAGGGCATAGCTTTGCAATGTGTTGCAAACTCCTCTGGTCCTTTAATGGATATAATTACAAGTATATATGGAAATGGTGTAACTACTCTTAGCTCTTTAACCCCTTAACGACCAGCGGTCGCGGGGTGAGTGGTCCTTTAAGGACCAGATAGAGAATTTCGGTGTGCCGCCCCACGTGACTGATCACGTGGTGCGGCACGCCGAACTGAGGGACTGAAAGAGATCGCTCCGGTCTTGGAGCGATCAAATTCAGTCCCCGGTATTACTCACCGCTCTCCTGCAGGAGTGCGGTGAGTAATAGTACGTGACGTACCAGGACCGTCACTGGTCCTTAAGTGCCGGACCAGCGTGACAGTCCGGGTACGTCACCGGACTCTAAGGGGTTAAAGGAGAACTATCACCCCTATACAAGTTTATATCAGTGTGATCCTCATATATCAATATCCTGTAATCTTTTTTTTTTTCTTTATATGCACAATGCATGCTATGGCAGATTTCCATTTCTAAAATTGAGCTGTTGCCTTACTTCCTGACAGACTGCAGTTACAGCTCTGCACCTCAGTCTGTCAGTCTTCTTCTGTTCCTCCCCAACTATTGTCGCGTTCCAACCAGCTTACATGGAGAGATCCTCCCTCATCGGAGGATGTTGGAACGTGACAATAGTTGGGGAGGAAACAGAAAAAGATTGACAGACTGCCATAGCACGCATTCTATAACAAAAAAAACAAACAAACAATTACAGGTTATCGATGTATGAAGATCATGCTGAGGCAAACTTGTATAGGAGTGAAAGATCCCATTTAACTAAATCATCTCTCTTTAAAAATTAGTTTTTGTTGTTTTTTTGTTTTGTTTTGTTTTTTTAGGTTTAATCCCTGGGGTGCTCAAGATATCCCCAACTCATTGTGAAGCAATGCATTATTGATATGCCTAACATCTAAGGCAGGGGTACGCAACCGGAGGCCCTCCAGCTGTGGAGGACTAAAACTCCCACCATCTACAGCCACAGATGGAGGGCCTCAGTTTTCGCACCCCTGATCTAAGGGGTTGTATCAGTAAAGTTTTATTACAAATAATGTATGTCCATATAGTATGGACGCCAGGTGGCACTGTTGTTAATGGTTAATATAAAAAAAAAAGTAACAGTTTGAGCTCTAATGATGTAGGATTGAAGCATCTCGTAGGCATAACACAAACGTAACTAAAGAGATGCTTTATTCATATTATGATTGGCTTATCGTTAGAGGTCCTTGTGTCTGGAAAAGTGTGGAGGAAAAAAGTAGTGTACATTCAGCTGTTCAGGGATGTTAATTAAGAAGAAGAAAAAACAAACAAACAAACAAAATAAATTATTAAGGGCTCCAATTGTTCATTAGCAAAGGTGGGAGTTCAGAGCATGAGACCACACTTTTCACTAAGGTTGCGCAGTGGTTTCATTAACCCTTTCTGACTAGATTGCCCTGCAATGTGTTGCCTATTCCTCAGATCTTTAATGGATTAACCTTTTTAGAACCAGAGGGGAACGCAACACAGTGCAGTGCAATACGTTGCATACCCCCTGGGACTCGAATGGTTAACGTCAGTGGGTTTAGAGGCTACATTTATAGTGGAATTTACAAGACATTAACTGCTTCTCTGCTGGAGAGGTCTCTCCATTCATTGTGAAAGACCTCTATGGAAGTGTTCCCTTTTAGATGTGCAAAGTTGTGCAGCCCAGCACTGAAATAGTGAGGAGTGTTTAAGCTGGTCTGCATTGCAGTAACTGATGCACCATGCAGCCCTGTCCAGTTTGAAATAGTCTCTTAACACTTTCATTGCAGTTTACTCTGCTTTGCTCAGCTAATAGCATTGTTGGGCAATGTGAGGCCCTCCAGTTGTTGATGGACTACAGTTCACACTGTGTTTCACCAGTCAGTGGCTGAAAGAGGATGATGGGAGTTGTAGTCCAACATTATACTCACTAATGCCTTATAGGAAACACTGCTGTCTCGTAGCCAAGGGGTTTGTACATATTTCAGGGCAGAACGGTGGGCAGTGCTCAATTCTCTGCCACTAAGTGGGTTAACCCTCTGAGTGCTAGAGGGATACACAACGCATTGCTTTGCAATGCGTTGCATACTCCTCTGGCACTCAAAGGGGTTAATAGGTTGCATTTCTGAAGTACCTCATTCATCTCATGGTGCCATAGTTTATTCAGATTTCAATTGGTAGTTAGAACATTCCATTTTCTGCTTGAGACTGAACCCTTCAAGCGCCATAGGGATGTACAATGCATTGTGTACCCCAGTGGCATTCGAGGAGTCAGTCTATGTGAAGTTTGCCATCTAAGATGGGCAGCTTAGCAGTGAAAGTGTCTGAGAGGACTGTTTATGAAGAACACATTGTGCAGGGCTGCATTGGACTAACAAATGCACCATGCAGTCTTGCATTTTTCTATTGCACTTAACTCTTTCATTGCTAGGTTGATCATCTTAAAGGGAACACTGCACTGTGTGTGATAGATTTATTTATGGGCGGTGTACGTGCAGGCTATTCAGTTTATTGTTAAAGGGAACTCATTTGTGCCTATTAACATTTTTGCTTGCTTGCAGAAGCTCAATTTAAGGAATCATTTGAACTGTA
Organism: Rhinophrynus dorsalis; assembly: GCA_037306005.1. Lineage (NCBI taxonomy): Eukaryota > Metazoa > Chordata > Amphibia > Anura > Rhinophrynidae > Rhinophrynus > Rhinophrynus dorsalis. The sequence goes on along the minus strand of CM074718.1, from coordinate 67,486,797 downwards.
TATCTTCTATTGATCAAAAGACAGCCATAGCGCCCCATTGACCTTTTGGCTGTGTGTGAATAAGTGATTTTAGGAATGCTGAGCTAAACACACTATGGAAACTGCTTGTCCACAAAGGTGCTGTTCACAAGTGTGTTTCCTGGAACGCAGCTTACTGCAGCATAGATGCCCTCCTGCACTGGGCACATTCAGCTTCCAGCATGCTGATCTGAATGGTGGCCAGTCTGTCGCATCTTCCCAAATGAAACAATTTTTATGTTGATTAACGTTTCACATCTTAATGTATTTTTTTCAGTTATCATGACATTAAACAGGATATGTCACAATTTAAAAAGCACTGGAAACCAGTGACTTAGCCTTGCAATTGCTTTAAAGGGATAGTAATGTTTCATAATAAAAGCAGCTCTAATTAATCTTCATAGTATTTGGGCCTTGGAGAGTGTTATGTCAATTCTGTCAGAGTTGTAGTTGAAGAGTAATTGAATGATAAAGTATCCCCCTCCCGCCCCTTTTACTGATATGACACTGCTCAGTTTAGAGCAACAGGGAGGTGCCCAGGTAGATTGCAGAGAGGGAAAATCTTCAGTTAAGATAAGGGAAAAAGCTGAAAAACCTGTCAAGGGGGGCAGGGCTTTCATTGTTCTCACAGTAATAAGATAATTCCTTGTTGTGAGCTGTCTGGTCTATGGACTGGATTCCACATCTGAGGTGAGCAGTGTTACACTAGGTAAAAGGGGCGGGAGGGGGAAACTTTATCATTCAATTACTCTTGAACTACAACACTCACAGTAATGAAATAACACTCTGTATGGCTCAAATACTATGAAGATTAATTAGAGCTGCTGTTTTTGTGAAACGTTACTATAACTTTACTATCTGTGCAGTACAGAGCGCCATCTTCTGAGGAGCACCTTACAGTTCTATGTCATTAGGAGCGGGTTAATCAGAAACTCAGTCATTCAATTAACTGACCTGTAGACCAGCAGGGAAATTCAAAACACATGGTGGGAGATTCACTAAGTGGTGATAATTAGGTGATAAAATGGAGATGACTTCTCCAGTCCCTATGTTATTCTATGGAGCCTATTCAAAAAGATCTCCAGAGCTGAAGAAATCTTAGTGCATACGCTCTACAGAATAACATAGGAACTGGAGAAGTCATATCTCTGGAGAAAGCCTCTCCACTTTATCACCTCTTTATCACACCTTAGTGAAACTCCCCCATGGAGTGCTACGGACCCCTGAGATGATGGCTGAAACCACTGATGTGGTAAGAAGCCTACATAGCTTTATTTAGCAGAGTAGGAGAAATGATCATGATAAAAAAAAAAACATGCTGCAGGGATACTGCAGTCAATACATATCATTTTACGCAGCTATATAAAATAGAAAAGTACTTTATTTGACTGTCTTTAACTCATTGGATGCTTGAGAAGTCTCCCTTTTGTTGTGAAGCAGTGAATGGGAGACATCTCAAGCATACTATGGGTTAAATTTAAATAAAACTGAAAAAATATGATTTCTCATTAGTAACTAAGCAAATATCTAAATGGTAATTTTATTCTCATTAGCAATACTACAGTTGGACAAACGCACGGCGCACTGAAAACAGCAGGGACTTATGCACAAAAGAAGCATTAAGTAATTCTGGGGCAAACCATTTGCTGTATAGGGGAGAAAAAAAAAAGTTCCAAAACACCTATTGATTTAAGTCCTGGCACATCATAGTTTGGCGTGCGCTAAGGACCGATGACATGCCAGGACTAACATGGATTTCAGGGATCCCCACGTGGCTGCGCACTGTTCGGGGAGCCCTGAATCGGACTGGCAAAAAATATTAATAAATAAGATGTTCTGTGGTCCATAATTGCTGGCCGCGTGAGCGCGTGGCCAGTCCTTAAGGGGTTAAGTGTGGCTTTCAACCCCCTTGAATGTTAGAGATGTTCCCATTGCATTGATTCACTGTGCATTGGAGGCTACTATAGCATCCAAGGTGTCAGAAGCCTTTTAAGGGATAGTATTGTGTCATTTAAAAAAAAAATTATCTTGTAGCTATTAAAAAAATAAATCTAACAATGCCATTCCTATCGTTCAAACCTTTATGGTTTGAGAGGTGGAACGATTTAAAGTTCCCCCCTCCCTCCTCTTTCCCTGACGTCAGCGCTCTAGCTGACTGCAGGAGAATCTGGTCCCCGTACCGGTGGAGGCTCTTCAGCAGAACCGCAATAGTGCTATTTAAAAAGAACTACTTCACTGGAACTGTTTACAAAGTGTGCTTGGTTTGCAAGCACACTTTGTAGACTGTTTCAATGAAGCAGTTCTTTTTAAATAGCAATATTGTGTCTCTGCTGAAGAGCCTCCACCTGTCCCGGGGCCAGATTCTCCTGCAGTCAGCTAGAGCGCTGACGTCAGGGAAAGTGGAGGGAGGGAGGAACTTTAGCTGTGAATATCTCTCAAACCATAAAGGTTTGATAAATGGGACAGGCATCAATAGATTTATTTTTTTAAGAGCTACAAGGTAATTTTTGTGTAAAATGACATGATACTATCCCTTTAAACCTTTGAATGGTAATTTTTGTGTAAAATGACATGATACTATCCCTTTAAACCTTTGGTTTTGCAATGCGTTGCCTACCCCTCTAGCACTCATAGCCTTAAATCTATATGAATGTTTATTAATTTGTTCATATTCTCATACATTCAGGTTGGTTTGCATCAGAATTATTTGGGTTTTCTTTTATGCAAAAGACCCATCTTTTTTGTTTGTTAGCAGCTAATTGAACATATTTTAACAGAAAAATAACTTTTACGATGTTTGTTGCAATGTAAAATATGTAAAATATTCAATGGATACTTTTAAGAAAAAAATACAAATAAATAGGATAACGTTTAAAAATGCATTTGTGAGGGCTGTTGTTTTAACTTTTTAAGGAACAGAGTGATGGGCAACACGTTGCTTTGAAATGTGTTGCCTACACCTCTGGACCGTAAAGGGTTAAAGGAATGTATCCTTTAAAAGAAAAATAAATCAAGTGTTTCTGGATGTTAAAAACTATATCACTGACAACATTTTCTAAGGTTTCTCCCCTCCTCTTTTTTTTTTACAGTGAAAAGGTACTTGTCCATGTCATCAAAGACCTTGGGGGCTATGTGTTAAGGTGTGATAAAGAGATGATAAAGTGGAGATGACTTCTCCTATGTGCTAATCTATCCAATTCTGTGGAGTCTATGCACTAAGATCTCTCAAGCTGGAGGAATTTTCGTGCATTGGTTCCATAGAATAACATAGGACTGAGAGTTTGTCACACTGAAGAAGTTATCTCCACTTTATCACAAATTAGTGCATCTCCCCCCTTGTGTTGCAGCCTCTGGACCTGTCTCGGTGAATTCTAACCACTAGAGGGAGAACTAAGCCCTACTTCCTGATGCCAAAACTGGACCTGCAGTGCCAGTGTCTCTTATCGTAAGGCTGCTACTTTCTCAGTAACTGCCATTGCAATTAAGTCACTAATATATCTGCTTGTGTGATGTGTAAATGGGCATGACATTTTTCTTGGGTCTTGGCAGCCATTTTCTTGTAGCTAAGCACTGGATATCCATTTTTGTTACAACAATCAATGGGCAGTCCTCCCTGCAGTGTTTAGAACCTGTCTGTACTGAAGGTGTGGCGCCGCAGTTCAGTAATTTCACTAGAGGGTTTTTGTTTTTTTTCTGTTAAGGGGACACATGCCCTTGTGGGTACTGTTTCTGTGCTTAGAAAGCAGCAATACAAGTGTACAGTGATGACCTTATAAACCACTTTTCACAGTGGCAGTCAAACAGAATATTAACTTAATACTCTGAATAAACACTGTGCATTTCTATCACTTCTGTTTGTATTTAATGACAAACTGCAATATTCAACCTTCTAAATAAATGATACTTTAAACAACCATATTCTCTCTGTGCAGGTGTACATTACAGAAATTCAACGCTGTAGAAAAAGGCATCTGCAGATGTATAGACGTGTAACTTATTTCCACACCTTTTATAGTGACCATTAAAGGGATAGTAATGGATAGACAATAATTCTCCATAGGCTGCTGTAGGAACAGAACTGCTCTAAACATTTAGTCAATAGAGTTTGAGCTGCAGTAAATTGTGAATTAAAAAATTCTCTCCACAGTGAAAGTACCTTTGTTTTACTCAGGGAGATGAGCCTTTCAGGATAATATACACTATCGTTCAAAAGTTTGGGGTCACTTAGAAATGTCCTAGTTTCTGTTATGGGAACAGCTTGACCATATGGTATGTAAGAAGTGCCTATCAAGCCAATCCAAATTGTGGGAGGTGCTTCAGAAGTATGGGGTGAACTCTCTTCACATTACATCAACACATTGACAACTAGAATGCCAAAAGTCTGCAAGGCTGTAATTGCTGCAAATATAGGATTCGTTGACGAAGGCAAAGTTTGAAGGACACAATTACTATTTAAATTAAAAATCATTATTTTTAACCTTGTCAATTTCTTGGGTGTATTTCCTATTCATTTTGCAACTCATTTGATGGAAAACAAGGTCTAAGTGACCCCAAACTTTTGAACGGTAGTGTATTTCCCATATTACATGATACTATCCCTTTTAAATTCTGCTTTTACAGTAGTTTCTGTAAGCTCTTGAGAAACAACTGGACAGCTTTGAACTCAACCGACCGCAGAGAATAGAAAATGTAGCAGCCTTGGGCAGACTTGGCTCTTGCAGAAAATGGGACAAGAAGCTTTTTAAAAACTTGTATAATTGGGACTGTAGGTTTAGAGTGCTGGTAACCTAAGTGGTGAGAATAGCAGCAATTAACTAGTAAGACACTCATCTGTAACAGATATTTTTGTTTTTGTTGTTTTCTTGCTAGTTGCCCTTTAAGTGAGCTACATGCAGTTCATATAAAATGGAGGTGTTCAAATTATCATGCCAAATAAAAAATGAAATAAACTAGGATTATAGCCCACAACAACATAACTGATGCAAAGACCTAAACTCCTTTATACATTGCTATAGTGGTAATAGTTATGAGTTATTTTGTTGAAATTATACAGGAAAGATTATTTCTGCTGGAAATCATATTGTGTACACGTTTTAGAAGTATATCTTGTAAAACTAAAATAAATAAATACATTTTGTAATCTTTCATACTCCCTGTGAATAGTGATTCCATTCAGTATTCTATTTATCTGTGTGGATAATTGTTTATTTTTGTCTTGCGTTCTGTGTGGAACACAGGAACAACGTTAGCAAGAGGGCAGGGTACTTGCCTTAAAAGGCTCTCAGAAGTGGAGACTCTCTACTTGTTTAACTTTACCCCACCAATCTAATCCAGTTTTAAAAGTGATCTCAGAGAGAGCGCAGTTTGGCCCCTTTTTATCTGTAGGTTGGGGCTGTAATCATCCATTAGGTGGGCTTCTACCTCTGCCACGCATTGTTTTAAAAAGAGTACAGACTCAAGGAACCTGGGCCTATCAGAGGATGGCTTGCATTATCAGTCCTCTCCTCTCCGTTTCTGTTTAGCTGCTCTGGGCAGACATTTGTATGGTACATAGGTGCCTGAAGACTAGAGGACAAGCTTTCCTTCATCCCGAGTGCACAGGTCTTGTGAATATATCCCTGTATGTCTGGCAGCCAGGTTTCTATTATATGTGACTAGTGTAAAAGCCCATGTACACAGGTCAAAGTCCGGGTAATGTTAAGTGAGCTACATGCTCTGGCGCTCAAAGGGCTAAGCGGCCACTACCTTACTACTCCACGCAATGCAGTCTTGCGTCGCCTCACTCACGCAATGCAATCATGCGCAGTAGAGACTGCCCGAACGCACGCAGTCTCTACTGCACATGACTGCTTCTGACACACATCCTAGCGAATTATTATATAGGATACTTTGCTTTGACTTACACACTGTGTGTGTATATATAGTATGTACATCACTCTCTCTTCCACTACCCCTGTCCTTTACCAGATGGGGATTTTAAGTCACTTGGATTAATTTTAATTAATTTGATTATAATATATTTTAATTATTTTTTTTCCATTTTACTTCAGTTTAACTCCTGTTCATTACTTTTTTCACTTTCTAAATGCAACACAGGTGCCATGGAGTTAAGCTTTCCTGCTCCAGAGGCCAAGGCACTTCAAAAAAGGAAGGGCCTTTGAGGCAGAGATTCCCTCCTCTTAATGCCCCTACCTTTACAGATGCATGTGACCTTTCAAGCAATAGGAACAAGACAACACTGCTCTTAGATTTTAGGTCTAATTTTTTATTTTAATTTTAGATATGGGGCTATTTAATCCCCCATTAAGCAGGCTCCCATTAACTGGCTTCACTGGAGTTGCCCAGTTCACAGGTGTATTTCTGGACCATTTACCTGTGGAGGCTGACTTTGACATCTGCTTCTCATGGCTGAACCTCTATGAAGTTCTACAAATTGCTATGGGACCATGAAGAAAGAATACTGGTAAGTTAACCATTTGAGTGCCATGGTCCTATCTACTTATGTCCCATTACATTTGGCACACATTTACAATGGAGTCCTTGCCTATTTTGCCCTCAACCCTTTGACATTGTACTCTCTCATTAAATCCTTTATTTTAACAGTGGTGGCTGCTGCTGTTTTGTATATGGTCCTTAAACCTTCCAGGGATCGTTCCTAATCGAAGATTTATTTGTACCTTAACCTTTCTCTTCTGCCAGCAATCTTTATTGCCAATACATTTCTGTGCTTTTTATTTGATATTCCACTATTTTTGCACTTTTTACCTTTATTTAGTTACATATTAATTATAGGTATATGGTCTCTTTAAGAACTGGAGCCCATGTGGCAGCCATCTTTTGTTTCTTAGAGATATCAGAGCACTTGTATTGGGACATATCTCTGCACCCTCTTGCTGCACAAGGAGCAGAGTGGGTTCAGATTTAACTGCTGACCATGCTCTATCACATGGATCACTTTCAGAGTACTTTGTTTCGCAGCTCTTCATGGCTGGGGAGCCACTGCTTGTTCACCATAAGCAGTGTATAGGAAAAATCATATTTCCCAGAATCCCCCATTTCCTGAGCTTTCTTCTGATTGCATGTGTGGCAACTTGGAGGCCATTATACTCTACCATAACTTCTACTACACAGAGACTGACACTTTCCTTTTTTCTCCAACTTAACCCCTTAAGGACCAGTGGTCCCAGGGTGTGTGGTCCTTTAAGGAACAGATGACTGATCACGTGTGCCGACACGCTGAACGAGGGACTGAAATAGATCGCTCCGGTCTTGGAGCGATCAACTTCGGTCCCCGGTATTACTCACCGCACTCCTGCAGGAGCTCAGTGAGTAAAAGTAAGTGATGTGCCAGGACCGTCACTGGTCCTTAAGTGCCGGACCAGCGTGACGGTCTGGTTACTTCATCGGACGCAAAGGGGTTAAAATGAAATAAGTACCTTTGGGTGTTTTCTTTTGGTTTTTTTTCTATCTTTATCATCACTTTGGACTACTTTGGCCCAGTTTGGGGAAGTTTTCTTTGAACATGTCTGATACCAAAGAACACATGGGGAAACCCAAACCTAAAGATTGGGGGGCCCCCTTAATTCTTTTAGCTCATTGATTACTCATCACACTGGGCTTCCAAGGGAAATTTCTGGCACCTTATGTCCCTCCTATACTTTAACTTCTACTACCCCTCTTGGGCGCTTTAGCTTTGGTTAAAACCCTGATGTCCTCTGTTGCATCCATTCCATCATCCATCCATCCAATGCCCCCCATCAACATTGATTCCCTCTTTATGGGCTACTTTCACTGAGGTGGGGACTCCTTGGGGGATCCCTATGAGGCTGACCCCTACCTCTCAGCAGAGGGGTTCATTGGAGCACTGCTAGAGACCTGTCAGGTCTCTCAGGCCTCTGATGTGGTTCTTGCTCACTGGAAGTATTCCACAGGAGCAAGAAAAACTCCCCAATTTTTCCTTCCAACAGCACTTTAGATCAGGTTTTACTGGAGGAATGGAAGACACCAGATAAAAGACTTTTCCTTAATGAAAGTATTTCCAAATTATACAATTTTTCTGCTTATGCCCTAGCACAGTGGACTTCCCCAGCTGCGACTGATCCCACTATTTCTTGACTGACCAAAAATTCAGCTCTTCCATTTGTGTATGCTGATAATCACATCAATTACTTATTAAAGGCTAACTTTGCAGCCACTGGCAGCAGCTTTGCGACCCACTTTGTGTTGGCTTGGGTCAACAGAAAAATAGCTTTCTGGGGGAACAACTGTGAGGGCATCTGTGGGGATGTTCCTAAGGAGAAACTTCTGATTATGCTTGTCAACATATTCGAGGCACACACTTCACTTTCATGCTGCCAGATCCTCTGGTGAGTCTTCCTCATTTTCTTTTTGCCGAGCGTCATACTTTGTGGCTGACCATTCTTCAAAGATATCCTTAGATTCCACTGCTTTCGTGCAAGCAGCTCATTGGACCTCACCTGGGTAAGATCATCAGTGATGCCACTTGAAGGGAAGGACACTCTCAAAATATTACTGTTTTTTTCCCAGAAAGATTTGTGGATTTAATTCCTCCTGCCAGTTCCTTACTCATGCCTCCCAGGCCCGTACTGCCCCAAAGCCCAAGCAGACTTGGCAGTGTTTTGTGATGGACAAGTAGCTTTTGTGGGTCATTTTGGAAAGGTATCTCATAGTCTTCAAGTCCCTTCCTCATGATAGTTTATTTTTGTCAAGAGTTCCTTGGGATCCAGATCAAGTGTGTCCGTTCATAGACTTCGTTTCATCCCTGATGGACAAACAGGTTTTGCTTCCAGTCCCTGCCCAGTCTTTTACTCCAACCTTTTTGTGGTTCCCAAGAAGGACAGCAGCTGCCATCCTATTCTGAACTTGAAATGTCTCAACCTTTACGTGGAATGCATGCGATTCAATATGGAGTGCTTACAGCTTTGATATACTTATCATTGTGTCCAGGAAAGTTCCTAGTCTCCCTAGACCTACAGGATACTTACCTGCATGTCCCAATTCATCCAGATCACCAGCACTTCCTTTGCTTCGCCTTTGAGTACAGTCACTACCAGTTCACTCTCTCCCTTTTGGTTTGGTATCAGCTTCAAGGATCTTCATGAAGATCATGGCAGCTCTGGCCACCTACTGTATGTCCACTCATAAGAGATTTCCCTGACTCTGTATCTAAACCAATCAAGTCTCCCTCAGAGGACATTCTGTACTATAACTTGCAAGAATGTGTCCGCTTTCTGGTACATCATGGTTGGGTTCTCAATCTCAAGAAGTCCTCACCAGTTCCTGTACTTTTTGAACAATGGACATTCAACACCCTTCAAGGGAGAGTATTTTTTCCCACAGACAAGATCTACATTCTATTTCGACTATGTCTCGAGCCCTGGCCTGGCCTTCAGCAGTGAGATTCCATGAAAGTCCTGAGATGTTGCGTGTCTGCCCTTGAGATTGCCCACTATGCTCCGTTCCACACAGGGAAGCTTCAGCTAGACATCCTCAGGAGATGGTCAACACAGTGCTCCCATCTCTCTCTGTCCCCTCAGGGGAAATAAGACCTATGAGGAGGGGATTAATCGCCCTCACCCAAGATGGGGACACCCATTTGTAATACAGGAGTGAACCATTGTCACTATAGACTCCAGACTAAGAGGCTGGACAACAACCCTGGGTCCCTTGACAGCTCAAAGCCCCTGGGCCGCAGAGGAAAGTCTCTTATCAATCAACATCCTGGAAATTCAAGCCATTCATCTAGCACTTCTCCAAAGGTTTCAGGTATTTATGGGAACCTCAATGACAATGAAATGGTGGTTGCATACATCAACTGTCAATGAGGAATTTGGGGCAAATCAGACTGGATGTTTATTTGGGAACTCCTACAATTGTGAGAAGCTCATGTACCAGCCATCCCTGCAGTCAGCATCCTAGGAGTGGAAAACATGGTCACAGACATCCTAAGTCACCACGATCTGGATGCAGGAAACTGGGAATTGAGTCAGGAGGTATTTGAACAGAGAGTTCACCATTGAGGCCTCCTATCAGTGGACCTGATGGCATCCCTCAAGCACAGGAGGCTTCCACATTTCTATGCCATGGCAAAGGGTTCATTAGCCTTGGAACTTTCATCTTGCCTACGTGTTTCCTCTGTTGCCTCTGATTCCCAGGGAAATAGGGAAGATCAAGATGGAAAACTCTCTGGTCATCCTGATTGCACCTTTTTGGCCCCATCGGGCTTGTTTTTGTGGATCTTTTAAACCATTTTGTCTTCCCTTGAGAGCAGATCTTTTAACACAGGGTTCCTTCTGTGACCAGCAGGTAGAAAGGTTGGCCTTGACAGCATGGCTCATGAAGGGGAGGGTTTCTCGGATTGTCATCTCCATCTCCAAGTGAGGAAATCCATTTCTTCCAAATCATATCATATGATCTGGATCCATAGATGAGCCTTGTCTTATAATCTTCCTTTCCAGATTTTTCACCAGCACCAGTGGTCCTTTGGTACCTCTAGAGATTTCTTACCTAAAGTAGTTTCTAATTTTCATATCAGCCAGGAAATTGCCCTTCCTCCCTGACCCTTCCACCAAACAGGAACAGGATCTTCACCTGTTGGGTGTCATTAGGTGTCTTAAGTACTATTTGTATCGCACACTGCCTTTTAGAAAGGCAGTTTCCCTCTTTGTCAGTCCTGAAGGCCCTAGAGTGGGTTAGGTTGCATTCAAAGTCAATATTGCTTCTTGGATCAAGGCTACCATACAACAAGCGTGTGTGATCAGAAAGAAATCTTTGCCTTTCAGGTCTGTGGATGCCTCCTGGGCCTACAAGAATCAGGCCTCTGCCAAACAGCTGTGCAAGGTGGCAATGTGGTCATTGCACACATTCACCAAACACTACTGTGTCAGTGTCCTGGCCTTGGCTGAGATCTGCTTTGGCCAGAAGGTCTTTCAGGCAGTCATGCCTGTTTAAGGAGTATTTTTCTTATCTATAAATCCTGTTCGGTAGTTTTGAGTAGGGGTGGGAGAAAGCTCTCACTGTGTTCCCACAAGAAATCCAGTGAAAACCAGCAAGTAAAATGTTAGCATTTTCACCAATTAGCTGAAATTCTTTGCTATTTTTTTATGTTTTTCGCCTTTCCTCTATAAAAATTTGACATATATCAGGAATTGAAACGCAATAGAAGCAACTACAGAGCAAGGTACGTGCTGTTCTGCTGTGATCTTTTAGCAAAGTTGAGGCAACGGAGGCTCATAGTGACTGCTATCACTATGAGAAAGGACCCTTATGTGTCCACTGAGTGTGAGGAGGAAGTGAGCACTCCAGAACCAATGTTGCCCAGTCCCCCTAAATCACCCCTATGGATCTTGGTAAATTTTATGGGAAGGAAGGAAGAAAAGGGTAGTAGTGAGAGCAGGACAGGTCAGATGCCTGCTCCCAAACATGCTGCCCCTGCTGCCACCATTGCTGTACCTGCAGCCAGATGTGCTGCCCCCCTGCTACTGCTACCACTAGTGCTGTGCCTGCTGTCAGACGTCCTGCCGCTAGTGCTGTGCCTGCTGTCAGTGCTGCCTCTGTTGACACCAGTACTGTGCTGTTGTCAGACGTGCTGCTCCTGCTTCCACCAGTGCTGTGCCTGCTGCTAATCCTGAATCTGCTTCCACCAGTGTTGTGCCTACAGCCAGTGCTGAATCTGCTTCCACCAGTGCTGTGCCTGCTGCTAGTGCTGAACCTGCTGCCACCAATGCTGCCCCTGCTGCCACCAGTGCTGAAGCTGCTGCTAGTGGGTCTTGTAATAGGAGAGGGGGGAAGGAGAAGTCACACTAGTCATCCCCAAGCAGAACCGCCAGTGCTAGTACTAATAATAAGAAGATACAGCTGCTTGTTAGTGTTAGGAGTGAAGGAGGGGGTAATAAATATCCTCATATTAATAGTGACTGTGAGGAGTAAGACTCTGGGGCTGAACATGATGTGGTTGGTGTCAGTAGTAGTAGCAGTAATGGTGAAGCAGTGTGTTGGACTAGTGTTAGGGGAAGCATTTGAGAGCATCAAGGGAGCCCACACTATTCCTCTGTCCCTGGGAGTCCCCTTCACTACAGTGTCCAAATGGAACATGATCCTGAAGAGGCCAGAACTGTTGGTGGATAGCAGGCGCTGAAATAATACCACCACCAGAGGAGCACAGATTAGCTGCCTCTGCCTGCTGCTACTACTGCCATTACTTGGTAACGTGAATAAGGCAGACTGGCAAGTGTGACATTAGGGGACCCTCTGTCACATTGCTCATAATCTCCTGCAGCCAGCAGTGAGATGTCTATAATAGAGCAGCAGCACTTAGGGACTAGTGGTGGTGATGGTGGTGGAGAAGCTGGGGTGGAAGAGTCATTGTTGGCCTTTTTAGCAGAACCTGAGAAGGAATGGGAGACCGGGATGAGGATGGGCATCACCACCACCATTAGTGAGCTTTTGGTATTTGCAACTGCTCTAATTCATGCTGCAGCTGAGTTGCAAAGGCAGCAGGATGTTGAGGAGCAAGCTAGTGTGCCCCAGACCACCGTGGACACAGTGGGAACGGGGTCAAGAAGTGATGCAGGACTAGGACAGGTTCCACTTGCCAGCGGCAACAATACTCCTGGTCCTAGTTGCATTGTTGATTCTAAAGCAGTAGCAGCAACAGCAGCAATATAATTCGCTGCTACAGACAGTGAAGGTGAATGTGTAGGACAAGAAGAGAGAGGCCTTTCTTCTCCACCTGTTCTCTGAAGTCATGGGTGTGGGACTATTTTTCTCTTGGGGCAGGCACAGTGCAGTCATCACCCAGGGCACTGTGCACAATTTGTGACAAGTCAGTGAGAAGGGGAAAGGAAGGAACACACCTTGGCACAACTGCCCTGATAACACACATAAAACACAGACACCAAGACATTTACATCAAACATGTTAACGCCAAACACCCACCACAGAAATCAAGCACCACAGTTGCTGTACCTCCTGACTCTCCAGAAATGCAACAAGAGGTAAGGCAGAGCTCAAAGAGGGGGAGGAAGAATAGAGAAACCCAGGCAGAGACTGGAAGTTTCATGGTGAGTGAAACAACTAGCTAACCATCATCTCCTTCCTCTACGGTAACTACATCTTCTGCCAATCCACCTTGTTCATCGTTACCTCCCCAGCCAAATTGTAGCCACTGTGTTGATGTTAGGATGTGGCAGTTCGTATCCACCCATTGCACACTGTGTGGCGCACTGACCACACATGGCAGTGTGGTGGAGGAGAATCACAAGCAGTGCATTAAGCGGCATCTGAGGAGATTCCATCCAGCAGAATATGCTAAGATGGTGGGAGGGTGGGTTCATCATTACTATTAAACTTTGAGCAAGCTGTCGTGTCCTTAGCTGGGTCTGGACAAGGGGTATAGTGGCAGCGGCAGTACTTGGGTTCTGTTGTCATAGTGTTTGGATACAGTTGTGCCCCCAGATGTTATTTACCACACACACCGTGCACATTGCAGTTGCTGATGGGAGGCACAGTTCCTGCTCTCAAGGGAAAAATGTACATTCTAATAACACACCCATGATTTTGAAGAAGTGACAGATGGAGAAGAATTATTAGCCAACTTCATCTTTTCTCACATATACTGGGGGCTACTTACTGTGCTGTTACTGCATCCAGAGCATCAATGGAGCCACTTGTGGCAAGTGGAACCTTCATCATCAATCACCCATGTTACTGCTATTGTTGATCCTATTCCCTTTCAGCTGCCTAATCATCCTGCTGCTTAAACAACTCAGAAGCAGCAGCAAGAACAGCAGTTGCAAATTCCACAATTATGGACTGAGGAGGACATTTGACAAGGGCCAGTGGCCAACATGACCTGCTGGCACTAGGCCAGTAGAGCATTTTTTTTCCTCAGGGATTGTGCTTTAAAAAAAAAAAAAAAAAAAAAAAAAAAAAGCAAATATAATTAAATAAAAAAACATAGTCCTACAAAAAAATACACTTTTTGGTGTAGTTTGTTTCTAACAAGCCTAAGTCCTACAAATCCATGTTTCCTTGGGGCTTGTGCCAAACAAGCTTAAGTCTTACAAATCAATGTTTCCTCAGGGCTTGGGCCTCTAACAACAAATCTAAAAAAAGCCTCTTCTACAAAATACTCTATCAATACTCTATCAAGTCAAGCATCAGTCCACCCTAGTGGCAGCTTATGTCAGGGAGTTCATGTCTCTATCACTTCTTTTGTATTATCTGCCCCTAATGCCAGTAAACAACCCCCGCCCCCCCAAAAAAAATTTCCTGTTCAACTAAATCCTTTTCCACATCCCACCAACACAGGCACCCTCATGCCCCTTTTATACTATGCCTTTGGGATATAAAATAATATTTGTTACGTGTTTTGTGTAAATTCTATATTCCCATTGATTTCAATGGAAAGAGCTAGGTGAAAAAAAGCAGAAAAACTGCACTGTTTGGAGAAAATTATTTGCCTTGTGGGAAGTGCCATTATTCGCTGATTTCTGTTTGAGCCAAAAATTTTCACCCATCTCTAGTTTTGAGCCCTGTTAGTCTTTCCTTGGATCTTTGCTGTGTCAGCTCAGTGTCCATTGGTATCTGATGTTATATGATGTCAGGGTAATCCTTCCGTGGGAAGAGTTTTTTCTTCTCTTTTTCCCTCCCGGGAATCTTAATGGGTATTTTGGTATATCCCAATGGTTCCTGTGTTTCATTCAGGATTCAAGAAAAAAAATAGTATTTTATTGAACTTACTATTACTTTTCTTTTAGTCCATATGGAACACCTGACTCCAACCTGTAGAAAAACATTGTTTCCTTCCCTAGCAGAGGCATCATCTTGGGTTCTTTGCTCAGGGGGCTTTCTTCTTCCCTCTTCTTTTTTGCTTTTCCCACTTTTCTATACATAAATCTAGAAGCGGGGGATAAAGCTGGGGGAATAGAGGAGAGTTTCTATTATTTTTTTATAGTGGTCCTGCCTTCTGGAGGTGGGAAGCTTCACCGCATGGTTCCATAAATCTCCTGGCTATGTCTGTGCCTACTAAGGTTTTGGGGCCCCTTCCCACTTTAACCAACATGTTGTCATATCAGATTGGCTTTCATAAGGGTTTCTCTAGTAATTCATATTCCTCAAGCTCTGTTGCACCCATATGGCTCCCAGGGGAGCATTTTCTATAGTGCAGAAGTGAAGTACATTACAAAGGAGTAAAAATGTTAGAACAAGAGGCCATAGTCTAAACCTAGTTTTACTTCACTAAGAAGTGTTAGACGTTAGTACAGTGAAAGAATTCAAGCATGCATGGGATAGGCATAAGGCTGTCCTTAACATAAGAAAAGACTAAGGAGCAAATAAGATTTGAGGTTTTTACAGTAGGAAAATGGGCAGACTAGATGGGCCAAATGTTTTATCTGCTGTCAAATTCTATGCGTCTCATGAACAGGAGCTGGCATGGGTTAAGACCCTAATTCATTTTCTGAGTTCTATACCTTCTTCTATTCAAGTTATTCTAGAATTAGTCTTAAGGCCATCCTGAACCCCCCCCCCCCCCAAAAAAAAAAAAAAAAAAAGGCATCACAGCCATTTCACATAGGGAAATTTCCCCAAGGGACTCCTCAGATGAGGACGGAGACTCTGATGAGGACAATTTGGATTCGTCCTTCAATACTGGGGACTTTTGAGGAAGACCCTGGTTCTCCTGATGAGGGTCTCATCCAAGCTGTCCTGGAAATTCTGTCAGTCTGGGAGGTTTCAAATGCTAGTTCTTCGTCCCTTCATACCTTTAAAAGAGAAACATAAAGCAGGCTGCCCTTTTTTCCTCCTTATCATTCCTAAGACCATGAACAATAAAACAGAAAGTGTGCGCCCTACAGCGTATTATATTGATAAACACTCAAATAGTCTAAAGTAAATAGCTGAACTCACAATTCTATTGGTCAGAGTAATGTCCCTGACAAATTCAGCATGTAGAGATAAACCCGTCTCCACTCACTCCTGTTAAACCAAAAAAAATGGGCAATGGTATATGAAAGGCCACTCCTCCACAAAGCAGGTCTGTAAAATGAGGCACTCAACTCAGGAGTAATCAAAATACAAAATAATTTTATTGGTGAACAAAATATCGAAACATTGGGTGATATAAAAGCAATTAAAAACAAATAGAGGGATGCTGGAAGAACCTGAAAATACCATATGTATCAACCCAAATCATATACAAATACTACTGCACCATAAATTAAAATAAATAGGATATAAACGATCCTATACACTAATCAAAGTCTGGTGACTGATCAGGGTATTAGACCACAGTACAATAAATAATCAAGGTAGAATAAAAATATCTTCCACATAATAAGTGGCAAAATATAATACTCACTAATTATGAACTTATTATACAAGGATCATCCCCTGACGAAGCCTGATATAAGGCAATATATGTTGGTATGGCTGATTATTAGAGAGGGCTCTGCTGCTTGAATCTCTTCTATAGTTACTTGGTGATAAGTATTTCTTCTTCTACATTGTCACTTCACTTATTTATTTTTTTTAATTTTAATTAGAAAATGTTTTACCATGAAGAATCCATTGAGATTTCTCTCGTTTTCAAGTATGTCCTGGAGTGTTTACAGCAAGAGTTGCGTTTGCACAAATACAGAGACATAATACATGTACACACACATATACTAAAAATGTTACTGTCACGCTGCTTCTAGACTACTCCTACTACCATCTTGATTGGCTGCTTGGCCTTTATCTACCTGGGCCAGCCTCCTAGGCTTGCTTGATGTTCGCGCCAAGATCCTGAGAGATTCTTGTTTCAGCGTTCCTGAGTTCGTGATACCTGTGTACCGACCCTGCCTTGTTTCTTGACCACGTTTCCAGTATCCGCTTCCGACTCCTTGAATCTCGACCCAGCTTCCTTCTGATTACGACTCTGTTGGCTCGGCTTTGACTCCGGCTTACTTGCCCACGCTTCATCCCGCACTCCTGCGTAACGGATGTCCCTGCAGCTGCTACCTGATTAGGCATCTGCTGCTGCTGAAATCCTCTCCTTGACTCTTCCCCATGGTGAGTCCTGCTTTCTCGACTATCTGCTTCCCAGTTGCCTCGACTCCACACCTCAGGCTCTCCGATTTAGTCGGGTGCCATCACCGGTTCCACCAGTGACCTCCCCGGCCAGTCGAGTGTGTGGATGCTTGACTGCTCCCTACCGCTTGCCTGTCCAGCCAGTGGTGTTTGATATCCTGTCAATTCCTCTTAACGCCCGACTGGTTGAGGGTAGTGGACTCGACAACCACCTGTGTCTCCGACTACCAGTTTAGTTGACGAACTCTCCTGGAATCGACTACCTCCTGTGTCTCTGACTCGACTACCACCTGTGCCTTTGACTACCAGTCTAGTCGTCGAACTCTCCTGGAGTCGACTTCTCCTGATTCTCCGACTACCATATAGTCTTCTCTGAGCTCCCAACTCATTCCATTTGTTCTCAGTTTGCCTCATGACACTTTGGCATATCCTATTAGTGAGAGTCCTGTCTGCTGCTCTCAGACATTGACAGTAAAATCGAGCCAGACATATGGATGCTGCTGAGGCTTACCGCATCTCCTCCAGACAGGAACAACAGGAATAGCTCCTGCCCTCCCATGCAGCACACTTACAGACTCTTAATCACAAACTGGATGCTATGATGGACATGTTACGCACCTTCACTCCATCTCCCCCTACCCAGAGTCCTCCTGTCCCGGCTACTGAATTGGCTGGTTAATCGGGTGCTCTTTCAGAGTTTAAACCTCCCAAGGTTTCCCTGCCAGAAAGATTTTCTGTGCCCTAAAGACTGTCGTGGGTTTTTGAATCAATGTCAACTTCATTTTAAGACTTTGCCACAATCATTTAATTCACATATCGTTACTAAAGGATGAGGCCCTTGTTGAGAAAAGGTCTTTGCTGCTTGATGATTCCAACGCATTCATAGCTGCATTTAGAACTGTCTTTGATTTACCAGGTCAACAAGCATCAACTGAAGCCGCCATTCTGGGTCTTAAACAGGGAACTAGCACAGTTACCCAATATGCTGTGGCGTTCCAGACTCTGTCCTATGAAACTGAATGGAACTCTGGGGCGTTGAAAGCAGCTTTCTGTGGAGGGCTGAGCGAGCGGATCAAAGACGCCTTGATCAACCAAAAAGGAAAAAAAAACAAGAGGGCACCATAGTGCAGTATATCTTACCAATAAAAGGACCTTCACCAATACACCGCTGTACTTACAATATTATTGATCACTAATAGTATGTATGATTGGAGCCACATGTGTTTTTTGGGGTGAACACAGGGTATGTATTATGTGATAGAGGGAAATTATCCCCTCTCATCACTGTACCACAGAACAGGAGTGCAGGAGAAGCCACTGAGAGCCACATGAGGCCCCAGGCTGCATGTTACCCCATGTTGCATTAGAATTGCTAATGCCTCTTCCTATACAACCTGGTATTAGTCTATGTTTCTACAAGGTGATTCAGAAATGCCTAGCATAGGCAAGATTGTGCATTTTATCTAGATAAGAAAATGGGCAGACTGGATGGGCCAATTTGTTCTTATTTGCCAAGTAAGGCCAAGATTACATTATAGATTTAACTATTTTATCTAAGATTCCCTTGAAGTAATAAAGAAACATTTAAAGGGATAGTAATGTTTCATAATAAAAGCAGCTCTAATTAATCATCATAGTATTTGGACTTTGGAGAGTGTTATTTCAATTCTGTCAGAGTTGTAGTTCCAGAGTAATTCAATGACAAAGTGTCCCCCTCCCACCCCTTTTACTGATGTAACACTACTCAGCCACAGCAGAAGGGAGGTGCCCAGGTAAATTGCAGAGAGGGACAATCTTCAATTAAGATAAGGGAAAAACCCAAAAAGCTTGTTAAGGGGGGCAGGGCTTACATTGTTTTCTCTGTAAGAAGATTGTCCCCTGCTGTTATCTGTCTGGTCTTACAACTAGATTCCACATCTGAGAAGAGATGGCTTACACTAGGTAAAAGGGGCGGGAGGGGAAACTTTGCTTGTGAATATCTCTTAAACCATAAAGGTTTGAGAGATAAGACTTATATCATTCTTCATGTTTTTTTAATGCCTACAAAATAAAATAAAATTAAAACGAAGTATTACTATCCTTTTAAAGATATAACTCTTCAGTAAAGCTATCAGATGCAGTGGAATCCGGGCTGAAATCTATGCTTGTAGCTTTTCCCACAGCTTTGCTGCATTGTTTGCCTATGTGCAGATCATGAGTTATAACTACTTACAAGTCTCTTTCCATTGCTGCTGTTGTGCGCAGAATAGTATTGTCCATATCCCACAATTAGGTTTTTGTGTCATATATGGATGATTTCAATTTTATGGAATTAAATATTAGCTATCATATATTCTAAAATGAACACCCGATGAATATTGTAATGATTCAGAATTGCATTTACACTTAACAGTGGACAGTGGCATTTCTGTGTATTACATACCTAGTTAGCAATTCATTGTAGTCCATAAATTTTAAAGGGAAACACAAGTGCAGGCACCATAGTCTAGAAGTAAAATCTGTTTATTGATTAAGAACACTCACAAAAATATATGTACAGATATACTAGTCTGCTGTAAGAACAACATCAGTCTTTAAGTATAGAGGGCCCCTGATGAACAGGGTAAGGAATCAGTCTCTCTCATGCACCAAATGTGCAGGGTAATGAAAATCTAGTGGCCCAAACTGATTTAGATCTGTAGGAGCCTTTTTGGAGCATTGATTTTCTACATCCCAATCACACCCCCCTCAAGCCCTGGGTAAAAATATGGAAAAATAAGTATAATCCTCTTTCCTGTTCTACTGAGGAATTTTCCCGCTCAAAGTAGAATATGAGGACCATTGGAGTGGGTGCTCTGTCCTTCCCTCCTCGCCAGTTCTGAATGGAATCCATACATTTACACAGGGTTAGAAGGAAAGATCACGTCACTAAAATCTTGTTGACATTTATGACTATGTAACTAATGTGATAATCCAGGGTGGATACACAGATATAGCTCATATGGATTTTAGTAAACCTTTCGACACTGTCCCCACACAGGAAGCTAATTCTTAACTGCATTATTTGGGATTTGACTTAAATATAGCTTAGATAATGTGTTGGCTGTAAAGTAAGTGACAATAATAAACATCTTCTCATTGTTGCACCAAAAGTCTGGGGCTCGTCTTTACAGTGAGTTCTCTAACCTAATCATGAAACCATTGGGAGAGACACTTAGACCTTTAGGGGGGAAGGATGCACTAAGGTGTGATAAAGAGGTGATAAAGTGGAGATAATTTCTCCAGTGATATCACTTCTCCAGTTCCTATATTATTCTATGAATGAATTAATATGTTTATTTATATAGCGCCACAAGTGTACGCAGGGCTTTACAATTTCAGGGTTTAGATAATACAGGGTTATAAGTGCTTTGCAAAGTGAAACACTGGAAGTCCCTGCCCAAAAGCTTACAATCTAAAGTGGTAATGGGAGACGTACAGAGTACATGAGGGTCAAGTGCTGTATACAGTGCCAGAGTTCCAATTAGGATAGGGGACATAAATTAAGTAATATACAAAGTGAGTGCCAGGTAACATGTTTACGTTTATTCTATGTCGTCTATGCTAAGATATCCAAAGTTGGAGAAATCTTAGTGCATTGGCTTCATACAATAATATAGAAACTGGAGAAGTGATATCACTGGAGAAGTTATCACTGCTTTATCACCTCTTTATCATGCCTTAGTGCATCTCCCTCAAGGTCTAAGTGTCTCTCCCAGTGGTTTCATGATTAGGTTAGAGAACTCACTGTAAAGACGAGCCCCAGACCTTTAGTGCAACAATGAGAAGGTGTTTATTCTTGTCACTTATTTTTCAGCCGACACATTATCTAAGCTATATTTAAAGGGATAGTAATACTTCGTTTTAACTTTATTTTATTTTGTAGGCATTAAAAAAACATGAAGAATGATATGTCTTATTTCTCAAACCTTTATGGTTTGAGAGATATTCACAAGCAAAGTTTCCCCCTCCCGCCCCTTTTGCCTACTGTAAGCCATCTCTTCTCAGATGTGGAATGCAGTCCATAGACCAGACAGATAACAGCAGGGGACAATCTTCTTTATATGAAAATAATGAAATCCCTGCCCCCTTGACAAGCTTTTCAGGTTTTTCCCTTATCTTAATTGAAGATTGTTCCTCTCTGCAGTCTACCTGGGCACCTCCCTTCTGCTGTGGCTGAGCAGTGTTACATCAGTAAAAGGGAGGGGGACACTTTGTCATTGAATTACTCTGGAACTACAACTCTGACAGAATTGAAATAACACTCTCCAAAGTCCAAATACTATGATGATTACTATCCCTTTAAGTCAAATCCCAAATAATGCAGTGAAGAATTAGCTTCCTTTGTGGGACAGTGTCAAAAGGTTTACTAAAACCCATATGAGCTATATCTGTGGATCCACCCTGGATTATCACATTAGTTACATAGACAAAAATGTAAACAAGATTTGAGTGATGTGATCTTTGTGTAGAAGCAATACATAAAAGAGCTCTCCTGCCTTAAAGGGGCACTAATGTCCCATAAAAATATATACTTGTTTTGTAGAAGTTTAAAAAAAAAAATTATTTGGCACCAATCCTATCTCTCAAACCTTTATGGTTTGAGAGATATTGGCTTCTAAAGTCTCCCCCTCCCTCCCGTTCTCCTGACAGCAGCGTCTAGCTGACAGCAGGAGATCCCGGTCCGTGGACCAGCCTGCGGCTCTGCAACAGAGCAAAAAATTGCGTTATTTAAAAAGAATTACTTTGTTGGAAAGGTCTACAAAGTGTGCCTGGTTTGTAATAAATAACATGATTTCAGTTCTGCTGAAGAGCAGCCTCGAGACGCACAACTCAAATCTCCTGCTGTCGGCTTTACAGCTGACAGCAGGAGAGAGGGAACTTTAGTGGCTATTATCTCTCAAACCATAAAGCACGGGTGCCAAATGATTCATTTTTAAAACCTCTACAAAGCAAGAATGATATTTTTCTTTTATGGGACATTACTGTCCCTTTAAAAGGATTAGAAGACTAATTGAAAATAAATAGGAATCTGTATTTGTCTCCTGTGGTTCAGATGGTTTGCCCCAGAATTGCTCCACTTCTCATTTAGACTTGAAGCCCTATTTGACATCTGTATGTCAGGTAGCTGGAGACCTCTCTATCATTCAAAAGCTTAAAGGGATGGTATTGGATCAATTATATAAAATGTCATCTTGTAGCTATTAAAAAAATAAATCAAACGATGCCAGTCCCATCTCTAAAACCTTTAAGTTTAAGGATAATCGCAGCTAAAGTTCTCTCCTTTCTTTTACGTCAGTGCTCTATCTGACAGAGGCAGATCCTGGTCCCGGGACCGGCAGAGGCTTTTCAGCAGTGCCGTAATAGCGATATTTAAAAATAAATACTTCATTGGAATGGTCTACACCTTGTAGATGCTTCCACACCCACAAATTCTTAGCGCTATTTCCAACAGACACAATTTCCTATTGTACAGTATCTTGATCTGTAATAAAGCAAGAGAACCTGTTTGAGTCCTCAAAAGTCCTCCTCAGCAGTGCCGCTTATTTCTTCAAAAAAGACTCCAGTTTTGGCCTTTACTTCTTGTATGCAGTTCTACCCAAAAAAAAGAAAAAGCGCACACAATCTGGGTGTAGACTGTTAACAAATCGTTTTCCTACTTCTGGACCCTTCACCGAGTGGGCTCGTTTCTATTCTCACCTCCTCCACCGTGGATATCACCTCACATATACAAGGTGTTTTAACTCACCTTTACCAGAGGCAGTCCAGCCTCTTGGTGTGATCGCCTTCACTGGATAACCCCCAGTGGCGGTGCCTTTGCGTCCAACTCCTTCCTTTTCACTTCTTCCAGTTCTCCCGGCCTTCTTCTTAACCTTAGGTGTAGTTGTTTCTCTGTCCTCTAACTAGGACTTCACTACCCAAGTATAATCTAAGGAGCCTAGCTGGAAAGATTCCTTCCTCCCAATATAATCTCAGGAGTTGAGCTGGAAAAAAATGCCCAGGCTTTGACAAATTAAACTATTTATTATAAAAAATAATAAAATATATCTGCACAGATACAAAGAACATAATCCTAAAAACAAACACTATCTCATTAAACAGCCCAACGCGTTTCCCAGCTTACGCTGCTTCGTCAGGGGTCTTACGTGTCAAAGCCTGGGCATATTTTTCCAGCTCAACTCCTGAGATTATATTGGGAGGAAGGAATCTTTCCAGCTAGGCTCCTTAGATTATACTTGGGTAGTGAAGTCCTAGTTAGAGGACAGAGAAACAACTACACCTAAGGTTAAGAAGGAGGCCGGGAGAACTGGAAGAAGTGAAAAGGAAGGAGTTGGACGCAAAGGCACCACCACTGGGGGTTATCCAGTGAAGGCGATCACACCAAGAGGCTGGACTGCCTCTGGTAAAGGTGAGTTAAAGCACCTTGTATATGTGAGGTGATATCCACGGTGGAGGAGGTGAGAATAGAAATGAGCCCACTCGGTGAAGGGTCCAGAAGTAGGAAAACGATTTGTTAACAGTCTACACCCAGATTGTGTGCGCTTTTTTTTGGGTGGAACCTTGTAGATGCTCCAATTAAGTATTTATTTTTAAATATCGCTATTTCAGCTCTGCTGAAGAGCCTCCGCCAGTCCCGGGACCAGGATCTGCCTCTGTCAGCTAGAGCACTGACGTATGAGAAAGGGGAGAACTTTAGCTGAGATTATCTCTCAAACCATAAAGGTTTGAGAGATGAGACTGGCATTGTTTGATTTATTTTTTTTAATAGCTACAATATGATATTTTGTATAATTGATGCAATACTATCCCTTTAAGTGAAACATTGTTAAAGTGTAACTATCACTTCAAGGCAAGAAGAGTATGCTAATAAGTTCTGTTTGAACATCAGAAATTTTGCCAGTGTGAGGGCTTTGACAAGAATTTTTCATTGCACAAGACGAGGTAATATTGACCCAGGACAAAAATGAATGAGCATAAAGTTACCCACTGTGCCACCAATGAATGAATTGGTTTACTTATATTACAGCACAAGTGAACACAGTGCTATGCAATTGAAATAAAGTTTATTTTCTCAAAAACTATTTAACATATAGTAGCAAAACATATATGTAGTTTTTAATTCTTTATAAGATTAACTAATTGTACCTTAGTGTGGTTCACTTTCATTCAACAATGGCAGGGGGCAGATCTGATACAATCAAAACGATTACAAAATAACCATCCTTATAAAACTGTTAAGGAATTTCTTATGTAATTGCCTCTCTGTCTGGGTTCTTCATTCTTGCCCTTCATTACCACCATCTTGAAGTAAAGATGTTTGAATATCAATGAATAGTGGGGTTTTTTTTAACTAAATCTTGGTTTCTTAGAAGCACGCTTAAGGGAATAAAGTATCTGAAACAAGAGGACTTAATTCAAAGTCTCATTGTGACAAGAATAATGCTTCATTGTATCCAAGAACAAATGTTTCCTATTCAGTGACCTTAAGCACATAATGAATAAATGATACTGTTACATACAGGTATTCATTGTACTGATACCAGATTTAATAGTCTGTTGTGTTTTTGGGTGGTGATGATGTTGTGCTATGACACTTTAAGAATGAGACCTTGATTTTGTTGTTAAATTTTATCCTCACATAAGTTTGATATGATTGTTAGAGAATGAGATATGTATAAATTCCCATGAGATTTAATAGACCTGTCTTTTAAGCAAAGTAAACTGATCCATTTCTGTCTGACTAAGCACTTGCAGTTATGTTTCAAAAAATAGTTCCTTTGTCTTGCAAGTTTATGGAACTCTAATAATTACTAGCTGTATTTCATCAGTTTGGCAGAGTAATGAATTGTTATATAATACATTCACGAAGCACACATACAGGTATTTTATTTTCTATATGACACACAGCTCACTGTGTATTTTGTAGGATATCCACTATCATGATTACACTTTCAGGCCCATGAAATGGCATAGTCAGATCCCTGGAAGCATGGCTTTACAACAGGAAGATTTTGCCAAACAAATCTAGTTTAATTTTTTGATTAGAGAACAATAGTAGAGCAGTAGCTGCCTCTTTGGTTGTTAATAAAGCATTAGATTCTGTACCACACAGGACGTTTATTCATAAGATGCATAGCTTAGGGCTGCACTCAAAGGTAGGTGATGGGATAAATAATTGTCTCAACTACAGGAAACAGCTTGTCATAATCAATGGATTTCATTAAGAGGAAGGACAGTTACTAGCGGTATGCCACAGTGGTCCGTGCCAGTGTCTGTTCTCTTCAATCTTAACTGGTGATACTAGTGGTATTTAAGATATGGTATAAATCTGCACACTCCAGGAGGGATAAACCAAACATAAAATGATTTAGGAATTGGAAGAATGGACAAGAGAATGCAATCAAATTTTAATGCTGAAAAGTGCAATAAAAGTAATTTAGAACACAGAAACCCAAAGGTTGAATACAGACTTATTGTTAATTTGCAGACAAAAAAGTGGAAAGGGACTTGAAAGTTATTTCAGGTTACTTGAAGATAGGCAAGCAATGCAGTAAAGCTGTGGGGAAAGCACATTGTTTTCTTGGTTGTATTGGAAGAGGCATTAGCTGCAAGAAGAGAAAGGTAGTAATGACACTATATATCACTGGTAAAACTTCATCTGAAGTAATGTGTATAGTTCTAAAGACCATATTTCTGTAATGATATTAATAACTTGGAGGCAGTTCAAAGATGAGCCATTAAATATTGCAGGGTCTTCATACCGCAGGGCACCAAGAGGAGAGACTTAAAGAACTTCATATTTATAACATGGTTGAAAAGGGGTGATATGATATAAACCTTTATAGGGATGGGAGAAAAGTCAGAGAAAATTCCCGTTGGGCTTCTTTTGCAAAAACAAACATTTTCTCGCTTTTTCATGAAGGTTTTCACCCATAGACAATACATAAAATGTTCTCCTTTTTTGCACACTGACAATAAATTTCCCAACAAAACTTTGCCATTTTTCCTATAAATTTCCCAACACAAAATTCCTCCTTCTGAGGTCTGAAGTGGAGAAATACATAGATTAAAGTCAAATTTTTGGGTCCTACAGCAACATATGCCTTGAAAAAATTGTTAGCAGGTAGAGTGCCTTTGTCTTTTGCTCACAACATTGACTTCCTGCTGAAGTAACATTGGCACAACCATCCTTGAAAAATAACTGTTGCTTGGGATATTCCAGAAGGGTGCAACACATGACAACAGTTTTTTAAAGCCTCTGTTTTCAAAAAAAAGTAACACGGAATCATGTCAACCACCAACATTTTGTCAAGGTTACTATTACATAGGCATACTTTTGAATTATTTTTCTGCAGGATTTGACTTCTTTCTAAGAACTTAGTAATTGTGGGATGTGTGGGTCTCTCCAGAGTTTATTGCTTGTGGACAAAGGTCACTAAGACTGATGGGTCTAAGCTAGGGGCGAGGATGCGTGACAAAGTGTATGGGAGGATTGTCGATGAAAGGTAATTAGGACCCAAAATCCTACATAGTCTCTCTCCCACCACCTGTCCCCAATTAGCACACTCAGAACCCTGTAAGTCCCAGGTTGCATGGATTACAGGCAGAACTGAATTTCATTTGCTGTGCTCATGAAGTGCAGAGCAGTGCAAAACAGCAGGGTTTGAAAAGGTTGATTAAGTGCACTTTTTTTGTTAGTTTAGTACCTTGAAGTACAAAGGGACACTGCTACAAGTAAAGTTAGTGCTCAGACTGAGCTAGGTTTTTGTTTGTAGTGTTGTTTTCACTTTGTTCTGTAACCACTTCCTGCTTATTGTGTTTGTTTGATGCAATGTCAAAATAAACCTGCACATATTTTTAAGAACTGTGGACTGTGTGTGATATCCTAGAAGACTGTGCATCCAGCAGCATTCCGCTTATGGGTTATCACACTCCTTTCTTCCTTCCTGTCCCCCAGAGTCCCCCAGACTCCCCTAATACAGAGAACATATTTCCTGCCTACAAGACTCCCTAAACTAAGCTTCAACTCCACTTTATTAGCCTGTCTTCTCTAGCATAAAAATGTGCTGCTTTCTCTTCCTTTAAGAAACACAGACTGGCATGCTTTGGGAATGTGCCACCCATTTATATGCCTGAAGGAAATGTAGAGAAAACTGACATGTGGTGGGGAGAAATTGAATACAATGCAAAGAGCTATACAAAAAAAAGTGGGAAAACTGCACTTTTCATGAAAAATTTCCCTCTTGGCAAAAATTGCCATTTTTCTCCCGTTTCTATATTGAGGAGAAAACA
Organism: Rhinophrynus dorsalis; assembly: GCA_037306005.1. Classification (NCBI taxonomy): domain Eukaryota; kingdom Metazoa; phylum Chordata; class Amphibia; order Anura; family Rhinophrynidae; genus Rhinophrynus; species Rhinophrynus dorsalis. The sequence continues at coordinate 67,459,377 of CM074718.1, read as the reverse complement.
TTCGCCCATGCCTACTTTAAATATATTAAGGATTTAATATAGTTCAGGAGGGAAGCATTTTTAGAAAAAAGAGAAATAATAGAAAAAGAAAAAGGCAGATCTAAAGTTAGAGGGTGGAATCTAGAAGTAACGTATGTACGTACTACTTTACAGATTCTAATACTGTTCTAATACTGTAAGAGAATTCAAAAAATGCCTGAGATAGACATTTCTAGTCTAAGAAGTAAGATTGTGTATTCGTCAAAATCTGTTTCTATGTACTTGTGATACACCCTAGGTTCAGTTGTGTGGTGAACAGGAAGTGACATCATATTTTCACCTGATCACATCTGCTTCTAGTCCATAGGTTCTGTTATATGATATACTGCAGAATTAAGGAAGACGGAACACCTCCTAAATTTTCAAGAAATAACATCTTCAGTCAGTCCAGGATCATGTCTGTGGGATGGGGGTGCAATCCATGGGAGGAGGCAATGTTATTATTATTAGGATGAGTTTGTTTTAATTGCCAAAGTAATCTTGAGAATATGAATGGGAAGAACATTTAATATACACATTAAATTCAATTGCAAAAAAATGTTTGCTAAAGCCACAGTTAAGTTCTTAGATTAATGCACAAAAGCTGGGAAATGCAGTTTACATTCTTGTAACACTCAACTGTGTTCTTTGCTGATGGCATCAGACATGACATCGCAAATGACCTTATCAATGGCATCACTTGTGACATCATAAATATTCATACATCAGAAACTATGTCATGAGTGACACTGATGTGATGTGTGATGTCATGTCTGATGTCATCAGCAAAACACATAGGGGTGTGGAATTAAGCTGGAAGAATGTAACGTGTATTTCCCGACTATTGTATTTTTCAGTGAGAACTTAACTTTGACTTTAACAAAAGTATTTGCCTTTGAATATGCATAGAATTTTAATTTGCTTAAATTGGTGCAGTTGGTTTGCTCCAGAACTGTATCACTTTTTTTTTAATGAGGTGCAATTCTGGAGTAAGCCATCTGAAACACTGGAATCAAATAAAAATGTCCTATTGCTTCAAATGGGGCTTTTAGCCCATTGAATCGTAGCGAGATCTCCCAGTACAACAGAGTAGGTTGGGTCTGTGACTACCAGTGAGTACTGAGAGATGGCAACACTTCAGAGGCCAATTCCATCAGTTGTAAGTAGATGGCAGCCTACCATACCCCAAATAAGCCTACCTACAGTAACATGTTCTCTACTAAGTATGTACATCATTGCATTCTGGACATAGATGCACTTTCCTTTAACTTCACACTTGAAAATCTTTGGTTCTTCTGTTCTGATATACTAGGCTTAAAACCAGCACACAGTGCTCATCAGGACTCTTCTATCTGCCAATTTTGGGCAGAGACAAATTTATCTTGCAGGGTGACGGGACCTGGAATCCAATTTGTCAGATAAATTTGCTGCTGCGATCAAAAGTTATAACAATGTCAAGTAACACAGAACATTTTTTTCAGGCTCAGCTATATGCATACAGACAGAAGATAATTGGAGTTGTAGTCCAATAACATTTGAGAAGCTATGCAGAGGTTATACATAACAATACTAAGAATTTGGCCCTCTGGGATTTTTCTACAATTACATTGGGCCACATATACAAAGGAAATGTTGAGCACTTCTGCAAACTGCCAAACCTGCCACATCATAGAAAACCAATAACCATTGATATTTATTTCAATGGGGCGTCTAACCAAGTAAATAAAACAGATGTCATCAATTCATAGCAGAGCACTCAAGGTAATAAAAGCCCCCTTTAGTTCAGAGGGAATTGAATTGCTTTAATCTTGCATTTACTGGTTTACTCTTGCATTTGCCATATTCATATGTATACTGTGGTCTAAGAACCCAGCTGTTTACATGTTTGCATTAAAGACACAAATGGACAAATTACAGGTCAAACCAACATTGCTGGGGTCCATAGAAGAAAACAGAAATTACCTTAACCCTTTGAGTGCCAGAGGGGCATACAACACATTGCCTCTCTGGCACTCAAAGGGTTAAATGGATAGTAATGTTTCACAATAAAAGCAGCTCCAATTAATCTTCATAGTATTTGGGCTGTGGAGAGTGTTATTTCAATGTGGTCAGAGTTGTAGTTCAAGAGTAATTGAGCTACAATTTTACTGATGTAACACTGCTAACCTCAGAGCAGCAAGACTGTCTTGATGGATCACAGAGAGTGACAATCTTCAGTGAGCATAAGGGAAAACCAGAAATACCTGTCAAGCGGGGCAGGGTTTCCCTTATGCTCACAGTAAGAAGATTGTCCCTTGCTGTGATCTGTCTGGTCCCAGGACCAGATTCCACATCTGAGGGGAGGCAGCTTACACTAGGTAAAATGGGAGGGAGAGGGTTACTTTATCATTCAATTATTCTTGAAATACAACTCTGACAGTACTGAATTAACACTTTCCATGGCCCAAATACTATGAAGATTAATTGGAGTTGATGTTTTTGTGAAACATTACTATCCCTTTAATTTAAAAGGGGCTTTTAGCCCCTTGAATAGCAGCAAAGTACCCAGTGCAGTGTTTATCTATGAGTTGAAGCCCTTCTCCATCTAAGTGATTAACCCCTTAAGGACCATTGACGTGGCAGGACCGTCACGCTGGTCCGGCACTTAAGGACCAGCGTGACGGTCCTGGCACATCACATACTTTTACTCACCGCTCACAGATATTCAATTGGATTCAGGTCTGGGCTCTGGCTGGGCCATTCCAAAACATTAATCTTCTTCTGGTGAAGCCATGCTTTTGTGGATTTGGATGTGTGCTTTGGGTCGTTGTCGTGCTGAAAGGTGAACTTCCTCTTCATCTTCAGCTAACGGACGCCTGAAGGTGTTCCTCATTGCATTTAGTAGAGACTATGTTAGGATACTGTTCTAAGCATGCTAATGTAATTCCCCCACTGTGTATCTTTGTTGTAAGAATAAACAGGCATGTGCTTCATTCTTTTCTGTAATAACTATATTACTTGAAGGATCTCATAGATTCCTGCATGACTAAAGCTGGCATGCAGTGCAGTGTGCATACTTTAGGACCAGTATAATGTGCACTGATTTTCATACTGTAGATTTCATAAACTGAAGGATTCCTGAGGGGCTACTACTACAGGTGGCTAGATTTTGTAATGGGACTAGCGGTAGGTGTCAGTGGTGCTGTACTTCAAACTCATAGCTAGGGTTGTGATTGTTGATAACCTTGGTTGCTGCTTAGTCAACAAAAGTGATTGTGACTGGGTGAAGGTTGTACTTGGATACAGTGATTCTGATGATGATGACCAAGATTATTGTGTATTTGTAGGCATATTTACTAGTTTCAAGTCAGACTTTCCAGTTGATCTCTCAAAACAGTAATTTTGCTCTTTTTCAGTGGTGGAAGATGAAACCTTTTCCTTTTAGCTATTTTTTGGCCACATAATAACTGATCTCACTCCATCTGTATCATAATTAATATCATCCTATATAATAATTCGCTAAATCGTGTGTAACACCGCAACATGCGCAGTAGACACTGCTGCGCGTGCTGCAGTCATGCGCAGTAGAGACTGCCCGCGCCGCTGCTGATACAGAGCTGGGCGCTTCGCGACCGGGTGGCTGTGACACTGTGGCCCGTGTAATGGGCTGTTCAACTAGTATTAAATAATTAGGTCATCAGCCTCAGCACCATCCACTTCCACCCCACTACTTTCAAGTCTGATTTTTTTTTTTTTTTTTAATAGGAGATTTATAGAATGGTGACCACTAGTTTGTGGCAGGGTGTTACTGTCACTGTCTGATGCAGCTGTTGGTCTAACTGCTGTGGCAACAACACTAGAATGAAACTCAGTGTCATATTTAGTGTTGTTAAAAGGTTCAACACTACTAGTGGTGGGGGTGGTAGAAATATTCCTATCACTTTTACAAACAGGCTACTTGGGAAGATGAGAATCATCATCATTTAATGCACAAGTTGTACCAACTGTGGTTTAAGTCAGTTTTTGTAGTACAACTCTACTACCACTAATGCTGTCATGCATGTCTTATACCCTTTTCCCCCCTCCACTAATAAGTTTCACGGACATGATAGAAGTGTTGATGTTTACAGTAAAGTGCACAACAGATATGTTAGCACTTAATGTTATTTCTATATGAAAATGATATATGTCTTTGCCACTAGTATCTGTTGCCTGTTTTTCCTGTCCCTCTTACCTATTGAACAAAGTTTTTTTGTTTTCTTTTTTAACTGTCCTTGTCTATATACAAATAAATCACCCCAACATTCCCTGAAACCCTTCTTTGCTTGCGTGTATCTACATATAATTAGTATCAAAATTTCAGCAGAAACTTTCTCTCTTGGTTGCATAGTTAATTTTTACAGTACAATACAGGATAAGGACAGATCTGCTAGTGTCAGAATCAGCAGCTTGTAATAAAGCATAAAGCTTGCCATGCACTAGTTGGTGCAGGCATGCAGCACTGCCATAATGCAGTATACGCTTGTTGACTTTTTGACCATGTAATAATCCATAGTGAGAATCCAGGGTGAAGCATCAGATATTGCTCACCTGGATTTTAGGAAAATCTTTGACACAGTCCCATACAGGAAACTAATTCATAAATAAATGGAGATAATTAGATTAGGTGTTGGCTGAAGAAAATAAGTGATGGAGTATCATAGACAAAATAGAATGCATTCAGAGGAAGACATTACAAAAGGAGTGCTTCAGGCACAGAGACATAGATTTTGATAGCAGAAAACAATCATCTGGCCCATCCAGTCTGTTTGTTTCCCTATCGAATAAAATACAGTTTTACATATTTCTCAACATAGTCTTATGTCTGCCCCAGACATTTTTAATTCCCTATCATTATTTGTACCTACAACCTCTGCTGGGAGGCTGCTCCATTAGTATCAATCTTTCTGTAAATTATTGTAGTACTTACACACATACCCTCCAACTTTAGATCATGACCACTTGTTCTAATATTCCTTTCTTGAAAATGCTTGTCTCCTGAACCATATTAAATCCTTTAAAGGGTTAGTAATGCTTCCTTCACATTTCAGCTAGGATCCCTCCGTATAATGTGTACTTTTGGTCCATGATTTTCCCATGCCGACATTGCTATTTTTCCTATGATATTATATCATAAGTTGTCCTCCTTCCGCCTGTTATGCTGATGTTGGTCTTCATTGATTGGATCTGAAGGAGGATTGCAACAAGGGACAATCTTCATTTAGTAATAGGGAAAACGCTTCCCTCCCTTGTCAAGGACGGGAAGGTTTTCCTTATACTGGATAAAGGAAGCTTGTCCCTCATTGTGATCTGTCCAGTCAAGATCTGAGGGGAGGTGACTTCTGTCACTGTAAAGGGGCGGGCAGACAATAATATAATATCATCAGAAATATAGCAATGTCGGCATTAGGAAGATAACAGAGCGAAAGTCCACATTATACAGAGGGATCCTAGCTTCAATGTTAAGGAAACATTACTAACCCTTTAAGATATTTAACGGATTAGTATTGAGCCTTACCTTTTAACCCCTTGAGGACCTGAGGGTTGTGCAATGCAATGCAAAGCAATGCATTACACATCCCTCTCGTCCTCAAGTGGTTAACGGGGCACTTTCTTTAGAAACGAATAGTTAAGCTGAGTTGTATTAATGCTCAATAAAGAAAAAAAAAACCTACAAAGGGCAACTTTGTAGTGGTAGATAATGTGCAACAAGGCAGCTTTAAATGTTTCTTGACATATTGACCTTAATCATTGTTTTTTTTTGTACACTTCTTCAGAATTTGCCCTTTGTTTAACCCCTTAAGAACCATTGACATACCCGGACCATCACACTGGTCCGGCACTTAAGGACCAGTGATGGTCCTGGTACGTCACGTACTTTTACTCACCGCGCTCCTGCAGTAATACTGGGGACTGAATTGATCGCTCCAAGACCGGAGCGATCTCTTTCAGTCCCTCTTTCGGAGTATTGGCACACGTGATCAATCACGTGGGGCGGCACGTCGAACTTTCCTATCTGGTCCTTAAAGGACCACACACCCTTGGACCTCTAGTCCTTAAGGGGTTAACATAATAAGTGTGTGTCATACTTTATTTTGCTTTGGTGTCAGCTGCATATTGTCTAACAGAGTGCAGTATTCATTGTAGACTGCAAGTTTGACTCTGTGATTGAGTTTGGCGTGGACTTAGCAGCAGTTTACCTGCATAGGAGTAGGGATACGTGACATCTTTCACCTCAAATTCAAAGCAGGCAAAAAATGGCACTTCCCGCTAAGTGGGAAATTTCCAGCGAAAAGTGCTGATTTTCCATCTAGTTCATTGTATTGAATTCAATGGTAAGACTGAATTTACCCCATGTGTAAAGTTTTCCCTTCTTTTCCTGCAGGGATAATATAAAAGGGTAGTCAGGTTCCCACAGCATGTAATTCTGTATTTGTGAGAGATAAGAAAAAAACATATTTTTTATTTAGTTAAGACAGAGAAAGTAAACCTTCAGGGTGGTTTAGGAAGTCTTTTCTGGGTGGGCAATTTGTTCTCAGTGTTAGGGGGAGCCCTGGGTACTCAGTGGGAGTTAGGAGGTCAAAACGGATATTTACCCAAATACACCAAATACTTTTTTGACTGAGACAGGCAAGTTCCTTCCTGAGCTGGCTGTTCTCTGTTTTGCTGGAGTCTGGGCGTGTGTGTGTGTGAAGGGAGAAAGGAGATTTACCCCAAATACCCCAAAATCTTGCGTGACTAAGAAGAGACTGTCAGGTGTTCCAAGTTCCTTCCTGAGCTGGCTGAGCCTCTGTTACTGACTGAATATTTATCAGATTAAACATTGAGTAGACAGACACGTTCACCGACTCCTTCAACAGCCAGAAGAAGAGGGGCCAGCATATTTAGTAAGGTATATCATCATCATCAGCACTGTAAAAAATATAATACTACAGACTGCAGTGACATTGAGAGAGAGAGAAAAAGCAAGAAAACAGCAGCTGAAATGCTCAAGACATTAGCTAGATGCTAAGGGGAGAAAAAGCAGTTGCTCAGGGAGTATTTTTTATGTAGACAGTGATAAGGACAGTTAATAAAAAAAATAGGTTGATTGATAGGTGACAGAGACAGGGACTCTAAAGTGAGCAGACAGACACTAGATTTTTGTAAAGGACAAGATATCACACACAGAATTGATTCTCTTGTGTACTTAATTGTTAATATGCGTACTATTTTAATAATGTCCAGCAGACTTACTAAGGACAGGAGTAGGAGGAAAGGAATAGATGCAGTGCAAGGATGTGGGGGCTGTTTGTGAAAGTGACATAAGAAGTTTTTCCACCACCACCAGCAGTATTAATAAACCATTTAAAAACACTGAAGACAACAAGTCATATTCTAGTGTTAACGGTGGAGCAGTACAGCTAACTGCTGAGTCTGACAGTGAGACTAACAAGTACAACACCTGATCTGAAAGTAATAGCGAAAGGTCTGAAACTCTCTCTAAGGGGGAAAGTAAAAATAAATTGTTTGAGACTTCAAAAAGCCTAGCGGAAGAAAAAAGTAGTAAGAATCGGCTGGCAACGCTGAGGACAAACTAATTATTGATGATGACAATCTAGAAAATATTACTCCAGCATCCTCCTCTTCTTCATAGATAGATAAAGTTGAGACTTGAGAGTAAGAGAGCGATGATGACATAGCCATAGAATTAGCTGAAAAGGAGCACTGTGCCTGTTTATAAAGTGTTTGAGAAATCAATTGGAAAGTCTGACTCTGGACAAGTAAAGATGCCTAAAAATACACAATCTTCCAGTCAGTCATCGTTAGCATCAACGCCACTTCCAAGTCCAGTCTCCACCCATCCACACACTATTGTTGAGTAATAATCAGCAATAATCAGCAACACAGGCCATCAACATCCACAACCCTAGCTATGAAGAGTGCTTCTGCTGCTGTTGGAAGTGCAGTAGGCTTGTGCAAATCAGCTCAGCAAATTTCGGAATTCGTCAAATTTGGGGTTATTCAGTGATATTCGGGCCGTCCGAAAGTCAAGGGTCGTTCGCCCCCCAAAAAATCCGAATCCGAGCAGCTTAGGTTCAAATGTCGTATAAAATTTGGAAATCCAGGGAATACTACCAGCACAAGATTACTTTCCCTCCATAATTTCCCTCCATGTCTCTAGTCCAATTAGCTTCTCCGTTTCATGTGCTACTTTCCCGCTTTGTCTCTATATCAATTAGCTTCTTCGTTTCATGATGGTGGTTGGACTAATGACACAGACACCGTCCCAGACAGCCTGCATTTCCTCTTAGTGCTTTGTTGGAGCTCAGAAGAAGCAGGAGATATTAAAGAGTGTCCAGTGGTTGTGTAGCCAGGCAGGTAGCAGGCATAGGCAGGCAGCCAGCATTAGTGCCAGTTATTGCCACTGCGAGGGAGAGTCATCTTTGTTCCTGTGCAAAATATTAAAAATATTAGGGATTTGTTTGAATAATTTTCAGAGTGACACATCAGCCAGTCTGACAGTTGTGTATGTGTAGGCAGGCAGGGTGCGTTATTGCCACCGCAAGGGAGAGTCACCTGTGTTCCTTTTCAAAAAAAATATAAAAAATATTAGCAATTTGAATAATTTTCAGAGTGACACATCAACCAGTCTGACAGTTGTGAATGTGTAGGCAGGCAGGGCACCTTATTGCCACCGCAAGGGACAGTCATTTTTCCTGTTCAAAAAAATATTAAAAATATTGGGAATTTGAATAATTTTCAGAGTGACACATCAGCCAGTCTGACAGTTGTGTAGGCAGGCAGGGTGCCTTATTGCCATTTCAAGGGAGAGTCACCTTTGTTCCTGTGTTAAATATTAAAAATAATATTAGGAATTTGTTTGAATAATTTTCAGAGAAACACAGCCAATCTCACTATTCTGTAGGAACTGGGAGGCCTAGTACATTATTGCCATTGCAAGGGAGAGTCACCTTTGTTCCTGTATTAAATATTAAAGATAATATTAGGAATTTGAATAATTTTCAGAGTGACAAAGCCAATCTCACAGTTGCGTAGGGACTAGGAGGCCTAGTACCTTATTGCCATCGCAAGGGAGAGTCACCTTTGTTCCTGTATTAAATGCTAAAAATAATATTAGGAATTTGTTTGAATCATTTTCAGAGTGACATAGCCAATCTCACAGTTGTGTAGGGACTGGGAGGCTTAGTACCTTATTGCCATCGCAAGGGAGAGTCACCTTTGTTCCTGTGTTAAATATTAAAAATAATATTAGGAATTTGTTTGAATAATTTTCAATGTGACACATCAGCCAGTCTGACAATTGTGTATGTGTAGGAAGGCAGGGTGTCTTATTGCCACCACAAGGGAGAGTCACCTGTGTTCCTTTTCAAAAAAATATATAAAATATTAGCAATTTGTTTCAATAATTTTCAGTGATGATCAGCCAGTCTGACAGTTGTTTATTTGTAGGCAGGCATTTTTTTTCTATATTTTTGTTGTATTTTTAAAGCATTTTAAATTCAACGAATAATTCAGACTGTCGCTGAATTTCATCCGAGTCGAACAGGTCTGGTCCCAATGTCAAATCCTCAGAATGAGGAAAAAAAAATTGTCCGAAAATGTTTGTCATGCACAAGTCTACAGTGCAGCATCTTTGACACCTACAAGTAGTAGAATTGCAACATCTAGCCCCACTAGTAGTAGTAGCCCCTCAGTAAACCCCTCAGTCTATGAAGTGTACAGTATGCAAATACATGCTTGATCCAAAAGCTGTCTGTGTAAGAAGCATGTGAGCAGGATAACACCTAGGCACATCATCATTAAGATCCCACCTGAAGCACAACCACTGGTCTGATTGAGAGGTGCCACTACTAGCAGCAGTAGAAGTAATCTTAAAAGTTAATGGGGCTCTGAGGCACATAATAGTAGTGCTGTAGATGTGTCAGGGAGTGTGGCATGATTTAATTCATTTACACCAACATCCATTGGCTCCTGCTACTGTTCTGCAAATACAAAACATAGATGAGTGTGACTGAGTTTGTTGTTTGTTGCACCCTGCTGGCATATCCGAAGCAGCAGTTATTTTTCAATTATGGCTGCATCAAAGTTACACAATCCGGTGGTTTATATTGTGGGCAAATGACAAAGGGACTCAGCTGGCTAACAATTATTTCAAGTAAAAAAGAAATAATGCACAGGAGGAACGAGACTAACTGTAGTAGCTAAAATATCAGCTGAGCTATCACACACACACACGCACAGTTGTTCAGATGTTCATGAATTTCTGAAAAAATAGTAAATAAAGTGGTGACTAAGTGGTGGATGCTACAGGGCAGATGAGGGATACAGGAACCCCTATACAAGCCAAAGATAGGACTAGAGATAAAATGGGAGTTGCAATAAGATGGGGTAAAGCAATATTTTTTTTTATTATGTTACAAAGATTTATAATCCATTATCTATTATTCAAGGTTACCTCAACAAGATTGATTGGCCTAAGAGAAGGTTCTGTATAAAGATTATTAGATTGTATTTTATTGTATTTGTATTGAGTTTTATGTATTTGTTATAGTAGTTTCTCCTGATTAATCTGTTTTGTCTTAGTGGTTTCTCCTGATTAATTTGATTGGAGGTGTGGTGTATAAAAACCCTATCATGACCTTTTGAGCAATCAAAATACACATTAAACAACAATCCTGAGTAAGGAGAATACATAGGCCCCGAAATGAGTTGATTATCAGTATTCCTTTATTATTAGTGGTTTTTATTTGTTTTATTCATCTTTGTAGTTATAATAATTTTCTGGGGTTTAATAAATCCATTCTTTTAATATTGCATCTTGTATAAGGTTGGGACTAACACACAAATAACTTCAAAGACTGGACTGCATTACATTTCCTGATGGCTTAACTCCAAGAAGAGAGTCTGTAAGTGCAAAAAAGTGATATTTTAAATTCTACGAAACACAAATCAATCTTGTAAGCACAATGCACTTTGGGTGAGAATAGTAGGATTTGTAATTCATTCATCCCACCTGGAATAGTGTTACCAACATTCTTGGATTACATTCACTTGCCCATAGGCACTATTTTGATTGACCCCCATCTCATTGCATCTCACATTTTATCGCTAGTCCTATATTTGGCTTGTAAAGGGGTTCCTGTATCCCTCATCTCCCCTGTAGCATCCAACTCTTAGTCACCACTTTATTTTATATTTTGTTTCTCCAAATCATGAACATCTGAACAACTTCTCATCAGATATTTTAGCTACTACACTTGGGGCCCTAGGTTCAAAGGGATAATGACAAAATAATGTCATATGATATACAAAGATAAACAACTGTATGCATGAATGACATATTTTCTATAGAAGATACAACAAAAAAACAGTACTTTCTGTCATGTACGAAACAACTATAGAATTTCTGGGCAAAGGCGTGGGGCAAGGGCATAGCTAAACTATTGTCCAGCGTCATATAAGGTAGAGAAAATTTGTGTATACAATGGCAAAAAAATGTGCAAATGACAGAATTTGTATGTTGAGAAAAAAAATGGAGGAAGTCTGAAGTTCTGAATGTGAGAAACCTATAATAATTGAAGGAAATTGAAGGTTTTGTACCGCTCACATGGTAGCTTCCTGAAGACTTTGTCTAATAATGTTCCATCAGCAGGCTCTACGGGGTAAACTACCTATTGTCTAGGCAAGATGATGATAGGGTTTTCATACATTGAGTGTCCGTTCCTTTAATTTTATTTTATTTGCTTAAGCTCATTTGTATTTGTATTAATTTCATACTGTACATATGTCTGATTTTTTCCTCTTGTTTGGAGCATATTCTTACAGTGAGGGAAAAATTATTTGATCCCCTGCTGAGTTTATACGTTTGCCCACTGACAAAGAAATGAGCAGTATATAATTTTAATGGTAGGTTTATTTGAACAGTGAGAGACAGAATAACAACAAAAAAATCCAGAAAAACTTATTTCAAAAAAGTTATAAATTGATTGCATTTTACTGAGTGAAAGAAGTATTTGACCCCCTATCAATTAGCAAGATTTCTGGCTCCCAGGTGTCTTTTATACAGGTAACAAGCTGGGATTAGGAGCACTCTCTTAAATGGAGTGCTTCTAATCTTAGCTTGTTACCTGTATAAAAGACACCTGTCCACAGAAGCAATCAATCAATCAGATTCCAAACACTCCACCATGGCCAAGACCAAAGAGCTGTCTAAGGATGTCAGGGACAAGATTATAGACCTAAACAAGGCTGGAATGGGCTACAAGACCATCGCCAATCAGCTTGGTGAGAAGGTGACAACAGTTAGTAAGATTATTCTCAAATGGAAGAAACACAAAATAACTGTCAATCTCCCTCGGTCTGGGCTCCATGCAAGATCTCACCTTTTGGAGTTTCAATGATCATGAGAACAGTGAGGAATCAGCCCAGAACTACACAGGAGGATCTTGTCAATGATCTCAAGTCAGCTGGGACCATAGTCACCAAGGAAACAATTAGTGACACACTACTCCGTAAAGGACCAAAATCCTGCAGCGCCCTCAAGGACCCCCTGCTCAAGAAAGCACATGTACAGGCTCATCTGAAGTTTGCCAATGAACATCTGAGTGATTCAGAAGAGAACTGGGTGAAAGTGATTTGGTCAGATGAGACCAAAATTGAGCTCTTTGGCATCAACTAAACTTGCCGTGTTTGGAGGAGGAGGAATGCTGCCTATGACCCCTACAACACCATCCCCACCGTCAAACATGGAAAGCAGGGGACAGGACAGGACAACTTCACCGCATCAAAGGGACGATGGACGGGCCATGTACCATCAAATCTTGGGTGAGAACCTCCTTCCCTCAGCCAGGGCGTTGAAAATGGGTGGTGGATGGGTATTCCAGCATGACAATAACCCAAAACACACATCCAAGGCAACAAAGGAGTGGCTCAAGAAGAAGCACATTAAGGTCCTGGAGTGGCCTAGCCAGTCTCCAGACCTTAATCCCATAGAAAATCTGTGGAGGGAGCTGAAGGTTCGAGTTGCCAAACGTCAGCCTCAAAACCTTAATGACTTGGAGAGGGTCTGCAAAGAGGAGTGGGGCAAAATCCCTCCTGAGATGTGTGCAAACCTGGTGGCCAACTACAAGAAACATCTGATCTCTGCGATTGCCAACAAGGGTTTTGCCACCAAGTACTAAGTCATGTTTTGCAAAGGGGTCAAATACTTATTTCACTCAGTAAAATGCAGATCAATTTATAACTGTTTTGAAATGTATTTTTCTGGATTTTTTTGTTTTTATTCTGTCTCTCACTGTTCAAATAAACCTACCATTAAAATTATAGACTGATCATTTCTTTGTCAGTGGGCAAATGTTTCAAATCAGCAGGGGATCAAATCATTTTTTCCCCAACTGTATTAGTATTACTTGAGCAACACTGTTGAATCTTCATTAACTTTCAAGTTGAGAATAGCCTGGGTTACATTTCGTGATTGGTGAATCACTGATTATAACTAGGGATGGGCGATAATTTTCGTCCTCAAACTAAAACCGGCGAATAATGGCGCTTCCCGCATGGTGAATAATTTCCCCAAAAAACGTAATGTTTTTCCACTTTTGTTGCCTAGCTGATACCATTGAAATCAGTGGGAAGAGAAATTGTTCCCCGCCACATGAAAGTTTTCTCTACTTTTCTACAACCATATATAAGGGTGTTAGGCTCTCTGTGTTTGTGAGAGGAGAGAGCAGAATGTTTTGAGCTAGAGAAGATAAGCAAATAAAGGGGAACGGAAACTTTTAGTCATTTAGGAGTCATTTAGGTAGGACATTTGTTCTCTGTAGTAGGGGAGTCATGGGGCACAATGGGGGAGAAGAAGGGAGGAAGGAGGTTGACCCCAAATACCCCAAAATTTTGTGTGACTGACTGGCAAGACACAGGCAGCTGAGGTCCAGTTTGCTTGCTGATTTTGCTTTCATTGTCTCTGTGCTGGGAAAATATGGGGAAAGAAGTTGTTGATTTTGTTTTTTACTTATATATATTTTTTGTGGGGACTGACTGTGATAAGATAGGGTGGACAACTTTAAAAAAAAATAGTACATAAATAATTAAACAAATAAATTATATTAGGTGACAGGCAGCTGACTGGGAGCCTGATGTGATCTCTGTGACGGAGGCAGACTTGATAGATGGCAGACGGCATTGAGAATTTTGTTGAGGGATAAGGCAAGACATCACACTCCATCAGTTATGTACTGTAGAGAGTAAAAACACACAGTAGTTGAGTAATGTCCAGCAAACACACAAAGGGAAGGGGGAGCAGTGCAGGGACATAGGGGTAAAGTGGTAGTTCAAAAACTGACTGCAGCAATGGTTGCTGCAGCATGTGCAATAAATGACGATGATCCCTCTCCTCCTGGGGTGGATGCAGTTTGTCAAGGTCCCACCAATCACACCACATCAGTCCCCCTCCACCACTACAATACACATCTGTCACATTGTAGGTTGTACTTTATTTATTCATTGCTTGATATCATCATGAATACGTGCCAGCGTCACTTATGCAGGAAGTTAGTGTTGTGGGCAAAGGACAAATGCACTCTGCATGCTAACATAATTTTCAAGGTATATGTTGATGTAGGACTCCCAACATTGACTTTCAGCAACTTATTTCTCTATTACAGCCCTCAGAAGAAGTAATATTGTGCTAGGAAATGTTGCACCATAGAAAACATAGGTGAAAATGTGTTGGAATAGGAGAAAAATGTATTGAATAGGCAAAAAATATGTTAGAGTAGGAGGAAAAATGTGTTTGAATAAGAGAAAAATGTGTTGGAATAGGAGAAAAATGTGTTGAATAGATGAAAAATTTGCTGGAATAGGTGAAAAGGAGGAAATTTTTGCATTGGAGAAAAGGAGGAAACTGATGCGAAAAAAGAGAAAAATTGTACATTTTTCGCAAAGTCATGCAGGAGATTTTTCTCCCTTTTCTCCCACCCCTAATTATGACATCACTACAATGAGTGGGATGCCGGTTCTGGTGCCCTTTTGCACTCAGAGAGTATTTAGGGGAGCACTTATGCACTGTGTAGGGATCCTGAAGAAGATTATTTAATGTAATTGAAATGTTGATCAATTACAGTAATTTCTATAACTGCTTAAGAAGTCCTGAGCATGCCTATTCTTTTTCAAATACCAACTTATATATATATATATATATATATATATATATGTGTATGTACAGTACTGTTCAAAAGTTTTAGGCATGTGTGAAATGCTGTAAAGTAAGAATGTTTTCAAAAATAGACATTTTAATAGTTTATTTTTATCAATTAACAAAATTCAAAGTGAGTGAACAGAAGAAAAACCTAAATCAAATCAATATTTGGTGTGACCACACTTTGCCTTCAAAACAGCATCAGTTCTTCTAGGTACAGTTGCAAACTTTGTTAAGGAACTTCATAGGTAAGTTGTTCCAAACATCTTGAAGAACTAACTGGAGTTATGTGGATTTAGGCAGACTCGATTGCTTCTCTCTCTTTATGTAATCCCAGACAGACTCCATGATGTTGAGATCAGGACTCTGTGGGGGCCATACCATCACTTCCTGGGCCTAGATTCACTAAAATTCTAACAGGTCTAGAAATGTCTATGCCCCCTTGCTGAGGGGCAAGTGGTAGCCAAAAATCCCTATAGATGCTGCGTGACCCTGTCTTGTTCCCCTGTGAGTGCACAACATGTATACTACATGATACATAGGTTAGGGATAATTGTGTAGTGCTTGGTGTACTATTTTTGTTTATTTTAACCTTTTGAGTGCTACAGGGGTGAGCAATGCACATCCCTATGGCACTCAATGCTGTCCATAGTGTTGAAAGACTTCTCTTTATTCACCTACTGGCCAAGTAGGGAAGCAAAGAGAATGCTGTTCAGAATTGTCGTAGCTCTCCCTGCTGTTACTCCATAGGAAAGTACAGGGATATCCCAACTGTGCCAGCCTCTGGTAGGTGCAGCTGAGACCATGGGTGTCTGGAGGGGGACATGGGGGGTGCAGTTACCCCCTCCATATAAACAAAGGGGCTGGATGGGCTGGCCTGGGGGACATATTATGACTTTACCTCCCCCGCCAGAAAAATTTCTA
The DNA here is from genome assembly GCA_037306005.1 of Rhinophrynus dorsalis. NCBI lineage: Eukaryota > Metazoa > Chordata > Amphibia > Anura > Rhinophrynidae > Rhinophrynus > Rhinophrynus dorsalis. The sequence goes on along the minus strand of CM074718.1, from coordinate 67,443,218 downwards.
CGGACACCCCTGGTGGAGACTGTGAACTCCGGCAGCAGAGACTACTATTGGAGTTTAGAGAAGGTGTCACATTAACATATCAACACACCCCCTTGCATGCAGATGTGTCTCATTATGCCTCATTTCCATATGGAAATAAGCAATTGTCGATGCGACGAGTAAAGCTTTGAAAACCAGTCACAGGCATGTCGGATTGATGTTGATGTGGGCATTTTTTGTCAGAGTCATGTCGATGTAATATCGTAGACACTTTGGTGAATACTGTCGATGTGCCTATGACACTGTTCAGACAGGACAACAACATTTTTAGCCCGCTTCAAATTTTAGTGCATCTAGGCTGATGTGTCTTTCATCTGTTGCACTAAGTTTCCTTGGCTGACCGCTGTGTCTACAGCCCTCAACATTGCCCGTTTCTTTGAGCTTCTTCAACAGAGCTTGGACAGCATATTTTGAAACCCATCTTCCTTGAAATTTCTGCCTGGGAGAGACCTTGCTTCACAGTGTAAATATCTTGTGTCTTGTTGATGTGCTCACTCTTTCCATGATGTATGACTTTTGTCATTAAACTGTTTTCAGTAACCTCACCTTGTTAGCTGAGTTTGGCTGTTCCTCACCCAGTTTTATTCCTCCTACACAGCTGTTTCTGTTTCAGTTAATGATTGTGTTTAAACCTATATATTAAATTGATGATCATTAGCACCTGTTTGATATAATTGTTTAAACATACACCTGACTATATGTCTATAAGTGTAACTAGAAGAATTGATGCTGATTTGAAGGCAAACGGTGGTCAGTTACACCAAATATTGTTTTGATTTAGATTTTTCTACTATTCACTCACTTTGCATTTTGTTAATAAAAATTAAAAACGTCTATTTTTTAGACACACACACACACACACACACACACAAAGAATTATATTACATATATATGTTTATTATTCCCAATATAAGAGAAAAAGAGGTCATGTGACATGCAGCCTGCAGTCCTGGCACACACACCCAGGGGTAGCATTTAAGGAGGAGGTATGCATATCTCCTCTATACTGCCTGTCCCATTGGTACATCATGTGATTTTCACAGGAGCCCCACTGCCCAGTCCTGTTAAAATCTCGGCAAGAACTTCACCCTCCACCAAAGTACACACCTCCTCGCTCTATACTCTCCCTACCATGCACCACCTATATGACTTAAGCCTCCAACACAATACACACCTCCTCACTCTATACCCTCCATCACCGTCACCTGATCGACTCACACTCCCTTTCGACACATTGACTCCAACCCCCTTCACCTCCTCACTCTACGCCCTCCCTCACTTTCACCTGATCCACTCACTCTCACCTTCGACAAATCTTCTCACATTCACCTTCGACTGTTCGACTCACATTCATCTTTTCACTGTTCGACTCACATTCGCCTTCCACTGTTCGACTCACATGCATCACATCCCTACTATTCACAGACTTCTACCTACACTCTCTCATCCCCCTTCCCTTCTCCTCTTTCTCTCCTGTCTCCCATTATCACATTCTCCTCTGTCCATCTTCTCTCTCATTATGCTCTTCTCTTCTGTTTGAACTCACTTGGATTCACAGTGCTTTCTCCTGTGTCTGCAGTCATGATCACTATCTTCCTTATTCTCACTGCCTCCCATTGTGCCTTTTCCTCTCTCTGGTCTCTGTTCCACCATGCCCACATTCTCTGCTGTCCATGTTTTTTCCTCTTTTACCTCCCCGATCACCTTTGCAACATCTTCCTTTTTGTCCTCCTCCCTGTTTCCTTGCTTTGGCCTGTTTGTCCCTCGCACCTTCCCTTTAGCCAGGAACATGCAGATGGTCAGAGCCAGCAAGTGCTACTATCAGGTATAGTAAGCTGCCAAGATTGACCACACTGCTGGAGACTAGGCCGAAGCCACTGGTAGTCTCGGCTGGAAACAGGAGCAGGAACAAGAGCAGGAAAAGGAACACGAAGTCTTGATCTGATGAACGAGGAATACTACTGACTCACGCCTGCAGTCAGCATAGAGAAAGCATATACCGGACTCACGCCTGCAGTCAGTATAGCGAAAGCAGAAACCTGACTCACGCCTGCAGTCAGTATGGCGAAAGCGGAAACCTGACTCATGTCTGTAGTCAGTATAGAGCTAGTCTACCAGAGCCCCAGGTCCGCACCAGATTGGGTGTCTGCTAGGTACAGGGAACAAACAAGAGAATAGTCAGACAGAGCCACAGGTCAGCACCAGAGAGGGTAGTCAGACAAGCCAGGTCATACACAGTTCAGGTAGTCAGCCAGAACCACAGGTCTGCACCAGATTGGGTGTCCACTATAAGGATAAGACAGGAGAATAGTCAGACAGAGCCACAGGTCAGCACCAGACTGGATGGTCAGACAAGCCAGGTCATACACAGAGCCCAAGGACACAGGCCTGCTTTGTACAACAACACAAGTTCAACTGAGTCAGGACTCAGACTGCCCTTTAAACCCCTCCTCAGGAAGTAGGTAGGAGGAGCAGGCTCAGAGGAAGGAAGTAGGTAGGCGGAGACTACAGGAAGCATGGCATAAAACAGAGGCCTGCTACACTCAGAAGCCTCACGCCTGCAGATGACGCATCTTGCTCTGATGCGTCCAACTACTGCCATCTTCCTGCATCATCCGTGCGGCATGAAGGCCCCTGAAACGAAGTCATCTCCATTTTATCACCTCTTTATCACTTCTTAGTGACTCTCCCCCCTTATCTTTTAACATGCTCCTGTATTTGTCTAATTTTTGACCTATGAGCTACTGACCTTTTAATATCTTAATTAATCATATTAGTAGTGGTCTTCAAGGAATGGTTTGCCTTTTTGCGTATGGCGAAGATCTGAAACAGGGTTGACATTTCAGGGGGCCATAAATCATTTCTGTGATCTAAGAGAAAAATGTATTTGACAAGGTGAGATCTTAAATCCAATGCTAATCAAATTAAAAGTAATATACATAGGACTAATGGTGGGTTAACATTTTTTCTATTGGAGTAAATTGATTGAAGAAGCACATTTTACTAACCTCAGTATAAAAAAAAACAATAGTGTTAATTGCTTTCATGGTCTATAGGAAAATGGTATTGCTGAAAATTCAAAGCCGCCATAAAAACAGATAGTCTAGTTAAAAAGTAAAAGATGCACTTGTCTGAGCTATTGAAGGCTTGGTGGCCTGGGTTACATGTGTGTGTTCACATGTGCATTATTGGGTATGTCCATATGTGTGATGATTAAGTTTATGCACAATGGAATTTCAGCAGAAGGGAGAAACATCTCGTACATTGAGTGAACATTCCTAAAGGAAGGAAAATTAAGTCTCTGCCAATCCCCATTTTGGACAAATCTTGCAGTACCAAAAGGGGTAAGCAGTGCATTGCCCCGTAATGCCTTGAACACACCTCTAGCTCTCAAAGGGTTGATGATCCATTTTCTGAAAACATGAGCAGAAGGAACAAAAAGGGGACTGGGTAATTATTCTAAAGATACAGAGCCAACTAAGGCTCCATAGGGCTATAGGCAAGATAACAAATTGCCCCCCCCTCAGGTTGCACCCCCTGCCCCTGCTGCAAACTTCCTTCAGTTTGCTCTTTGTACTTTTGGTTGGAGGTACTAGTACCAACTTAATAAAAGATAAAGTTATTGCTTTCCGTACATTCAAATTGTTCTGCAAAACTTATAATTGAAATGGTGCTACACATTTGAATCCACAGAGCTTACAATTGAAATGGGGCTACACAAGTGATATTGCAGAGCTTGTAATTGAATGGGGCTACACTATTTATATCACAGACCTTGCAGCTGAAACAAAGATATATTTCTGCTGTCACAGGCTTACAATTAAAATAGAGCTACAATATTTATACCACAGAGCTTCATTTGAAATGGATTTACAATAGAGTTCTCTCATAGAATTGAAAGTCTCCAAAAATAAACTTCCTTTTATACCCAGGAGTCTTGCAGCCTTTCTCTCTCTTAGGAGTCTGCACTCTGTCCTTACAATCGTTCCACAGTACAGAACAGATGGAGCTCGGAGCTGACTTCTTATGGGGGATGCCCTACAACCATACAAAATATATATGCACAGTATCTAGAAATATATACCAGATTACAATCACAAAGTAATTCCCAAAACAAATAATATGTAGAAAATATATATAAAATAGATATAGTTTAGGGACCAGGAACCAGATAGACACAAAAATGTGAAGTGCAAAACACCTTTATTAAAATAACCAAAGCAAGCGAAGCAAAATCGTGATCCAGGAACGTAAACCAAAAGACAAGTCGGGGTCAGGAACCAAGGCAGGTACTCAGACAAGCCAGGGTCAGGAATATGGAGGTCAGTGATGTCAGGAACAAGCCAGGAGTCAGGAGCCAGAAGGGACGTCAGAGGAAGCCAGGTCATGCATGGATAATCAGGAACTCAGGAGAAAGCACTTGCAGCCAGAAACAACACAAGGGCAAAAAGGAAGTGAACTTAATTGCTTTAAATAGCATGGAATGGGTTGGCTGATAACAGTCAGGTGAGTAGCCATGGAAACAGAGAGGTCAAGGAAGTGTTAAACAGCCTGACACAGGGAAGGAAAGGCAGCAGTAATCAACAGTAGAGTGTTAGAGCAGATCAGCCAAACCATGGCAATATATATATATGGAGCCAATGTGTAGCTAAGAAAAAATATATTAATTTAAGCGCTTGCTGACATACAAAAAGACATCTCAATAGTACAAATTACATATAAAATATACAAGATAAAAAATGCAAACAAAAATACATACATGGGTAATTTATTGCCATCTATACAGCCACAAAAGTTCCCCGCCAGGAAAAGTTGCATCCAACTACGCGTTTTACACAGGAGTGCTTTATCAAGTTCTTGATGCTTACAATAGTGGCTAAAAGCGTCTAGATTAAATATTATCCCCACAGGAAGTTGTTACATTGTAACGGCTTTACAAATCAGTATACCCAAAGAGACCAATGCCCATATATATTACAGTATATCGGTAAACCCAAAAAGGTACTTCTCTTGGTCTGACTGTCAAAGCTACATTTTAACCCTTCATGTACTTTACACTTTTTAATGCATTTTAAAAACATACCTATATTAAATGGACTCATCTTCACCACATCCTACTTATCGCTCTTGTATTTATTTAATCCTCCAAAGGGGTACATATTTTATATCTATTCTTCCTTAAAGGGATACAAAAATAATTTATCATACATATTCCTTTTTCTTCCTTCTTTTCTTTATATAGCTCTTAACCCTAAAAAGATCTTACATGCCAAAAGATATACTCATAGAATAGTGAAAGGCCCACTAAATACCTACATCATAGGAAAGAGGCTAATTCGATGCTCTCATTTATTCCATAAGGACTTAAGGATCTAGATACACTAAAGGTCAAAGAGGGCTACAAATGTTGATGTTCTGTTGGAGCAGTGTCGTAGGCACATCCACAATATTCATTAAACTGTCTACGACATTACATCACCAGCACTCTGACAAAAAGATGCACACATCGACATCAATCCGACAGATTTACGGATTTTCATTCATCACATCGACAATGGCCTATTTCCATATGGTAATGAAGCATAATGACTCATTTCCTGTCACCAGGTTAATTCTTGGAAAGCACACTGCCGCGCTCTGATCATTGAATCAGTCACCAGAGTCAGATCGGGTGACTGACTCAATGATCAGAGCGCAGCGCTGTGCTTTCATGTCACGCAATGCCTGCACAGTTCTATACACACTTGCGTGTAGTGAGCAGTGACAACTGAGCAGGTATGGTATGATAGACCAATCCACACAAAATGTGAATTGGGAGTACAAAACAGAGTGGGGCTTCCTAACCCTTAGGTTGACAATGAGGTGTGCAAGGCATTTAATTGCAAAGAGTTTCTTGTCTTCTAACACTCAAAGGGTTAAGCTGTTGTCAAGTAGGAAGAACAATTATTGGCTGGGCCTCTGTAACGGTTCGTGCAAATGAATACAGGACAGGTATTTATAGGTAACAATCACTTTATTGCTCACAAATAATAAAACAGTCAGGCAAGTCTCAGCAGTAGACTGCAACCAGAGGAGTATGTAATTAACGGAGCTATTCCCTCCTCTAGAGAGTAGGAGATTACCTCTGTAAGGAGCTCGATCAGTATGGCCCAGTAATTGTAACGTATGCGTAATCTGCAGAGCCACAGGTCCACACCTGGATGCTACCAGACTATAGAGAAAGACACTCAGGAAGGATAATGGACTGAACCCCACGTCCGCACCTGTAAGGAATCAGACTTAATCGATAGGCAGCGGTAGTAAAGAATGTCTGAGCCTAGGTCCGCACCTAGGACATCACCAGACAATCCCAGTAGCAAGGAATGGGTAGACAGACAAGCCAGGTCATACATGGAGCGTGTAGTCAGCCAGAGCCACAGGGTCACACCAGATAGGATATCCACTGAAGCATTGGTATGCTGGATACGCAGTGGACAGAGCCCCAGGTCAACACAAGAGTGGGTAGTTAGACAAGCCAGGTCATACACGGAGCGGGTAGTCAGCCAGAGCCACAGGTTCGCACCAGATAGGATATCCACTGAAGCGTTGGTATGCTGGATATGCAGTTGACAGAGCCCCAGGTCAACACCACAGTGGGTAGTCAGACAAGCCAGGTCATACACGGAATGGGTAGTCAGCCAGAGCCGCAGGTCTGCACCAGAATGGTTATCGGACAAGCCAAGGGACATACACAAGGTGGATAGTCAGACAGAGCCACAGATCAGCGCCAGATCAGGTAGTCAGACAAACCAGGGTAATACACAGAGCTCAATCAATAAAACTGCACTGGAACACCACGAAAGGGCAAGTGAGTTAGCCAGCAGAGGTAGCCAAAGTGATGTGGCAGGAGCCACACACACAGCCCAGAGGAAACAGCATCTGAAAAGCCAAAGGGACCGGCTGCCGAACGGAGCACTGAGGCAGCCAGCTCCCTAGTAAAGGTGAGTGTGAATGCTTACAGCCTCCCCCTAATTTGCCAGGCCCTAGCAGGTGCCTAGGTTGCCTTCCCCATGATCTGGCTCTGCCCATAGCATGCCCATGGAAATGGCGTATACAAATGCTATTTCCTCTACACCTTAATAAGAACATTGGCCTAAGCATGGTATAGAGCAGTGGTTCTCAACTCCTGTCCTCAGGACCCACTAACAGGCCAGGATTTGATAATTTCCAGTTAATCAATGCGAATGAGCCTCTGATCATACCTGTGCTCTAGCAGAGAAATTCCTAAGTCCTGGCCTGTTAGTGGATCCTGAGGGCAAGAGTTGAGAACCACTGGTATAGAGATAAGAATCACCCCAAAATGCCCACAGATTGCCCCCTTTGTCCTCCATTTGACACGAGCATCACTAAGGGGAGAATTTTGGACATGTGTACTTAGTACATTCATATTATGCTGGAGCAGGGATTCCTCTTGTTCATTTACCATGATTGGTTTTGCACATTCACCCCATCATATCTGTTCATCAATATTCCTCTCCTTCCTCTTCTTTATACTGGTGCACAGACGAAGTACTGTGTATCAGAGTTTCTCCACTGCGGTCCTCCTCAATTACCCCTAACAGTGCAGGTTTTAGGATTTCCCAGACCACAGATGTGTAATTAGTAGATATTTCATCCTGATTTGTTCACCTGTTTTCCGTCTAGAAGATCCCTAAAATGTATTGCTGACTCACATTCTGAATTTTGCCCACATCAGAGTTCATCAGCTACTGTAGATGTCCTCACCACTTCATCCCCTCTTTATCACCGCTTAGTGAATCTCCCCCAAGGAATTAAAAGCCCCAATTTACATTAATGGGATTTGCAGTCGGCCTGCCACAGAACTGATTCCCATTGCTTTGATACATGAGGCCGAACAGAAATAAGTGAGATGAAATTACAGTAAGACTGCTTTCAAAAATAGACATGTTTTATCAATTGACAAATGCATAGTGAGTAAAGAGAAGAAAAATCTAAATCAAATCAATATTTCATGTGCCCACCCTTTGCCTTCAAAACAGCATACATTGTCATGCTGCAGAATAAATTTGGGGTCAATTAGATGTCTCCCTGATGTTACTGCATGATGGATAATTTTCTACCTGTACTTCTCAGCATTGAGGAGACCATTTGCAGAAATGCAGCCCGAAACTTGCAAGGAACCCCCACCATGCTTCACTGTCGCCCTCAAACACTCATTCTTGTACCGCTCTCCAGCCCTTCAATGAACAAACTGCCTTCTGCTATAGCCAAAATATTTAAAATTTTGACTCATCAGTCCAGAACAACTACTGTCATTTTTCTGCACCCAATTCCTGTGCTGTTGTGAATAGCTGAGTTGCTTGGCCTTGTTTCCATGTTGGAGTTATGGCTTTTTGGCCACAAGTCTTCCATGAAGGTCACTTCTGACGAGACTTCTCCAGGCAGTAGAGGGGTGTACCAGGGTCCCACTGTTTTCTGCCAATTCTTAGCTGATGGCATGCTGGACATCTTCCGTTTGTGAAGGGTAGTAAGCATGAGGTGTCTTTCATCTGCTGCACTAAGTTTCCTTGGCCGATCACTGCGTCTACAGTTCTCAGCGTTGCCCGTTTCTTTGAGCTTCTTCAGAAGAGCTTGGACAGCACATCTGGAAACTCCTGTCTGCCTTGAAGTTTCTGCCTGGGAAAGACCTTGCTGAAGCAGCATAACTACCTTGTGTCTTGTTGCTGTGGTCAATGTTGCTATGGTATATGTCTTCTAAGTTTAAACTGTCTTAAGCAACCTCACCTTGTTAACTGACTTTAGCTGTTACTCACCCAGTTTAATTCCTCCTACACAGCTGTTTCTGTTTCAGTTAATCATTGTGTTTCAACCCACTTATTAAATTGATGATCAGTAGCACCTGTTTGGTATAATTGTTTAATATCATACACCTGACCATATGCCTACAAAATCACTGACTTTGTGCAAGTGTACCTATAAGTATTGATGCTATTTTGAAGGCAAAGGGTAGTCCCACAAATATTGATTTGATTTAGATTTGTCTTCTGTTCACACACTATGCATTTTGTTAATTCATACATATAAACTATTAACATGTCTATTTTTCAAAGCATTCTTACTTTACAGCATTTTTTCATATCTGCCTAAGACTTTTGCACAGTACTGTAGGTGTGGCCAGAGCAATCTTAACCCTTTGAGTGCCAGAGGGGTACGGAATGCATTGCTTTGCAATGCACTGGCACTCAAAGCACTCAAAGGGTTAATGTCCATGTATTAAGGCTATTTTTTAACCCTTTGATTGCTAGAGAGATCCATAATGCATTACGGAGCAATGCTTTGGAGATCTCTCTAGCAACCAAGGGGTTGGACCTTTTTTTATATTTCCTATTCTTGTAATAGGACAAGGGTATTTTCTGTGCCAGGGAACAGTGTATGAGACTGGGGGAGGGGTGTGGTCATGGGTGGAGTTAAAGCACTTAGAGTGCCATGTGTATGGGGAGCTTAGGATGTAAATCCATTTCTGAGTTCAGTACATCTCTACAATTTGTAATGGAATTCTGTATTTACATGTGAGTTTTGCAATTAAAGAGAAACTAACATGAGAAAATACATGTTACAGCTCAGATTTGTACTAGTTAATATGGCAGTTGCAACCTCTGGCAATAACTGCATTATCTTACAACCCTCAGTGTAAATATCCCCTTGGACTTCTCCTTCCCAGAGCTGGTGCTGTGGATTTTCATTGTCTGCTATACCATCACACATACTGCCACTGACAGCTTTATCACTTGAAGGAGGTGGGTATAAAATCTGTGGGTTAATCTGTACTGTTTTGGCTGTGAGTTTGCAATGCTGCTACTTCCAGAGATGGGAGCATCAGTGGTTAATTAGTAAAATATTAAACATTAATATATTATTTTTTCTGCATTAATTGCCCTTTAATCAATGCCTCCTCTCAATAAACATTTATACCAACTATTCTGAGTGAGCAATCCATTCACCCTCCAGACCCATCCATAATGCTCTGTAGAACAATGCACGGAGAGGATCAGACTGCAAAATAGAAATGATAATGTTCTGCAGACTTCCAGTACAGAAAATATAGACATAAATATACACCAAATGCTATGTGAAGAACTCCTACGTAGGTAATTCTGGTAAATTAAGAAAATGTCCCTTAAGTCTCACATTGTCCCACTTCAGGTAGTCAGTTTAAACTAAATCCTTTTCTGTGCTGGTCTCAGCTTCCTGCCAATTGATTTTCCTCCCAACATAGCAACAGGTATTATAACCTTCAAAGGTCTGTGCCCTTGATGAAAAGTCCTCTTACCCATACCAAAGTAATCTCCCTGGGCAGTGATTTCGATTCAGCCTGACTGCTCTAAAAAAAATATTCATTTATAGGATAGTAAGATGAAAATCCCTACCTAGCAGCAGCTAAGAGCTTTCTGTCTGAGGCTGGGATAAGCTTTAGATGTGGAGCCCCTGAGATCTGCTTCATGAATAATTTATGGCGGGTGTGTGTGTTTCCCACACGAAGAAGGAGAATCATTGGACTGGGGGAGTGTAACTCTTCTTTCATTGGGGGCTCAATGAGGATGCAGCAGATAGACACTGCAGGAGAGAAAGAGAAGCAGGCTGCTGGAAACAGGAGCAACTAAACACTGAGATGCACCAAGTGATTACTGACCCCATGAGGCTTCTCAGGAAGGAGAGATAGGAAAGTGACTGAAAACAGGGGAAATGAGCGACACTTTGATTTCCATATCTCTTGATTGGAGACAGACAAACACTCCCATGAATTTCCTAGATGGTCCTAAATGGGGCAGGTAAGACTGGCACGTTTCTAGTGTTTTTCAATGTGCAGCTTATTATACTTTGTCTTTTGATGTAACTCTAAGGTGACAACGCTATAGTTAAAAACTGGAGTGTCCAGCATGGTCCCTGATAAGTCGTTTAACCCCTTTGAGTTCAATAGGGGGTGCACAATTCATTGAGGGACAATGTGTTGTTGCACACCCTTCTGGCACTTAAAGGGTTACAGATGCTAACGCAGCTGTCCACAGGTGGTGATCCCCTTAACCCCTCTGTTGCTAGTAAAGTCTACAAAACAATGACACCAGTGTCCTGTCTAAAAGTGAGCAAGCTAGCAATGAAATCATTAACACTTTGAGCGCCGGAGAGGTATCCAACGCATTGCAAAGCAATGCGTTGGATACCCCTCCGGCACTCAAAGGGTTATTAAGAGGGAAACTTGATGAAAAATGTAATGGAATAACAGATGCACCATGCAGCCCCGGAATATTGTTAATTGCCCAACTCTTCCAGTGTGGAATTGCTCATTTTAGAATAGTAGCTGTGATCCTCAAACCTCCTCAACAGTGCATCATTCTGACCGGAACACTGACTGATCTACCTGTGATCACTAGAGAAGATGCAGAAAACCTGCACGGTTTATGGCTTGAGGACTGGCTGGGGAACCCTTACCTTAGAGCAGGGCTGTCCAAATTCAGTCCTCATGGACCACCAACAGGCCAGGATGTAAGGATTTCCCTGATTAAAGGGGAACATTCATATGAGAAAAAGTTTTGCCTGTGGGCTTAAATTAGCCCAACTACATTAGCCTTGGCATTTTTTTCAATGTCACCTACCTACTATTTAAGCTATAGAGAATTGAAGTGTGCCACTTCCGCTTTGTGTGGCAAACTGTATGTGCGGCACAACAGAGCAGGACTTCCTACCTCCCAGCTGCCTCAGGGAGCGCGTTCGCACTTACCTTCGCAGTTGTATTCATGTGAGATAAAGTTACAGCAAGCTCCGTTTACCATGCTACTGGTAAGCACAGGTAAGTTGATCAGTGGCTTATGCATTGTGACTGACTCACCTGTGCTTAACTCCTTAAAGACCGGCCGCGCGCGCACGCGGTGGTCAATTAAGGACCATGGAGCATTTTTTTTGTTTCCGGTTCCGGACTCCCCGAACGGCGTGCAGCCGCGGGGGGAGCCCGGAATTCCATGATGGTCATAGTACGTCATGGGTCGTTAAGTCAGATCTACCCATGACGTACTGTGACCATCAAGGGTCGTTAAGGGGTTAAGCAGGGATATCCTTACATCCTGACCTATTGGTGGACCATGAGGACTGAACTTGGGCAGCCTTGCCTTAGAGTGAACATTGACTATGAACTCTATTTCATCCTGACCTGTTTTTTTTTCTCTATAGAAGGGGACAATGCCGCTTCTTAAAGTGGACTCTTGAATTTGATCACATACACTGCAAGTGCATAATATGTAAAGTCAGATGACTGTACTTTTATTTTTATGGATTTATTTACATTTTGTTGGGAATCTTCATCAATTTTTTTTAACCATTTAATGTCCCTGAGCTCTTAGGATCTGTCTCCAGAAAGCTTTTTTGTCAGGGACTGTAGTGTAGTGTAGTGAATGTCGTGAAATGAATTTGAAAGAAAAAAATGATGAAGTGTATAGGCAATTTGACTTCACATATTCTGCTCTTGTAGTCAGACTAAAGGCTTAATATATATTTAATACTAGTTAACTTTACTTAGAATTAAAAGCTGTCAATATACTGAACTAGACATTTTTCATAAAATAGTCCTTTGTTTTGAGGAACTATCTGGTGCTTCATGGTAATTCTCTAAACAGTATACAAAATACTTCTGTTACAGATCAAACGTATCGCTCGCTGTGTTCTTAGAAATGCTTCTAGTGTGCGTGGACCTAGATTCATTCATAGCACAGTATGTGGTAATATTGACCTAGCACATGATCTAATTAGCATAAAGTGCCACATTCTGCCACCAACAAAGTTTAACTAAAACAAAAATCAATCTATCTATCTATCTATCTATTTATATATTATATAAATATATATATATATATATATATATATATATACTAGTGTAAAAGCCGTGTACAGGCCAGCATTCTGTGCATTCGGGCAGTCTCTACTGCACATGACTGCTTCGGACAAACATACATCTGGCCTTTTATATTATAGGATATGTGTGTGTGTTCATGGTAAGAAATTTGGGAAAGGCTAATTCAAAGAACAGTCCTGAATATAACATATAAATATGTTTTTTAGAAATATCAGCGGCAGAGAAACGATCTTTAATGAATTTGTTTCCTCAAAATATAAAATAAATATAAAACAAATTGATAATTTAAAATGCTTCAAAAAGGTTATATTTATTTCAGTAAAAAGGAAGGGACAGAAACATTTGTTGAACACCAGAAGGGTGGAGTCATGTGAAAACATTTGGGAACCACTGCTTAGAAGTGAACTAAACTTATCTTAGAATGACAGGTTAACTTTAAAATCTACCAACAGTGCATTTTTCAGGAGAAGCAATGTGTTGCCTATCCCTCTGGTCCTTAAAGTGTTAATATGTAATGCTACTTTTTTACCCTACTTTTGCACATGTAGGTGACTATGCACCTGTTCTATACAGCCATTTTCTTGTGCTTAACGACGGAGAAGATCTACCTGCCCCACTCACATTTCTCTTTTCACTGACAACTTACAGACATTCCGCACTCAGCACCAGATTTGTATCCCAAGAATCCATAGACAAGGCACTCTAGGTGCCCTTAGCCTTGCCCATGGCTACACCCCCAGTCCTCACATGACTCTTCCCCATCCACTCTTTCCTGGCACAGAAAATACTCTTCGCCTATAGCAAGCAATAATAGCCTGCAAAGAGGTATAAATCTGGTGCAACGTCACTGAGATTGCTCTAGCCACACCCACAGTCCACAATGTGGGTGTGGCCAGCACAGCTACCTATTGAGAAATACGGTCCTGCCTGCACATTTGAACAACCAATTAGGCATACATAAACTATGACTACCAAATGAAAAAAGAGGACACATATGCACTGATAATAGAACAATTTCCAGTTGTAGTCACCATTGGTACTATTGCTATAACTTTCTATGGAAAGCTTTAGTTCAAGACTCAAGATTTCCGATAGAGAACATCAGGGGAAAAAATGTAGTTTTCACATCAGTTGCTGCTAATAGTTTCATTAAAATGAAACATGTTTGTACTGTAATAGCATCTACCAACTGTATGCTGGGTTCTGGTGCAAAATCTCAATCATTTGTGCTGGTGTCAAACGGAAATGTAAAGAACCTATTTTCCTCTGCAGAGACATTTGGTAATGCAGTGCTCTCATCTGCCATCTTCTAGTCTTTGTAATCCCCTCTCTCCCCAATTCCATCTCCACTTTTTTCTATCCCATTCTATCCCCCTATCTCCTCAGAACCCCCATTCTCTTTACTCCAGTACTTCCATTCTCTTCTCACACCGCAATCTTTTTTCTCTCAACTCTCTCAGTATACCCCACCCTCCCCTAGTCATGTTGATCTTCTCTCTCTCCCCAAGCCCCCTTTTGTTCTCCACCTGCCCCCTTTTCTCTCCCCAGTCACCCTCTTTCTCTCTCTCATCCAGTATCCCCCTCCCCTCTCTACCAAAATATTTTATGCCTTAATCTCACTGCTCAGTCTCTCCCTCCCTTTTCTTATCCCCTCTCTCACTTCCACCCCATGGGGGAAAACATTCCTGATTCCCCCTCATCTCTTGTGGTCCAGTGTTTGGAGCTGAAGTATATACTTCCGCCAGCCCAGATTTCTATATCAGAGCTGTCATGTAGCCTATTGATACAGAGCACCTTGTTATGACATCATATCTGAGTGCTTTGGATAGGCTGATCATGCAAAGACCATAGGGGAGCAGTGATATAGAGGTCTGTGATGGAGGAGGCACAGACCTTAGCCCAATGCTTTTCAGACCTTGGTGAGCTGGTTAGGGAAGATCTTCTGATCTCCCAATCTGGACCATGTATCAGAGGTGGTGGGCCTAAGGTAACCACATATCCCTTTAAAGGGATAGTAATACCTTAAGAAATGCAGCTACGATTGATCCTCCTATAACCTGGGCTATGAAACAGTCTATTTCAGTCTTTTCCATTTTGTAGTTCAAGAGTAATTCAATGCTAAATAATCCCCCCTCCCTCCCCTTTCTGGCTGGCCGTACAGTGATACAATCTTCATTGAGCATAAGGAAAATCCTGCTATCCTTCGTCAAGGGGAGCATGGTTTTCCTTATACTCAGTGCCTGAAGATTGTCCCTCACAGATCGCTGTCCAGATTCCAAATCTGAGGGGAGGCGGGTAGGGAGAGGTAAAAAGGGGTGGGAGGGAAATACAGTGTTTCATGGCCCACATTATAGGAGGCTCAATCAGAGCTGCATTTTTTAAGGTATTGCTATCCCTTTAAATCAAGGAGGCTTATGAAAACTTAATTCTACAGCACTGGTCAGGAATCAGTTTATCCCTGCAGTGTGTGTTTTTATGTGTCACTGATTTAAAGGGATATGTGATCACCTTAGGTGGGCACCCTGGGACACTTGGCCCACACGCAGTCAGCTGCACCCTTTGCTTCCCTCTAGTTATTCCACTTTATATACGTACCCTTGCTTTACGCAGCAGCAAAAAAGTTTTACAACTTTTTTTTTGTTATAAAACATTTTTTTTACGTAGGCAAGTGGCGGCCCACCAGTTATTGCTGGTCTCTTACTCCCAATGGCTGGCTGATGGTGATGGGGATTGTATTTCAACCACAGCTGGAAGGCCATAGGATGCCCACTACTGACCTATACAGTATATTTCAACAACCTGTTGTATTTAACTCTGAAAGTTTATTGCTCAGATCGATCGACATTGTAACTTTCTGGCTGTGTGTCTCTTTTAAAATGCACCCATGTGGTCCCTAACCCTTTGAGTGAATTTCTTTGCAATGCGTTGCGTACTCCTCTGGCACTCAAAGGGTTAACGGGTTAATTAAAACACTAGTCTTCTTGCATATTCTCTGAGAGAGAAGCCATACATGATTTGTCCAGGGTTTGAAGTACCACTGCAATTGTCAAGGAGTGTCTGTAAATGGGCTGAAGTAAGATAACAGTATTTCTAAATATCAGAGCAGTAACACTAATCAAAATGAATGAACTGACTTTAGCTCTTCTCTCATAAATAAAATGTAGCCCTCTGATTGCCAGAGGGGTGAGCAACACATTCCCTCTGGCACTGAAAGGGTTAAATACATACTATCTGAATATGACAGGTGACGCGTGTTAAGGATTATATTTTAAGGACGTAACTTATGAATTATTCTTAGTACATCATATTTAAAGTTATACCAACTAATTTCACTTTTAGATTTTAGTCTTACTTTAACCCTTTCAGTGCAATTTTGGTGTAGAATTGTTGCAAAGCAATTAATGATTAAACTCGTGGGAATGTCTTCTGGTGTGAGATCCTACCATGCTCTGGGATAATGATCTGCTGTCCTAGGTCGCATACCACAGAGAACATTAAGGGTGGTCTGTGATCTCGTGAGAGCTGTAACTGAGATTCGGAACCCATGTATCTAGATTGTAACCTGCTTCCAGTTCAAACCCTCCCCCCACCCCAGGTAATGGAAACCCTGAATCAATGGCACATTTGTGCCTTTGTGTCCTTGTTTAACCTTTCTGTTTCTGAGGGGGTATCCATTATCTCATTGCTAAGGTTGAATAAATATCATAGTCCACTGGCAGATAAAGGGTTAAGCAGGGATGCCCAGACTTTAGTGATAAGTGATGTACATTTTATTGTCATCCTAACATGATCTACTACTTTCCCAGCATATGTCAAACGTCCCTTGTCATCACATTCAAACATTATGTTTGATTTCATTGCCCGTCTTCACAGGCTAAAGGTGGACCAAAACAAAATGCACAATATTGTGAAAAATCTGTTTAAAACATGTAATTCTAGGGAATAACAAACAAGTAAAACTTTCCATATTTTCCACTGAATACTAGAGAGGTATCCAATCAAAAGGTCAAAAAATTCCTTTTAACCCTTTGAGTGCCAGAGGGATACGGAATGGTTAAACCAATAGTCATTTTTAGTTGTCTTCTATTGCGCAAGTTTTAAATGAAAATACAGTAACCATATTAACTCCATCAGTGTTGGAAAGATTTGACAATCAATTCTCAGCATGAATCTTCTAATGGTCTAACTACTTAGTGATCTACTGGTGGACTACAACCTACCTTTTGGGCACCCTAAGGTTGGGGAAGGGGGATTAACTCTTTGCAACATAATAAATAAATAAATAAATAAATAAATAAATAAATAAATAAGTAAATAAAGCCCTTTTGAATAATAATAAATAAATAAATAAATAAATAAATAAAGCCCTTTTGAATGCCAGAGGTGTGTTCAACGCATTGCAGATAACACTGATTTAGGGGATCCTTGTAGACATGTTCACACTTTTTATGTTTAATCTGGGGGAAATCAACTGCACCATAGAGAATGAATGCAGATTCCCCAAATTGATTTAAATAGGGCTTTTCTACTGTTCCCTATGGCACAGAGGATTTGCCTCAGATCTAGTCCAGTGCTTTGTGCTCGTGGCCTTTAGATGATTTGACCATAGTTGTCATGATATCTCCACTGTAGTACACTGCTGTAGTTGAGTCATGGTTACATGGAAGCAAGGGCATAACTACAGAGGTTGCAATTGCACTGGAAACAGCAACCAAGGGTGCTTCATCTGGCCAAGGGTCCAATAGTTATGCCTCTTAAATTTATTTGGTGATAGAGAGCCCTTCAGTAACTAGTTACGTCACTGCTTGATGGAAGGTTGAGTAAGTTTGGAGAGATGGCAAAGAGAAATAATATCCTTGATCCAGTAGCTTGCAGGGGATGATGGTAGTTGTAGATCTCAACAGCTGGAGGTCCAGCAGTTGACTACCTCTGCTGCCTATATCCCTTCAGGTAAAGAAATGATTCCTTAATGACAGCTGACAAAAGGATTATTCAAGAAGCTAAACAGGTGCCAACGGCTGGTCAGGGATGAAGGGACTTGTAATTACCAACATCTGGACAGCCAAACTTTGCCTTCCACTGGCCTAGTTGGTTTGGACAAAGGTTGCACAATCCTGGTGTAATCTGATCCAGAATTGTACCTGTTTAGCTCCGTGGGGGTATCCCACTAGCCTCCTCACCCTACCAGCTCAGTGGGTATCCGTAATCACTTGCCTTTCTCAACTTCTCAGGAACCCCATGCCCTTGCAGAAGCCAGGCTTCCCATCCAAATCACAAAGTGCCAAGGATCCCCCCCACCACCACAGGATGCAGTGTTGACCCCCTTAAATACGGATAGCACGTTTCACAAAACATTCAAGGTCCAGATTAAACAAGTGAAGGCCGATGTTAGTCAGATGGACCCCTTCAGAATGAAACAGGTTCCTCTGACCTTCCACATCAGAATGCTTCAACACCAGACCCGCATGCCTCCTAACATGAGAAGACACCACCTTGTTCACCTTAATCCTGGGCACTGCTAATGGTGGAATGAGAGACAGCATGCAACCAGTAAAACCGGAAAATAATCTCAGACTATATAACAATCAGGCCTGGAAACAAGACCCAAAGCCAAGACAAATCCCTCTTAATGTCACAGATGAGGTACTTGCAAGAGTAAACACCCAAATCATTCCTGCCTGCATGAAGAAGCAGCACAAGTGAAGGCGCAGTCACCCGCGCCAATGCCACAACCTCTGGGCATCCCCGAAACACTACTGCCTTGCTCCACTCCCCAGCCAGACCTGCTCACAACAAGCTAGGCCCCCCAGACTGCTCAGCACAGAGAGGGGACCCAGCTGTGCCCTGAGAGTTGACCACCTGGGAGTATAGAAGGCCATGAAGCCCCAAACCTGGGCTGCCCAGCACACCAGACCCCCTCACCGATCGCTGCATAGGCACACTGGAGGTATGTCTAGAGCCCCTCTGCCCCACTGGCCGCCTAGGGCCTGGGTTGGGAATACACCCGTGCCCCCACAAGGGAGAAGGACTCGGCCTCTCTGGAGGGGAAGACTGATGAGCGTGCTGATTACCGGGCCCAGCGCCCCCTGTCAGGACTCTGGGTCCCGTGTCACCGCTGCCAGCATCAACCACCACATCGGAGGAAAGAACAGGGACATGGGAGTTACTTTGCACAATAGGCAGGCCTGCCATTGCCAAAGGATCTGCAGCAGCCGGGCCCAAAAGAGGCACATCACCCAGGCAGGAGCGGAGCCAATCCTCCCCGTGTCTCCTCTTGCATTCTGGCCAATTTCGCTTCCATAGTAGAAGAAAAGTAACAGCAGCTCAAGAAAAAAACTGGCATTCACTGGAACAGCAGCACAACGCAGGTGATGTTCTTTCAGCACAGTCAGGAGCCAAAAGGAGGAAGAGGAAGGTAAGCTCTCCTTATATTGCCTACCCTTACTGTCCACCCCTTCTCCTGCTTCAATCCCACCCCCTGCCTAGTGCCTCTTCCTGTCTAGCCCCAGTCATGTCCCTCTTTACTTTTTCTACATGAATACAGTTTGATTCCCTAAGTTTATTGCCAGCAAATGACCTCAGTTTAATATAAGTCCTCCTCTCTTTGACCAGAAGTCCACTTCAGCTGATACCCAAAGGAGCAATTCTACGCAAATCAACTGCATCATAATGTTGTAATAAATATTTAAATGTAAAGATCCCTCTCGTTAAGTATGTATGTTTACCTTGCATATGCTATTTATATTGTTCTCTTCTTTCCACTTTGTGATAAAATTGCCCTCTGCTGTGTCAGGTTGCTAACTCTTACTATAGATTGCTAGCTCATTGTCAATGTAGATTGCTAGTGCCATTATAGAGGAGACATTTCCACATACATATTAGATTAATCCCACCCAAAAGGCCGGTCCAGTTCCAAGTCCCCTATGCAAGGCAATACCAGCTAAGCCCAGACGTACATTTCGGCCTTGATGGGCCTCGTCAGTGAGGTACAGCTGGATTCTGTAGGCACTAAAAGCAAGGGGTCCATGTCTGGATTACCCTTCACTCTTAGGGAGACCCCTAAGAATATTCAAAAGACATTCCAAAATGTGAGAGGCTTCTGAGGACGAACACAAGGAACAATGGCTTTTTTATGGCTAGTCACTGCTCAGCAGCATCACGTTTTAGTTCTCTAGCTCCGTTACAGAGGCGATATTCTCACATACATGTTAGACTAATCCCACCCAAAAGGGTGGTCTAGCTCCAAAATGATGGTCAAGTCACCTTTGCACTGAAACACCAGCTAACTCACATTTTGGATGTGTATACAAAATAGTACCCTTGTTCGCTCTTGCAGAGGCTGAGTGACACTGCACACTGCTGTGAAGTCTATTATCTATCAGTCCCCCTAAATCTTTATCTAGTGGTGATTTCCCCAAGTAAATTCCAATTTAGCATGTATATGTAGCATGTTTGTTTCGGCAGTCCAAATGCATAACCTTATGTTTATCTATATTAAACCTCCTCTGCCGCGCTTCCACCCATTCGAAATCTTTCTTTAGAGAAAACATTCCTTACACAGCTAAGTGTCATCAGCAAAGATTGAGATGCTGCTTTCAATACCCACTTCTAGATCATTAGTAGACAAATTAAAAAGCATAGGGCCCAGGACTGAACACTGTGGCACCTCACCCCTTAAAGGAATGGTAAACTTTTTTTTGAACCCTTTGAGTGCCAGAGGGGCTGGCACTCAAAGGGTTAATGAAGACTTTTATGTTATAGGGCTTTTCATGGTGAGCAAAAGCAAAACACTGACTTCTGTCAGTTGTTTTGTTCACTATTCAAATAATCAGGAAGTGAATGACAGTGTGGTTACTTCCTTAAAGTTCTAACTGACAAGAAGGGGTTCAGCAGTTTCTATCACATTTAGGGTTGCCACCTTTTCCTCAAAAAAATACCAGCCATGTGAGGGCGGAGCCACAAAAGGGGCAGAACCACTCAATGTTGCACCACTCTACAAAACTGAGCTTCAGTGCAGGAGCAATGACACAGGTTTTCCCTCCCAGTCTCATCTAGAAGTTTCTCTCTCTGGGACATGGGAACTAAAAGAACAACTAGTTCCTCATCGTTCATTGCAGACTGAACAGCAAGAGGATTATGGGGATTGTAGTCCAATAACCTGGGACTGAAAAGATGCATAGTCTTGGACAAACATTTCTCCCTGACACTTATGATCAGTTGTTTAATCCTTTCAGTGAAAGCAATGCGACTGACCTATTAACCCTTTTGGGGTTGCACACCCCTTTGGTCCTCAAGGGGTTAAAGACAATCAATGGATGGCAGAGAAAATACAGGTACAACGTGTTGTAATAATTAATGCAAATGTATACTGTTTGATCAAAGTTACATATACATTATTGGGATGTAAACAATAGCACTCCCTGTGCCACAAGCAACCCCCATAACACATACAATTTGGTAAGTGAAGATGGCACTGTCTGATGCCCACTTTCCAAAAGCAAGCTTAGTACATCATTGACAGCTATGGACTTGAGCTGATGCCCTGCATCAAGAGTCTCACACAATGCCTCTATGGGCTGTCAGAGAGCAATTCCCATGTTTTACATGAACGCCCCTTCTCTTACATATCATTTATCAGGACCCATTCTGGGGTCCTCAGTTTGTATATACCTTGTCCCCAACCAAGCAGACCCTTATCCATGCAAATGTAATTGCCCACCTCAAACTATAAACAGCCCTTGCATTAACTTGCACCTGATCCCCCCCTTCACTCTCAATCACCACCTTATTGATCACTGTGCTTCCCTGGTACCCTTCTAAACTGGAACCCCATTACTTGACTCCCTTTCTGTTTTGCCCTCCTCCTCCTAGGCATGCCTCTATACTGGCACACCCCTCCCCTGGTACCCTTCTTACTTGTCACTCCTAACCCTTACATAGCAGTAGTAAATTATTTACGCAGTGAGTGCTATAGTTGGTAGGTTCAGGGCCGGATTTGCAATAAGGCAGAGTAGGCACCTGCCTATAGGCACATCCCACAGAGGGGAGCCTGTCATTGGGATAGTTTTTGGATTCCTTTTTTTATTAGCCTCACCAGTCACCCCTGCCCACCACCGCTTTGCACCCGCAACAACATGGAGAAGAGAGGTCTGCACTGAAGACCTGTAGCTACTGACCTCCCTCGTTGCCATCGGCTCTTTAGTAATAATGCAGAGCGCTGGGAGATGACATCATCCCTCAGCGCTCTGCATTACAGACTGTGCGGGAGCTCCAGCAGCTACAGCTGTGTGCCAAAGGAGGCACAGACCTCTCCTCTCCAGCGAGGTAGGAAAGGGGGGGGCAATATGAAGAATATGGGGGCAATGTGAGGGACAATATGGACATGATGGGGCAATATTGAGATGATGGGGGCAATGTGAGGGACAATATTGAGGTGATAGGGTCAATACTGAGATGATGTAGGCAATGTGAGGGACAATATTGAGATTATAGGGGCAATATTGAGATGATGTAGGCAATGTGAGGGGCAATATTTAGATGATGGAAGCAATGTGAGGGGATATGGACATGATGGGGCAATGTGAGGGCAATATAGAGATGATGGGGGCAATGTGAGGGGATAGGGCCATGATGGGGCAATGTGTGGGCAATATAGAGATGATGGGGCAATGTGAGGGGCAATATGGATATGATGGGGCAATGTGAGGGGCAATATTAAGGTGATGGGGCAATGTGAGGGGCAATATTGAGATGATTGGGCAATGTAAGCGGCAATATGGACATGATGGGGAAATGTGAGGGGCAATATTGAGATGATGGGGCAATGTGAGGAGCAATATGGACATGATGGGGCAATGTGAGGAGATATGGACATGATGGGAGCAATGTGAGTGCAATATAGAGATGATGGAGGGCAAGTTGGAGCTGATGGGGGGCAATATGGAGCTGATGAGCATTGTGGAGGTGTCTAGTGGAGTTGGAAAATCGGGGGGGGGCGCTTCAGAATTCTGTGCCTACAGGCTCCTGAGATGTAAATCCAGCCCTGGGTAGGTTGCTTCTCACCTCGCTCCTTTGGGGGGTCTCTCACCCTCCCCTCTGCTGTCGGTCACACCCCAGAAGAGTCGCCATGCTTTCTGCTTTGTTTTGTTTATTTCCTGATGTGTTTCCGGAAAGCTCTTGACTCTTTACCATGTGACCAGAAGCAAAACCAGTCAAGGTAGCCTGGCACCAGAGAGCAGCCAATGCAATTCAAGGGTGGGAATAAGAAGGAGGGAGGGGGAGACAGTCTTTTTTCTAAGCAGGATCGCTGTACAGGGCTGTTATAGCGATGAACCGCACTAATTATTGTAATATTAGTGTGATTTCTGGGAGAGTTCTGAGGAAGGAATAGCATTGGAACAGAAGGAATAGCATTGGAACACTGATTGTTAGGGGACTCTGTCTCTCCCGCTCAGTCACTTCACTCCCCTCCCTGGATGCACACAAATACCGGCTTTTCAATTGCCGGTACAGTAGTTATACCGGCACCAGCTCCAGTGCCCTAATTACCGGTAAAATACCAGCAGGGTGGCAACCCTAATCACATTCTCTGGAGAACTGTTTACTCTTGACTAACCTTTCCTAGAGAATTCAGCAGAATAACTAGTTGGAACTGGACGACTAGAAGGCACTTTTAATGTAAAGCATCCACAAGGTTATTTTTTTTTTTTTACAAATATTAGGAAAAAAGTGGTGCAGTTCCGGAGCTCACCAACCACAAAACAGAGTACAAGTTGCTTTGCAATGTGTTGGAGAACCTGTTTAGCTTTTAAGAGGTTAAATGCATCAGTTAAACCACTGGGAGTTTTTATTTGTTCCCTATTGTGAAGCTGGTTTTCCCCAGCCTTGCTCCATGATTGTCTTTACACATATGCCTAAAGTGTTCTGCACGACTGCATAAGAATCCATGGAACCCTGCAGTGTGTGGTTTTTTATATGTGGCCCATGATAAAAGGATTTGTGGTCATCTTTACTCTTTGAGTGCCAGAGAGGTATCGTTACCACTCTAGCACTCATTGGGTAAACAGGGATGCTTTATTGCACCTGTAAATTTGTTGTATTGGATCCAATTGTTTTGCATTGAAATCACACAAACATCCCATGTAGTAGTGTTTTCAATGCAGTGTTGCTGCTGTTGTTTATAATGGATCCCAGGAGAAGAAAAATCAGAATTGCATTGAAATTACAACTGCATTTTGATATCCTCCCATGTAACAAAACCTAAGCTCATTTACTAAGAACTGTAGCAATTCTGGGACAAACCCTCTGCACTATCAGGAAGAAATTAAATTTTTGAATGAACTTTTTAACCCATTGAATGCTGAAGAGGTCCCAAAAATATTGTTTTGCAATGCTTTGGAGACCAATCTACACTGTATGCACAATTATTGGGCAAGTGAGTATTTTGACAATATCATCATTTTTATGCATACTTTCCAACTCCAAGCTGTATAAACTTGAATGCTTATTGGATTTAAGCATATTAGGTGATTTGTGTATTTGTGTAATGAGAGAGGGTGTGGCCTAAGGAGATGAACATCCTATGTCAAGGTGTGCATAATTATTAGGCAGCTTCATTTCCTCAGGCAAAATGGGCAGAAAAAGAGATATAACTGACTCTGAAAAGTCAAAAATTGTAAAAAGGGATGCAGCACTCTTTAAATTGCTAAGATATTGGGGCTTGATCACAGAACCATCAAACATTTTGTTGCAAATAGTCAACAGGGCCACAAGAAACATGTTGAGAAAAAAAGACGCAAATTAACTGCCATAGATTAGAGAAGAATCAAACATGAAGCTACCAGGAACCCATTATCCTCCAGTGCTGTCATATTCCAGAACTGCAACCTACCTGAAATGTCCAGACGTACTAGGTGTTCAGTGCTCAGAGACATGGCCACGATAAGGAAGGCTGAAACCCAACCACCACTGAACAAGACATATAAGTTGAAAAGTCAAGACTGGGCCGAGAAACATCTGATTTTAGAAAAAAGGTTTTATGGACTGATGAGATGAGAGTGACTCTTGACAGTCCAGATGGATGGGCCCGTGGCTGGATCAGTAAGGGGCACAGAGCTCCACTTCGACTCAGACACCAGCAAGGTGGAGGAGGGTACTGGTATGGGCTGGTATTATCAACGATGAGCTAGTTGGACCTTTTCGGGTTGAAGATGGACTCAAACTGAACTCCCAAACCTACTGCCAGTTTTTAGAAGACACTTTCTTCAAGCAGGAAAAAGTCTGCATCTTTCAAGAAGACCATGATTTTTATTCAGGACAATACTCTATCGCATGCATCAAAGAACCCCACTGCGTGGCTTGCCAGTAAAGGCCTTAAAGATGATAAAATAATGACATGGCCCCCTTCCTCACCTGACCTAAACCCTATTGAGAATTTGTAGGCCCTTCTTAAATGGCAGATTTACGCTGAAGGAAAACAGTACACCTCTCTGAACAGTGTCTGGGAGGCTGTGGTTGCTGCTGCACAAAAAGTTGATCGTCAACAGATCAAGAAACAGACAGATTCCATGAATGGAAGGCTTATTGAAAAGAATGGTGGCTATATTGGTCACTGAATTTTTTTTTGGAAATGTCACAATTGTTTATTTGTAAATTTTGAGTTGTTTGTTTAGTATTCTCACTTTAATAGATGAAAATAAACATGTAAGATGGGAAAATTATCATTTTTCATTTAATTGCATAATAATTCTGCACACTAATAGTTGCCCAATAATTGTGCACACATAGATATTCTCCTGAGAAAACCAAAACCTCACTTTTACTTTCTTAAATATTCAGGTTTAACCCCTTAAAGACCAGCGGTCCCGGGGTGTGTGGTCCTTTAAGGACCAGATAGAAAAGCTTGATGTGTCGACCCATGTGACTGATCACGTGTGCCGGCGCTTAGAACGGGGGACTGAAAGAGATTGCTCCAGTCTTGGAGCGATCAATTTCAGTCCCTGCTATTACTCACAGCGCTCCTGCAGGAGCGATGTGAGTAAAAAGTATGTGACGTGCCAGGACCGTCACTGTTCCTTAAGTGCCGGACAGCCTTGACGGTCCTGGCACATCAGTGGACGCAAAGGGGTTAAGGTTTCTTAACATTTTGGATTGACGGAAAGCACTGTAGTTGTTTAACAATAAAATTAATCCTCCAAAATACAACTTGCCTAATAATTGTGCACACAGTGTAGTTAGTATGGGTTAAAAGCCCAATAAAATCAATGGGGATTTGCTGAGTTTTTATCTCTTCCCTTGTACTGCAGTTGTCTGCCCCATAGGACTTCAGCTTCATCATTGTTACAAAACAGTCCCCCATGTGAACACAGCTGAGAGCTTGGAAACACAGGAAACATTGTTGCATAACATTGTTAGACCTTGCAGGTGCAGCAGCTTGAAATATAATTCACAGCACCTGCTAGTGGGGAACAGTCATTGCTAGATACCATTGGCTGTCCCATGCAGTCAAACGATATTGATCTTTATGATATGAATTACATCAGTAAGGGTCGTTTAACAATCAGGGCCCACTGGTGGAAAGGGCCTTGCATAGTGAAGGAGATCTTTTTCCTGATGATCTGGCCCACACAATGCAGTCTGCTCAATGTGTGGAAACTCTGCATCATGTGAAGATGGATGTGGAAAATATTTTGTCTCTATACAGTATGTGGAAGCACTTAGCACTGTGTGAACCTAAGTGTGAGCACACAATATTCTGTGGAGAGTTCTCAAATATCCCTAAAGGTACCCATACACAGGGTGATTTTGATTGTAGTCAACCAGAGATCTGATTGCTGAGCATTCAGAATGGTAGTCTGTTCTGCCCACACACAGACCAAATTCAGGCAATCTGCAGTCAGATGCCTCTGTATGTGTGTGTGTGTATGTGTATGTGTGTGTATGTCTATGCAGTTGGGTCTAAATGACCTGATGTCATTCAGATTCAAGATCTGTTGATGCCACATACACAGAGATCTGATCGCCAGGTGATCAAAATTTTCAATCCAGGCCAACAGACCAAAATTATCAATTTAGTTGGCTTGACTTGATTGATGTAGGCCATACACATTGTGATTTCAAACCAATCTGGTCAGTTTCCACCAGATTGGTTGGAATGACACTGTGTATGGGCCACTTAACAGTGCAGGTTTTCTGGATTTCCCTGCACAGACAGGGAGATCCTTATAACCTGTACTGCTAGGGTACTAGAGGACCGTGGTTTAGAATCTCTGTTCGTTGAAGTGCTCACACTTAGCTAGAACACAGATGTGGTTATTATTTAATTCCTTGGATGCTATAAAGGTATCCAACAAATTGATTCACAATGCGTTGGAAGGCTCTCTAGCATTTATGGGGTTAATGGGGCCCTCTACTGTATATTTTGCTAACTGGCAGTTTAAAACAGTTCAGACAATAATACCAATAATACTTTGTGTTATATCACTGTTTGCATTTAGCCCCACAGAAAGCTGGACCTTTTATATAAAGGCAGCATGGAGCAATTCTGGGGCAAACCAATTGCATTGTAAGGGATGAGATAATTCCCCACAATTCTATTGATTTTAATAGGATTTCAATTGTTCATGATAAAAACAGCTGGTAGGGCACAACTTGTTAACGACAGGCACACACACACTGTATCACCATCGGTATTCATTTGCACTACCAACTGAAATTACAACAAACAGTGGGCCAAAGAAACTGACTTTTGGCCAAATGTCCATTGTGTGTTTTAAGTTCCCAAAACGTAAGTAATAGGAACATTAAAGGAAAAAGTCTAACGCTTTGTGCTTGATAACACTGTCAAGCACCAAGCATGAGCTCACACACCCTCCCAAACATTAATCCTATACTACCCCTAAACGTAAAGTGCAACAACACTAGGGCCAACACTAGTCTAACACCCACAGCTCTATAACATTACCTGTAAAAAAGACGTTCTTCTGTCATCTTCTACCTTCCTTCTTCTTCTTTTTCTTCATAGTCTGTCTTCTTATCTTCTGATCTTCTTCTGTCTTCTTATCTTTGTACCGAAGATGTACCTGAAAAGAAGAAAACATTTCAAGATCAAATTTGCTCCAAAAAAGTATGATTCCAAGATATGCAGTTGATAACCCTTTGAGTGCCGGAGGGGTAAGCACTGCATTGCAGATCAATGTGTTACATACCTCTTTGGCACTCAGATGGTTAAGTCTTTTCAGGCTGTCCAAATCGAATAAACATGTTTTTGGCCCAAACTGAAAAAAATTTTTTCTAATCCATTTCGCAAATATATTTTGTTTTGTTCCAACTGAAAATCTATATTGAAGCACAGCAGTGTTTTGTTTAATGCATGAGAAGCCACCCATACCAACTTGCTTCCAATGTCTCTCTACTCTGGAAATCCACTCACATGGAGGTGTGAAGGAGGTGTGTCACATGGCTGGTCAATATTGGCATTGGCCATATATTATTGGCCAATACACAAATAGGTTTGCCATTCACTGTAGGATTGGGAGTGGCACTGGGTTCAATTTTAAAAGGTCACACGCAAAAGACCATACGACCACATAACACATTAAGCATGTCGCCATAATAAAAATGGCGACATGAGAATCTCACACTTCATGACAGCGCGACATTCTCATGTCTCTCCTGAAACGACCCAGAGTTGATGTTCAGCCCGCATTGATGAATTACATGCAATAAAAAAAAAAGAATAAAAAGAGGACCATAAAAAGAGAAAAATGAGAATCTAACCATAAGCCACTGAGCGCTTCCCAGACCAAAGAAGAACACAGAAACAGGCAGGATGTGGTGTCAATATTATTGCTTCTTTGTGACATTGCAAGGAAATCATCAATGCGGGCTGAACATCAGTGCGGCACCATTTCATGAAGCGTCATGAGAATCTCACGCTTTCATGTAGGCCATAGGCCACAGTGCAGATCAGAATGCTGGATCCTGGATGTAGCCAAATTATGAGTGCATCCAGTCTGCAGCATGCTGAATTCCAGTACATTCTGTGAGCCAGAAACCACTCATGCGAAAATGCCATTTGGGTAAGGGTGCGTTTAGAGCCATGTTAACGCTGCACTTAAAGGGATAGTAATGATTCAAAATAAAAGCAGCTCCAATTAATTGTCATAGTATTTGGGCCATGAAGAGTGTTATTTCAAAGGTCCAAGAGTAATTGAATGATATACTCCTCCATCCCCTTTTACTAAAGAAATCCTGCTTACCTCAGAGCAGCAAGACTGTCCAGATGGATCGCAAAGAGGGAAAATCTTCAGTGAGAATAAGGAAAAACCTAAAAAAATGCCAAGGGGGGCAGACTTTTCCTTATGTTCACAGTACGAAGATTGTCCCTTGCTATGAGCTGTCTGGTCTAGGGGCCAGATTCCACATCTGAGGTGAGCAGTGTTACACTAGGTAAAAAGGGCAAGAGGGGGATACTTTATCATTGTCACAAATGAAACCGCGCTACCAGGTAAGAGGCTAGCAATACTAGGGAGGTATGAGGAAAGATAAGACTCCTCTAACAAGAGCGATTGGGGCGAGAAGCTAGAGGGCGTCGCTAGTGTGCATGGCTAGGTTGCGTAGGCCAAACATAGTGGGGTGTGCTGCTGCCAAAGCCGTATAAAGGTGCTGGCCGTGAAGCCAGATAGCCCCCTTCGGTTGAGCCAAAGGTGACTCAGGATACCCCACCACGTTTGGTCTATACCCCAGTGACCCCAGGGAGGAATGATCTCCAGAAGGACAGACCTGACTGATGATAGGAGAAACTGGAAAAGGAATATCCACTTACTGGTTGACAGCAAGAGAACTTGAGGCAGGAAGCAACAGGATACCCCCCAAGGCTGCAGAGCAGGAGGCTGGAGGGCTGGAGCAGGAGGAAGGGAAGAGACTGGAGGCACCAGCTGGAAGCAGGAACGGCAGCAGGACAAGCCCACAGGTACAGGTACTGAACCCCAAGGCTACTGAGCAGGAGGCTGGAGGGCTGGAGCAGGAGGAAGAGGAGAGACTGGAGGCACCAGCTGGAAGCAGGAACGGCAGCAGGACAGGTACTGACACACAGGAAACAGGAAGCGGGCTAGAACAGATCCGGACTAGCTAGGAGACGCTTTGACAACGCATCAGAAGAAGCGCCTCCACGTCTTTTATGACGGTGAGAGCCTGGCCAGCCTCAAAAGAAGGACCGTGCATGCGCGCGCCCAACCCGGAAGTGGACCAGGCGCACAGAGCGAAGGAGACACCACCGGGAAACGGGAGCAGCGGTGACAATCATTGAGTTATTCTTGAACTACAACTCTGACTGTACTGAAATAACACTCTCCGTGGCCCAAAAACTATGAAGATTAACTGAAGCTGCTTTTTTTGTGAAACATTTCTATCAATTTAAGTCACCTGTGTGAACTTAGCCTAAACCTTATGATTGACTCATGTGCCCTCAAATCAATGATGTGTGACTCCTGTAAAAAATAGATTCATAGGTCATCTGAAAGGTAGTAAAAGGAGGAACTGGCAATTCCACATTTAGCAGAGAAAAAGTATTTGAGGACATATAAGGTGAAATATTTGAATGTCTCAGAATAGCTTTTTTTGGATTACATTTCCAGAAGAACATTATCAGTGAGAATGACTTACTTCTAGCTATCTGAGCAGGCAGCATAAAATAGCAATGATATCATAACCAAGCCTTGCAGGTAAAATTGAGTGCTAAAGTAGCAAGACATTTCATCTTCTGTATAACAGTAAAAGTAAAATTGAACACTGAAATGAAAGGGGTGTGTATGTGTGGGGGTGGGGGCGGGATGAAGGTTAAAAAAATGTGAGCAAAAATACTAACATTCATCATTCTTTACATCTATGTAAAATGTTAATGAATAATGTATTCAGACCTTGAAGCATAAAAGTACAGTAGCATGTCTAGAGGAAATACTACCACAGAATAAACGAGAACAGAGATGGATTAGGGCTCCATAGGGCCCTAGGCAGGTTACCCCACATCTCTTGATCTGGTGCTTCTGACACAGAGTGCTGTTGGCAGGTATTGGCATTGTGGCTCTAATGAAAGTGGGTGCAACTGGATGATGCTGGTCTCTTTCAGCAAATAGGGCATCCGGCACAAAATGTTAGTGGCAGCAACAGCAGAATCGCTGCCTGTGACCTATCACTTGCAGCCAGGGCCCCTCATATTGCCAAGGGCCCTAGGCAGTAGTCTAAGTTGCCATAATGGATGATTCAGCTCTGAATGAGAACCTACCTAGGTATGTGTCTCTTCTATGATGACCACGTATCCCTTTAAATCAGGATTGCTTATAAATTACACACACTGCAGGGCTGCAGTGATTCACGTCCTGCAGAATGAAGTTTATATTAAGGCTCTCTAGTGTAAAGGGATTTGTTGCTCCCATAGTCTGCACTACCAAAACACTGAGTAAACCAAGGACCTGAGAGTTGTACTAATAATTACCTGTTTTTTCTGCATTTAGACAATCTTTTTCTCTATAATTATGCATTATATATATGTGTATATATATATATATATATATATATATATATATATATATATGTGTGTATAAATAAAACATTGCATTATGTATAGCAATCTAGAGGCAAACTTCGGAAGAGGTCATACCACCTCATAATGAACAATGGGCTAATAGAGATGAGTGGGTCATAAGAGACACAAGTTACTATTATCAGATGTTAAACAGTTTGCATTGGACTACAAGAGAGATTAAAAACAACAAAACAGTATATAGATTCAACTTGAATGCTGTTTGAAGGACATCTGACACTTATTCCTAGGGTATAGGTCCCCTTTAAGGAAAGAAAATAAAAAAGATCCGTGTTTTCACCTTTGGTCTTACAGGCAATAGAGGGGAATCCTTGCTCTTAACCCCTTAAGGACCACGTGACATGCTATGACCATTTTGTCTTAAAGGGATAGTAATACTTTAATATTACTAATCCCCATAGTGTAGTTATTTCAAGAAGAATTCAATTGCCTCCAGTGTCATCTCTCAAACCTTTATGGTTTGAGAGATAACAGAACGCAAAGTTCCCCCTCCCTCCCCCTTCCCTGAAGTCAGCCTTGTACTGACTGCTGGGGAAGCCTGTCGTACGACAGGCTTGCGGCTCTGCAGCAGAGCCGAGATCGCGTTAGTGAAAAATAATTATTTCACTGAAACGGTCTTCTACATGTGCTTGGTTTGTGCTTGGTTTGCACACACACGTAGAAGACCGTTTCAGTGAAATATTTTTTTTTTTTACTAACGCGCTCTCGGCTCTGCTGCAGAGCCGTCTAATGAAAATAAAACCGGATATCCCTGCAGTCAGTACAACGCTGAACTCAGGGAAGGGGGAGGGAGGGGGAACTTTCCTTACGGTTATCTCTCAAACCATAAAGGTTTGAGAGATGACACTGGAGGCAATTTAATTCTTCTTGAAATAGCTACACTATGGGGATTAGTAATATTAAAATATTACTATCCCTTTAAGGACCGGTGACGGTCATAGCACATCATGTATATTTTACTTACATCGCTCCTCCGGGAAACTACTTGGAGAAGAAGTGTCTAAAAAGGATATCATTTACTATTTGCAATTATATGCACTGTACATAAAATAAAGGCACTTTTGATTAAAACAAAGGGTTTTTTAAAAGTTGCCCAGCCCTGACAATTATGTATGCAGCAAACGTAGCACATTATTGGGGTGCCAAAACGTTGTCTTCCTCTGATCTGGAGGGGTATCTGGGTAACTGCAAAGCCCTCCCTGGTTTGCCCTTGCAGTACCAGATAAGAAAGTTACTGAGTCTTTGACCTGCCTGAAAATGAGCCCTGCTTGTCTTCACATCCTATATAATAATTCGCTAGGATGTTTGTCATGCGCAGTAGAGACTGTCCGAATGCACAAAACGCTGGGAGTTCTGTGCTGGGAGAATTCTGTGCGGAATGTTGGGAGTTCTGTGCTGGGAGCATTCTATGCTTTCGGGCAGTCTCTGCAGTGCATGACTGCTTCGGCGGCAGGACGCAGAGCAGGACCGGCTTCTTAACCCTTTGAGTGCCGGAGGGGTACGCAACGTATTGCGAAGCAATGTGTTGCGTACCCCTCTGGCACTCAAAGGACTAACATCACCTGGACCTTGGCCTGTGTACACGGGCTTTTACACTAGTTTCTATATATTTTCCATTACACTTCCTAAAATGAGCTTCCCATCTTGGGAGGGAACTCTACTTGCCTCTATTATAACATCTTCCACCCTCCCTAATCTTTCCCTCCTATAATGAAATCCCGTTTGTATCAAGGCAAAGTAGGGAAATCAAACTGTTCAATAGGGGACAAATAAATAGCGAACTCTAAAGTGAAGTCACCAATTAACTGTGAAGGAATGTGTGGAGGCCCTCTTACATCATTTGGGGATGAAGCTAAATTCAGATTAAGGGGAATTTGTTTTTGCCCCCTATGGTGCAGTTGGTTTGACCCAGAATTGCTCTATTTAGCCTTGATACACAAAGTCCACTGTCTTGCAATTATGTATTTATGTTTTTTTTATAATTAATATAATATATGCCTTGAGGTGGCAACATCCACTGGCACAAGAGGGCAGACATGTAAACAGAATAGTATTTGTATTATTAAGCTTGGATTTTAGATAGGACACAGACACAGAGAGGTGATCCCATCTGTTAATACACAGACGTTCAGGATCCTGCAAGACAGGTGACTGCTGTCACACTCACAGATTACGTTTAATCCTGTGTCAATGTAAGGGTAAATGGTGCCAATCTGGTGCTGAGCTGATACAAAAGAGGAGTGATTCTGGAGTAAACCATCTGTATCATAGAGGACAAATAACACTGATATGGGTTTTTAACCCCTTGAATGCTAGTGAGCTCTCCAATGCATCGTTTTGCAACATGTTGTTAAAATGATAGTAATGTCAAAGAATAATATTACTTTGTATTGTAGATTAAAGGGATAGTAATACATCAATAGAATTACATTTAATAATGTACCTGATAAAAAAATGAATTGCGCCCTGTCCGATCTCTTAAACCCTTATGGTTTGAGAGCTATCAGCTTACAAAGTCCCCCCCCCCTTGCACTGATGTTAGCTTTCTTTCTTACAGACGGAGATCCCTGGTCTCTCTCCCCTTCTCTGCGTGCAGAATGACAGGGCAGAGTGGAGCACGCAGAGAAGGGGAGAGAGAAGCCGGAGCAGCTTACTTCAGTATCTGAGAGAAGATGTGTGGGGAGATTCATTAACCCCTTAAGGTCCAGTGATCCCGGGGTGTCTGGTCCTTTAAGGACCAGATAGACAAGTTTGACGTGCCATCCCACGTGACTGATCACGTTGGGCGGCACGTCGAAAGAAGGACTGAAAGAGATCGCTCCAGTCTTGGAGCGATCAACTTCAGTCCACGGTATTAATAGTACGTGACGTACCAGGACTGTCACTGGTCCTTAAGTGCCGGACCAGCGTGACGGTCCAGGAACGTCACAGGACGCGAAGGGGTTAAGCAGTGATAAAGAGGTGATAAAGTGGAGATGACTTCTCCATTGATATCATTTCTCCAGTCCCTATGTTATTCTGTAGAGCCAATGCACTAAGATCTCCAATGTTTAAGAAATCTTAGTGCATAGGCTCCATAGAATTACATAGGAATTGGAAAAGTAATTAACTGGAGAAGTCATCTCTGCTTTATCACCTTTTTAGCACCGCTTAGTGAATCTCCCCCATGGGGAGAATTGCTGAATACCTGGGCATCCTGCTACAAGTAACTAGTGCAGGATGAAAAGGGCATATCAAGTTTGTGGATATTCATTCATCTGTACAAGCAGGATTTTATTACTTATGTAACTGCGCGCTGTCCCATAGTTATTTCAGTTTAGCATGTGTAGTATACATACAGTATCACTATGATTATGAATATTAGTTTGGTGCGGTGTGCTGTTGAGTGCTGGGCTGGGCTCTGTAAATCGGGTGCTCTATTCAATTGTGTAGCTAAGGATGATGGGATCTGTAGGCTTCGTTTGAAGGTGTGACTTGAGAATCTCGTGCTGTCCTGCAAAATGAGATTCTCATGTTCCCTTTTTAATCATGGCGACATGCTGACTGCGCCCTGTAGTCGCACGCTATTTTGCATGCAACATTTTAAAAGGATGCCGGTTCAGGTTGAAGACTCCAGCATCCATGGGGTTAAAACCAAACTATGATATAAAGGCGCTAGTCGTTTTACACCTAGTATACCAAGGCTGAGGTAGTCAAATTAAGAACTGGTGCAAACGATCTGTATCATAGGGGGCAAATAAAAATCTCCATTGATTCAACTGGAAATTATAACCTCCTGAAAACCAAAGAGTATTCCAACACATTGCTTAACAATACACTGGAGACTTCTCTAGCATTCAAGGGGTTTAAAGGGATAGTAATACTTGAAGTAAACTTGAGGTACATCCTATATAATAATTCTCTAGGATGTTTGTCAGAAGCCGTTATGTGCAGTAGAGACTGCGCACGCTGCAGTCATGCGCTGTACAGACTGACCGAACACACCGCAGCTGATACGGAGCGGGGCGCTCCAAATTCAGACCAGTGTCCTCTCTGCGCACCTTCCTGGGACTGCATGGTGCCAGGAAGGTGCGCCGAGATGACTATGGTCCGAATTCGGAGAGTCCCGCTCCATATCAGCCGCTGCGCGTTCGGGCAGCCTGTACTTCGCATGACTGCAGCATGGGCAGTGAGCAGAGATGCTCCGGGCACCAACTGAGGTTGCTGAGTGGTACTGTGGCCCGTGTACATGGGCTTTGAAACTAGTAGCGCTATATTTCACCACTTACATGTTTGTAGTTCAAGCGCAATTCAATTGGAAAGGATCCCCCTCCCACCCTTCTGACCTCCTTCCATTGAATCTGGAATGTGGTTGTGGGACCGGCCGGATGCAGCGAAGGACAAACTTCACACAGTAAATATAAGGAAATCCCTGTCCCCCCGATGAAGGGGGGCAGGATTTTCCTTTTGCTTACTGAAATTTGTCCCTCACTTCACTACATCCAGACCAGACAGAGAGGCTCAGTGACTCAGGGAAAGAGGTGGGAGGGGGATCCTTTCCAATTGAATTGCACTTGAACTACAAACATGTAGTGAAATATAGAGCTTTATGATTAAAAATATATAAAGAAGAGTCAGACCTTAAGTTTACTTCAAGTATTACTATCCCTTTAACCCCTTAACGACCAGCGGTCCCGGGGTGTCTGGTCCTTTAAGGACCGGATAGGCGAGTTCGACGTGCCGTCCCATGTGACTAATCACGTGGGGTGGCACGTTGAACGAAGGACTGAAAGTGATCGCTCCGGTCTTGGAGCGATCAACTTCAGTCCCCGGTATTACTCACCACGCTCCTGCAGGAGCGCGGTGAGTAAAAGTACGTGATGTACCAGGACCGTCACTGGTCCTTTAGTGCTGGACCAGCGTGACGGTCCGGGTATGTCACAGGACGCAAAGGGGTTAAAGTTAAATTTAAATGAATGTGGATTTGTAATTTCTTTTTCTAATTGTCCCCTATGGTGCAGCTGGTTTGTGTCAGGATTGATCCATTTCTTCCTAGCACATTCGCCTCAAAAATGTTCTGCACCCTCACAGATAAACACGGTAATGCTCTCAAGAACCTTGCACTTGGCAAACCTCTAGCAGTTGCAATAAGATCTCTCGAATGGGGTAGAGGCTCATTAAACTGCTGCTGCTACTGTTGTCTCACTTTTTCCCATAAACGCAGAGATAAAGCAACCTCCCCCCCCACCCACACACTCTTTATTCTTTCCCCTCTGTAATCAGCCATGTGTAAGCTCCTTTATTGCATCTTCTGTCCTGCACTGACCCCCAGCCTCTTACGGTATCTTCCATAATTACATTAATCCTTTGAGTGCCAGAGAGGTACACAAAGCATTCCAGTGCAATGCATTGAGTACCCCTCTGGTTAATAACTTAGAGACAACCCAAAGAAGGGTTATTAAACTGCTCAGTGGTCTAAGGATCAAAACCAGAAAACTTAAAGGTAAACAATATAAAAAACAATAATGTGGCTTATAAATTAGGTATAGATTCCATTGCATCTAATAAATGTTATCACTGGTTTCATCTCAAACATTCCTGTTGAAATCTGCTGGTAAATTTGTAGATAAAACCAGTGAAAACATTGTAAACTGCAATGAAATCCAAGCCTTAGATAGGTGTTCTTCATAAAGCGGAGGGGAATGCAAGCAGGGTCCGGGATTGTATAGCTTGGGTCATTAGTGGTCATGTCACTCTACAGATCTCTAGTTAGACCTCACCTAGAGTATTGTGTACAGTACTGGAGACCCCATCTCCAGAAGGATATAGATACTACAGAGAAAATTCAAAGAAGGGCTACTAAAATGGTGACTGTTTTACAGGAAAAGAAATATCAAGATAGACTAAAGAATCTGAACATGTATCGCTTGGAGGAGAGAAGAGAGAGTGGGGATATGATTGAAACATTCAAATGCATGAAGAGATTCAAAAAAGTGCAGGAGGGAAGTACATTTCAAAGGAGTAAAAATGTTAGGACAAGAGGCCACAGTCTAAAACTAGAGGGACCCAGGTTTAGATGTAATAAAAGAAAGTTTTACTTCACTGAGAGGGTAGTAGATAAGTGGAATAGCCTACTAGCAGAAGTGGTAGAAGATAATACAGTGACAGAATTTAAGCATACATGGGATAGGCATAGGGCTGTCCTTAATGTAAGAAAAGACCAAGGACCAGAAAAGATTTGAGGTTTTTACAGTAGGAAAATGGGCAGACTAGATGGGCTGAATGGTTCTTATCTGCTGTCAAAATTTATGTTTCTATATTTCATGCAGCTGTCAGGAATATCCATTTATTTTTTTTTGCATTGTATGATATGATTAACCTTTTAAGGAACAGAGGGGTATGCAATGCATTGTGCAACAATGTGCTGCACATTCGTCCAGCCTTTGTAGGGCTATAATGTTTGGAAGGAAACAAAACAGGATGTGTTCTGATATTGAAACCTACAGAAATCTGAATCTATTACTCTATTACTCCTGGCTCTTAACCAAGGTGCTGTGGCACTTCGATTTGCTGTGAGCACCAGCTTAGGGTTCCATTTATTTATTTATTAGGAATGCTGACAAAATGTGAATGCCGAGTTTCAAATATGATTGTCCTCTGATTGCGAGATCTAAGAATATTTATTTATGTGTTTGTTCCCTTCACTACACCCTTGACCAATGACATATAATATGTTAGGGGTACCCTAAAAAGCCCCCACTCGTTGTTAGGGTGCTTTGAACAAAATTAAGGTCTACAGAAAGGGTAGAAAATATATATTTTTTGAAGGCTTATATAAGAGCTTAGATGCTAAAGACATCTCTTGTGATTTGCTTCACAATGCATTGAAGTTACTAACAACCAAGAGGTTAACCCTTTGATGCCCAAAGGGATTTGCAACACATTGCTCTGTGATACTCTACAAATTCCCAGAGCACTTCATGGTCAAATTGTTATCTGAAGTCAAACTGTGTGTCTCTATACAGAAGAAGAAAGCTGGCCTGCTTTCATTGTACCACACAGGGACCTAAATGACTAGCTGCAAACCAGTGAGAGAGAACAGCTTCTGGTCACATGCAGTGCACATTATTGTGTGCAGCAGAGACTGGTACTAGTTGGAGATTGCTTCTTTGCATTTTATTAGATCTCTCGACTCATTTGTACGATGATTTTAGGGACACTAAAGACATATTTACCAATTCCACCATGTAATTCTGTATGTACCTGTCAGCAGTGCCAATGGCACCCCTAACAATTAAGCCCTCATTAAATCTGAGCAACAGTATATACACCGGAGATGTTACCAAGACTATGATGGCCAGATCTCCCCTTCAATACAGGATGATTATGAAAATAAAACCCTGCACTGTGCATTTTTCATAAGTGTTCTGCATTATAAGGAAAGTCTTGTAACAGTAGCCCTTTAAAAAGAGCAGGAGTTTGTGTTCACTCTCCTCTGGCCCTTAACCATTTGAGTGCCAGAGGGGTACGCAACGCATTGCGTTGCAATGCGTTGCGTAGTCCTCTGGCACTCAAAGGGTTAAATGGTTAACTAACAAACACTCAAACACATCATTGTAGTTAAAAGCTTGATAGAAACACACACATCAGTTTGATCTATAGAACCTGATTTCCCATGATCCAGAGTAATTATGAGAGGCACCACCACTGTGTTGGCCAAAACCTCCTTGACAAGTTATAGGTGTGGCCCCCAGCATTTCCATACTTGCCAACATTTAAAAAACAAAAAAATGGCAGAGACACTTTTCCCCTGAGCAGTCACATGGAAACATGTCACAGTTGGTCCTTAGTAGAGCATAGTACAACAGAAAGCATTGCACAACAGACTTAAAACTGCACTTGTACAGCACAATAAATGTAACCGATACCTACAAACTACAGTATTGTTATTATACTATATTTACATAGCGCCAACTTATTCCACAGCCCTGTACAATAGGGAATAGACATACAGAGACATTAAATAGACATTAATAGAGGAAGCAGATAAATAATAACATTTATGAGAGGAAGAGTACAACATATTAAACTCATTATAACAGGCACATAGAATCTGGGCTCAGTTTTAAAACAAGGGTAAAAAGCACAACTGGATCCAGAGATAGGGAGCTCCTTGTTTACTTTGCCCTAGCTCCTTGTTTACTGTACCCTAGCTTCTAGTTTACTGTACCCTAGCTCCTAGTTTACTGTGCCCTAGCACCTTGTTTACTGTGGCCTAGCTCCTAGTTAACTGTACCCTACCTCCTTGTTTACTGTACCCTAGCTCCTAGTTAACTGTACCCTAGCTCCTAGTTAACTGTACCCTAGCTCCTTGTTTACTGTGCCCTAGCTCCTAGTATACTGTGCCCTAGCTCCTTGTTTACTGTACCTTAGCTCCTAGTTTACTGTGCCCTAGCTCCTTGTTTACTGTGGCCTAGCTCCTAGTTAACTGTACCCTACCTCCTTGTTTACTGTACCCTAGCTCCTAGTATACTGTGCCCTAGCTCCTTGTTTACTGTACCCTAGCTCCTAGTTAACTATACCCTAGCTCCTTGTTTACTGTACCCTAGCTCCTAGTATACTGTGCCCTAGCTCCTTGTTTACTGTACCCTAGCTCCTAGTTTACTGTGCCCTAGCTCCTTGTTTACTGTGCCCTAGCTCCTAGTTAACTGTACCCTAGCTCCTTGTTTACTGTGCCCTAGCTCCTTGTTTACTGTGCCCTAGCTCCTAGTTTACTGTGCCCTAGCCCCTAGTTTACTATACCCTAGCTCCTTGTTTACTGTGCCCTAGCTCCTAGTTTACTGTGCCCTAGCTCCTAGTTTACTGTGTCTTAGCCCCTAGTTTACTGTGCCCTAGCTCCTAGTTTACTGTGGCCTAGCTCTTAGTTTACTGTGCCCTAGCTCCTCGTTTACTGTACCCTAGCTCCTTGTTTACTGTGCCCTAGCTCCTCGTTTACTGTGCCCTAGCTTCTAGTTTACTGTGCCCTAGCTCCTCGTTTACTGTGCCCTAGCTCCTCATTTACTGTGCCCTAGCTCCTAGTATACTGTGCCCTAGCTCCTTCTTTACTGTGCCCTAGCTCCTAGTTTACTGTGCCCTAGCTCCTAGTTTACTGTGCCCTAGCTCCTAGTATACTGTGGCCTAGCTCATAGTTTACTGTGCCCTAGCTCCTAGTTTACTGTGGCCTAGCTCCTAGTTTACTGTGCCCTAGCTCCTAGTTTACTGTACCCTAGCTCCTAGTTTACTGTGCCCTAGCCCCTAGTTTACTGTGCCCTAGCTCCTCGTTTACTGTATCCTAGCTCCTAGTTTACTGTGCCCTAGCTCCTAGTTTACTGTGGCCTAGCTCCTAGTTTACTGTGCCCTAGCTGCTAGTTTACTGTGCCCTAGCTCCTAGTTTACTGTACCCTAGCTCCTAGTATACTGTGCCCTAGCTCCTTCTTTACTGTGCCCTAGCTCCTAGTATACTGTGGCCTAGCTCATAGTTTACTGTGCCCTAGCTCCTAGTATACTGTGGCCTAGCTCCTAGTTTACTGTGCCCTAGCTCCTAGTTTACTGTACCCTAGCCCCTAGTTTACTATACCCTAGCTCCTAGTTTACTGTGGCCTAGCTCCTAGTTTACTGTGCCCTAGCTCCTCGTTTACTGTACCCTAGCTCCTAGTTTACTGTGCCCTAGCTCCTAGTTTACTGTACCCTAGCTCCTAGTATACTGTGCCCTAGCTCCTTCTTTACTGTGCCCTAGCTCCTAGTATACTGTGGCCTAGCTCCTAGTATACTGTACCCTAGCTCCTAGTTTACTGTGGCCTAGCTCCTAGTTTACTGTGCCCTAGCTCCTAGTATACTGTGGCTTAGCTCCTACTTTACTGTGCCCTAGCTCCTCGTTTACTGTGCCCTAGCTTCTAGTTTACTGTGCCCTAGCTTCTAGTTTACTGTGCCCTAGCTCCTAGTATACTGTGCCCTAGCTCCTAGTATACTGTGCCCTAGCTCCTAGTTTACTGTGCCCTAGCTCCTAGTTTACTGTGCCCTAGCTCCTAGTATACTGTGCACTAGCTCCTAGTTTACTGTGCCCTAGCTCCTAGTTTACTGTGCACTAGCTCCTAGTTTACTGTGCCTTAGCCCCTAGTTTACTGTGCCTTAGCCCCTAGTTTACTGTGCCTTAGCCCCTAGTTTACTGTGCCCTAGCTCCTAGTATACTGTGCCCTAGCTCCTAGTTTACTATACCCTAGCTCCTAGTATACTGTGCCCTAGCTCCTCGTTTACTGTGCCCTAGCTCCTCGTTTACTGTATCCTAGCTCCTAGTATACTGTGCCCTAGCTCCTCGTTTACTGTATCCTAGCTCCTAGTTTACTGTGCCCTAGCTCCTCGTTTACTGTATCCTAGCTCCTAGTTTACTGTGGCCCTAGCTCCTTCTTTACTGTGCCCTAGCTCCTAGTATACTGTGGCCTAGCTCCTTGTTTACTGTACCCTAGCTCCTAGTTTACTGTACCCTAGCTCCTAGTTTACTGTGCCCTAGCTCCTAGTATACTGTGGCTTAGCTCCTACTTTACTGTGCCCTAGCTCCTCGTTTACTGTGCCCTAGCTTCTAGTTTACTGTGCCCTAGCTCCTCGTTTACTGTGCCCTAGCTCCTAGTATACTGTGCCCTAGCTCCTAGTATACTGTGCCCTAGCTCCTAGTTTACTGTGCCCTAGCTCCTAGTTTACTGTGCCCTAGCTCCTAGTATACTGTGCCCTAGCTCCTAGTTTACTATACCCTAGCTCCTAGTTTACTGTGCCCTAGCTCCTAGTATACTGTGCCCTAGCTCCTTGTTTACTGTGCCCTAGCTCCTAGTTTACTGTGCCCTAGCTCCTAGTTTACTGTGCCCTAGCTCCTAGTATACTGTGCACTAGCTCCTAGTTTACTGTGCCCTAGCTCCTAGTATACTGTGGCCTAGCTCCTAGTTTACTGTGCCCTAGCTCCTAGTTTACTGTGCCCTAGCTCCTAGTTTACTGTGGCCTAGCTCCTTGTTTACTGTGCCCTAGCTCCTAGTTTACTGTGCCCTAGCTCCTTGTTTACTGTGCCCTAGCTCCTAGTTTACTGTGCCCTAGCTCCTAGTTTACTGTGGCCTAGCTCCTAGTTTACTGTGGTCTAGCTCCTAGTTTACTGTGGCCTAGCTCCTAGTTTACTGTGCCTTCGCTCCTAGTTTACTGTACCCTAGCTCCTAGTATACTGTGGCTTAGCTCCTAGTTTACTGTGCCCTAGCTCCTAGTTTACTGTGCCCTAGCTCCTAGTATACTGTACCCTAGCTCCTAGTTTACTGTGGCCTAGCTCCTAGTTTACTGTGCCTTCGCTCCTAGTTTACTGTACCCTAGCTCCTAGTATACTGTGGCTTAGCTCCTAGTTTACTGTGCCCTAGCTCCTAGTTTACTGTGCCCTAGCTCCTAGTTTACTGTGCCCTAGCTCCTAGTATACTGTACCCTAGCTCCTAGTTTACTGTGCCCTAGCTCCTAGTATACTGTACCCTAGCTCCTAGTTTACTGTGGCCTAGCTCCTAGTTTAGTATGCCCTAGCTCCTAGTTTATGGTGACCTAGCTCCTAGTATACTGTGGCTTAGCTCCTAGTTTACCATGCCCTAGCTCCTAGGATACTGTGGCTAGCTCCTAGTTTACCGTGCCCTAGCTCCTCATTTACTGTGTCCTAGCTCCTATATGTATTATGTCTCTTTTAGGGTGACCACATTTCCAATCTGCCATTCCGGGACATGTGGTCACCCTAGTGAGTCCCGCGG
The DNA here is from genome assembly GCA_037306005.1 of Rhinophrynus dorsalis. NCBI lineage: Eukaryota > Metazoa > Chordata > Amphibia > Anura > Rhinophrynidae > Rhinophrynus > Rhinophrynus dorsalis. Next base: position 67,399,900 of record CM074718.1, on the reverse strand, counting down.
CTGAGGATCCATCTGGTGCTGACCATCTTTCTGAGGCTGACACAGTGTAAGAGTACCCCAGTGGGAACTCTTACTCTGTATTAGCCTCAGAAAGATGGTCAATGCTGGCGGGAGCATCAGCCGCAAGACTCACTCACAGTGCCAGCATACTTGCACCATCCCAGATGTCTCACATGCACCAGTCCAGCCAGCCAATGGCTGGACTGGTGTGTGCTGCGCTATGTAGGTAGGCTGTGGGTGCCGGCTTTGTTGCTCAATTCCGGGACTCTTTGTTGTCCCGGTGGGGGGTGACCTGGGACGCAGGACACAGACCTACAATAAGGAACAGTCCTGGGCATTTCGGGACGTGTGGTCTTTGTATTGGTGCAAATATGCAACTCTTGCTGTAAATACTCCAGGACATACTTGAAAATTAGAGAAATCTCAATGTATTCTTCCTGGTAAAACATTTTCTAAATAAATAGGTTACTGTGGCCTAGCGCCTAGTTTATTGTGCCCTAGCTCCTCGTTTACTGTGCCCTAGCTCCTCATTTACTGTGCCCTAGCTCCTAGTTTACTGTGGCCTAGCTCCCTGTTTGCTGTATCCTAGCTCCTAGTTTACTGTGCCCTAGCTCCTAGTTTACTGTGGCTTAGCTCCTACTTTACTGTGGTCTAGTTCCTAGTTTACTGTGGCTTAGCTCCTAGATTACTCTGGTCTAGCTCCTAGTTTACTTTGCCCTAGCTCCTAGTTTACTGTACCCTAGCTCCTAGTATACTGTGGCTTAGCTCCTAGTTTACTGTGGTCTAGCTCCTAGTTTACTGTGCACTAGCTTCTAGTTTACTGTGCCCTAGCTCCTAGTTTATTGTACCCTAGCTCCAAGTTTACTGTGGCTTAGCTCCTAGATTACTCTGGTCTAGCTCATAGTTTACTTTGCCCTAGCTCCTAGTTTACTATGGCCTATCTCCTAGTTTACTGTTGCTTAGCTCCTAGATTACTCTGGTCTAGCTCATAGTTTACTTTGCCCTAGCTCCTAGTTTACTATGGCCTAGCTCCTCTTTTACTGTGGTCTAGCTCCTAGTTTACTGTGCCCTAGCTCTTGGTTTATGGTGCCCTAGATGCAAGGTTATGGTGGCCTAGCTCCTTGTTTATTGTGGCCTATCTCCAAATATATGGTGGCCTAGCTCCTAATTTATGGTAGACAGTTTTTTATATTGCTGTAATTTCTAGTTTTATTATTGTGTGTGTGTTAGTATGTCATAGGCTGAAATTATTTCTCATTCCAGGAAATAGTAAAAAGTGCTGGGGATGGGTCACTGAAGTGGCAATAACAGGGCCAGATTTACATCTCAGGAGCCTGTAGGCACAGAAATCTGAAGTGCCCCCCCCCCCATTGGCCATCTCCACTGGACACCTCCACAATGCTCCTAATCTCCACATTGCCCCCCATCAGCTCCATATTGCCCTCATCATCTCCACATCGCCCACATCATCTCCATATACCATACTGCCCTCACATTGCCCCCCATCAACCCAATATTGCCCCCATCATCTTCACGTTGCCCCATCAGCTCCACATTGCCCTCAAATTGCCCCCCCCATCAGCTCCATATTGCACATTGCCCCCCCCCCCCAGTATCCATTTTCTACCTCTTCCCTGGTGGTCCAGCGGCAGGAAAGATCTGTGCCTCCTCCTTCTGCACAGACTTGTAGCTGCTGGAGCTCCCGCGCGATCTGATCTTCATTATTGCAGAGCGCTGGGAGATTATGTCATCTCCCAGCGCTCTGTATTATTAAAGACCCAACTAAGGAGCTCAGCAACTACAGGTCTGTGCCGAAGAAGGCACAGACCTGTCTTCACTATGTTTAGGGGGAGGCGTATTAAAAAAAAACAACAACATAATCCCAATGACAGGCGCCCCTCTGTGGGGTGCGTCTGTAGGCAGATGCCTACTCTGCCTAATTATAAATCCGGCCCTGGGCAATAAACAGAGATAAGAGTGCTTAGGATACTTTGCCTGGTGTGCGTGTGTGTGTGTGTGGGGGGGTATAAATATGGGTCTTTCTGTAAAATAATCCACATTGGACCTTATGTAGAAAAGTAAAAAAAGTAATTCTAGGGAAAACCTACTACAAAGCAGGAAAGAAAGAAATCACCAAGTTCTCTCTGATTTAAATGGGTCTTTGAACCTTATGTATGCTAGAGTGGTCTCCAAAGCATTGATTAGCATTCAAGAGCTTAAAACCCCCCAGGTAATAAATGTGTATTTGTCCACTAGGGTGCAGCTGGTTTGCTTTGGACTTGCTTCAGTTTGCTTTAATACTCGAGGCCCAATAGTTTTCACTCATACAGGATCACATCTACCCAGATCTCAGCATGTACAGTGGGTATCATGGGGCATCTGTATCAATACAATTGTACTATATGCATCAAAAAGGGAAACAATTTCAAAACTATATATCTATATCCGTATCTGGAAACTCGCCAGATCTGCCACAGAGACTCCAGTTTTCAGACTTAAATGCCAGAGATATATAGGTATATATACATAGAATGAGTATCCTGTTTGCAGAGTTCCCTGGTAACCCCACCTACTCCCAGCATGATCACGCCCACTCCCTCCCACTTCCCTGGCCATTTCAAAGCAAATATTCTTTCTTTCCACCTCTCAATCCCACCCAATTTATGATGCTAATTGCATCATTTGGTCACTCCCATCTCCATCTCTCATTGATACCCTGGGGTTGTGGGAGGGATTGAAGGTTCCAGGTATGTCTGTCTGTCTGTCCGTCTGTCTGTCTATCTATCTACATTACATGATATATATATATATATATATATATATATATATATATATATATATACATGATATCAGATTTATCATGTAACACTGTAGCTTAACCCCTTGAGCACCAGAGGTGTGTAATGTCATAAGAAGTAATACATTGGGGATCTTTAGTATTAAGTGGTAACTTCACGTGTTTCCTTTGGTACAGTTACTTTGATCCAGAATTTATTTTCTACATTAGGGCCCATTATAAATCTTGTGCTGCAGTCATATGAAACAACAGGTACATGGACAGAAATGCATCTCTTCTGTAGGATGTAGTTATCACCCTTGGGTTATGGGATGTTGGCGTTTGTAGTTTCAACTTATTTGCAAACCGTAATCCTTTTGGTGCCAGAGGCGTGTGCGGTGCATTTCAGGCTCACTCAGAAGGGTGCTGCAGGGACGTTATTCTGGAAAGCCATGCTCTTGTTTCTTATTCATCTGCCCAGAGGCTGTTTATCCTATTTCAAGGCTGACTTGAGGGGCATTGATAAAAAGAGCTTTTTGTTTAGCAAAGTCTTACTGATCTTCGAGTCAAGAAGTTTCATTGGAATTCTTAGTGCACTCTTTGATTTTGTTTTCATTGTAACTCTTTGAGTGCCAGAGGAATGCACAACACATAAAAATGCATTACAAATATCTCTGCCTCTCAAAGGGTTAAAAAAAATGTATTTTAACTTTGAGTAATGTATATTAAAACATTTCACAGCAGACTTTTTAATGTGTGTATTTGCAATGCATTGAATACCTCTCTGTCACTCAAGGTTTAAATTTGCTTTTAGTTGACATTGTCACCTTTTTTAATAATCTTGATGCTTTGTACTAAAAGTAGCGTTAACTATTTGAGTGCCAGAGATTAATCTAATGCATTGCAGCACAATGCATTGGATACTTTTCTGGTACGCAAAGGGTTAAGACTAAATTATAGGCTAAAATGTCAGGTAACTGTTACCGTAACCTTTCTTATGTTCACTGGTAATCACAGAAATACCCATATACTGAGGCTGAACTCAATTCTGGAGTAAACTACTGCACCATAGGGAACAAATAACCATTACCAAACTTTCAGTGTCATTCAAAAGAAGAAAATTAGTTGCTCAATCTTTACTGAATTAACATCCGATTAAATAAATGTCACTTACCGCTCAAAATCAGAATCGGTGGGCCTGGTGCCGCTCCCCACAATTGCATCCACGATTCCATAGACTTGAGGACAACCGGAGGGAAGCGCACTCAGGTCCACCAAAGCATCACCAGCCCAATCATAGTATTAAAAACATTCTTTTATTGTATAAATAAAAACATCCACTTATAGAACGAAGAAGTATACAGCAACAAAACACTGGATCGTAAGACTCATCACCTAACGCGTTTCGTAACCCATAATTGTTACTTAAGTAACCATTAAGTAACCATTATAGGTTACTAAACGTGTTAAAGATGAGTCTTACGATCCAGTGTTTTGTTGCTGTATACTTCTTCGTTCTATAAGTGGATGTTTTTAGTTATACAATAAAAGAATGTTTTTAATACTACGATTGGGCTGGTGATGCTTTGGTGGACCTGAGTGCGCTTCCCTCCGGTTGTCCCCAAACTTTCAATGGCCTTAAAAATTCCAGTGCCCTTGACAATTTGTTCCTCTTTTGAGGTAACCCCCCAAACAACCCCATACCAACATCAAAACCATGTAAACCAAATCATAACAACAGATGTGGGTGGCAAATAAAGATCTCACAGCTTTTATCAAGTGATTTGAACTAATTAAGGTGACCTCTGGAGTGGAGTCTCCCAAACCATTAATGTGGCAACCCCATATCCATAGCTGCAGTGATGGGGCATGACCTGCTTCCAGCTGGCTGCCACTAGTGGATGAGCAGAGGAGCTTTCAGACAATGCAACCAACACATGTCCAGCAGTGGCAACCTCAAAACCACTGAGGGGATGATCTGCCCACTATGCGTCCTCTTCACCCCAGAGCATAATAGGAGTCACTCTCCCTAAAGGCGACCTCACCACTGGTGCCCCCTGCCCCATAAACATCTTATCGTAATCTGCACTGGCTGGGCCCAGGAGCACTGCATTACCAGTCCTAGGTGGAGTCTAGATGCATGGAAGGACAATCCCACTGGATGCTGAAAGGTTGGGGACTGATAAGAGGGACACAGTATTGTGGCTATAAAGGGCATGGTGAGGGTGTAATCTACATTTTCTGTTTCTGAATTCTTTGAATAAATTAACTACACTTAGAATACATAGTAAAACATAGTAAATTAGGTTGAATAAAGACACAAGTCCATCAAGTTCAACCTTCTTCTCATACCCCAGTAATTTTATAGCTTTCCTGCTACCAATTAAGTTAGTCTTTATCAGACCTTCCTGATCTGCCTACTAATAAACAGTATAACTCTGTATGTTCCCTTTGGAAAGAAATGTATCTAATCTTCTCTTGAATGTATCCATTGTATCTGCCATAACCACCTCCTTGGGCAAGGAATTCCACAATTTAACAGACCTTACTGTAAAAAAACCCTTCCTCTGCTGAAGTCTAAACCTCCTTTCCTCTAATCTCAAGGGGTGTCCCTTGGTCACCTGACCAGGCCTTGGAATAAATAGCTCACCGCAGAGATCCTTGTATTGACCTCTCATATATTTGATTGTCTCCCTTGTGCTTTGTTCTCTGTGCTTTTTTCTCCTTACTAATACCAAACCAGTCCGTGTTGCTTAGTGGGATGTAAAACCACTAGTAAAAACAGCAGCATGCTTTGGACAGAGAAAAAACAATTTTCTCATCCACTGATGCAACCAGTGCTCCATCTTCATTTCATTGCTTATCCATCATCTTACTTTCCATTCTGTTATAAACTTTGTGTAAAACCCCAAACATTAGTTAAAATCCAGATTATATACATGGTGACAAATTTTATTTATTGAACTTGAGGTTTGTATCTGCTGGCAAGGCACAAACAATTTTACTCACTGAGAATGAATAAAAGCAGATATTGCTTGTTCTACAGCTAGTAGTCACTGCTCAGTAGTATCTCTTTAGTGACATTACAGAGGAAAAATGTCCATATACATCAGACTAATCCAGACGTATGTTGGCCTTGTTAATGAGCTATTAAAATTACTTAACACTTTAAGAACCTAAGGGGTGAGCATCACAAAGAATTGCATATCCTTCTGGTCCTTTCAAAGTTGAAATAAAATAAAAAAAAACCTTATATAAACAAATGTTTAGTTTTGAATCTGAGCTATGTTGGATGTCTGCTGTTGAACAGTATTAATCCACAGTGGCTAACAAAGATGTCATTTACCTTCTGTCTAGCAGTGACCTATAAGATCCTGCCTGCTAATTCCCTTCCCACCTCCAAGTGAGCAGGAGATCAGACACAAGACTAAGGACATCTGCTTCTACCTTACACATCTCTCCAAAGGCAACACAGACGCTGGTTCCATCACTCTTCAAGCCCCTGTTTCTACACAGAAGCTGATGATTTAGAAATTACAAACTAATGGCTTTCGCACTGCACTTGCTTTTCCTACTGTTTTGTGGAAGTACTGTCTCTGAAAGACCCTTAAACAGTGCAGCAGCACGCTTGGATTTTGGTTTTGTACCTACTGGAAGTTATGATACAAATGCCTACCACGAGCCAGGCCCTATCGGCTTATTGTTTCACATAGTGCAAGGATTCCTGTATATAGTGCAACCAAATTCCTTTCCACAAGGTAAGGATCTATATATTTTTTAACTTAAAATGTATTGATTCTAAAAGGTTTGGGATACTGAACGAAAGAAAAGCACTGGTGAGCAAGGACACACTAAGAGGTGGGGTGTCCAGTTACCCAGAACCCTCCATTGCATTCTGATGACTGTTATCTAATCTGATCAGTGGTTCCCAGCCAGGGTGCCATGCATTGTGTTGTGCCATTGGCACTAGCTCACGGTGTCCCACTATTTTTCCGTGAATATTTTGACAAATATGTAAGATGAGTTTCTAGTGTATATTTGTAGAAGTTATTATGCACAATATGATTTTTGTTCTCATTCTGACTAAGAGACCTAAGATTGCTATGCATTTTTGTATTGTTCTCTTTGTAAAGTTGAGCCAAGCGGGGACCTGTGAAATCCATGACGGTCCTGGCACATCATGATTTCTTATTGCATGTTGGACCCATGACGTGCCAGGACCATCATGGGTCTTTAAGGGGTTAAACAGGACTTTATCCTTTGAGTGCCAGGGTACTCAAAGGGTTAAACCCTTTCAATTTGAGAAATATCCAACTCTTTGCTTTGCAATGTGTTGAAGATCTCTTTAGCATCATGGGGGTAAATGCCCCATTTAGAATCAATAGGAAGGTTTATTATTTTCCTGTGATGCCGTTGGTTTGATTCTTATTCAATATGTGTATTAGTTCTAGAGCAAACCAAAGACACCATGGTGGAGAAATGACAATTCTCAGTCATTTAAGTGTATCTTTTAACCCGCTCAATACTCGAGAGATCTCCAGCACATTGCTTAATGATACACTGGAGAACTTACTAGCTTTCAAGAGGATAAACAATCCATTAAATCAATGAGTATGTGGGAAATGTTTACTTGTTCCCTATGGTCCAATCGGTTTGCTCTGGAATGACTCTCCTTTTCTGTTGTGCATAAGACCCATGAAACAGTATTACTCAAATAATGACAACTGTGATTTTGTTCAACATGTTGGCTCCATGTTTGATAGTTTGTTTCAATCAATTTGTTGTTGGACTAAAAGTCCCATTATCCTCAGCCAGGTCAATGGCCAGCTTTGGATGATGGGAACTGTAGTTCAACAACAACTATAGGACCATACCCTTGGTCTATGCACGGGCAGCTACAATGGTTCTTAATACAGAATTTCACATAAGTTCTAAGCATTGTTACAGTATACTTGATTTATTTTTATTGGTAATCCCTATCTGGAAGTCCAGAGTGTGCCCCTGGTCAGGAAGTGGTGTCAGGGGGTAAAAGATGTAGGGAACATGCTTTTTAATTTTGTAACCTGTAATTGAATACACCTCAGCAATGACGTGTCTAATTTTACAGTACTATTATGACTGATCCTACTTGAGATGCAAAAATCTTCTCATGGTAATTTTCAGTGACATCTTGTGACAGTTTAATCCTTAGAAGTGCTAGATGGGTGTGCAGTGCCCTGTTTGTTACATTGATTAGAACATGAATGATATTCTAATATCCGAGAAGAGGAGGGTGGACGTCAGACATCCAATATAGCAATATAGCTTCACATATTAGCATTTCACAGTATACCATCATTTGTATACAGGTGCATTTTAAGAACAACTGAGGCCCTTTGCAAAATTATGAATAAAGGCCCCAAAATACAGCATTACATATAGGACCCCTTTAAATTTCCTGGTTGCCTTCCTTTTGCCACTTGTGTGAAAAAAATGCCATTTTGTTTTTTCTCTCCTGTTCCCTATTCTCTTTTACCTATTACTCTCTCCTCCTTTACCTTTCCTGCTCCCTGTCCTTCTTGTTTTTTCTATTATTGCCTATTTACCTTTTGGGGTTCAATTTTAGTGCTGAACATATTGGTCTCGTTTCTTATGCTTACTATTGTCCACAACATTTCATGCACTAATTATCTGATTCTTTGTACTTTTATTTCTGACTTATTCTTTTAATGTCTGTACTTATTTGACTTCAATAAAGCTTTTATACTGTTGAAAAAAAGCTATATTGGGGTGTTGTGCAACCAGGACATCCTCTATCCTTTCTGAACATTGGATTGGTCCTTGATGAAAACCTGTGACCCATGGGAACGCAAGGTTGAGATCCCATTAAATAGAAGGCCCCTAGTCGAGAGGAAGGGGTGTTAGGTACTCTTTTAGGGTTTTAAGTCCCAGATCTCATGCTTAAAGTGATAGTAATGTTTCACAAAAACATCAGCTCCAATTAATCTTCATAGTATTTGGGCCATGGGGAGTGTTATTTCAATACTGTCAGAGTTGTAGTTCAAGAGTAACTGAATAATAAAGTTTCTCCCTACTGCCCCTTTTACCTAGTATAAGCCTCCTCTCCTCAGATTTGGGATCTGGTCCACAGACCAGACAGCTCACAGCAAGGGACAATCTTCTTACTGTGAGAACAATGAAAGCCCTGCCCCACTGACAGGTTTTCCAAGTTTTTCTCTATGTTAATTGAAGATTGTACCTCTCTGCAATCAACTTGGACACCACCTTGCTGCTCTGAGGTAAGCAGTGTTACCTCAGTAAAAGGGGCGGGAGGAGGATACTTTATCATTCAATTACTCTTGAACTACAACTCTGACAGTATTGAAATAACACTTTCCATGTTCCAAATACTATGAAGATTAATTGGAGCTGGTTTTATTAAGAAACATTACTATCCCTTTAAAGTTCTTGATGTCAGTTTCAGCCATGTAATCATCCAACTAGTAATGGTGCAGTTGGGCTAATTTCATCTGGCCCAAGTCCTGGTGTCTTAAGAGCCTAACAACTATACAGATACCAAAGAACTGCTCTACCTAAATGGAATACTTAAAAGTAATTTTTATAACAATGCTGATTTAAGATATACCATTTTTTAATAACATCCTGAATGGGCCAATGCAATGCTACAGTTCTATTTTATTATCAAAAAGCGTCAAGCTCTGTGTCAGCCGTGGCGCGGGCAGTCTCTACTGCGCGTGACTGCCCCGCGACCGGGTGGCAGTGGCACTGTGGCCCGTGTAACGGGCTCTTCAACTAGTTTATATTTATATATATATAAAATAAAGAAAAATAGGGGTTAAATTGAAAACCTGCAATGGGGTACATCAAAGTAGTCCATCTAGAACAGGGAAGCTCAAAGCTGTCCTATGGCCCTCCCAACAGGGCATATTTTCAGGATCTTCTCAATTATACATAAGTGAATGTCGTTAACTCAGGCAGATCCTTCAGATTGATTGTACCGTCATCATTGATTTACCTGTGTTCATGTGATGAGATCCTAAAATCCTGATCTGTTGGAGGGGGACCTGAGGTTTGAGCACTGATTTAAAGCAGGGGTGGCAATATGAGCATAACTGGGAACTCTCCGGTTTTGCCCTGGAGACTCTGGTTTTGAATCTGAATTACCAGGTCTCCGGGGCAAAGTCTGATTCTCCAGATGTGGGGAGTTTCTGAAGAAACTCTGCCCATATCCGCTCCTCCCATTGAGTTCCTTCCACTCCCCGGCCTCTTCTCCTCCTTCCCCAGGCTGGTCTAGCTTTTTTTTTTTTACATCCTGCCCCCCACTCAAGCTTAAGCCCCACCCCTTTTATGACACGAATCACGTCATTTCTCTCACCTTGTTCGCACCACAGGGCTCCCCTCTGGGGAGCCCAGACCAAGAAGTTCACAGGTATGAATAGGAGTCCCATCAGATTACAACTACCATCATCCCCTGCCAGCCAATGGCACTTTATCAATGTTTTTGTTATTTGTCCCTTATAGTGTATTTGGGTTGCAAAATAATATTTCCACTTTTGCCTTTAAACTTAACCCTTTGAGTGCCAGAGGGGAACGCAGTGCATTGCTATACGTACCCCTCTGGCACTCAAAGGGTTAAAACAATAAGGACTTTATGACACAAGCAGAAGAAGAATCCAAATGGCAGGGATGCCAGATCATCACTGGTGATTACTGTCCTACTACAGTGTTTCCTATGTTGCCTTACAGGTATGCATTTTTCATATATGTTTTGTTTTAAAGGGATAGTCTGACAACTTAACTATAAGGAACACATAAAAATTCCAGTTGATTTAAACGGAGCTTTTATCCACTTGAATATTAGAGACGTTTTCAATGCATTTTGATGTATGCAAGGAATAAAAAGTGCCATTTAAATTTGGGAAACTTGCATTTTTTTCTCTATGATGCAATTGGATTACTCCCAGTTTTGGTTTGTGAATATGTCCCTTAGAGTGCTTCCTAATCCTTTCCTTAGATTAGTAGGATGTCTGCCAGAAAGAGAAGATTCCCATCAATCTGATTTATTTTTGCAGGACTGGCTGTAAATCCCTTAAGATGTGTAACTAGGGATTCTGGAAACACTTGGATGAATGAAATGTTAGAGGAAAGGGACTTGGGGTTTATTATTTAAGATGATTTAAAGGTAGGCAAGGAATGCAGTAAAGCAGTGAGAAAATCAAACCAAGTTCTTGGTTGTATAGGAGGAGGCATTAGCAACAGGAAGAGAGAGAAACCAATGCCATTTTACCGATAATTGGTAAGGCCTCACCTAGAATACTGTGAAAAGTTCTCAAGACCACTTCTCCAGAAGGACATTAATAATTTGGAGGCAAATCAAATAGCCACTAAAATGGTGCAGGGTTTTCATGATACAGGGTATGATGACACAACTTAATATGTACATCTTGGAAGAAAGGAAGGAGAGGTGGATATGATAGAAACATTTATCTTTGTTAAGGGTTGTAACAAAGTTCAGGATGAAGTATTTTTCAGAAAAAAGGAAATACTTAAACAACAAGTCATGATCTAATCTTTGAGCGTGTTCAGTTCAGAAGTATTGTGCCTCTGTTCTACTTTATGGAAAAGGTGATGGACACATGAAAACTCCTCCCAGCTGAGGTGGTATGGGCACATACAGTTATGGCATTCAAAATGCCTGTGATAAACATGTTTGTTCTGAGAAGTATAGAAACTAACTGAATTTTAAATTAAATGGGTAGACTGGATAGTCCTTTTCTGATGGCAAAATCTGTGTTTCCATGTTTACCTAAGGTTAAAGTAAGTGCATTTTCTATTCATTGACACTGCACTTGTGCAATGACTATTCATTACTCTTGAAATCAGTACAAAGAATTACATTTGTAAAATTAAGACCAAGAAAATACAAATATATATCTGAATAAAGGCGCCAATGACCCGTTAAAATGAAAGGATTCCAAAATAACAAATTCAAAGAATTGTTACTTCAATCCCTAAATATCTGATAGTGAGCAGAAAAAAATAAATAAAAGGAAAAAACATAATATACGGAGAGCGCTAATTGTTAGAGAAAATATAAAATATAAATGATATTGTTATTACAAAATAGACAATAATGTATATAATATAAATTTCCAATACATAAAAACATATATAGCGTTATATATGTGAATTATAAACAATAAAAAGAAGTCAATGATAAAATATATGACCAATATATAGCTGGATGTAGATACTTGCAGGTATAGAGTGGAAAAAGTGGGCAGGTGTATTTGATGGTAATTACAGCGTGAACTGCTCTCCTGACTTGGATCTCTTATTTTGCTGCATAACTTTTCTGATGGCTCCAAATTAGTGGGCAGAGATCTTCAATATATATATACGGAAAATATGTCTGTTTATCCGATGTCTCTCCCGTCTCAATCTTTGTTGGAGCAAAGCAATGTTCCAAACAGCTTATAGCTTGGATCCTTTTCTTGCAGACAGAGTTAAACTGATGTCTTTAAAGGGATAGTAATACTTAAAAGTTACTAATCCCCAAATTGTAGGCATAAAAAAAAGAAATTAATTGCCCCCAGTGTCATCTCTCAAACCTTTATGGCTTGAGAGATAATAGCTCGCAAAATCACCCCCTCCCCTTTCCTTGAAGTCAGCGTTCTAGCTGACTGCAGGGGAATCCTGTCGTACGACCATCCAGCAGCTCTGCAGCAGAGCCGAGATCGCGTTAATAAAAAAGAAATCCTTCAGTGAAACCAAGCACACGTAGAAGACCGTTTCAGTGAAGGATTTATTTTTTATTAATGCAGTCTCGGCTCTGCTGCAGTGCTGCCTGATGCACGTAAGACCGGATTCCCCTTCAGTCAGCTAGAACGCTGACTTCAGGGAAAGGGGAGGGCGGGGGAAACTTTGCGAGCAATTATCTCTCAAACCATAAAGGTTTGAGAGATGACACTGGGGGAAATTAATTTCTTTTTTTATGCCTACAATAGGGATTAGTAAATTTTAAGTATTACTATCCTTTTAAATGCTGATAGTAAATTTAATCACCTCCCATCCTGTAGTATAAATGGAGCTAACAAAGTTATTTTTTGTTCAAATAGGTGATATTAGAAAATTAAAAATAAGCAATCAGGAGGATACTGTCCTTCTACTAGTTTCATGTCAGATATGACACTTCTTCAGGCAGAAAAAATTATGGTATTTGAAATTTATTTTATATACATTATTGTCTATTTTGTAATAACAATAAAATGTATATTTTATATTTTCTCTAAGAATTAGCACTCTCCCTATATTAAGTTCTTTCTTTTTATTTGTGAAATTAAGCCTGGTCTTCCACAGAAAGATATTTGTTCTGGGAAGAAGGGGTTCAAACTGGTGGAATTAATGTTGTACTGTAGATAATTAAAAGATGATTTGTTTGAGGATTCTTTGACAATTATGTTCAAAATAGGTCAAGAGCAGAAACCTATTTATGAAGCCAACAGGGTGTTTAGTGGGTTTTTGAATTGTGTGTCCTGTACAATGCTGGAAGAGTGAAGCGATACATCAATAACGGCATTTATTATAAATAAAGGGCCGTATTAAAGAAGAAAAATAGTTAACATTATGAGCCAAACCAACTGAACTATAGGGGATAAATAAATTCTCCAAATTCCCATTATTTTCATGTTAGATAAATCTATAACCCACAGCTTCGGATTGGGTTGGACCACTCAAGGGATTACAAACATAATTTAAATTATGGGAATGCTCATTTGCAGCTTGTTTGCTCCAGAATTGCTCATCTTTAGCTTGCTGAATATGACGAAAAATACAGAATTTCAGATTTAGTCTGCTTTCCATTTGGCTGACCACATTCCCTTTCTGCTGATCAGGAACACCATTGAGATGGAACGTCAGAGTACTTGTCCTCAGTGCTGGTGTGGATGTGTAGGTGGGGTCACAAGACATCACGTAACCCCCAATGCCATGCATAAACCTCCCTGAGCATCAGAATTAAACCTCTTTCTCTATATCAACACAGAATTCTAAACACTGCAGGTGAGATCAGTCACCGAAAGGGACCCTTGTGTGAAGCTCCCAGAAAATATGTTCAAAGCAGAAGCTGCAGGGATATTTTCCTATAACGTATAGCTACCCTAATTGCAACGCTTCTCCAAATGTTGTCTATCTCTTGTAAAAGTAATAATTTATTAGCAGGTTATTATAATAACAGAAGAACAAATGTGATCTATGGTGATAATACCAGGTACAATATCACTAATGTGTATCCTTATTGCCTTCATTCTTCTTTTTTTCATGACAGTCTTATAACAAGTAATTTCTGGCTTGTTGTGAAACAGACAATTTCCTTTTGTTGCTTGTTTGTGTTGTATGTGTGGATCATGCAGAGATTTGAGTCATGCGATTTAATTAGCTAATCCTTTAATCTTTTTTTCTTCTGCCATATGTCATTCCTTTAATACATAACAGTGAAGACTGTTCTCAATATTCTACTAACTTCTTTAACCCCTTTGATGCTAGAATGGTCTTCCGAGTATTACTTAGCAATTTCTCGGAGACAGTTAAATCATTAACCCTTTGAGTGCCAGAGGGATACGTAATGCATTGCACTCAAATGGTAAAAAGGGGGTTAAAATGGAGCCGTCACACTGAAACAATTTTGCTTTGTTTTCGAGAGAATAAAAAAATCTACCTGTATCTTGTACTAGTCATTTTTTCGGTATATCTTGTATATCTTGGTGGCACCGTGAGACCAGATTCGCTACTCCTGGGCTTCCTAAATAAGGCTCAGTATCTCTAATGTTATCTTATTGCTCAATGATGTTTGCATTACTTTTTCATGATTTCATGATTCCCTTTTCACTCACTGTCTATCCCAATCTGTGAAGGACTCCTATTATATCGATATTAGCAATAGAGCCCCAGTAGAGATCTACTGATGATTAGTAACAGTGGAACTCTAAGGGAAAGCTCTAACATCAAGCATCACTAGACTGCTTCTTACTTACTGGTAAGAAGAAGAAACCAACCACACGTAAGACTAGTCTGCATGTCTACTGTTCCTCTGTGCCCTGCAGCTGTAAAACATGCAGAAATCATAGAAACATTATGTATTGATTGTATAAAACATATTTAAACAAGTGTTGCTATGTTTTCCTCCATCCATCCACTGGTGATATCGCTATTATTATTGGATGATGGACATTTAAAATTTTCCAGAGGAAAAGGCTATGTAACCAGACAATGAGACCAAAGTATAACACCTTGATAAAATAGCGATAATGTTTATGAAATGGGCCGTCAATATGTCTACATAATCCATGTTTAATTCGGCATTTTCTATCAAAACTTTGATAATTACATTTTTTTTCTGAGTATTTAGATTTCAAGTGCTATGCACACCCATATAGCATAAACTACCCAGATATCAATATAAAACATATTTATTATAATTTATAGAATACATTCACCAAAAATAGTTAACAGAAATGTATATATATAAATTGCAAGAAACCTGTCAATGATCTTAAAACAAACCAACTGCTCTTATTATAATATAATCATAGTAATAGTGAATGCTTACCACTCCCTCTTAGTAGCACAAGTCAATATCAAGTGCAAAACCATGGACCTTCCAAAAACAAATAAAGGTGCAGTACACATGTATTCCAGGAACGACAGCGCCACCTATAACCACGAATGAGACTCATGCCATATAGAACATGAAAGTTAGGTGCCCTACCACCTGCTTCTGGGTAATGGTCCCACAACCCGTGACAATGGCTAAAAAAATGCACCAAAAAAGACAAAGTAATGGCAGTAAACCACCGCTAAATCTGATACTAAAATAAGCCTCAATTGACAAGTCTTAAAGACATATGTGGACAATCAAGGAAAAACTTCCAGGATGTCCACCAGTATATCTGAATAATCTGTAGCTGCATTTACAGCCAGATGTGTTCTAAACAAACAATCCTGGTATCACAAATTCACAAATCACATATCAAAAGAACATCAAAATATGGAGATCTCATAGAGGAACCACCAATCCAATCAATCTTCCAATCAACCCCAAAATGTAATATTTAAATACAATACCATATTAAAATCAATATTCAGCCAGGAAAATTGTATTGTGTAACTAAACATTACATCTTATCTCATGTCCCTGTAATATGGGACATATATGGGACAAATGGTCTCACTTGACGAGAACCAAATGAGGTAACCATGGTTATAAGTTCTCCTTAATAAAACTAGTTTATATAAAAAGTAGAAAAAAGTGTACATTTAAAACATGAAAGTTGCTTTACCTGGTTGAATATTGGCTTCAATACTGTATTGTAAATATATATTATATATTGAGCTTGATTGGAAGCTTGATTAGATTGGTTTTTATATATACTGGTGGACATCATGGAAGTTTTTCCTTCATTGAATTGGGGCTTATTTTTAGTATCAGATATTGTGGTGGTTTATTGCTACCATTCTTTTCCTTTTCAGGCACATTTTTTTCAGCCATTGTCACGGGTTGTGGGACCATTATCAAGATACTGTTGGTGAGACACCAAACTTTTAGGTCCTATATGGAGTGAGTCCCTTTCATGGTTTTAGGTGGTGCTGTCATTCCTGGAATACAGGTGTTGAGCACCTTTATGTGTTTGTGGATGATCCAGACTTTTGACTTGATATTGACTGACTATTTTTGAGCTACTAGGAGGAAGTAGTAACTGGTAAGGATTCACTATTACTGTGATTATATTATTATAATACGAGTAGTTGGTTTGTTTTAAGATTCATTCAAGATTTATTCAAGTTATTTATGTGATTTATATATATGCACATTTCTGTTAATCATTTGTGGTGAATGTAGTCTATGAATTCTAATAAATAGGTTTTATATTGATATTTGGGTAGGTTATACTATATGGGTGTGCATAGTTTTTGAAATCTAAAATGTATTTATGTCTATTTTTAGAAATTTTGTTTTTATTTTTTTGCCACAATTTGGATTTGGTAACTAGATTTTCAAAAGTGATGCTATACTTTTAATACTTTGAGTGCAAGAGTGGCGCACTTAAAGGGTTAAACAGTGAAACACATAAAGGTTTAAACATTCCAGTCTCATATAAAGTGATGCTAAAACGTTAAAGGAGCATTAAACTTTTTTTTATGAAAAAATATATATTGTGGGGATTTTCCTACAGAGTAAAATAAGTTACTCCCACTGCCGAGAGATTTATATTTCCAGAGTTATTACAGTTTAAACCCATGTTTTTTACATTAGCAGTGCCCTCTAGTGGTCAAATTCTAATTAGTTTTTCTATTAGATTCCAATGGAGAGGAAAGTCAGACACATACATTTCTCCATAGAGTGTGATAGAAACTGCCAGTCACTTCCTGTCAGAACAATCAGGAAGTAAACACAGTAAATTCACTTCCTGATTATTTGAACTGCCATAAATTTTGAATAAAACATCTGATAGCGATGGGAGTGACCTTGTTTTATTCAGCAGGAAAAACTCTATAAAATATGTGTTTTCATAAAAAAAAGTTTACTGCTCCTTTAAATTTAGATCACAATTTACAAACAGCCATTTTTTTTAACATAGGGCCCTAAGAGTAATTTGTAAGTCATACTACTGAGACATTTCTCTATTCATGTTTTTTTCTCATTTTCTTTCTACTGGGCTAGACTCTGGGTGAAGCAATGCGTGGAGACCTCTGTAGGGTTTGAGTTGCTAAAAGCCACATTTACATAATTAGAAATTGTGAGAATTTTTATTTGTCGCTTAAAGGCGCAATAAAATTTTGTTTTGAAAAAATATATATTATAGAGCTTTTACTGTTGAGTAAAATAAGGGCACTTCCACAGCTGTGCGATGTGCATTTTTAGAGTTATTATAGCTTAAACTCATGTTTTTTTACATTAACAGTGCCCTCTAGTGGTCAAATTTAATTGCTTATTCTGTTACATTCTATTTGAGAGGTAAGTCAATGACAAAAACTTCTCCATAGAGTGTGATAGAAACTTCCTGATCTGTTATACGTTTTGCATAAAAAGTTGACTAAAACAACTGACAGCATGCACTTGTTTAACTCAGCAAGAAAATACCTATTACACGTAGGTTTTCGTAAAAAAAGTACTGCTTCTTTATGGTACAGTTTCCGTGCTCCATAATTGCCCCTCTTTTCTTTTGAACATGAGACGCTGTAGAGAAACTGAATATTGAAATCTTAGTGACTGAAAGGGGAACCATTTTGAAGCAATAACCACAGGATAAATGTATTTGTGAATGCCTGCAATTTGCATCTCAGTAAGATTTCAGTTCCACTTTGTTACTTAATGCTGCATTAGTGCACAGATGGTGTCTGTTATGAGTTTAATGCTTGATTCTCATGTAAGAGTTGCTTGTTGGCTCTTTTAATTTTGTCATCGCTCAAAATTGCAACTTATATACAACAGACTTCATGGGGGTTATGCTCTAAGGCGTGATAAACAGGTGAAAAAGCTGAGATGACTTCTCCATTGATAACAAGTCTCCAATTCCGAAGTTATTCTATGGACCCTATGGACTAACATTTCTTTATCTTTGGAGATCTTAGTGCATAGGCTCTATAGAATAACACAGGAACTGGAGAAGTGATGTCACTGGAGAAGTTATCTCCTCTTTATCATCTCTTTATCACACCTTAACCCCCTAGGGTCCTTGTGTTTAGAAATCCTGATCGAAATTTAAAGTAAATTTTTTCTCACTTTAACCCCTTAGTGACCGGCCGCGAGAGCACGCGGCCGGCACTTAACGACAGTTTTTTTTTTCGTCATTCTAGAGAATGACTTCCGGGACTTACCAGGTACGTCCTCTGTTACTAAGTGACAGTTTTTGCGGGACGTACCTGGTAAGTCAGATGTCGCGATGGGGTTAGAGGGATAGTAATACTTAAAATGTAAAAAAATATATGTTGTAGGATTTATCCCCCTGAGTAAAACAAGGGTACTCCCACTGCTGAGAGATATTTTATAAAAAAATTATAACAGCTCAAACTTTAATTTTTTAGGTGCAATATCACAGTGGCCTGAAAATTTACAGTGGCGCTGTTGCTACACCATCCTATGGACTGCTCTGGTCTGTAGACCATAAATCTCCATAGGATGGTGTAGCAACAGCGCCACTGTACAATTTTCTGGCCACTCTAATATTGCACCAAAAAAATTAAAGTTTGAGCTGTTATAATTTTTTAATAAAATATCTTTAAGCAGTGGGAGTACCCTTGTTTTATTCAGGGACATAAACTGTACAACATATATTTTTTTTACATCTTAAGTATTACTATCCCTTTAATAGCCTGGAATGATCAGAAGAATAGTGTCACATTTGAAAATCTGATGACTGTCTCATTTTGCCAGTAAACATTGAAAATAAACATTATTTGAAATTCAGAGGATATACACATATAACTGTGACTTTTATTCAAGCATTTTAGCACCAGACTTTTTTTGTAGGCAATTTCTGGAGTTAAACTAGAGTTAATATCCTCAACATTGTTTTTTTTTTTTTTTTTTACATGTGTCTTGTTTTGATATTGTGTTTGGCCACTTTGTGTTTAACCATTTGAGTGCCAGAGGGGTTTGCAACGCATTGCATATAACACTATGAGAACTCATTTAGAAAAGAGTGATAAACAGAAGTACAGGCTTTAAAGAGATAGTAATACTTAGTTTTATCTTTATTTTATTTTGTAGGCATTAAAAAAACATGATGAACGATAGAAGTCTTATCTCTCAAACCTTTATGGTTTGAGAGATATTCACAAGCAAAGTTTCCCCTCCCGCCTCTTTTACCTAGTGTAAGCCATCTCTTCTCAGATGTGGAATGCAGTCCATAGACCAGACAGATAACAGAAGGGGACAATATTCTTCCTATGAGAACAATGAATGCCCTGCCCCCCTTGACAAGTTTTTCAGGTTTTTCCCTTATCTTAATTGAAGATTGTCCCTCTCTGCAGTCTACCTGGGCACCTCCCTTCTGATCTGGCTGAACAGTGTTACATCAGTAACAGGGGCGGGAGGGGGATACTTTGTTATTGAATTACTCTTGAACTACAACTCTGACAGATTTGAAATACCACTCTCCAAAGTCCAAATTCTATGATGATTAATTAGAGCTGCTTTTATTATGAAACATTACTATCCCTTTAACCCTTTGAGTGCCAGAGGGGTAAGCAATGCATTGCTTTGCAATGCGTTGCGTACCCCTCTGGCACTCAAAGGGTTAAAATCTAATGGGACAAAATGCAATATAATGCACATAGGATATCAAGAAACCAAGGCAGAATATAGTCTTAAAGGTAATCTACTGAAAATAACTGTAGAGGAAAGGGACTTTTGAGTAGTTAAATCTGATTTCGACCTAGGCAAGATGAAAAGAAGGTGCCATTCCTAAGAACTGACTGCTTATAGTGAAACCAGCAAGAAATTATATTGCAAGTAAATCAGTTCAGACTCACTAGGGAAATTAATGTACTGTACCGCATGCTGAATGTGCTCAACTGAACAATACATTTTATTAGCAACAATCTACAATAAAAAAGCACAATAGCCCTGAAACGTGTGTGAATTAAAAAGTGCCATGTTGTATTCGGCAAAGATTACTGCCAAACACACTCAGATAAAATAAAGAATTAGTGTAAGGGGGTTCAGCACCTTGAATTGTTTTTTTTTTGTTTTGTTATTATTTATCAGAACTGGATGAAAAAAGATAGTATATCTTTCCTGTAATGTACAGTATTAGTAGAATCCTGTTCTGGTTTAACTGGAAGTAACCAGCTCTTAATGAAAAATAATGAGCAGCAAAGCCATGGGGAAGGCCGCCACTAGGGGCTCAATTCTACTAGCCTGGACACAGGGATAGTAATACTTCATTTTATCTTTATTTTATTTTGTAGGCATTAAAAAAACATGAAGAACAAAATACGTCTTATCTCTCAAACCTTTATGGTTTGAGAGATATTCACAAGCAAAGTTTCCCCTCCCGCCCCTTTTACCTAGTGTAAGCCATCTCTTCTCAGATGTGGAATGCAGTCCATAGACCAGACAGATAAAAGCCCAATGAAAGCCCTGCCCCCCTTGACAGGTTTTTCAGGTTTTTCCCTTATCTTAATTGAAGATTGTCCCTCTCTGCAGTCTACCTGGGCACCTCCCTTCTGCGCTGGCTGAGCAGTGTTACATCAGTAAAAGGGGTGGGAGGGGGATACTTTGTCATTGAATTACTTTTGAACTACAACTCTGACAGAACTGAAATAACACTCTCCAAAGTCCAAATACTATGATGATTAATTAGAGCTGCTTTTATTATGAAACATTACTATCCCTTTAAGTTATAGTTTGGTGCTCTATATTAGCGCCCATAGAAATTGTGATTTGTGATTATATTGTATGCTGTGGCTGTTAACTCTAGGGATGGACAAAAGTTTTTGCTTCAAAAGCATACAGGAGAAAAATGGCACTTTTTTTCTGAGCAGCAACTTTTTCACAAAAAGAGCCTTTTCCTGCTTTTTTTTGCCTAGCTCATTGCATTGAAATCCATGGGAAGACTGAATTTCTCCCCTGTTACTGATGATGTATTGTGCCTGCCCCAAGGGAAAAATATTCACACACCACTGAGTTCAGTGAAGAGGGAGATGGAGAAGAATGTCCTTCTTCTTCTCCACAATCGCTTTCACTGGCTAGGGTAGGTGATGGTGCTGCCACAACATCATCACTGGACCGGATTATTAGTGGAGCAGGCACTGGTCCCATATCGCTGCTTGAAGAAGCCAGTATCATATTGGCCATGTTTCTCAGACTTTGACACATAGTCCTCTCGTCCCCATACTGCTGCTTAGACAGATGAAACAAGTTTGCTGTCCCTAGATTACAAGGAAGGGATGATGTTGGGGGACTTTGTGGGCTCCCATTCCATTTAGCACTGGTGGTGCCTCTGCTAGTGTTAGTGACACAAGTCTCCTTAGAGATGGATCCCTAGCCTCAGGGTCCCTCCAGATTTGCTTTAAAACACTGGTGGTAGTCTGGGGAATGTGGACTCCCAGTCCCTTTAGCACTGGTGGTACCATTACCAGGGTTAGTGACTAGGGATAGGTGAAAATTTTTGCCTCAAACCAAAATAGGCGAATAATGGCACTTCCGATTGGCGAATAATTTCCCGCAAAAAGTAAAATTTTTCCACTTTTGTCATCTAGCTCATTCCATTGAAATCAATGGGAACATTGAATTTACACAACACGTAGCAATTGTTATTTTATTTCCCAAAGGCATAGTATAAAAGAGGTATGAGGGTACCTGTGTTGGTGGAGTGTGGGGAATTAATCAGTTGAACAGGGAATTTTTTTTGGGGGGGGGGTGTTTGCTTGGATTGCGGGAGCAGTTAAAAAAAAATAAAAAATACAATTAAAAAACCCCATAAGACATGGTACTAAAGGAGTCTGAGGAGAGTGTGCTGGTGGGTGGGTTGAGTCTGGGGAAAGAATCAGTTGAACATGGAATTTGTTTTGGGGGTTTTCTTGACTGATATTGGGGAGACAGTTAATAAAAAACTAAATAAATAGAAATAAGTATGTAACATGATAGAGACAGAGACCCCCTGACATAATCTACCACTGGGGTAGACTGATTCTTGATGTGATAGAGTATTTTGTAGAGGGTGATTTGTAAGATTTGTTGTTTAGAGCCCCAAGCCCTGAGGAAACATTGATTTGTAGGTCTTAGGCTTACTAGAGGCACAAGCCCCGAGGAAACATTGATTTGTAGGAATTAGGCTTGTTTGGTACAAACCCTAAGGGTAAGGAAACATTGATTTGTAGGACTTACGCTTGTTTGGCACAAGCCCTAAAGAAACATTTATTTGCAGGACTTAGACTTGTTTGGCACAAGCCCGTAAGGAAACATTGATTTGTAGGACTTAGGTTTGTTAGAAACAAACCCCTAAAATTGTTTATTTTTTGTAGGCCTAACATTTTTGTTTTGTTAAAAAAAAATAGAGTCATCCATCCAAAGAGGTGGCACCTCCATGTAAGAGCCTGCTATTTCCCAACCATTCAGCAGAAACAGGATTTCTAGTAGCTGAAGTGTCAAACTCGAGGCAAGATCTGGAATAGACCCTAGATAAGATATCTGTCTGTCTATCTATCTATCTATCTATCTATCTATCTATCTATCTATCTATCTGTTTATCTATCTTAAAAAAAATATAATTGATGTAGGAAAAGAACTTTTACCTAAATATGGTAAACTGACAGAGAAATTAATTAGAACTTATAACCATTTCAAATCCTCCCCTCACTGGGAACTTCCATCTTTAAATAATTTGCATAATTATTCCTCCCCATTAATTGATTTCACATTTCTGGTGGAAACTGATGGGTTCTAGCAGCCTAAGAAAGTAGAGAGAGGTGATTTTCTAGACATGTGAGTAATTAATTAAGCAAATGTATCTAACTAAATCAGGGGACAAAGCTCTGCTGAGATTAGATTCACTGACCACTAAGTCAAACATCACTAAAACCTGTTTGCAAAACAAAAAGCAGAAGGTAGATGTATTTTAAATAGGTTTGATGAGACTGAAAGCTAAGTAACAGGTCTACTTTAAAGGGATAGTAATGGTTCAGTATAACCTAAGCTACGATTGTTCCTTATATATTATTATCTCACTCCCGCCCCTTTTCCTAATGTCAGTCTTCTGCCTTCAGAGCTGAAAGCCAGTCTGGACGGATCACGACGAAGGACAATCTTCTGTCAGTATAAGAAAAAACGTGTCCTCTTTCATCAAGGGGGGCAGGGTTTTCCTTATACTGGAAGAAAGAAGATTGTCCCTCATTGCAATCTGTCTGGTCTGATGACTGTATTTCAGGTCTGAGGGGAGATGGCTTACAATACTGAAAAGGGGTTGGAGGGGGACATAGAAAGTAGAGCAATATCAACATTGCCAATGTAGGAGAGCAATACTATACACTATAAGGAAAGATCGGAGCTTAGGTTATACTGAACCATTACTATCCCTTTAAGACTAATGAATACCTCGGCATTGACTCTCAATTTTTTTTTCGGCCTAAGGCGCCCCTAATGTTCAGAGTACAATGGGTACAAATATAAAATATACTGTTATTCTTGTGTCTCACAATTCCAATGACAAAATTACATTATTGTGCATAATAAACTCCATAAATAAATATTAAAATTAAAGAATCCCATTTTTTTCTAAATAATTCTTAGGAAAACAGTGGCACCCTAAGCTTATACCTATGCTCACCAAAATGCCACTGCACCCTGGTTAAAAAGCACAGACCTACTGTATACTTGTCCTTAAAAAAAGCCAAAATAAGGGAAGAATGCTTTATGGCTAAGATGTATTGTATTTCTGTTCAGCAGTATTTAGCCCTTTACAAAAAACTATTTATTAGTTACAGATTCTCTTTATCTATTCTTTGCTAATCCCATTTTAACAACCCCCCAAAAACCACATCCTTATAAAAACTTTAAGCCATAGATTTTCAGTGCTAACAATTCAGGCCTTAATGATATCCTCAACAAATCACATTGGATCAGTGGATTTGTCACTGACAGATACCCAAGTTCTAATGATGGAGACTTGTATGCTCATGTGAAGAAATCAATGCAACTTAGTGGGGGAGATGCACTAAAGTTCAATAAGGGGCCAGTGTATGTCACAGCCCGTCAGACTCCTCTTTCCCAGAGGTGTTCTCTCTCCTAATTACAATACTCCTTCACCTTTCTGTGGCCTACTTATATCCGGGACTTTTCTCCTTTCCTCGCCCTTGGATGGTCAGTGCTAAGCGTCCTTGTGTCCTGTTTACCTGCTTACCTGATATCCTGATCTCTGATTCCCATTGTGACCTCCGCTTGCATCTCGTTCATCCGACTTTCTGGTTTCCTGATCCTGGCTTTGTTCCCAACTACTCTCGAATCTTTGCTCCAGTTCCTGTTTGCCACTTTGTGTATCGAATCCGGCATGTCCACAACTCTCCACTTGTCTACATTCCCAAGGCTCATACTGTCTCATTTGCTCAACTCCTTGTGTACCGAATCCAGCTTGTCTACGACTCTCCGCTTGTCTACGACTCCAAGGTACCAACTGCTTTATTTGCTCGACTCTTTGTGAATTGAACCCGGCTTGTCAGTGACTCTCTCCTTTTGTCTACGACCCCTTGGGTCGACTCCTGCATTATTCGATGACTAGTAGTCGACTCCTGTTCTACCTTGACTCTCCTGTTGTCTTCGACTCACAGTTGACCAATTTCTGTCTGCCGACTACTGCTTCACTTAAAGACATTTGCTTATTCTCTACTGTCAACCTTCTGCAGTACAGTTACGACTCTGTGTCGGAGATCGAGCCTTCCTTGCTTGGCTGAGAGACAGTGACAGTTTGGTGATCTTGTGTAGTATTTATATCGATGACATATTGACAGTATGCACTAAAATGCCTTTGGCCATCATTTCCCATTTAGACTGGTTTATGATTTCACAGTAACTACTTCATCAATGACAGCAACCAGTACACTTGAAGGAGCGGGACTGGACTATTAACCCCAACTCAAAGGGTTAATATCAGGGAGACTGTAGCTGTATTATAGATTGTCCAGTCCCACTAGTTCTAGTGTACTGGTTGCTTACTCCTTTACTGGGTCCTGTGTTCCTCATAATGCCTATAATCTGATATTATATATCTTCACCAGATTTTTCTTTTATCATTAGCTCATGTAATTGTCCCATTTGGTCCATAGCCACTCAAGCTATATAAGTCCTTTATTAACCCCTGCTTTCCCTATCTCCTCCCCTAGCAATCCATTTCTAACACTTTTGTTTTAGCCTGTTTTTTCATTAGGATATTCAAGTTCTATAGAAGAAAACTCTTGTATTTTATTCTATTTTTATTTAGGAAGCTCTGTTTTCACATTATGCTCTTATTGAGTGTGTTCTTTGCATATCTTTTTTCCACTTTTTATGTATAAATAAAATTATTTTTAGTGATCCATTTTTGTCACTTTGTGTCAGTATCATATTTTCTCTAATTATCTTCCACATGTCTTACACCAGTTTATACATTCACACTAATTAGCATTACTGATTATATTTCATATAATTTCTACACTTTGATGGCTTGTTGCTCTATTCATCTCTTTTTTTCTTGTTACATGAGTGCCAAACCTTCTTGTGTTAAAAGTGTATTATTTGAATGCCAAAGGTGTGACCAAAGCACAATGCATTGAGGACCCATCTGAAACATAAAAGATTATATAATAACCTTGTTCGTCATTAACAAGCTATTGGATGTATGGATACTTTACATATGCATTCATGTTGTCACTGTGTGTGAACTGTACAACACTAAAGGGAAGTGCTATGAGGCAACATCAATATAAATACAATGAAGCGCTGTCATGCACTCTCACACACACACACCTGTCAGTTTATAGACAGGACTGTTATCTTATGATTTGGCAGTATTAAGAACTAATTCACTCTCATGTAGACTTCCCCGGATGGGAACGCAGTGTACAAGGAGGGGAGGCATGGCATAGGGAGGGTTGATCAGGTGCAGGAAGTAGGTGGAGAAAAGGATGTGTTAGAGTTTGTGACAAGAAGTGAACTGCAGTTAGCCGAAGAGAGGACAAGGAGAAGTATCCCTCCCTCCCTCCCTAGGCTGGTGCTTGTGTGTGGTGTTTGGTTGTCACAGCGGGGTGGGTAGTCCTTGCCTAGTTTGCAGAGATCAATGATTTATGTGGTAAAGTTATGCGGATTTATCCTCGGGTGGAAGCCCTTTGGGACTTTGCACCGGACTTAGGTTGCGGGTGGTGAAGTTACCCATTGAAGCTAAAGTGGATGGCAAATAGGGTTATTACTTGGGGAGTCAGCTGTAAGTGCTGAAGAAGGTTAGGTTCAGCTGTAAGTGCTGAATAATGTTGGGTTCACCTGTAAGTGCTGAGTAATGTTGGGTTCAGCTGTAAGTGCTGAAGAATGTTGGGGTCAGCTGTAAGTGCTGAGGAAAGTTGGGGTCATCTGTAGTGCTGAAGAATGTTGGGTTCAACTATAAGTGCTGAGTAATGTTGGGTTCAGCTGTAAGTGCTGAGTAATGTTGGGTTCAGCTTTAAGTACTGAAGAATGTTGGGGTCAGCTGTAAGTGCTGAGGAAGGTTGGGGTCAGCTGTAGTGCTGAAGAATGGTGGGATTCTAGCATGAGCCCAGGCAATTGTCCATGCTTGAGGTCAAGGAATGTGGATTGGCAAGGAATGTCAGTTAATGATTAATTAATGATTAATTACTATTATTGTTGCATATTAATGTGACTGGAAATATGTAAATAAAACTGTGGCCTGTTTATTCCCAAGAGTTTGTGTCTGTGGTTATTTAAGGGGATCATACCCTCTCCTTATGACATAGTTTTTGCAATGGATTGCTTTGTCCTTTGTTTACCTGAACCATCTGTTGGGTGGGTAATCCACAGTACAGCTCGTTTAGTCAACACAGAACAGCATAAAAGCTGTTATATTTTACAGTCTCTGCCGATTCTCTCACTTGACAAATCATATGTGGCAACAGCATTTATTGGTCTAACCGTTTAGTCACCGGGGTATGCAATGCACATCCCTACAGCATTGAAAGGGTTAAGGGAGTGATACTGTTTGTGATGCCTGAGTGCATCCTCACTGTTCCCCAGTGGGCAAGTGTAGGAGCAGAGAGGATGCACTCAGACTTCAGGGTTGTTGTACTGCTGGTAATGTATAAGGGAGACCATCCTATCCACAGTGTCAGCATTACAACAACCCTGCATGCTAATGATTAAAGCATACTCTCCCCTGCATGCTTAATTATTAGTGCATATGGTGATGTGCTTGCCAAACTCCATAATATTGCCCCTTAGTGCACCTCCCCTGGAAGTTCAGCAGACTGATGCTGAAAACCTTTGCTCTATACCAGGCATGTTAAACATGCGGCCCACGGGCCAAAAATGTGCAGCCCTTCAGCCAATAGTGCAAGACCCTCCATAGAGAGAAACTTCTTAAGTACCCCTCAGTCCAGCATCAAGGGGTTAAAAACTCCATTTAGATCAATGGGACTTTTCTCCTATTCAATTTAACCCTTTGAATGCCAGAGAAGTGTGATGTAACAGCGCATCAGTATACATATACAAATGTAACACCAGAGATTATGCAATTTACAAGTTACATTTGCAAATAAATACTAATAGGTTGTTACATGGCTGCCCTATTGGCCGTATGTAAACAGAGTGTGGACAATTAGCACATGGTGATTACACATTACATTTAGATTTTCATGCACTAATTTGGTTTGCCCTTATTATTCTTAAGGTACTACTTAGACATGGATTTATATGCAGTGATTTGACATTTATAAAGGACTTGGGGAAGTGGAAGCCTTCACTCTGTCTGATAATTGTAATGCCCAGGGGCGCAATCCCATGTGTAGTACAATATATAATGAGCAAGAAGGGGCAGTATCCGTGGGACTTTTTATAAGCAATAGAGGCAGGTTGGCCACTAATAAATTGTCTCTATTGCTATTGAAAAGACCCACGAGTGCTGCCACCTCTCTTTCACTCTCTCTCTGTCTCTCTCAAGTTCTCCCTATATATGTATATCCCCTTAACGACCATGTGCCAGTACGGTCACCATTTTTTTCCCTTAACCACCAGTGATGGTCCTGGCACATCACGCACTTTTTACTTACAGTGCTCCTGGAGTGGTATCTGTCAGACCCCTGCTTGGTGCTCCGGTACACACAAGAGGGTCACATGTGCCAGAGCGTCTGCAAGGATCACAGTGGTCCTTAAGGGTAGATAACTTTTCTGGATAGCTGGTCCTTATGGGGTTAAGGGTATATAAAGTATGTGTACGTATACATTCACAGCTAACAACAGTGCATGGTTTCAGAACAGTGCTACACTAAAGCAGGGGCATTCTAAAACATGACTTTTGGTAGCTCTTGAGGTTTGAGAGATGTACCTGGGGGCAATTCAATTATTTCTGAAAAAGCTACAATATGGGGAATAGTAATATTAAAGTATTACTATCCCTTTAACTGTCAGCCGCGCAGCTGGTCCTTAAGGGGTTAAAGTGTCTCCTACCGCTACAGGCAATGCTAGTTTTTATAACCCTTCTACTTACAAACTATCCTACATCATATCTCCCCCATAGTTCCCTACTGCCTGTGGGGTGGGCCAGCCTACTCAAAATGTTAGTTCAGTGGGCTCACCCTCCACCATGCAGAAGGGAGTAAGAAGGGTGGGGTCTGTAACCTAGTGGCCTCTGGCTCATTGCTGAGTCGACTGCCAAATTATATGTTACTGGTTCCATCTATTCTGCTGCTTCGCTCAGGAGTCCTTTGCAGCTCAATGATTGCAACAGCCTGGGACAAGTACACAAGAAACTAAAGCTGCTCGTGTAACATAGGCATTGCTCTGGAGAAGTTTCACAAAGATCACATTGTTTTTTTAAACCGGTATTGATTCGGGTTTCAGATTTATGGCCAGAGTTATTATTACTGCTGTAATTTTAAACCAATTAAACCTGAGATTCAGCTACTGCACACACTTCCACATTTATTAGTCCGTAGCCAATGGCATCAGTCTGAGAAGTCAACGTTGATTACTGACCATGTTTTGTTCAGCAGTATCTTGTGTATTTTTCAAACTCTGGTTCAAGCTTGTAAAGGTCCATCTGCCACAGTCAACATATACACACACAAATACATACACGCAAATACACATTTATACACTTGTGCATGGACAAATGCACATTTACCAGAAATACACACACACACACACACACATACTCTCACATATCCTATATAATAATTCGCTAAATCGTGTGTAACGCCGTGACATGAGCAGTAGCAGTAGCAGCTGATACAGAGCTGGGCGCTCCGAAGGACCGTCCAGTTCTGTATCAGCCGTGGCGCGGGCAGTCTCTACTGCGCGTTGACTGCCCCGCGACCGGGTGGCAGTGGCACTGTGGCCTGTGTAACGGGCTGTTCAACTAGTACTATATAAATTAAAAGGCTTTGGTTTGGGAGGTGATATCTGTGCTTGGATAGAGAACTGGTTAAAAAATAGATGGCAGATTGTTGGTCTAAACTTGTAAGAGGGGTGCCACAGGGTCCAGTCTTGGGCACAATGCTTTTTAATTTGTTTATTTATGAACTATGGGATTGAAAGTAATGTATCAATCTTTGCTGATGACACTAAGTTATGTAAGGAAATACATACAGAGATGGATGTTTTTTCTCCGCAGAACGATTTAGATAAACTGTGTGAATGGGCCGAAAAGTGGCAAATGACATTTAATATATATAAATGTAAGGTTATGCATTTGCGCTGTAGAAATAAACATGCTACATACACACTAAATGGGCAACAACTTGGGAAATCCTCATTAGAGAAAGATTTAGGAGTACTGATAGACAATAGACTACTCAGCAGTGTTCAGAGTCACTCAGCTGCTGCAGGAGCAAATAGGGTATTAGCCTGCATAAAAAGAGGTGTAGATGCAAGGGGTGATAATAGTGTTCCATCTCTATATAAATCCTTGGTAAGGCCTCATCTAGAAAATGCAGTACAGATTCGGGCACCAGTTCTTAAAAAATACATTATTGAACTGGAAAAATTGCAAAGAAGACGTGCAAAGAAACTGATAAAGGGATTGGAGGATCTGAGCTATAAAGATAGACTAGCCAAACTGGGTTTGTTTACATTAAAGAAGTCATCTAAGGGGTATTATGAGTACCATTTCAAATATATTATAGGTCAGTACAAATAACTCCCCGATGAACTATTTACTCAAAGAACTGAGCGAAGAACAAGAGGTCATGCAATAAGACTAGTAGAAAGGTGCTTTTGACTTAAAAAAAAGGCAGGGTTTTTTTTCCATAAGGGAATTAAAGTTATGGCAACCTTTGCTTCAGATTTGCTTAATTGGAAATGGCTTCATTGTTTGTTTTTTTTTGCCTTCCTTTGGATCAACAGGGGTGAACTTGATGTACGCAGTTGTGTACATGCACTCTTAATAGTAAGTCTCCTTTCATTCTCTGAGTGATGTCTTCTTTTTTGGGTCCTGCCCTTGTCTTTTTTGGAGGTGTGGGCCTATATGACCAAGGAGCCATGGAGAATAACCACAATACCTAAAGGGTAAGTAAAAAGTCCAGGGTGGCATTGTACAGCTTCAAAGTGCAGTCTTTTTCAGGGGCCTAAAATCTGCTCCCTCTCAGCTAAAATGCAACAACTCAACTTGGAACTTCATAGGTCTTGTGCACTGCCTCCATAGACTCTCCAAGCTGGGGTTTCAAGCGTGAAGCTGAGAGTCTATGGTGACTGTGTCACACAGGACATGAGAAGGGCTGGATTTGCCATAAGGCAGAGTAGTCATCTGTGGGGTACGCCTGTCATTGAAATAAAAAAAAAATTATATATTTTTGTTCACAGCGCTGTGCGCTGTGCACAGTAACAACCCACCCACCGCATGGTAAGGTCCGTGCCTTCTTTGGCTCAGACAGAAGGCACAGACCTGTAGCTGCTGTTGCTCCCTCGTCGGCGCCAATGCAGAGCGCTGGAAGATGACATCATCTCCCAGCGCTCTGCATTCCTACAGAGACCACGGGAGCAACAGCAGCTACAGAAGGAGGCACAGACATCTGCTGCTGGACCACCAGGGAGGTAGGAAAAGTATGCGGGAGGCAAAGTGGGGGCAATGTGAAGATAATGTGGGCAATGTGGAGCTGATGGCAATGTGAGGGCAAGTTGGAGCTGATTTAGTGGCAATGTGGAGATGATGGGGGTAATGTGAGGGCAAGCTGGTGATGATGGGGGCAAGGTGGAGATTATGGGGGCAAGTTGGAGCTGATGGGGGCAATGTGAGGGCAATATGGAGATGATGGGGGATAAGTTGGAGCTGATGGCAATATGGAGCTGATGGGGGGCAATGTGAGGGCTATATGGATATGGGGGGTAATGTGGAGATATGGAGCATTGTGGAGGTTTCCAGTGGAGATATCAAATGGGGGGAAGCTTCAGATTTCTGTGCCTACAAGCTCCTGAGATCTAAATCCGGCCCTGGACATGAGACTGAACTGCAAGACTTGCATTTCAGTTTGTTCTCATGGGAACAATGAGGAAGACCGTGTGGTCTCCATTCAGGATCTCATTCCACTCCAACATTGGTCCACCAGCCATTACAATGCAGCCTCAGATTCCTCTGCAGATCTGCTACAAGGGAACAGATCTTCATGCTGGTGACAGCTGCAGCTTACAGCCTTATCCATGAAGTTAAAGAGGTGCAATTATGAGAGAAACCAACTGCATCTGAGGACAGAAATTAAAATGCTGATTGATTTTAATGGGGCTTTTAACGTGTTGAATTACAGAGAGGGCCCCTGTGGTCATGGGAGAAAATCCTTTAAACCTGCGTTTCAAAGATTTTCTGAAGTCCAGAACTCTGAACTACTGTATTAATCTGTTATAAACGAATCACTGTATTTCAAAAAAAAGTGCTGTTCTTACAAATATATAGTTATCTGGTCCTAAAAGACTGAGACTTATGTATGCTGGTCCTGTTTTAATCCTTTGGGTGCTAAAATAATCTCTCTTTCATCCAAGGTGTTAAAAGTAGGGATATGCAATATTTTCCTCCACAGGAAGAATTTGGCTGAAAAGAGGGCCTTCCATTTTGCACGCTAAGGCCCATACCAATGACCTCTTATGTGTGGCTGAAAGGAGTGTGTGTATGTCAGTGTGTATGTGTGGGGATGTGTGTGTGTATCAGTGTCAGCCCTTGAAAATATTTTTTACTACAGAATGGGAAAAACTTTGCTCGCAACCATACATTTTTACTGACTGATTTGCATGTACAACCATATTATAACTTTGATATAAAAGCTATATAGTGAATAAAGGTAGGAGATACGGTTTGTAGAATCACTTTAAAGGGATAGTAACACTTAATATATATTAAAATGTATCTGGTAAGGTTTAGCCTTCTGAGGAAAACAAGGGTACTCCCACCACTGAAATGTGTTTTGTTCAAAAGATATTGCAGCTGAACTTGAATTCTTTAGGAGCAGTATATCAATGGACTGACATTGTACAGTGCACTGTTGCTACACCATCCTATAGAAGTTTCTGTTCAATTGACCAGAAGTTTCCATAGGATGAAGTAGCAATAGCACCACTGTAATATTTCAGGCCATTGAGAGACTGCACCTAAAAAAATCAACTTTTAGCTGCCATAACTTTTTAATAAAATACCCCTTATAATATAAATGTTACAATATATTTAGTGTTACTATCCCTTTAACTACTCATTGCATTATGCTACTTTATAATAAAGAACCCAGAAAAATAGTAAACAACACAAAATACTTTTGTGTCTCAGCAATGTGTTTTTTTCTGTATTTTTTGTAGCATGTTAATTTTTTTTCGCTGACCCCCAATTTTAGCATTTTTTTTAAATAACTAAATTTACAGTCAGTTGTCAACTCTGGAGTGCATGCATTGTGACATCATCACAGTACAGTTGGAAATGCAATGCGGGAATATGTCAGTGGAAGGTTTTGGACCTTCCAGAAGCAAGATTCACTTGTGTTTTCCTCTATGTGGATTTCCACAGAATAGACATCCATTTCAGAGGAAACTCTCATAATGAGGAAATGCATACATCCCTAGGTAACCCCTTGAATACTTGAAATACATACCTCCCAAGTACCCCTCTTTAGGAGGAACAGTCCCTCTTTGAGACCCAAACTCTTCCCATTTCCTGTCTATTCCCATACCTCGCAAGTGTCTCTCTTTATTTGGCACAGTCCCTTATTGAGACCCAAATCCTTCTGTCCCTCTGGGTAACTTCTCTCACTTCCTGTTAATTTCCATACCTCCCGAGTGTCCCTCTGTAGGAGGGTAGTAGGAATAAATAGGCGAGCGCTAATTAGGAGGTTGACAGGGCCGGCGCTGCCATTAAGGCAGAACAGGCAGCTGCCTTAGGGCGCCGCAATGGAGGGGCGCCGAAAGAGTTAATTTTTTTTTTTTTAATTACAAATATAGCTGTCTGGGTCTCTCTGCGGTGTGTTACAAAGACGCCGCGAGGGAGCGCTTAGTAGTGTAAATCAGCGCTCCCTCGCAGCGTCTGTTACATACCGCAGAGAGACCCAGGCTCTGTAGTAATACAGAGCGCTGAGAGATGACATCATCTCCCAGCGCTCTGCATTACTGAGAGCAGCGCGCGGGAGCCTCAGCTCTGTGCCGAAGGAGGCACAGAGCTTTAAGCTGTGGCATGCCGCTAGACCACCAGGGACTCAAGGTAGGGGGACGAAGGGGCATTATGGAAAGGTCAATGTGGAGGGGGCATTGTGGAGATAAAGGAAGCATTGTGAAAGGGAATTGTGGAGATGAAGGGGCGATGTGGAGTTAAGGGGGCATTGTGGAAGGGTCAATGTGGAGATGAAGGGGCAATGTGGAGGGGGCATTGTGGAGATGTAGATGGCATTGTGGAGATGTAGATGGCATTGTGGAGATGAAGGGGCAATGTGGAGGGGGCATTGTGGAGATGAAGGGGGCATTATGGATGGGTCAATGTGGAGATGAAGGGGGCATTGTGAAGATAAGGGGGCATTGTGAAGATGAAGGGGGCAATGTGGATGGGTCAATGTGAAGATAAGGGGGCATTGTGAAGATGAAGGGGGCAATGTGAAGATGAAGGGGGCAATGTGGATGGGTCAATGTGAAGATAAGGGGGCATTGTGAAGATGAAGGGGGCAATGTGAAGATGAAGGGGGCAATGTGGATGGGTCAATGTGAAGATAAGGGGGCAATGTGAAGATGAAGGGGGCAATGTGGAGATGAAGGGAGCATTGTGGAAGGGGCATTGTGGAGATGAAGGGGCAGTGTGGAATGGGCATTGTGGAGATGAAGGGGCAATGCGGAGATAAGGGGGTATTGTGGAGATGAAGGGGCAATGCGGTGATAAGGGGGTATTGTGGAAGGGGCATTGTGGAGATGAAGGGAGCATTGTGGAAGGGTCAATTTGGAGGTGGGGAGAGTGTGGAGGTGAATATGTGGGTGGGGCAGGGGATTGTGGCAAGGGGGGGTCAGGGGATTGTGTCCGTGTCGGGGGGGGGCATCAAAATGCACCTTCGCCTGTGTATAAAAAAATCCTTGCACCGGCCCTGGAGGTTGATAATAACCTAAACAATCAAATACAGTCAAGAACAGATTGAAAAACAAAAAACAAAATTATATATACTAAAATAATGTGCCCAAATTCTTCTCAATATAGATAGATATCACAAAATTCAAAAGTAATTATAATAGCACAATATATTAATACAATATAAGTATACAGAGATAGTAGATTGATCTCAATTCACATAAACATATTATACTTTTAAAGAAAGTTTAAATAGATTCTTACAGATCTGTATAATATACGCAATACTCTGTTGTCTTTCTTCAAAGATCATGCATCCAATATGTAACAGTAATCGATTCACATCAGACATGTAAGGAAAGATGAATAGCAACACATAGTGTGATCTGTTTAAACATACAGAAATGTTCTCACTGCTCCTGTGTGTCCTAATACTTATAAGCACATATGAAGTGTCACCTTTCCGCCTCCCGGCCGCCTTGTTTCCTCTCTCCTGTGGCGTCGGGGCGGTAGTCTGTCCTCTTCCCCTCGACTTCGCGCTTGCTTCCGGGTTCGCCGCGTCCTTCCCCGATGACGTCACGGCGTCATTTACTATATATAGCAGCGTCTCCCTGCTATCAGTGCACTTTCACAGTGTTCCCAGGGAGCGTTGACCTGGTCCCAGGCTCTGCTGTTGCTCCTATCCTGTTCCTAGTCACAGTCCTTGCCTGTCCAGTACTTCAGTCCTTGTGTGCAGTGTCCAGTTAACCCTTGTGTCCCTTTTCTGCCTAGACTTCCTGTGAATGACCTTTGGCTCTGGATTTGACTACTCTCTTGCCTGCCGGATCTGCCCAGCTGGACCACCTGTGAATGACCCTTGGCTCTGGAACTCACTACTCTTTTGCCTGCCAATTCTGCCCTGCTGGACCACCTGTGTATGACCTTTGGCTTCGGAACTTACTATTCTTTAGTCTGTTGAATTGTCCGTCCGTGTATGACCCTGGCTTTGTTCTAGACCAACCCTATATCTTGCTGTTCCTCGCCCTACGGGGCAATTCCTGTCTCAAGTCTCCCTCCATTCCTTCATCTGGGGAGTTACGCCCAGATTGGCCCGCGTACCCCAGCGTCGTACGTTAGTCTTCGTATCCTAGCCTTCACTCCCCCCTGCAGGGGAGCTTACACTTTCCTTAGGGGGTTCCGGTCTGGATTTCGTCAGCCTTCTATCGACAGCCAACGAGACCCTAGCACCGCTCTCCAGCGCCACTCGCCAGCACTCCCTTCCCTGCAGGCTACGGTCTGCTTTCAGTTTTGACATGAAGTCGATATACAACAAAATAGAAAATAGTCAACTTGAAAGCAAAATGTAAATAGACAATCAGATTGGAATTCTACTGACTTAAGGAACTCATTTGTATAAAGATGCGCTTGACCTGCTAGTAAAGCGGACAAGCTAAAGTAGTGTGTGAGGTAATTATTAGGGCTGCCCTCACTCAGCCTAACTATGTCTGTGATCCAAGGTGTATATCCCAAAGGTTATCTCCTGTATCATGTATAACAGTGGTGAAGTAAAGTTACTCACTTGTCCCGTCGGCCTGGGAGTTGGTTCACAACCCAGGACTGGTATAGCTCATGGGGATATTTATGGAGCACCCCCACTCGGTCTCCTCAGTGCAAGTCCTTTGATCCAGAAGGCTCCCGTATAACAATAAGGAAATTAGGATTGACTTTAAAAGTAAACTAAGAAAAAGTGACACTTGGGCTGCAGGAGTTAAAAAATGAGCCGTCTATGAACGGTATTTATTAACATTTAAAAATAAGTGTAGAATTATACAAATTCTTAAAAAATGAAATTAGTTATCAAAGCGTTTCATAGTACACAGGCTATTTTATCAGGAGTAGAATAATATTGTAGACACTCTTCAAAGGAACAGTCTTATATTTATAACAATCGGAAATTAAATGAAGTTTCCATAAACATCATTAGCAATTTAGATTTAATTTAAAGGGATAGTAATACTTAAAATGTAAAAAAAATATGTTGTAGGGTTTATCCCCCTGAGTAAAACAAGAGTACTCCCACTGCTGAAAGGTGTTTCATTCAAAAGTTATTAATTTTCAAAGTTGAATTTTTTAGGTGCAATATCACATGATCCTATGGACAGCTTTGGTCCCGGGACCATAAATCTCCATAAGATGGTGTAGCAACAGCGCCACTGTACAATTTCAGGCCACAGTGATATTGCACCTAAACCCTACAACATATTTTTTTTTTACATTTTAAGTATTACTATCCCTTTAAGGGAAAGATTTAAAGGCAATGCTGTAATAGATTTAAAAGCGATGTTTAAGTTAACCCTTACAAGCGTGGGCCAGAGGACGTCAATACATGAAACCCACTTAAAGCTGAACTACCACTCCTTACAAACATGGCCTCAAATAATTACCCATCTGGTGACTAGTTGCTCAGTAGCACTAGTCACCAGAATTATTACCATGTTAATGAGAATTATACACTGCTCCGGGACTGACAGGCAGGAAGGAGCACAGACATCTTTCCATAGTGATGTCTGCACGCCTGCACTGTCAGTCTCAGCCGGCTCTAGGAGGTGTTGCTAGGAGCCATTCGACTCCAAAAGGGACTGACAGCGCAGGTGCTCAGATGTCACTATGGAAAGATGTCTGCACTGTGTCCTGCCTGTCAGTTCAGGAGCAGTGTATAATTCTCATTAACCAGGTAATAATTCTGGCGACTAGCACTACTGAGCAGCTAGTCGCCAGATGGGTAATTATTTGGTGCCATGTTTGTAAGGGGCGGCAGTTCCGCTTTAACCCCTTAACGTCCAGTGCCATGCCAGGACCATCACGCCTGTCCAGCCCTTCAGGACCAGTGAAGATCCTGACATATCAATGAATTCAGGGCTCCCCATGTGGCTGTACGCTGCTCAGGGAGCCCTGAATCGGAAATACAAAAAAAAGTCCTGTGGTCCTCAAGTGCCGGCCACTCGTGCGTGCGTCGGTCGTTAAGGGGTTAAGGCAGGTGGAATTTAGCTAGTGTATATCATCTACTTTGTCTGTGCATATATCAATAAAAATAAATTAGAAAATACCCTATGCACACTCAATCAGTAAACCCACAAAAACAGGAAAATTCATTAGTGAAAAACAGGTGCTCACAGGGTAAATAATCTTGAAAAAAAGGAAAGAGAAAAGAAACCCTGCAGCACTAAGCACACCATTACATATTCCACTAGTCTCTATTTTCCAGCTTTATCATGGATATTAATCAAGGGAAGTAAGTATTGAAGTAAAAAACTTACATTTATTAATAAGATCTAAAACTTAACAAACCCAAATATATAGCTGTTTGAGAGATAGGGTTTTTTGCATTGAGTTCAACTTATTAAGCACTACAAACTACATTACTAACACTTTAAACTGATTATAAATTAGTGTGTAATAATAAAATACTTTGATCTTGCTCTAAATCATTTATTCAGTTACACAAAGAGGTGTCAGTAGGTCACAGGGGAGGGCTGGCCTGGGCGGCAGAGGGGCAATTGTCTCCTGGTCCGGTCATATGTCTGGGCTGGTGGGCTACTGCTTCTCACTAAGGGTGAGATGTTCAGAAAGTGGCGGTAACTGAAATTGTCTGTAATCAGAATAATAAAGTTCTTACACCATGATCCGTCAATTCTCAGAAATGTTTCCTTCATTTTTTGTATCCAATTCCGCCATCTCCGTCAAAGGGAAAAAAAATGCCTTAAAAGTGGGTGTGGCTTAGTCTTCCGTCATAATGTAAGGTATTTTCAGAAAAAAATATTCGTTTGAACATCATTTTTTGTCTGATTAACGTCATTTTTTCCCGACATAATAAAAATGGACTAAACTTGAAGAAGAAAAATTTGTTTCAAAGACAAAAAAAGTGTTTTGTTTCTTTGAAAATGTTCGTTTCAACGACAAATTGAAAGACAATTTTTAAGATCTTCTTACCGTCATTTTTAATTCTTTAGATGAATTTTCAAACGTGACGGATTTACTTCTGTAAATATCATCCTTCTTTTACCACCAACTCACTATCCGACAAGTTTTTCATTATGAAGACTTTTTGAACATCTCGCCCTTAATCTCCTGATTGCTGCTGTAAATGAAGCTACACTAGTGATAACATAGAGCTTACAATTGAAATGGAGCTATACTAGTGATAACATAGAGCTTACAATTGAAATGGAGCTACACAAACGACACCACAGGAACAATCCAAATGGAGCTAAACTAGTAGCATAACCCATTCCCTTGTAAGCTCTTTAGTATAACTAGTGTAGCATTACTTAAATCGTAAGCTTTGTAGGAGCGCACTAGTGTAGCCTCATTTCAGCTGTAAGCTATGTGGTATCAGTTGCCTTACTTCACAACATTAATGCCAATTTTAAAATTAACAAAAGGAGGTGGGCTGGGACAGTGGGCTTGAGCAATATAGAAATTGGCCACTTGACTGAATTTGCCCCCGGGGCCACAAGTTGCCAGCCCTCCCCTGATAGGTCATGAAATAACCTAATAATTCTCAGTAATGTCCTGCCCACCAGCCACACCCCCTAAAAGACAAGTGTCCCTCTTTGGCTGTTTGAAATGTTGGGAGGAACAGAAAGCGATCCAGCGCGTTGCAAAGCAATATGTTTGAGACCTTTCTAGTATTTAACGGCTTAACCCTTTGAATGCCAGAGGGGAATGCAACGCATTGCAGAGCAATGTGTTGCATTCCCCTCTGGCACTCAAAGGTTTAAAAGACTTGGACGAAAACCATTAATTAATTTATACTTTTTATTTGTAGAAAATGTACAATTAAAGGTAGCCTTCTTTTCATTTATTCATTTGTGGTCTGAGGGCTGTATGTTCAAAACAAAAGTGGAAGAGCTCTGGGGCAAACCATTTAACTATAAGAGGAGAACAAAAAAAATCCCCATTGATTTAAATGTGTATTTTAACCCCTTGAATGCTAGAGAGTTCTCCAATGCATTGCAAAGCAATACTTTTGAGATCTCTCTAACATTCACGCATTTAAATCAATGGGACGATTTGGAATTTTTAGTTCTCTCCTACAGTGCAAATGGTTTGCTCCAGAACATCTCCAGTTCTGTTTTGAACACACAGCCCTGAGAGTTTAGCTGGCTTCTGTGCTCCCTCAGAAAATGTTATTAATCCTCTTAATCACTGTCAAGGCATCTCGCTGTTTACTCTGTGTTCTTTTATTGGCGGTATTGGAACCTTACAGAATAATCAATAGGTTGTTTTACCCTAAGGGGAAAGAGAATAGAAACTCCGATGGTATTCAAGAAGTTGTTTGGAAACAGCTTTTGAGGGTCATTAGCTTTTGAGTTGCTATGGAAACCAGGTGCCCTCTCAGTAGGATAACCTTAATCTGAGATTCATTTCTCAGCAGGAAGTGTACAGCAAATCTTCAGCTTTATTATCCTCCATGTTTAGTACAACCAAGCAATCTATGTAAAGGGGAAGCTTATGAAATCAAATATCTGTACAGGACAATGCTGTGCCGTTTGCATCTATTAACCCTTTGAGTGCCAGATGGGTCCGTAACCCTCTGGCACTCAAAGGGTTAAGGAATCACTGTAGAGTGAAGAGTGTTGATTAACCCCTTGGAAGCTAATGAAGCCATCAGCACATCCAAATCTTGGATTCAGGAACGTTTAAAGTAATAGTAACCCTTTATTTTATCATTAGATATTCTGCAAGTATGTCATATGTATGGTCAAATTGCCTATATTTTTTATTATTATTATTATTTTTTTCACATGAC
This sequence comes from Rhinophrynus dorsalis, assembly GCA_037306005.1. Taxonomy (NCBI): domain Eukaryota; kingdom Metazoa; phylum Chordata; class Amphibia; order Anura; family Rhinophrynidae; genus Rhinophrynus; species Rhinophrynus dorsalis. The sequence continues at coordinate 67,359,087 of CM074718.1, read as the reverse complement.
CCTGACAATGAGCTTCCTGGATCTGTTTGCAGAAAGCTTTTTGTCAGGGAATATGAAAGTGAGTCTAGTAATACAATCACTTTAAAAATAAAAGAGAAGCCATGTAAAATAGAAAGCACACAGGGAATTCAGTGTTGCAGGGATAGTGCAACATTGTACTACATCCTGGGAGGGATCTCTGGGTGCTGATGTGGTTATTAACCCTTTGAGTGCCAGGGAGGTATTGAATGCATTGCATTGTGATGTGTTGAATAGCTCCCCGGAACTCAAAGGGTTAAATTATGCTTAGTACTGAGTGTTAGAGAAGTCTAAAAATGCATTATAGTGCCAGGGGCTGTAGAACTCTCTGATGTGCAAGTTGTTAATGCAGTGTCAGGAGGTTTATTGTGTATAATAAATGTGCTGCTTTTACATGGTCTGCATAACTGTATACCTTTACATATTACATGCACTCAGCCTGAAACAATGCAGCTGTATCAGACTTCTCTTTCTGTACCTTTGGTTATGGAATTATGTGACAAACAGAAGAATCTCTCAACCTGCCAGATGTAACTCACTTGGAAGACTGCACACAAAATGTGTAGCTATGCCCAAGTTGTTAGTCTGCCAGATGGAGTGGTATGTGCCAGTTTAGCCATGTGAACACTGATCTGTATTGTGTGCATTCGTCCCTTAACACTGAACCTAAAATGACAATGCAGTGCATCTCTCTGTCCTTAACCTCCTGCTGCCAAAGGAAACTGGCACAATTCAAGATTGACAAATAAAAGAGCAGCAATGCCATTTGAGACAAAAACATTAATTTATTGCACTAAAGAAAGGTTTCTTTACACTTGTGCCCAATAAGCATTATTCTGTTGTAATCCCTCAGATGCCAGAGCAATATGTAAGGCATATATTTAGCATCCAAAGGGTTAACCCACTGAGGCAGAGCAATGCGTTGCATACCCCTCTGGCACTCAAAGGGTTAAAGGGATAGTAATGTTTCAAAATAAAAACATCTCCAATTAATCTTCATAGTATTCAGGCCATGGAGAGTGTTATTTCAGTACTGTCAGAGTTGTAGTTCAAGAGTAATTGGATGATAAAGTATCCACCCTCCCGCCCCTTTTACCTAGTGTAAACCACCTTCCCTCAGATGTGAAATCTGGTCTTAAAGCGGAATGATCACCTACATTAAAACTTTTACAGTGGGTTTTATTAGTTAACCCAATATTAGAGCTGGGTGTATTTTGTAAAAAAATTGCCTAGAAGTGCAAATATTAGCCCATCAAAATTGGGCACTTCCACGTTCTGCGGGACTGAATGTCCCGCTTGACTTCCCAGCTGCCCCAGGGAGTGCGTTCATGCTCCTCTTCGAAGCTGGGTTTCTGTGCTGTAGCGTTACAGCAAATTCCTTGTACAATGCTACTGGGGTTGCAACATCAGTAGCATTGTACACGGAGGTTGCTGTAGTCAGAAACAGTCACTGTAATTCTTTAACACTTTAAGTACCAGAGAAATATCCATCGCATTGCGTTGCAATGCTTTGGATATCTCTCTGGCACTCAAAGAGTTAATTGCTTGTAAATTATATTTTATTAAAAAAGATTTATTGACAAGAATACAAAGCACACATCTGAACCAGGCATCATGAACTGTAATATTCTAAACCTGGTACTAGTAGGGATTAACACCAGCCAAGAAAAACTGGCTATGCGGTGAGTATTGAATCCCAAACAATTACAAGCTGATGGTGAGTTTGGATGTTGTAGAATTAATGTCTCACGCATAAAACATTGTGCTGATTTTACAGGGTATGCTAATGGAAACCCGGTAAACATAATCTGAGCCATTTTTTCAGAAATAAATAAAACCATTGCATGTAAATATTACCTTTGTTTTTTCCCCATCTCCTGCCCTGTGTGCAAGAAGTGACATGATGAATTGGGCATCCTCCCTCCTCAACCACCACTCACAGGGTTTTTTTTCCTCTCACAACCAGCCCAGGTTTTGGCAGTGCCAATTATATCTTGTAGCTTCACTGCAGGCACTGACTTGCAGGAAGACATCTTTAAATGTTCCATGCTTGGAGGGTTTTTCCCCTAAAACCCTTCACATACAAAATTAATAATATATGTTGTTACTTTATAACACATTTGTCTGTGTGTCTCTCTCCAGTTCCTCACAGGAAAACATACTTTTGTGCATTAAAAAGTTACTTTTTGGCCCCTGCAGTGCTGGAACTATGAGTGTGTGCATGTAGTATAGGATGACACGTTTCCAGGTCACTGCAATGAACTGTGGGAGAAAGTGAGATTGGGCTGATCTGGGAAGTATGGGAAGGGAATGGTTGAATTTAAAAAAAAAAACCTCTAGTACTACCCAGCAAGAAACATTAAAATGCTATGCCTAAGGAATAGCATTAACAGTAAAGGGATAGTAATATTTCAAAGAGTTTCAAAAAGGTTGGCAAAAGAGGGGGCAAAACGTACCCCCATTGCCACACCACACCTTTGGAGATAGAACACTCCATCAAACTCAAAGAAATTGTGGCACAGGAGGTACTCAGTGGCCTGGAGTAAAAAAGTGACAAGATTGTCTCCATAGTTAGAAAACCGCTAAAGTTGAACACGAAGGGCACAAAGACCCAAAGAATGAGGAATCGATTAATAAAACGAGGAAACATCTGCTGCTAGCCATGAGCACCCGCATCTCCATTTGACTTGCAGCATCAGCTGTAACATTTCTTTGGTATCACAAAGGGTGCCAGGTAAAACTTCTACAAGAGGCAGAAGGTAACTATCCACTAGATCGGACAGAGGCTCATTTAAAGGCATAGTAATACTTCGTTTTAACTTTATTTTATTTTGTAGGCATTAAAAAAACATGAAGAATGATATAAGTCTTATCTCTCAAACCTTTATGGTTTATGAGATATTCACAAGCAAAATTTCCCCTCCTGCCCCTTTTACCTAGTGTAAGCCATCTCTTCTCAGATATGGAATCCAGTCCATAGACCAGACAGATAACAGCAGGGGACAATCTTCTTCCTATGAGAACAATGAAAGCCCTGCCCCCCTTGACAAGCTTTTCAGGTTTTTCCCTTATCTTAATTGAAGATTGTCCCTCTCTGCAATCTACCTGAGCACCTCCCTTCTGCTCTGTCTGAACAGTGTGACATCAGTAAAAGGGGCGGGAGGGGGATATTTTGTCATTGAATTACTCTGGAACTACAACTCTGACAGAATTGAAATAACACTCTCCAAAGTCCAAATACTATGATGATTAATTAGAGCTGCTTTTATTATGAAACATTACTATCCCTTTAAGGACCCAATGCCCAATACAACTGGACACCCAGATGGGGCAACCATGGATTTGTGGACCTTCGTCAGGTGGTGGAAGATGGGTACCACATGGCATCAGGGCAAGAGCTTCTCTTTTGTCCAGAATCCCCATTGCAACACATGTTTGAACCACTTTCCCTATCTCAACCTTACAGGACAGAGATGGATTGGACCTCAGAATGGTATAAGTATCCACATCATTTAGCTGATGTGGAGCCTCACATTTGTATGAATCGGCATCCAGAATCACAACTGACCCCACCTTGTCTGATATTTTAATCTCTTTTGATGTATTGTTCCGTAATTTAGATAGAACCTCCTTTTCAGACAAAGATTGTGGAAGGGTTTCGGTGGGGAGCAACAAATGTAGCTATGTCCATCTCTTGTCTAAATTTAAAAGATGTTGGCTCTAAATTTGAGGATATATGTTCATTTTATGATCTACAAACATTACTTGATGAATCAGGTAGAACAACATCTTTGCAGAGGGTCACTTCTATTGAGACTGAAATAAGGCCTGTTTCCAGGTTCTTCCCTTTGCATTGCAAGGGAAAACAGCTAGACCTGTTCCAAAAATAGTGGAACAGGAATTGATGACTCTCCATTGAGTCATGAGATTACATAATCAAAACAGTCAAATGTTATAGGATTTCTGCATCACTGGATGCTCTGCTTGCTTTTTGCTTTACATTGCTCATGTTTTACATTGTATCATTAGACCTGCGTTCATGGCTCCTGAAAAAATTTCTCTACAAAGAGATCCAGGGGTAGACTTAAAGGCAGGCATTAACCAAAAAAAACCCATTGGGTGTTTTAACATGCAGTAAGCTATTTAAAGGTCCATGTAATGAACAGCTAACGGCAGTTCACCAAGTAATACGGCCGCTACACTAATGTGTGTTTTGGACCATTTGAAAAAAAAAAAAAATGCTCCAAGTTGCCATTTAATGGACTGCTGTAGCTGTAAAAATTCGATAAGGGACTCACTTTATTGCTTAAAATTTAAGACCCAGTTTGTTTGGCATTAAAGTCCCTTATCGTATCTTTAGGCAGCTATTGCAGCTATTAACGGGAAAAAAAAAACCCAAAGTCCTCAGTGGATGTATTGATTTGGGTCCCTAAGCCCCTTATCAATACATCCAAAGTGTCTAAAATGTGTCCAAAGTTAGCAGAATTACCCCTACGAGTGCCAGTGGGGTATAATTACCCCACCGGCACTCATAGGGTTAACGCGACTACGTAAAGCAACATCGCATTACAAGTAACACTTACCATTAATACTGATGTCTAGCAGAGTCCTCAGCGTGCTGGTCATCTTCTGTCCTTTTTATTTCTCTTCTATATCTTCTGTCCTTCTATTCTTTCTTCAGTCTTCTTGATGTAAAACAAAAAAGAAAATTATAAGTACAATGGAGAAATAAGCGTCACCATAATACATACTTTAACCCCTTGATTGCCAAGTAATGCAAAGTAATGCGTTATGTACCTCTCTGGTGCTCAAAAGTGTTAAAGAATGTATTAACATTGTCCGGTTCAATAAATATGCTGCCAGGTAGTTATATGCGATGTCCAAGTTGTTCCCAATAAATCTCGCCATATATGCCATGTTAAACAATGCCATGTTACATAATGCCATGTTAAGGTTATTTGTCCAAAATACTTAGCTTTATTTTTAATAATGCTTGCTGTCTCCGCCGCTGTGTGCTTCAAAGTGTTTCAAAGCACAGCTGCTAAGAGCTGATTGGCTGGGATGTGAGTAAGCATATCCCAGCCAATGGCTGTGAGGGAATTGGAAGTGAGACTGCCCATATATAAAGGCAGGCTCACTACCAATTCCCTCAATGTATAACGGGCATCAGCCCGTGAGGAAGACGGAAGGGGTGGTCTGTGCTGCATGAAGCTGTCTCCACTGCTGCCGCCTCCGCAGCCACACACAGTGGCTGAGACAGCAAGCATTATTAAAAATGAAGCTAAGTATTTTGGATAAATAACCTTAAGCAGTACAAGGGAAGGCATCACTTTCACATCACTAGCATTTCAACAACCCTGTATACTAATGAGCTCATTCTATCCCCCTCCCCTTGCATCCCTCATTTTTAGTGCATATGGTTATGTGTTTCTACATAACATCTGAGGGGAGGTGCCATAGCATTGGCCCTAAGTGCATCTCCCCCCTTTGTGTTCTTGTGTGTTATAGGCCAGAGGCTGTGTCAGGGTACAGTAAATAGGGCTGGGGATTGGGGTTTTGTGAGAAGTGTGGCGCTAAGGGCAATTAAGGTGCTTTGCCAACAAGTACCCAAAATGTAAATCTGGCCCTTATAGTGCCCAAATGATGAGCCTGCAGCCAACAAGAACATCACATGATCCAGACATTGTAATTGTTAGGACTGCTACACTCAACAGCTGTAGAGCAGTAGACAAGAAACCCTAATCACTAATAGCCCCACCCATGGCCACAACTCCACCCCCATTTGCTTTTGGTAGATACAAAAAATGTGCTTAACCCTTGCTTTCCAGGGGAGTAGGCAAAAGCATCGCTTCACATTGTATTGCATACCCCTCTGGCACTCAAAGGTTTACACTACAACATTTAGCAAAAATTCACTCTTAAATTAACTAGCCAGTGCAGTGGTATATAAATTGCCAATGTAGTATATAATGTGAATTTTAATTAAAGTGATAGTACTGTTTCACAAGAAAAGGAGCTCCAATTAATCTTTATCGTATTTGGGCCATGGTGAGTGTTATTTCAATACTGTCAGAGTTGTAGTACAAGACTAACTGAATGATAAAGTATCCCACTCCCACCACTTTTACCTAGTGTAACTCACCTCCCCTCAGATGTGGAATCTGGTCTCTTGACTGGACAGGTTACAGCAAGGGACAGTCTTCTTACTGTGAACATAAGGAAAACCTTCCCCTTGACAGGTTTTTCCTTATACTTACTGAAGATTGTCCCTCTCGGCGATCCATCCGGACTGTCTTGCTGCTCTGAGCTGAGCAGTATTACATCTGTAAAAGGGGTGGGAGGGGGATACTTTATCATTCAATTACTCTTGAACTACAACTCTGACAGTACTGAAATAACACTCTCCATGGCCCAAATACTATGAAGATTAATCGGAGATGCTTTTCTGTGAAACATTACTATCCCTTTAAAGTAATTAAACAATTTCACAAGGTGTAGGATCAATGAGCTAGTTAATCCTTTTATAACTCTGTGCATATATTGGTGTTTCCCTATAACTGCTAGTAAGACCTATGTCCAGAAAAAATGTGGCAACAGAGGAGTGCTCTTATTATTATTATTATTATTATTAAGGTACTAAAGAATAAGCTGAAATAATTATTCAGTTAAAACAAAAATAGTAGCCACATGGAAAAAGCAAAGAAATCGAGTAGAAAAGTAAATTGAGGACATTTCTATCAAATGCTTTAATTTTCAGATAAAAACATATGTATGCAGAGACTACTAGTTTTATATCTCCTCTCAGAAGAGATAAAGATCTCTGGTGGGGAGAAATGATGGAGTTGAAGACCATACTTAGGCAATCGCTGAGAGCACAAAGAAGCTTGCCCAGACATAACCTGATTAGATCAGGACTTCTTCAGCCTATTAATAGGGGGGCTTAACTTCAAACCGGCTGTTGTGCTTTCTGCCAGCTAGATATTTCTAGAGTGAGATTGAAGAGGTTTGTAGAACATTTGTTTCTTGTTCAGCCTGTATTAGCACAAGAATAGAAGAAACAGAGCAAGGCAATGCGTTGCGTACCCCTCTGGCACTCAAAGGGTTAAAGGTAAAAAAAAAATAAAAATAAAACCCCAATAATAACTATGAGTTTAGCCCTTTGAGTATACAAAGATAACAAAGCGGCTCAAGGTGTCCCGATCAATGTATTCACCAATTAGCCAATGCCAAAATACGGAAAAGCTTATGATTATGCTATATGGATTAACTACCCTCCCAGGACCAATTCAAAATTCAAATGCAAAAAGGTCCAGAGCACTAAACGTAAAGCTAATCTGTTAAGAATAAACATCCAAAATATTTATTGATAATATAATAAAATAAACAAATAGTTCACGTTCACATGCTCGTATATTCAGACACCCTCAGATAGCCGGAGGAAAAGTGGCAACATCAACGTTTTTCTCGTATCACTGCTTAGTCATGATGACAATCATGATTAAGTGGTGATACGCGAAATGCATTGATGATCACCGCTTAATCATGATGACCAATCATGATTAATCGGTGATATGCGAAATGCGTTGATGTTGCCACTTTTCCTCCGGCTATCTGAGGGTGTCTGAATATACGAGCATGTGAATGTGAAGTATTTGTTTATTTTATCATATTATCCATAAATATTTTGGATGTTTTATCCTAACGGATTAGCGTTACGTTTAGTGCTATGGACCTTTCTGCATTTGAATTTAGCCCTTTGAGTACCACAGAAGTATCCAACACAGTGCTACACAATGCCATGAATAAACATAGTAACATAGTAACATAGTAGATGAGGCTGAAAAAAGACATGCGTCCATCAAGTCCAGCCCATGCCAATAACACCCCTGTTGATCCAGAGGAAGGCAACAAAAAAGCCCTCTGGAGCAATTTCCAGTGTGGGTGTGTGTGTGTGTGTGTGTGTGTGTGTGTGTGTGTGTGTCAAATAGTTCCCCGGCTCAATATCCTATTTGCTTTGAAGCCATCTGTCATAACCGTCAATATTGTTCTGTGCTAGATAGGCATCCATTGCTTTTTTGAATGCAGTTACATTATCTGCAAGCACAACATCCCGAGGCAAAGAATTCCATAGCCTTACCGCCCTTACTGTAAAGAATCCCTGCCTGTGTTTTAGTCGAAAGCGCCTTTCCTCAAGTCTTAATGGATGACCTCTTGTTCTTAGCTCAGCTCTTTGCATAAATAATTCATTGGATAGTTCTTTGTATTGACCTTGAATGTATTTGTAAATGGTAATCATATCACCCCTTAGACGTCTCTTTTCTAATGTAAACAAACCCAGTTTGGCTAGTCTCTCTTTGTAACTCAGATCCTCCAATCCCTTTATCAGTTTTGTTGCACGTCTCTGCACCTTTTCCAGTTCAGTAATGTCTTTTTTTAGAACAGGCGCCCAAAATTGTACTCCATATTCTAGATGAGGCCTAACCAAGGATTTATACAGAGGTAGGATAATATTAGCATTCCTTGCTTCTACACCTCTTTTTATGCAGGCTAGTACTCTATTTGCTCTTGCAGCAGCTGAGTGACTCTGCACACTGCTTTGAAGACTATTGTCTATCAGTACACCTAAATCTTTCTCTAATGAGGATTTCCCAAGTTGTTTCCCATTTAGAGTATATGTAGCAAGTTTGTTTCTACAACCCAAATGCATAACCTTACATTTATCTACATTAAATGACATCTGCCACTTTTCTGCCCATTCACTTAGTTTATCTAAATCCTTCTGTAGGGAAAAAACATCAAGCTCTGTATGTATTTCCTTACATAGCTTAGTGTCATCAGCAAAGATTGTGATGCTACTTTCAATTCCCACTTCTAGATCATTAATAAACAAATTAAAAAGCATTGGGCCCAGGACTGAACCCTGCGGCACCCCACTTATAACCCTAGACCAATTTGAAAAAGTTCCATTTACAACAACTCTCTGCCATCTATCATTTAACCAGTTCTCAATCCATGTACAGATAACACCACCCAAACCGAAGCCTTTTAATTTATGCAGTAACCTGTTGTGAGGCATTGTGTCAAAGGCTTTTGCAAAATCCAAGTACACTACATCAACAGCAATTCCCCTGTCCAAATTACTACTCACTCTTTCATAAAATGCAAGTAAATTAGTCTGACATGATCTGTTCTTCACGAAACCATGCTGATTCCTACTAATGATATTGTTTGTCTTCACATAGTTCTGAATACTGTCAGTTAATAACCCTTCTAGTATCTTACCCACTATAGAAGTTAAGCTCACAGGTCTATAATTTCCTGGTGTGGATCTTGCTCCCTTTTTAAACAATGGAACTACATCAGCTTTCCTCCAATCACAGGGCACTATGCCTGATGAAAGCGAATCAATAAATATTAAGTATAATGGCACCGAAACGGTTAACTTCATATGGTCGACTATGAATTTGCACTTGTGCCTTGGTTCATTAGAGAACATCTTCAAGTGGCCCAGCATGATAGATTCACGAGATGTGGACATAACAGTTTGATAGCAAAGCCAAAGGACCGTAAACTGCTCACTGTACATAGTACATAGCCCCTTAAGGACACATGATGGTCCTGACACATCATTAGGACTCACGATGTGCTAGGACCATCATGGATTTCGAGGCTCCCTGTGTGGCTGGACACCGTTTGGAGAGCCCTGAACCAGGATCGGGGAAAAAAAAAAGGTCAGTAGTCCTTAAGTGCCGGCAGCGTGTGCACGCGGCCAGTCCTCAAAAGGGTAGTAATTTTTCATAATAAAAGCAGCTCCAATTAATCTTCATAGTATTGAGAACATGGAGAATGTTATTTCAATACTGCCAGAGATGTAGTTCAAGAGTAATTGAATGATAAAGTATCCCCCTCCCACCCCTTTTACTGATATAACACTGCCCACTTCAAAGAAGTAGGGTGGACTGCAGAGAGGGACAATCTTCAATTAACATAAGGGAAAAACCTGACAAACCTGTCATTGGGGGCAGGTCTTTCATTGTTCTCACAGTAAGAAGATTGTCCCTTGCTGTTACCTGTCTGGTCTTAAAACCAGATTCCACATCTGAGGTGAGCAGTGTTACACTAGGTAAAAGGGGCCGGAGGGGGATAATTTATCATTCAATTACTTTTGAACTACAACTCTGACAGTATTGAAATAACACTCTCCATGGCCCAAATACTATGAAAATTAATTGGAGCTGCTGTTTTTGTGAAACATTACTATACCTTTAAGGGGTTAAGGACCAAAGGGTTGTACAAGTTATGCAATGCATATCCCCCTGGGCCTTAAAGGGTTACATTGGCTCATGCTCTCTGTCACTAAATGTAATGCTCATCTCCATGGATGTGACATCCAGGACTAATTGAAAATGTTGTCTTTTGAACAAAAGCAGAAAGGTAAAATTCGTAGGGGCCATTCAAATTTTCCAGACACAGTAAGGTAAGTGGGGTATTATAGGAGGTATTAACTCTACTTTAATCATTTACATTACACACCCCTCTGGCTTGCAAAGGGTTATTCCATCAAGAGCCACAACCTCACAAAATAAACTTTTACACAATGCTTCCTTCCTTCAAAGTGTTAAAAAGCAAATATTTAAAACCTAATCTTATTTCTGCAATGGTTTAAAATATGATATAATATACAATAATGTACATGTTGTTCAGTACAAATACATGAGAGCAAATTTGATGTAAAATAGTGGAAAATATGATAAATTCATCTTTTTACAAATAACCCCTAATAAAACCTTTATTAAAGAGACCTGAATTAGTTCCACCTTTTTCCTTGTAGTTGGGTTCAATGCATTTATTCGGTTAAACCTTAAAGCACTGGAGGTGTGTGTGCAAAGCTTTGAGAAGCAATGCATTGCACATTTGTCTGGTCCTGAAAGGGTTAATATATTTCCAAGTATCTCTGCGACACAGAGGTACTTGGAAATATTTTAACTCTTTAAGGACCAGGCAAATGTTACAAGTTATGTGTATATGTTTGAAAGTTACAAAGTATGTATGCCTCTTAAAGGGATAGTAATGTTTGAGAAAAACTAGATTGCCGAGTCTTCTTTATAATAAAAGTAACACATTGCAGTATTTTAAAGAACTTACATTTCTGTATTTCATAAGATATTAACTGTGGAAGGATACCCCTCCTGCACCTTCTGGACGCCTCCAATTGAATCTCTAATCCATTCATGGGACCAGACGGACAAAGCGAGGAACAAACTTCAATGAGTAAGTTTAAGGAAAACCCTTCCCCCTTGATGAAGGAGGGCAGGATTTTCCTTTGCTTACTGAAGTTTGTCCCTCACTGCATCCGTCCGGACCACACAGAGATGCAGCAGTGACGTGGACAGAAGGGGCGGGAGGGGGATCCTTCTACAGATAATATCATGAACTACAGAAGTGTAAGTTGTTTGAGATAGCACAGTGCGTTACTTTTATTATAAAGTAGGCAATCTAGGTTTTTTTCAAACATTACTATTCCTTTAATGGAGAAATTACATTTCCTAGTAATTAGGGATGGATGAAAAAGTTGAAACATGAGAAAAACTGTACTTCCTACCTTCTGTGGGAATTCCTGAGAGAGGAGCAATTTTTTTTTTGCCACCTTCGCTAATGTATATTTGTCAGAAGCTGTCATGCGCATACCTGGGAACTTTTAATTGAGGACTACCCGGAGGGCAGTCCTCTGGTGCCCTTGAGGGAAATGTATGATGCAAATTTGCTTCAGAAAAGGGGAGTAGCTTACTCGTGAGTGGGGGGGCGGGGCTTCAAAAAACACAAAAAAAACCCTAAAAAATAGGCTGGGAAGGAGGGGAATTTGGCTGGAGTGCAAGGAGTGGGTAGAGTTTTATTTAAAACTCTCCACACCCGGAGAATCATCCTCTGCCCTGGAGACCCGGTAATTAGAAGATAAAACCGGAGTCTCAGGGCCAGATCCGGAGAGTTCCCAGCTATGGTCATGCGCAGTACAGACGGCTGCACGCTCTGCAGTCATGCGCAGTACAGACTGCCCACGCCGTGGCTGATAACGGAGTGAGGTGCTCCAATTTCAGACCATAGCCTATGGTGCGCAGAGAGGACTACGGTCTGAATTCTGAGTGCCCCGCTCCGTTATCAGCCGCAGCGCGGGCAGTCTCTAATGTGCATGACTGCACCATGACCATTACTGCCTGGCACTGTGGCCCGTGTACACGGGCTCCTCAACTACTATTGTAATAATGTCATTGCCTCCTTCTTCGAGAAGAGTTGCCCCCATGTATTTCTGCTATGCTAAGTCGCAAGTTAAAAAGAGGGTGTCAGTTTACAGCGTGTTGTCCGTCTGTGCTTGGGAGAGAGATAGCTGCTGAAATGTTATGGTTAGCTATTGTAGAGGCACACAGGCAAAAGGAGAGATTTGCTTCATTTAACCCTTTCAGTGCCAGACGTATTGTGTTGGATACCTCTCTGGCATTCAAAGGGTTAAAGTTTACTAGCGCCAGAGGGAGAGGTGGGGTGCAGGGTGTGTGATTTGTAGACAAGGACACTGACAGTGATAGGAACATTTAAAAAAAAATACTTTTGACTGATAGGTCAGACAGGCAGATGATCCTACCTGAACTGAATGGGACTGACAGTGAAAGATACTAGAGACAAAGGCATACATCATACATTATATTTACAGACAACAAGAGACAAGACATCACTCCACATTCAGACAAAAAAAAAGTCAAGCAGAAGGAGTACATGGAAATGTTTTCGGTGGTAAAGTCCCACTACAGATAATGACTGTAGTAATGGTTGCTGCAGCTTTTGCAAGTAATGCTGATTATCATCCTCCTCCCAAGGAGGATATTTATAAAATTGATGTAATAAGTAGTAGTCCCCAGGAACTGCTCACTCTGTGAAATCTACTGTATCTAAATACACCACACAAGATCCATACTCTAAAATATGTTAGCAGGGGGAAATCAGGATCAGATCTAGGAACATCTTCATTGAGATACAGCCTGAAGCAAAACAGCAGGTCTGATTGAGAGACACACCAGCAGCACATCAGCGGTGACAGATAGCAGCAGAAGTAGTAGCACTTCTTAAAGGGAAAGTAATGTTTCATAATAAAAGCAGCTCCAGTTAATCTTCATAGTATTTGGGCCATGGAGACTGTTATTTCAGTACTGTAAGAGTTGGAGTTCAAGAGTAATTGAATGATAAAGTATCCTCCTCCCTCCCCATTTACTGATGTCACTACTCAGCACAGAACAGCAGGGAAGTGTCAAAGTGGATTGCAGAGAGGGTCAATCTTCAGTTAAGGGAAAAATCCAAAAAACCTGTCAGTGGGGCAGGTGTTTAATTGTTCTCACATTAAGAAGATTGTCCCTTGATGTGAACTGTCTGGTCTTAAGACCAGATTCCACATCTGAGGGGCAGGAGGGGAAACTTTATCATTCAATTACTCTTGAACTACAACTCTGACAGTAGTGAAATAACACTTTCCATGGCCCAGATACTATGATGATTAATTGGAGCTGCTGTTTTTGTGAAACATTACTATCCCTTTAAAGTTCACAGGGCTAAGTGGTACCTAATGGTAATACTGAAGATGTCTCAGGGAGTGAGATAATATTTTCCTCATGAACAATAACTGCAATGTCTCCCGCTTTTATTTTGCAAATTCAAAGAATGAGAATTCTAAGACTAAATTGGAGGTGACAAGAGTCATAGTCCTCACAAGTTCAAGCCCTGTTGCCGCAACCTCCTCCACCACTAGTCACATTAAAGCAATTAAGTTGCACTGTTCTTCTGTGAGCTGCCATCCTACACTTACTGAGTTCTTAGAAGTAAGCAAATGCATAAAAATAATATAAATGGATGCACATGGAATGGCAAACTTTCCAAAATGCTGGTGGTTGACATGCTGCCCTATTCTTTTGTCGAAAACCGAAGTTTTAATGTCATGTTGCACCCCAATGGTATATCTCAAGACACTTATTTTTCACGGCTGTGCCAAAGTCTTAAAAGCAGGTTATTAGTGTTGTGAGCAAAGGGATGGAAATCTGATGCTGCAAGAAAGTTATCTTGACCACAGATTTGTTGAAAGTGGCCAGATTATAGACTATGTAATACAGACAGCATATAGAGTACTAAAACCCTCACAGCACAGTTAGAAATTATTTGTTTTTATAGGTAACAGGAATACTCACAGCATTAGAAATCATAGGAGACATACACATATAAAAACATAAAATATAATAAATCTAAATAAAAATAAACATGTATGAACTTATTCTATAATAATTTTTACATAGAAACATAGAATCTGACAGCAGATAAGAAACATTCGGCCCATCTAGTCTGCCCATTTTCCTACTGTAAAAACCTCAAACCTTTTCTGGTCCTTGGTCTTTTCTTACATTAAGGACAGCCTTATGCCTATCCCAATGCATGCTTAAATTATGTCACTGTATTAACTTCTACCACTTCTGCTGGTAGGCTATTCCACTTATCTACTACCCTCTCAGTGAAGTAAAACTTTCTTACATTACACCAAAACCTGTGTCCCTCTAGTTTTAGACTATGGCCTCTTGTCCTAACGTTTTTACTCCTTTGAAATGTACTTTCTTCCTGCACTTTGTTGAATCCCTTCATGTATTTGAATGTTTCTTTCATATCCCCTCTCTCTCTCCTCTCCTCTCCTCCAAGCTATACACGTTCAGATCCTTTAGTCTATCCTGATAGTTCTTTTTGTAAACCAATATCTGTGATAGTGAATGATCAAGAATATAACAAAGAAAAAACCTGCAAAACAAAATCCAATATCAAAAACAGTGTTGTAGCATTTTCAGTTCCAAATGCACCATGTAGAGGATAAGCTATCCATTCTTTGAGTATGCGAGCGATGATAACAATGTAATTGAAAAAATTAATCTTGTGCTAAGTGATAGATTCTTTGGGGGTTATTCACTAAGGAGTGATAAAGAGGTGATAAAGTTGAGATAACTTCTCCAGTTTCTGTGTTACTCTATGGAGCCTATGTGCTAAGCTCTCCAAAACTTAGGAAACGTTAGTGTATTGGCTTCATAGAATAACAGGACTTGGAGATGTGATGTCACTAGAGAAGTCATCTCCACTTTATCACCTCTTTATCACGCCTTCGTGAATAATCCCCCTGAAATTGAATTGTTGGAACAAATGAAATAAAATAATGAAAATCACTTGTTAGTGCTCATTTAGATTAAAGCAGAACTTTCATCAGATAACCATAGAGCCTCAAATAATAATAATTACATTAGCAATATGCACATACCTAGTTTTGTTTTCAAGAATAATTGCTGCATTAAACAAAAATAGAACCTTTTATGCAGACAGGCACCGGCTGGGATCTTGCTGTAGACTCTCTCTGCTCTTGCGCTGTCAGTCCTTTCCAGTGCCTTTCGACACAAAGGCATTCAACTCACCAGTCATGGAGTTTGACGCAGATGCAGAGATGCCGGCTCTGCAAGATGTCTGCTCTGTTCCCCGGTGCCTGTCTGCATAGAAGGTTCTATTTTTGTTTAATGCCGCAATTATTCTTGAAAATAAAGCTATGTATGTGCATATCGCTAATGTAATTATCATTTGCGGCTCTATGGTTATCTGATGAAAGTTCCGCTTTAATCTATTCAAAAATGAGCACTAACAAGTGATTTTCATTATTTTATTTCATTTGCTGCAACAATTCACTTTCCGGGGGATTATTCACAAAGGCGTGATAAAGAGGTGATAAAGTGGAGATGACTTCTCCAGTGATATCGCTTCTCCAATTCCTATTTTTGTTTAATGCTGCAATTATTCTTGAAAATAAAACTAGGTATGTGCATATAGCTAATGTAATTATCATATGAGCCTCTATGGTTATCTGATGGAAGATCTGCTTTAATAGCATTGAATTGAATACTGATATATAATAAAATAGAATAATTACTAATAGTATACATTTGAAATAATTAGTCTTGTGCTGTGTGATAAAATCTTTAAATTAAGTAGTTGTAATTAAAGAAAATACCTAGTTGGTGCTCAAAAGTGAATTAATTATTAATTAATACTGATAAAAGATTAAATGAATCATGATGAATATAATGAACTAAAATAGTTGCTCCAGTGCATATGTTTAAAGGGATAGTAATGTTTCACAAAAACAGCAGCTCCAATTAATCTTCATAGTATTTGGGCCATGGAGAGTGTTATTTCAATACTGTCAGAGTTGTAGTTCAAGAGTAACTGAAGGATAAAGTTTCCCCTCCCACCCCTTTTACCTAGTGTAAGCCATCTCTTCTCAGATGTGGAATCTGGTGGCTAGACCAGACAGATAACAGCAAGGGGACAATCGTCTTCCTATGTGAACAATGAAATCCCTGCCCCCCTTGACAAGTTTTTCAGGTTTTTCCCTTATCTTAATTGAAGATTGTCCCTCTGCAATCTACCTGGGCACCTCCCTTCTGCTCTGGCTGAGAAGTGTTACATCAGTAAAAGAAGCGGGAGGTGGATACTTTATCATTGAATTATTCTTGAACTACAGAACTGACAGAATTGAAATAACACTCTCCAAGGTCCAAATACTATGATGATTAATTAGAGCTGCTTGTATTATGAAACATTACTATTCCTTTAATCCAACTACTATCTCCATTCCCTTGTATACACGTAATATATATTATATATTATATATAATGTTAGTTTTTGAGCCTCCTAATCATTTTCCAATGTTAGCTAGTATATATATATTTTTTCCCACAACGGAGTATATACTATATATCGATATTTTTATGGTAATGTCCTTACATCTATATTCTTATACTGAGAGACTCCGAGTGTCGGGGGCAGATCAAAGTTTCTTATGGTTTAAAGTGCTTACCCACCATCTTTTCTTCACTTTGTTATTCATCGTCTGTCTTTGTATGTTTCATTCTACCTGTGAAAGCATTCACCTTTGTGTGATGAAAAGGATTTGTCTCCTCCTAATGTTTTTCTGAGAATAACTTCTATAATTCTTCCAGGGAAAACCCCCTATCAATTTTTTTTAAAAGCTTCAATTGACTCTTTAGTTAACAAATTTTAATTTCATTCTATTATTCTTTAGGTATGCAATGACTATTTCAGCTATACATATACAGTCGTGTGAAAAATAAAGTACACCCTCTTTGAATTCTATGGTTTTATATATCAGGACCTAATAACAATCATCTGATCCTTAGCAGTTCTAAAAATGAGGTAAATACAACCTCAGATGAACAACAACACATGACATATTACACCGTGTCATGATATATTTAACAAAAATAAAGCCAAAATGAAGAAGCCATGTGTGAAAAACTAAGTATACCCTTACTGTTTCCATACAAATTAAGATGCTAAGTAGAGGGTGCTGCTAATCAAATGCCCTTGATTAATTGATCATCAGCAAGTGTGACCACCTCTATAAAAGCCAAAGTTTTAGCAGTTTGCTGGTCCCCATCACAGCGAAGACCCTGTGAAACCAACCCAACTGTGACAAGTAAACACAGACCAAGAAGAATCCAAACCTGCGACTTAAAACCCAACCCGAGAAGATGGAGCAATGAGGCTCAAGCCTCGGTATCCAAAAATCACCGCTGATGGATAAAATCTATCAGCAAGAAGAAGACAACTGGGAGTTTGCTGGTCTGAAGCATTCAAGTGTGTGTTAACACAATGCCAAGGAGGAAAGACATCCGCAATGATCTTAGAAAAGCAATTGTTGCTGCCCATCAATCTGGGAAGGGTTTTAAAGCCATTTCCAAACAATTTATAGTCCATCATTCTACAGTGAGAAATATTATTTAAAAGTGGAAAACATTCAAGACAGTTGCCAATCTTCCCAGCAGTGGACGTCCCAGCAAATTCACCTCAAGGTCAGACCATGCAATGCTCAGAGAAACTGCAAAAAACTCAAGAGTTACATCTCAGACTCTACAGGCCTCAGTTAGCATGTTAAATGTTAAAGTTCATGACAGTACAATGAAAAAAAAAAGAGCAAGTATGGTTTGTTTGGAAGGGTTGCCAGGAGAAAGCCTCTTCTCTCTAAAAAGAATATGGCAGCACTGCTTAGGTCTGCAAAGTTGCATAAGAGCAAACCACAAGACTTCACAATGTACTTTGGACAGACAAGACCAAAGTGGAGATGTCTGGCCATAATGCACAGCTCCACATTTGACGAAAACCAAACACAGCATATCAGCACAAACACCTCATACCAACTGTCAAGCACGGTGGTGGAGGGTTGATGATTTGGGCTTGTTTTGTAGCCACAGGGCCTGGAAACCTTGCAGTCATTGAGTTGACCATGAACTCCTCTGTATACCAAAGTATTTTAGAGTCAAATGTGAGGCCATCTGTCCGACAGCTAAAGCTTGGCCGAAATTGGGTCATGTAACAGAACAATGATCCCAAGCACACCAGCAAATCTACAACAGAATGGCTGAAAAATAAAAGAATCAACGTGTTGCAATGTCAGTCAAAGTCCAGACCACAACCTGATTGAAATGCTGTGGCGGGACCTTAAAAGAGCTGTGCATAAACAAATGCCCGCAAACCTCAATGAATTGAAGCAATGTTGTAAAGGAGAGTGGGCAAAATTCCTCCACAATGATGTGAGAGACTGATAAAGTCATACAGAAAACGACTACTTCAAGTTATTGCTACTAAAGGTGATTCTACAAGCTACTGAATCATAAGGTGTACTTAGTTTTCACACATGGCTTCTCCATTTTTGCTTTAATTTTGTAAAATAAATCATGACACAGTGAAATATGTGTTGTTGTTCATCTGAGGTTGTATTTACCTAATTTTTAGGCCCAGTAAGGAACAGATTATTGTTATTATGTCCTGATATGTAAAACCATAGAATTCAAAGAGGGTGTACTTTCTTTTTCACACAACTGTATATTTCAGAAAATAGAATTATTCAGGCCATATTTCATAAATGAGAAAAAGTACATGAACATCAATTATTTGTAAGTCCACATATATGACAATTCTTCTTAAAATATAATTTAAAACAAACATCACTTATTTAAAATAAGACCATACAATATAAAAACATAAAATATATTCAATAAAGGTGTCCTAACTGGGATATTGGCCTTCACTACATAAAACACACACTCTAAAAATGAAAATACTCAGAAATGAATCCCTGTTTTATCTGTATAGTATACATGATCCAAATTTCCATACAAAATAAATAAAAGTAATAAAAAATGAGAATGTTAAAAATGTATATAATATCCTGATGATCTTTACTGTGTAGTTCTGCCACAAAGATCTTTAAAGGCATAGTAAACCCCCAAAAAACTGTAAGCCAAATGATAGGAATAATAAAAACATACTTAATGCCCTCATTCACATTTCTCAAACCGTTATGGTTTGAGAGATATAAGAAAATAAAGACCTCTGCCCCCTCCCCCTTCTCATGTGTCCGCTGTATAGCGGACGTCATGAGATCCTGCTTCCGGGACCAGACGGCGGCTCTTCAGGAGTGCTGACATCGAGATATCTAACTATAATTACTTCATCGGAATGAGCAAATGTTACATACACCAGGGCTGTCCAAGTTCAGTCCTCAAGGGCCTCCAACAGGCCAGGATGTAAGGATTTCCCTGATTAAGCACAAGTGATCCACTGATTAACTCACCTGTGCTTAATCAGGGAAATCCTTACATCCTGGCCTGTTGGTGGCCCTTGAGGACTGAACTTGGACAGCCCTTCCATAGACTGACAAAGGAAAAGAATAGTTGTTTTTCTCTTCATCACACCTTTACTGCATAACCCCGATGGTAGTCACTATTGTTTTCATTACAAATTCCAGGTCTTCGTGTATTTTACATTGTTTTTAGAAAAATATAGCCTGGCATTTCAGTTCTTGAGGGCCTACTAGAGGCTTTCATCCTGTGGTAAACCCTCTGTGGTTATGCTAGTGTAGTCTTCCCTTTTTGGTACTCTTTGGTACTCATCCTGGAGAGTGTTCTTGATCTGTTCAACAGTTGAAAAGGGTTTTTTTCTTTACAATTGCAAGCATTCTTCAGTCATCCAGTGCAGTGGTCTACTAGGTTGTTTGCTATTGCTGAGCTCACATTAGTGTTCTTGTTTCTTAACAGTACCACACAGTTACTTTTGAGACGCCTAAGGCTGGATTCAAATGCAGGAGATAAATGTTGCCTCCCATTTTTAAAAAAATGTTCCTATTGAAGTCTATGGCGATACCTGGAGATAAAATCAGAGATAAAAATAGCACCTGCATTTGAATCCAGCCCCTTATGTTTTGGCTATGTTTCTGACGATGGTTTTTCAGCCTCATGATGGCCTACTTTACTGTCATTGATACTTCTTTGCTCTACGTGTTGAGAGACAACAGTAACAGACATTAAATGCAAATACCACAACTAGGATACTTTCTAGACCATTTGTTAGTTCTCTTGTTCTTGTGCATGAACTAATGATGCAACTACACACCCCTTGCCAAGAAACAGCTGAGCAGCCAATTTTCCAATCACTGTTGGTCACCTAAAATGCAGGGTCTACTTATAAAAAGCAATGTAAATTCTACATGTTCACAGTTTATGGATGTAAATTACCTCATATTAAAGCTAACAGATTGAATTTTATCCTCTTAGTCATTGTTTCATTTCAAATCCAGTATGCTGCAGTACAAAACCAAAAAAAAACTTGTGTCACTGTCTAAATAGTTATGGAATACACTATTGTTAGAACCTATGAGGCCCTGGTGAAGATGGGCCCTGTCACAACTGCACCCCCCTGTAGTTACACCCCTACCTTGAGCACCAATATTGATCCACAGACTTAGCTTCCATTCAGTTTGAGACACAAATTTACTACATTACAGTCTTTATTGTGCATTGCGTGTATGTAGGTATATTTTAATTTATATGGGGCCACATAGTGTATGCTGTACCTTACAACAATAGTATGTTACAATAAATAAAAAGGAGACAGAGAGTAGGCTATGAGGGTGTCAAGCAGTGTGAGTTAAAATGCAAAATGGGAGTGCATGGGGCTAGAGCTCCAGAAGATCTCAGGGTAGATTTAATTGCAGAGTGGGATAGTTCTACAAGTAGGGAGAGATGCACGTAGTTCCAGAGGTAAGGAGCAGAAAGTGAAAAAGGTTTGAGATGGGGGAGGATAGAAGAGAGTTGTGTGCTGAGCAAATGAGGAGGCTGGGAACATAAGGGGAAATTAGGGAAGAGATGTGTGGGGGGGCAGCATCATGGGAGCTTTAAAGTTAAAGGGATAGTAATACTTCATTTTATCTTTATTTTGTAGGCATTAAAAAAACATGAAGAACAATATAAGTCTTATCTCTCAGACCTTTATGGTTTGAGAGATATTCACAAGCAAAGTTTCCCCTCCCGCCCCTTTTACCTAGTGTAAACCATCTCTTCTCAGATGTGGAATCCAGTCCATAGACCAGGCAGATAACAGAAGGGGACAATCTTCTTTTGTGAGAACAATGGAATCCTTGCCCCCCTTGACAAGTTTTTCAGGTTTTTCCCTTATCTTAATTGAAAATTTGTCCCTCTCTGCAGTCTACCTGGGCACCTCCCTTCTGATCTGGCTGAACAGTGTTGCATCAGTAGAAGGGGAGGGAGGTGGATACTTTGTCATTGAATTACTCTTGAACTACAACTCTGACAGAAATGAAATAACACTCTCCAAAGTCCACATAATATGATGATTAATTAGAGCTGCTTTTATTATGAAACATTACCATCCCTGTAAAAAGAAGTACATTGTAAGTGATACGGGGTTGACAGGGAGCCATGTGAGATGTATAAGAATTATGTGAGCAGGTTTGGTTTTTGTAGAGAGTATATTACAATAGTATAAGAGGAACAAGGACATGCACAAGAAGTTTAGTCATTTTTTGGGACAGGAACGGGTGGATTTTACGAATGTTGCAGAAGATTAAATAACCTTCATTTACTCTTTTAAATTAAGCAGGAGAAGCTGTTGGGGGACTACAACTACCATCATTCTCAATCATCTGTTGGCTGGATGGGATGATGGAAGCGTAGTCTCCAAAAACTGAAAGTCCGACAGCTGACAATGCCTGAAATAGACTTTAACACTTTAAATAACCTCCATATACTGTTGTATGTAAAATTTAAGTTCCATTTAATCCTTTGAGTGCCAGAGCGGTATGCAACTCATTGCAAACCAATGCGTTGTGTACCCCTATTGCCCTCAAAGGGTTATTTCAGCAGCAAATAACTTATTTAATTGAATCTCATTATATTCTGGTGTGTTTCAACTGCTGTCTGTTGCTGGTGCAGCCAAAGTAATTTCTAATGAACCCTGAGGAGAAAATTAGAGCATTGGCGTGGCATAATAACCAATGTTCTCTCAGTGAAAGTCTTCCTGACCTTGCAGAGCAAATGAACCATACAAACAAGTTACTGTTTGCAACTGGAGGAATCAAAACTAAAGGACACAGTACAATGAAACACAACCAGCTTTATTGACTATCTTTGTTAAGAGGCATCATTTTCTCTGTAGGCAATAGCTGAAGTCTCAGAAGATATATATTGTATGTGTAGTTAACCATTTGACTGCAAGAGAGGTGTCCGTTGGATACTCCTTTGGAAGTGAAAGGGTTAAAAACAATTTTATTAATTGGTTTTAACCCCTGGACAACCACAGGAGTGTCCGTGGGGATGATTTACCTAGCAGACCTGGGGGTGGGGTTATTCACTAAGGCGTGATAAAGTGGAGATGACTTCTCCAGTGATATCACTTCTCCAGCCTACGCACTATGATCTCCAAAATGTAAGAAATGTTAGTGTAGTGGCTTCATAGAATAACATAGCAATTGGAGAAGTGATATCACTGGAGAAGGCATCTCTACTTTATCACCTCTTTATCATGCCTTAGTGAATAACCCCATTGAAGTACTTCTGGAGCAAACAATCTGCACCACTGGGTACAAATAAATATCCAATACACAACACACGGCATTTAGCAGCTCTTACTTCCAATTACTAGGATATGTAAATTCAGGCAAGGTCTTATATCAAGCCATCAATCTTCATGTGGTATTATTACAACATGTATTTTCAACTTTCAAAGTGGAGTTGTAGTTTAGTTGCGTTTAAAGAGCTCTCCCTATGAGCGCAAAACAACATACTTGCAAAACACCAGAAAAACACATTTCCTTAAACAAATCCATGTTCATAAAAACAAATGTTATTGTAGTACGTGAAATAAAACTTCTCAAAGTGCCTCCAAAAAATTCACATACTCAAACACTAAATGGAGAGACATACAGTCATGGCTAAGGGTGCAATATGTGAAACGCGTTGATCGGCGAGATGCTACACTGTCACAGCTACTTCTCTGCAGCTCCATGACTGTATGTCTCTCCATTTAGTGTTTGAATTTGTGAATTTCGTGGAGGCAATTTGAGAAGTTTTATTTCACATACTACAATAAAGTTTGTTTTCATGAACATGGATTTGTTTATGGAAGTGCATGTTTCCAGTGTTTTGCAAGACAAATAAATATCACCATTGATAATGGTTGCTTTTAACCTCTTGAATACTAGAGAGGTATCCATAATGTTGCTTATCATGGTATTGGAGATCTTTCTAGCAATTAAAGTGTTAAAGCCCCATTGACATACCTGGGAACTCTCCGGATTTGCCCCGGAGACTCCGGCTTTGACAGAGCTTTACCAGGTCTCCGGGGCAGAGGCTGATTCCTCCGGATGTGGGGAGTTTCTATTGAAACTCTGCCCACATCTGCTGTTTCTCCCAGTGTTCCTCCTCCCCCAGCCTTCTATGTGACACCTTTAAGCCCTGCCCCCCAACTTGCGTCAAGCCCCACCCCTTTTTGACACAATTTGCGTTATTATTGCCACCTCCTGCTGCACCAGAGGACACCCCTCCGGATAGACCTCAATTGGAAGTTCCCAGGTATGCCCATTGAAATCAAATGGAACTCTGGGAATTGTATTTGTCCCCTGAAGTGCCGCTGGTCTGTGCCCAAATTGTTCTTATTATTAGTACATCAGCCTATGTGTTTGGTCATTATGCTATCTACAAGTTTTATTTTTTGCTATAATATAGAGAAGGTAGTCATCCATTTGGTGTCCATTCTGTTAACCCTTTGAAAGCCAGAAAAAAACTTACAAATTATGTTGAAATTGCTGCAGTGGTATATGTTCAGCAATCTCATCAATTAAGAGTTTAATAGGATTAAACAAAGACAATAAAGCAGACATATTGTGTTCTCTATACTGCAGGCATTAGTCTGGTTGGCAGATATAGGAAATACACTGAATAATCAAGATTCACAGGAGTTTATGGATTTCATCTTTGGGAGATTTGGGGGGAGATTCACTAAGGCGTGATAAAGAGGTGATAACGTGGAGATGACTTCTCCAGTGATATCCCTTCTCCAATTCCTATGTTATTCTATGGCGACAATTCACTAAGATTTCTAGAACTTTGGAGATCTTAGTGCATAGGCTCCATAGAATAACATAGGAACTGGAGAAGTGATATCACTGGAGAAGTTATCTAATCTTTATCACCTCTTTATCACCACTTGTGCATATCTCCCCAAAGTCTCTTTAAAGACTCTTTATGTAAACATGATGATGGATGATTTAAAGACATAGTAACCCTTTAATTTGACTTTTCATATTCTGCAAGTACATAATATGTACAGCCAAACTGCTTATATGTGTATTATTTTTTCATCTTTGCCTATACTTTTACCACTGAGGCAAGCCACATGAATGACTTCACCGGTGCAGCATGGTATCCATAAATTTCCCCATAACTACTGCACCGTAGTAATATAGTAAATTAGGTTGAAAAAAAGACACAAGTCCTCAAGTTCACACTTTGCCTCATTAGAACCCATAAAAACGAGAATTATAAAAGCCTTCCTGCCTCCAAAATTAGTATAGTTTACTTACCATAACTTCAAGTTTACTTAATAATATATGGTATAACCATGTATGTTTCCTCTTGCTAGAAATGCATCTTCTCTTAAATGTATCCATTGTATCTGCCGTTACAACACCCTTGGGCAAAGAATTCCACAATTTAACAGACAACAGACCTTACAGTAAAAAACTCCTCCATTGCTGTAGTTGAAGATTTTTTCCTCAAATTGTAAGGAGTTGCCCTAGTGATTTGATCTGGCCTTGGAATGAAAGGTTAGACAGCTGGCTATGCCCTATGCAGTTAGGCATCCTCTTACGGTAAATTGTCCGGGGCACCTGGGATGTAAGCCCAGCCGTTTTGTTATGGGAAGTTATAACTACATAAATCATGACTGAGTCTGCTTACCACCAGTGGTTGCTGGATTACAACTACCATCATCTCAGCCAGCTGTTTGTCAGCTGAGGATAATGGAAACTATAGTCCAACAGCCACTTGATGGCTGCCAGTTTTCTACCCCTGGCATGAGAGAACAGCAACAAGTAATTCTCATTATTAGGACAGGTAAAACTTTGTCTCTCTGTGATCTCATTGAAGGGCAGAAGAGTCCAATGGCTAAAACCCCTTCTAGGTTTGTCTTTGCACCCAACATTCTTTCTGATTACTCATAATCTATTTCCAAATACTAAAAGGAACTTTAATTAGCAGAGGGCAAAAAAAACCCCAAAAAAACATTATTTGGGACAGACAAAGAGAACAAATATTCTGTTTTATACAATGATCTAACCAAACAGGCAGCAAGTTTATAAGCAAGAGGATGCATATTTCTCTCTAACATCCCAAACCAACTCAGCAAAGCATGTAAAGGAATTACTGTGAATAGAATGGCAGGAAGCTTACAACTGGAATTGTTATGCACATCACTGGATGCTCATGAATAGCAAATGCAATCTGACAGTCTAAGCTCACGTGCGCTAAAACAGGCATGTCAAAAATGAGGCCGGAGGCCAAAAACATGTGGTCTGTGGGCCCAGTGTCGCAGGCCCTCCATAGAGAGAATTTTTAAATTGCTTTTTAAGTACCCTGCAGCACATCATCAATGGTTAAAAGACTGTCAATTTTTCGTAGTGTAAAAACTTCAAATCCTATTTGGACCTTGGTCTTGCCTTATGTTCAGGACAACCTTATGCCTATCTACTATTCCCTCACAGTATTAACATCTACCACTTTTTTTGCTAGGCAAGTCCTGTTATCTACCACCCTCTCAGTGAAGTAAAATTTCTACATTACATCTATCCCTCTGCCCTTCTAGTTTTAGCCTATGACCCCTTTTGCTAACATTTCTACACTTTTGAAATTAACTTCCTTCCTGTACTTTGTTGAATCCCTTTATGCACTGGAATGATTCTATATCCCCTCTCTTCTCTTCTCCAAGCTATACAGGTTCTGTTCCTGAAAATGTTTATCCTACAATCCACTCACCATTTTAGTAGCTCTTCTCTGACCTCTATCTAGAATATCTATGTCCTTCTTGAAATGGAGTCTCCAGTATTCTACGCAATACTCTAAGGGCTAGATTCTATTGCAGGAGATAAATGTTACCTCCTGTTTTAGCAAACATTTTCCTATTGAAGTCTATGGAGAAAACTGGAGATAAAAGCAGAGATAAAATTAGCAACTGTAATAGAATACAGCCCTAGCTGAGATCTGACGAGGGTCTGGAGAATGGCATGAACACCTCCCATTTCTGCTACTAATGCCTCTAGCTATACAACTCTACACTCTGCTT
The DNA here is from genome assembly GCA_037306005.1 of Rhinophrynus dorsalis. Classification (NCBI taxonomy): domain Eukaryota; kingdom Metazoa; phylum Chordata; class Amphibia; order Anura; family Rhinophrynidae; genus Rhinophrynus; species Rhinophrynus dorsalis. The sequence goes on along the minus strand of CM074718.1, from coordinate 67,332,300 downwards.
ACATTCACAGCTTTGTTTCACTTGCTATTGACAAGACTTAAGGGAAAAGTCCCCCAAAACAAACATGAACTGAAGATGACTGCAATACAGCCTGGCAGAGCATCACCAGGGAAGATACCCAGTGTCTGGTGATGTCTGTGGTTCACAGACTTCAGGCAATCATTGAATGTAAAGGATTTCTAGCAAACAAATAAATATGATTAATTTTTTAAGATTATGTTATTTGTCCAATTACTTTTGGTCTGCTAAAATGAAGGGACTATTTATAAAAAGGGATATAATTCCTACATGGTTCATAGCTTATTGATGTAAATACCCTCAAATTAAATCCAACACTGTTTTATCATCTTAGTCATTGTTTCATTTCAAATCAAATGTACTAGAATACAGAGCCAAAACAAAAAACGTGTGTCACTGTCCAAATACATATGGGCTGCAATATATATGAAATAATGATATATTTTGTGTGTGTGTCTACACACACACACAGACCCTAGCATCCAATGTTGCAGCCCTCCTTAGAAGGAATATGTTGCGTATGAGACCCATGACAATATTTGAGATTGACATGCCTGCTCTAACACAACACATGTATATGGTCCCAGTTTTACATTATGGCTCTGTCCCAAGAAATGTATTTTGGAAAGTTTACTTTAACAGATTGGAAACTAATAAGCTGTGGCCCTTTAGTCAACTCCGCTTCTGAGAAAGATGTTGCTTTAACTGAAAAACTGCTCAAGTGGCTGATGTTTACATCTTTCTACATATATATATTTTATGTTTGAGGTAACATGTAATGTAAGGAAGATCTTACACAAAACCATGTTTTATTCATTTATACCAGCAATCATAAGGCGTTGTAGGTACCCCATTATTTTTTTTCTTTTGTATGCACCATTACCAGTGGGTTTTTGGGGCTGAGAAGCCAGTCATACACCTCATCAGAAAAGTTGTGAAGCAATTCCTGATAGAATAGGTATGGTCATAAATATTCCCTATAGGTTAGAGTAATCTAGAACATTAGTATGAGAGTACCAGCCTGTGGGATATAAGCATACTGCTCTAGGATACCCTTGTGGTTTGTTTGTGTTTTCACTATGTTAAAAGCATGAGACTTATTTACATTGCAAAATTGTTGTAACTCTGTATTCTCTTTCATGAGTATTATGTATGCTACCTATTTATTGGCTTGTTGTTATACTGTATTCATTACCGTGCTCAGGGTAAGGGATGATAAGAGGATTGGCAGTTCACGGAATTCTACAAACGATCTTGGCAGGAGAAGAACTTATTGGGTGGGGGGTGGAGAAGGAAGGGCTTCTTACACAACATAACAGATGGCCTTTCACAGATGACTCTGAGGTAACAGAGAGATCTTGACTACAGACTCATGTAAGTGGCTGGGAAAGATGATGAATTTATCTACATGTGTGAGTGACAAATGTGGGACACAGTCAATTACACTGATACAAATGTAACCTTTTCCAGTTTCCATTTATGTAAACCCCGAGGAAGGTAATTAATAACACCAATTAGTCAGTTTCATATTTAATATCTAAGGAAAATACATTTTCAGACTCAAAAATGCAAATTTAATTTTAACCAGTATCAACATCCTACCTTTGTTTAAATTAACTGGCATAATGCAGTATACAGTTTTCTGCTAGAATCATGTTACATGTTTCTAGTTATGATAAGTTTGCCTGCCCTATCAAGGCACTCCAGATATAGAAAAGTTCCCATCTGCCTCATGTGTCTATATATAAAAGGCTAGATGTATGCTTGTCCAATGCAGTCATGCACAGTAGAGATTGCCAGAATGCAGGCCAGATTGTATGTTTATCCAGTGCAGTCATGCGCAGTAGACACTGCCCGAATGCTTGGCCTTTGTACACGGGCTTTTACACTAGTTTAGTATAATGCAATTAAAAAGCAGTGATATCACCTTACCTCTACTGTGAGCAAAACACTTTTGAGGGGAATGTGGGAGGTATTTATACCTTCCCCAATTGACGCTAACACCTGTTTATACAGGGAATGGCCATAACCATGCCAAGCTTTTCTGCCACATCAAGACACCCAGGATTTAGGCAAGTCACTGTTTGCCTCATATCTATTTGGTATAATGCAATTAAAAGGCAAAAGTGTTACACTAGACAAGGCAACCTAGGTGTTCTTAACCCTTCCAATGGTTACATCATGATCTCCGCTGTTCAGTTATCCTAACATCAGCCACTCCCTGGAACCCTAAAAGACACAGACTTACATAGACAGAGGCACAAACAATTACAAAGGCCAACACAGCAGTGTGCAAAGAGATCACTTGCAGATATACCATTTGAAAGATAAGAGGAATGAGCAGAGGAATTGTGATTACACAGCTTGATCAGTGGACATGGCCAGCACAGGTGGGATGCCCTCAGATTTGTGGGGATCCTCAGTAGTTTCCTACACTACCTAACTGGAAATCCAGCACTGTGTGTCTGCCAAAATATTTTGCTGTAGAAACTCTTCAATGTAAATACTATTAAAAAGATGTAAATTCTCATGAAATGTAAACTCCTTTTTCCTCTAAGTGAATGATCTTTCCTCAGTGAATGATCTTGTTATATGCTTGAATCGTGGGTTGGAATGTTCCTCCAAATTTCCTTTATATTGACCCTAAATATATCAGTAAATAGTAAACATACACATTTTAGCAATCTTTACTTCCCTTTTCTACTATAAGTGAATTGTCTAAACTTTGTAATGAAATCATACATGATGCAGGAAAATCATAAATATATCACCCTCTTTCTCACCCTGTTAAAGCAGGATCTTCCTTTATGGGGGTCCATGACTAAGAGTTGAATCACTTGAAATGTGTAAGACCAACCAGTTATCTTATTACACTGCATTTGTTGAGCTTTTTTATGTTATGTGTGTTGCAATTAATTTATGATTTAACTGCATCAACCATTCCTTGAGTGAGGATCATTTCATTACATTGTGTCTGTTTGGAAGATGGACGTGCCTTTGGATCCAGGACTAGAATTTTTCAGGTGAGGGGGTTCATACACAGCCAATGTCCAAGGGATGAACGTACCTAGGAACCCTCCTGATTTGCAGTGGAGACTCAATTTTTTAAAGTTAATTGCCAGGTCTCAGGGCACAGAAGCTGTTTCTCCAGTGGTGGTGAGTTTCTTCTGAAACTCTGCCCACTTCTCCTCCTTACCACCCTGTTCCTCCCTTCTCCTTCCCACCCTGTTCCTCTCACTTCCTGCCCAGTTCTTCTCCTCCTTCTCACCCTATTCCTCCCACTTCCCACCATGTTCTCCTCCTTTCCACTCTCTTCCTCCCAATTCTCACCCTCCTCTCCTCCTGCCCACCCTGTTCTGCCCACCTCTCACCCTCCTCTCCTCCTTCCCACCATGTTCTGCACACTTCTCCTCCTTCCCACTCTGTTTTTCCCACTTTTCACCCTTCTCTCCTCCTTCCCACCCTGTTCTGCCCACTTCCCCCCCCACTTCTCAAGTACCGTGTAGTATCAAAACAAAGTGGAGGTGTTCTGCGGCAAACCATTTGCACTATAGGGGGATACTAAACATCTCCATTGATTTAAATGGGGAATTTTTTTTAAATAGCTTTATTATGAAGTAAGAGCAGGTTACATAATATGAGTAACATATATGCCAAAAGAAAATTTACAAAACATATGTCAATGAGGACAACAATGTCAAACAGAGAAGTCCTGTTATGGAAGGAAAAAGCGGAGTAAGAGGAGGAGATATGTGAGAGAAGTAAAGGGAAGAAGAAGAAGGAAAGAGAGAGAGAGAGAGAGAAAAAAAGGAAAAGGGGAAGAGGGAGGAGGAAAGGAAGAAGAAGAAGAAGGGGGAAAGGGGGGGGAGGTTAGAAGGACCACCAGGGCTATAAAGTATAGAAAGATACTTTCATTGAAGGAGGGTGGGATAATGAGTGCTTTCGGTGGTGCCAAGAATCTAGGATGATTCACAGAATGTGAAGACATAATCAGGGAGATGGTATTGTGCTATTAGAGGGGAGATTAGAAAAAAGAAGAGAAGCCTCTTCTGGGTCTTTCCCTCTGCCAGTTAAGGATAAACGTAATAGAGTAAGTTGCTCATTAATCAGAGCAAGCCATTCAGGAATAATAGGGGGTTCAGTGTCATGCCAGTGTCTTGGTATCAAAGTCTTTGCTGTGTTAAGCATAGTGAGGAGTACCTGTTTAGGGAAAAAGGGGAGAGACGGTAAATGAAGATAAAAAAGGGATTGCCAGAAGGTCTTGGACAATTTAATGTGAAGGGTGGATTCGATCAGGTCAAGGCAGGCCATCCAATAAGGAAAATTTTCAAACAAGACCACCAAATATGAGTTGGAGAACCCGGAGCATGCAAGCACCTCCAGTATACAGGAGAGACAAAGTTGGAGATAGCATGCAGTTTGATCAGCGTGTAGTACCATCTCATAAGAAACTTGTAATGAGTGTCTAAGCTTAAAGTTGATATAGAAGCAGAAGCCGCTCCAGTCCAAATATGATGCCACTCCCGTAGATTGAGAGATTCACCAATCTCAGACTCCCAGGAAAGAGCATAAGGGGGTTTAACTGTAGGATGGGGAGAGGATAAAATCTTATAAATTCTGCCAAGTATCCCAGGAACCCATACACGAGAAAGAAGTAAGAGTTCAAAGGGTGAGGGAGGGGAGGCCCAGCTAGGTTTGATTTCAGAACTTTCTAGAAAGTGTTTGATATGTAGATATTTCCAAATTTCTCTATTAGGAAGTCCAAAGTGATCACGTAAGTCAACAAAATCAGCCACTCTGCATTGAGAAATGCAATTAAAAATACGAACAGAGTCAAGAGTGGACCAAGCCAGAAAGTTCAGAGCCGGCAGTGAATAGACAGATGGCGATGGGGAGAATAGAGGTAAAGCATACAAAGGATAAGAGTGGAGAAAGTTATTCCGGTTGCATAGATGCACCGTATGCAATACCAGCGAGATAATAGGATGGAGTTTCTGTTTGGGAGAACAGTGTGAGAGAGGCAAAAAAATTTCCACTAGGGGGTCAGTTGGAGAAAGAAAGTCTCTCTCCATGGCTACCCATTGTTTGGAGGTCCTATTTTGTGCCCAATCATAAATGGTGAATAAAATGGTAGCCTGGTAGTATTTAAGAATGTTAGGGAGACCAAGGCCTCCTTTGGATTTAGGGAGGTGTAGGATGCAGCGAGAGATCTGGGGTGGGCAGGAATGCCAAATTAATTTAGAGAATAGTTTATTAACCTGACAAAAAAATAGAGGGGGAATTTTAAGTGGAAGAGTTTGGAAGAGGTAGAGGATCCTGGGTAGGACATTCATTTTAAGGACATTAATGCGTCGAGACCGTGACAAGTATAGTGGTTCCCAGCGAGTAAGATCTTGGGCAATAGCTTTCAATAATGGGGAGTGGTTTAAAGAGAAGATGGCTTTCAAATCAGGTGAAAGGTTTGTGCCCAAGTACTTAATAGCCGAAGAAGTCCAGTGAAAGGGGAATGAGTAATGTGTAATATGACATGCAAGAGGTTCCATAAGTAAGACGAAAAGGAGAGGGGAAAGCGGACATCCTTGCTGAGTGCCGTTGGAAATAGGAAACGGAGAAGAAAGTAAGCCATTAATCTTGACTTGGGCGTTGGGATGAATAAAGGAGGGGCCAAAACCAAAGGCTTGTAAGGTGTGAAACAAAAAAGGCCAGTGTACCCGGTCAAAAGCCTTTTCCGCGTCAGTGCATAGAATGACCGAGGAAATTGAAGTTTGAGAGATGTGATGTAAGAGATTAAGTAAGCGACAAGTGTTATCATGAGCTTCTTGTCACGGTTTATTACGACTCTCAGACGTAAGGTTAGGTAAAAACACAACTTTATTGAAAAGTTGAAGATAATCCCATAGGATTTTATACACATACATACAATGCACAGAATGGCAAGTAGATAAAGCAATATTGAATCAGGCTCTACCGGCCCTGCCAATATACCGGGCAAGGCAGCCTGGGCAAGTAATGGAAAGGTGGCTCTACCGGCCCTGCCAATATACCGGGCAAGGCAGCCAAAAGACAGTCAGGAGTATACAGGCTCTACCGGCCCTGCCAATATACCAGGCAAGGCAGTTTACGGATAATCAGCTGAAACAGGCTCTACCGGCCCTTCCAATATACCGGGCAAGGCAGCCTAAAGTAATACTGAGATAATAGGCTCTACCGGCCCTGCCAATACTGGGTAAGGCAACCTTAAGGTGGAATGAAGGAAGGTTCTACCGGCCTTACCACTATACCGTGCAGAGCAGCCTAGAGAGGAGGTGTCAACCAGAGTGGCCCCAGTAACTGTCAGATGCAATGACAGTATAATGATGATAAACAGATACGGAATCCAGATATACTAGGTAGTCATGCGCCCAATACCTGGGTATAGATGGAATAATAGCTGTCTAGGACTGGACAGCACATTGAGGACCATCAGTATAACTGCGTAGTAGCCAAATGGCAAAGGAACGAACCAGCGCCCGCCCTGGGAACCAAATGACTTGTATAGTAAAGCCGCAAGGCTTGAGAGTGAACCAGCGTCCGCACGCTGGGAGCCAACAGATATCAGTGAATAATGGCGTGAGGCAAAGGAGCGAACCAGCGCCCGCACGCTGGGAACCAACAGACCTGTATAGCCATAAGGCAGTGGAGCAAACCAGCGTCCGCACGCTGGGAACCAACAGCAGAGAATGTCGCCAAGCGACCGAGGAACAAGGTCACCACAGATGCAGGAACAGGGCTCAGGAGATGAACAGGAACTAGCAAGGATGTCCAACCGGATCAGGAGAGACAAAGGAGACCGACAGCAGGAAACAACAACTACAGAAGACTCAACCGGAACAGGCACTGGAATCAGCACAGACGACAGCAGACTCTGGAACAGCACGAACTCAGGAACACAGGAACACAGGAACACAGAAAAGAGGCTTAATCGGTTTCTGTAGCATGGTGGTAATGAATGGAATCAGAGACACCACGAAAGGGCGACCAGAGGGTGCCCAAGCTTCCTTTAAATAGGCAATATGAGGCGGGCTAAAGGCAAACAGCCAATGGGAGCCCCCTACAGGTGATAGACACAGTAATGCAGCAATCACGGGCACCGTGATAGTACCCCCCTTTCAAAGACCCCCTCTCCTAGAATAGGGTCTGAGTTTCTGAGGATATTTGGAATGAAAGATCTGCTGTAATTTTAGATCAGTGTTCAGGACCATAACCTTTCCAATGCACCAAATACCGTACCCTTCCTCTAAGCCGGCGGGAGTCAGTGATACTCTGCACTTCATATTCCTCCTGACCTTCAACCTCGATAGGCCCTGGCACCACAGGGTTGTAGTATAACGGTTGCATACAAGAGGTTTAAGGAGAGATACATGGAACACGTTATGAATGCGCATGGACGCAGGTATGTCCAAAGCATAGGAAAAAAGGATTAATTTTACGAATAATTATGTAAGGACCAATGAACCGAGGAGCCAACTTATTGGATGGGACTTGAAGCTTCAGATTCCTGGAGGAAAGCCACACTCTGTCCCCAACCTGAGAGGAGACCGCTGGAAGCCTTCTGCGATTAGCATAGCGCTGATGGCTCTGAAATGACTGACCAAGTGCCCTCTGAACTTGTGCCCATGTGGAACGGAGTTGCTCAATATGCTCATCCAGAGCTGGAATCTGCTGTGTCTGAAAGGAATCCGGGAGCAAACAGGGCTGAAACCCGTAATTAATCAGAAACGGAGATCTCCCGGATGAGGAGTTGACCGCACAGTTCCTGGCGAACTCTGCCCAAGGCAACAAGTCGGCCCAATTGTCATGATGGTCAGTAACGAAACAGCGTAGGAACTGTTCTAAACCTTGACTTGCACGCTCATCGGCTCCGTTGGTCTGGGGGTGGTAAGCAGAGGAAAAGGATAGTTGTATGCCCATTTGTTCGCAAAATGCCCTCCAGAACCTGGACACAAACTGGCTCCCCCTGTCGGACACCAGTACTCTGGGTACTCCATGCAACCGAAATACTTCCTTAGCAAATACCATTGCCAATTCTTTAGCTGAGGGAAGGCCACGGAGGGGCACAAAATGAGCCATTTTAGAAAACCTGTCCACCACCATCAATATAAAGGAATACCCTTTAGACATGGGCAATTCCCCCATAAAATCAATAGAAATGTGAGACCAGGGACGCTCACCATTAGGTACCGGCTGAAGCAAGCCCACCGGGAGGTGTCTAGGGGTTTTTGCACAGGCACAGGTGGCACAGGCATTGGTAAAATCGGCACAATCTGTTCTCATAGGAGGCCACCAAAATATCTGAGAAAGGGACCATAACAATTGGTCTCTGCCAATATGTCCCGCGGCCTTAGAGGAATGGTAAGTTTCAAATAAATGAGTACGAAATGGCTCAGCGACATAACACTTGCCCACCGGGGTTTCATGGGGAGTGGAGGCCTGGGAGGCCAAGATCTCTTCCCCTAGTGGTGAAGTGATACTAGTATGTATAGTAGCCAATATTCGATCGGGATGAATGATAGGTACTGGTGCCTCTTCTCTGTCAATTTCGGCCTCAGATTGTCTTGACAGTGCATCAGCCCTAACATTCTTAGATCCCGGCAAATAGGATACAATGAAATTGAATCAGGACAGGAATAGCGCCCATCTGGCCTGGCGAGAGGACAATCTCTTGGCCTCAGAGAGGTAAGTCAGATTCTTATGATCAGTCAAGATCAAAACAGGATTTTTTGTACCTTCAAGTAAATGACGCCATTCCTTAAGAGCGAGGATAATGGCCAATAATTCTCTGTCGCCTATCTCATAATGGCTTTGAGCTCCGGTCAGTTTTTTAGAAAAAACCCCACAGGGTCTAAGTGTTCCACCTTTAATAGGGCGTTGAGAAAGCACTGCCCCAACCCCAATATCCGAGGCATCAACCTCCAAGGTGAACGGGAGTAATGGATTGGGGTGGGATAACACAGGAGCATTAACAAAAGCCAATTTTACTTTTTCAAAGGCCTCTTCCACAACCGCTGGCCAAAGGGATGGATTAGCGCCCTTATGTGTGAGGTCAGACAATGGTTTAACAATGGAAGAGAAGTTCTTAATAAACTTCCTATAATAATTAGCGAAGCCCAAAAATCGCTGGATAGCTTTGAGACTCAGGTCGTGGCCATTGTAAGACTGCTGTTATCTTGTCTTTATCCATGGCAATGCCTTCTTTGCCAATAACAAAACCCAAGAATGGCACACTGGTTCTGTGAAACTCACATTTCTCCAATTTACAATATAATTTGTTTTTGCGTAACCGTAGCAATACCTCAGACACATCTTTAATGTGTTGTGACAAGTCTTTGGAGTGAATAAGTATATCGTCAAGGTAAACCACAACACATGACTGTAACATATCTCTGAGAATGTTATTGATCAATTCCTGAAATACTGCGGGTGCATTACACAGACCAAATGGCATGATTAGGTATTCATAATGCCCAGATCTTGTGTTAAAGGCAGATTTCCACTCATCACCGGCTCTGATTCGAATGAAATTGTATGCAGCCCGTAGGTTCAATTTGGTGAAAATCGAGGAGCCTTTGAGTCTGTCAAAAAGCTCAGTGATGAGTGGTATCGGATAAGCGTTCTTAGCCATAAGCTTGTTTAACCCACGGTAATCAATGGATGGTCTCAGTTCGCCATTTTTCTTTTTTACAAATTAGAACCCGGCCCCAGCCGGAGAGGTAGATTTCCTTATGATCCCTCTTCTAAGGGCATCAGAAATATATTCTTCCATAGCTTGGTTTTCATCACAAGACAATGGATAAGTGCGACCCCTAGGAGGCACCATTCCAGGAGGCAACTCAATGCTACAATCATACGGTCTGTGCTGAGGCAAGGTGCCAGCCTCTCCCTTACTGAAAACATCACCAAACTGCTGGTATTCATCTAGTAGTGAAGGGGAGGTGCACAAGACCTTAACTGGATGGGTAACGCACTTCTCCATACAAAACTGAGACCAAGCGGATATTTTGCGCTTTTGCCAATCAAACTGCGGATTATGCAACTGTAACCAAGGAAATCCCAATATTACAGCATGGTGAGGAGAATTAATAAGTTGGGACCGCTGCTCTTCTTTATGGAGAGCCCCAATAGTCATGGATAATGGCATAGTTTCGAAGGTTACATGAGCAGGTTCTAAGGATCTGCCATCAATTGCTTCAATAGCAAGCAGGGTTTCTCTTTCAATGCGTGGGACCCCATGCAATTCAGCAAAGGTATTATCCATAAAATACCCAGCTGCACCAGAATCAAACAGAGCCAAAACCTCCACTGAGCGTTCTGCCCAAGACAATACCACCTGTAAGATAGATTTCAGTGTGCCCAACATTGGGGACGATTGGACACCACCTAGGGCCTGTCCCCCAAGGTACTCTAGGTGTGTTCGTTTCCCAGACATACCGGACAAGATCTTAGCAAATGCCCATTCTATACCCATCCTGCGGTATAATCTCTCCTCCTTGGTTAGCCTAGTGAAACCTACTTGCATCGCTTCACCTGGTTCCCGCAATGGTTCACTGGGCTTAACTGCCACGGGAGGGATGGGTGGGCAAAATGTACTGCTAGCCCCACCATTTTTAGACCGTCTCCTACGATCTCTAGCAGTTTGCCTCTCACGTATCCTGGAGTCAATTAGTATAACATACTCAATATAGTCATCTAGATCAGTAGGCACTTCTTTTGCTGCAATCTCATCTTTAATCTGGTCACTCAGGCCCTGAGCAAAGGCTGCCAACAATGCCTCGTTATTCCACCCTACCTCTGCTGCCAAGGTGCGAAATTCAATGGCATAGTCGCCCACCGTACGTCTGCCCTGTTGTATTTCCATAAGGCGTTTAGCAGCAGAGGTGGTTCTACCAGGAGGCTCAAACACTCTCCGAAACGATTGCACAAATTCTCTGAAACTCTTAGTGCAGGGTTTAGCATTGTCCCACAATGGGTTAGCCCAAGCCAATGCTCTGCCAGTTAGCAGGGATATCATGAACCCAATCTTGCTATGATCGTTAGGGAACACATGTGCCGTCAATTCCATAAATATTTCAAGTTGGTTGATGAACCCTCTACAGAGATTAGGGTCACAGTCATAACGGAGTGGCAAGGGTGCAGAAGCAGTTAACCCTTTAACTGCAACCCCTGAGGGCATTGTATCATTTTCTGGTGTCTGACTTGGCAAGATCACCGGGCTAGACCCAGATTTGTCAGCAAGCACAGTGCGTTCAAGAATAGTTTGGATTGCAACCACCAACTGATCCAAACGTTGCTCATGCATATCCATCCTCCAATGGATATTCTGTGCATTACCATCACTCTTATTGTCTGAGGTCATGGCCCTTTCATACTGTCACGGTTTATTACGACTCTCAGACGTAAGGTTAGGTAAAAACACAACTTTATTGAAAAGTTGAAGATAATCCCATATGATTTTATACACATACATACAATGCATAGAATGGCAAGTAGATAAAGCAATATTGAATCAGGCTCTACCGGCCCTACCAATATACCGGGCAAGGCAGTCTGGGCAAGTAATGGAAAGGTGGCTCTACCGGCCCTGCCAATATACCGGGCAAGGCAGCCAAAAGACAGTCAGGAGTATACAGGCTGTACCGGCCCTGCCAATATACCGGGCAAGGCAGTTTACGGATAATCAGCTGAAACAGGCTCTACCGGCCCTGCCAATATACCGGGCAAGGCAGCCTAAAGTAATACTGAGATAATAGGCTCTACCGGCCCTGCCAATACTGGGTAAAGCAACCTTAAGGTGGAATGAAGGAAGGTTCTACCGGCCTTACCAATATACCGGGCAGGGCAGCCTATAGAGGAGGTGTCAACCAGAGTGGCCCCAGTAACTGTCAGATGCAATGACAGTATAATGATGATAAATAGATACTGAATCCAGATATACTAGGTAGTCATGCGCCAATACCTGGGTATAGATGGAATAATAGCTGTCTAGGACTGGACAGCACATTGAGGACCATCAGTATAACTGAGTAGTAACCAAATGGCAAAGGAGCGAACCAGCGCCCGAGCGCTGGGAACCAACTGACTTGTATAGTAAAGCCGCAAGGCTTGAGAGTGAACCAGCGTCCGCACGCTGGGAGCCAACAGATATCAGTGAATAATTCCGTGAGGCAAAGGAGCGAACCAGCGCCCGCACGCTGGGAACCAACAGACCTGTATAGCCATAAGGCAGTGGAACAAACCAGCGTCCGCATGCTGGGAACCAACAGCAGAGAATGTCGCCAAGCGACCAAGGAACAAGGTCACCACAGATGCAGGAACAGGGCTCAGGAGATGAACAGGAACTAGAAAGGATGTCCAACCAGATCAGGAGCGACAACGGAGACCGACAGCAGGAAACAGCAACTACAGAAGACTCAACCGGAATAGGCATTGGAATCAGCATAGACGACAGCAGACTCTGGAACATCACGAACTCAGGAACTCAGGAACACAGGAACACAGAAAAGAGGCTTAATCGGTTTCTGTAGCATGGTGGTAATGAATGGAATCAGAGACACCACGAAAGGGCAACCAAAGGGTGCCCAAGCTTCCTTTAAATAGGCAATATGAGGCGGGCTAAAGGCAAACAGCCAATGGGAGCCCCCTACAGGTGATAGACACAGTAATGTAGCAATCACGGGCACCGTGATACTTCTTTACCGTGAACGAAACCAATTTGATCTAAGTGAATAATGGTGGGAAGGACAGGTTTCAATCTTTCAGCCAGAATTTTCTCATACAGTTTGTAGTCCAAATTAAGGAGCAAAATGGGCCAGTAATTTTCACAGAGCTGTGGATCCTTCCCTGGTTTAGGGATGACCGAGATATGGGCAGAGGAGAGTTCAGGGTGAGAGGAAATTCCGGAGGGAAAATCTTGAAAAGCTTTGCGTAAGAGAGGGCTTAAGAGAGCAGAGTACGATTTGTAGAAGACTTGGGAATAGCCATCAGGGTCCGGAGATTTACCTTGAGGTAAGGAATGAATCGCTTTATGCACTTCAGTGAGGGAGATTGGGGCCTCCAAGGATTCTTTTAATGACAATTCAAGATGGGGTAGGTTAGCTTTGTGGTTGAAGAGTCAAAGAGGGAGGAGTCAGGGGATGGGTGACGAGTTCTATAATTCAGAGTAGAAGGATCTGACTTGATCGGCAATACCTTCTAAATCAAAGACTAAGGACTGTGATCGGGTTTTGATACAGGGAATATAATGGGTCGCTAGTTTGTGGCAAATCTGTCGAGCTAAGAGAGAGCCCACTTTATTCCACTGATCAAATACTTTTTGCTTAGTTCTCAAAAACAGCTTCTCTATTCGTAACTGGAGAAGCGGTTTCAATTGATTCTGGAGCGATGTAAGTTGAGCGAGTATGGTAGAAGAGGATTTGTGGCGAGTTTCCAGTAGGGATATGGAGTGAAGGATATCTTGAAGCTTACGATTGTGCGTACGTTTCCTATGCAATGCTATTTTTATGAATTCTCCACCAAAATGCACTTCAATGCCGCCAGCCTGTCAGTGATGAGGTACCACAGGTGGCATTATCTGAAATGTAACGCTGGATCGCTATTTCTATGTCCTGTTGAATTTCAGGGGTGGTTAACAGGGTTTCATCAAGCTTCCAGCTAGGAGGTGTAGATATAAAGGATAAGGGTCGTAAGTAGAGCAGTACAGGAGAGTGGTCAGACCACGTTTAAATGGGGATTTTAACTCCTTAATTGCTAGAGAGGTCTCCAAAACATTGTTTCAATGCTGATGTAAATCAATGTGAATTTTCATTCTCCCCTATAGTGCAAATGGTTTTCCCCAGAACTGCTCCATTTTTCTTTTGAACATACGACCCTAAGTGTAGCAATTTTAATACCAATGATAAAAATATGAATTGCTAATCTCACAGAATAATCCAACCTTAAAATGTGGTGGGCAACCTTCATGATATATTGCCAGACTCTTCACTGCTGTGCAGAAAGCAAACACCCTGTATGTTCTGGGTAGGATGCACTTCCCCTTTAATGTAAAAGTATAATGGGAAAGATCTATGCACCACCTAAGGGTCAAGAAGGAGTATTTTCTCCATTTGGAATGGAGAAATAAAATAGGTTGATATAAGTTTTAATATCATGTAATTAAAGCTAGCGTACATGAAAATAAATTATTCACATTACATCCCTCAAATATAACTATAAACGTGCTTTTAAAGGGATAGTAATACTTTGTTTTATCTTTATTTTATTTTGTAGGCATTGAAAAAAGATGAAGAACAATATAAGTCTTATCTCTCACACCTTTATGATTTGAGAGATATTCACAAGCAAAGTTTCCCCTCCTGCCCCTTTTACCTAGTGTAAGCCATCTCTTTTCAGATGTGGAATCCAGTCCATAGACCAGACAGATAACACCAGGGGACAAGTTTCTTCCTATGAGAACAATGAAAGCCCTGCCCCCCTTGACAAGTTTTTCAGGTTTTTCCCTTATCTTAATTGAAGATTGTCCCTCTCTGCAATCTACCTGGGCACCTCCCTTCTGCTCTGGCTGAACAGTGTTACATCAGTAAAAGGGGCGGGAGGGGGATACATTGTCATTGAAATTGAAATAACACTCTCCAAAGTCCAAATACTATGATGATTAATTAGAGCTGCTTTTATTATGAAACATTACTATCCCTTTAACATATGTTTAAACTGTCCTTTTCAAGAGCATTTGCTTAATTGTTTGTGCTGTTTGTAATAAGAGATAAGAGCTAAATCAGTTAATTCACTGTGTCCACTGCATTTATTTTCTGTGGAGCTATTATCTTATCTCAGATCATTTACAGACAAATCTCAAGATCACTGTGGTGCTTAGATTTTAGGCCTCAGAAAATAAATACAGAACTTTTAAAGATGCTAGCATGAAGTACGGGGTATTAAACCCTTTGAGTGCCATAGCGGTATCCAAAGCTTTGCTTTACAATGCTTTGGGACCACTCTGCACTCAAAGAGTTAAGTATTTATAACATCAATTCTTTTTTGATGTTAATGTTTCTTTAAGTAAAAATTGACTGACATTTTTGTATGACTTCCTCTGAATCAAATTAGTAGAAATCCAGCAAGAGTGAACTACATGGATTTATGATCTATTCAATTGTAATTCTAAACCACACAATGGAAGTTACTTTTCAGGCATCTTTTCAGTTACATTGTTTAAGTATTAAAACAAACTTGCCTTTTCATTTCATTTGCTTTCAGATCTTGTGAGAAAGGTGGTGCAGCAGAAGTTTGGTGAAACGCGCAGTGATTACCAAAAGGTAATGTATTCTCATCTAAAGTTCTACATGGCAAAAAAGTATAGTAAAGAACTATTTTGACTGACAAAATACTGTTGAACATCTTCACTTGTGATAAAGACAGCTTTTTTTGCAGTATCGCTTCTATGAATGTGACCCTTTAAAGGGGAACTACCACCCCACAAAATCTTTATCTTAATTAAGTCCCCATCAGGTGACAAGCTGCTTAGTAGCGCTAGTCACCAGAATTATTACCTATTTAACTGATTTACCACTTATTTCGAGGCTGACAGTAGCAGGAAGCACGGACATCTTGCCATAGTGACATCAGTGCGCCTGCGCTGTCAGTCCCTTTTAGTCGCCAGATGGGGACTTAATTAAGATAAAGATTTTGTGGGGTGGTAGTTCCCCTTTAACAGTTTGGGGGTTATGCACTAAGGCATGATAAAGAGGAGATAAAGTGGAGATAATTTCTCCAGTTCCGATGTTATTCTATAGACCCTATGCACTAAGATCTCCAAAGTAAGAGAAATCTTATGGTGAGATTTTCAAAAAGTGGTAGAAACCTAAATTGTCAGTATTCAGAATAAAAAGTTCTTACTCCATGGTCAGCCAGTTCTCAGACATATTACCGCCATTTTTTGGATCCAATTCCGCCATCTCCGTCAAAGGGAAAAAGCAGTCTTAAAAGTGGGCGTGGTTTAATCTTCCATCAAATTGTAAGGAAATTTCTGAAAAAAATATTCTTTAAACTGTCACTTTGTTCTCTGATTAATGTCACCTTTTCCTGACAAAATATAAATGTCTAAACTAAGAAAAGACAAATAAACTTATTTTAGAAGGAGTGAGAAGCAGTACTATAGTGTTTACTGATAAACAAAAGTCTTTGAAACTTTGTCATTTTAAAGACAAAAAATGTCTTTGTTGCTTTGAAAATCTTCATTACAAAGAGAAACTCAAAGACATTTTTAACATCAGAATTTTTAAGGACAATATTCATTAAAGGGATAGTAATACTTCGTTTTAACTTTATTTTATTTTGTAGGCATTAAAAAAACATGAAGAACGATATAAGTCTTATCTCTCAAACCTTTATGGTTTGAGAGATATTCACAAGCAAAGTTTCCCCTCCTGCCCCTTTTACCTAGTGTAAGCCATCTCTTCTCAGATGTGGAATGCAGTCCATAGACCAGACAGATAACAGCAGGGGACAATCTTCTTCCAATGAGAACAATGAAAGCCCTGCCCCCCTTGACAAGTTTTTCAGGTTTTTCCCTTATCTTAATTGAAGATTGTCCCTCTCTGCAATCTACCTGGGCACCTCCCTTCTGCTCTGGCTGAACAGTGTTACATCAGTAAAAGGGGTGGGAAGGGAATACTTTGTCATTGAATTACTCTGGAACTACAACTCTGACAGAACTGAAATAACACTCTCCAAAGTCCAAATACTATGATGATTAATTAGAGCTGCTTTTATTATGAAACATTACTATCCCTTTAAGATCTTGTTACCATCATTTTTAATTCTCTATGACACATTTTCAAATGTGACAGATTTACTTCTAAAAATATGTTTCTTCTTTTACCACCAACTCATGATATGACAATTTTTTTCATCATGATGACTTTTTTAACCCCTTAGTGACTGTCCGCATGCGGCCGGCACTTAACGCCCGCCGAATTTTTATTTTCATAACTTAAAATGATTTCCGGGCCATACATGTACGTCCTCTGTCCACCTGGGACATCTGCTCGGGACGTACATGTACGTCCTCGGGCAGTAAGGGGTTAACATATGTCCCTTAGGGTGTTGGTTTCATAGAATAAAATAGGGACTGGAGAAGTGATAGCACCTGAGAAGTCCTCTCCACTTTATCACCACTTTATCACGCCTTAGTACATAACCATTTTTGAGTGCCAGAGGACTATCCAATACCCCTCTGGCATTCAAAGGGTTAAGAACCTGATGGGTGCAATGCATTTCTTTGCAATATTTTGCGTACCCCTTTGGTCCATAAAAGGGTAAAAATCAAATGACTGCAGGTTTTAAGAATATTGAATTTGTGTTACACTATAATGAACCCTACAGATCTTACAGTTATTCTAATCTAAAGGGATCCTAAACCATCAGTGCTTTTTTTATCATAAACAAGTATATTTTCATCACTTAACCCTTTGAGTGCCAGCAATGCGTTGCGTACCCCTCTGGCACACAAAGGGTTAAGTTTAAACCCCTGTGGTGCTGGAGATGTCTCTTTTCATGCCAAGGGATCTATTTTCCCTGATTACTCATTATCTCATGTTAGTAAAAGGCTGCTCAAAGTTGCAATAGCTAGCTATACCTACCAGTATACATTTGAAGCAGAGTTTAAAAAGATAGTAATGTTTCAAAATAAAAGCAGCTCTAATTAATCTTCATAGTATTTGGGCCATGGGCCCATAGTATTTGGGCCATGGAGAGTGTTATTTCAATACTGTCAGAGTTGTAGAGTTATTGAATGATAAAATTTCCCCCTCCCTCCCCTTTTACCTAGTTTAAGCCGCCTCCCCTCAGATGTGGAATCTGGTCTCACATCAAGGGACAATCTTCTTACTGTGAACATAAGGAAAACCCTGCCCCCCTTGACAGGTTTTTCCTTTTGCGCACTGAAGATTGTCCCTCACTGCGATCTATCTTGCTATTCTGAGGTGAGAAGTGTTACATCAGTAAATTGGGCGGGAGGGGGATACTTTATCATTCAATTACTCTTGAACTACAACTGTGACGGTATTGAAATAACACTCTCCATGGTCCAAATACTATGAAGATTAATTGAAGTTGCTTTTATTTTGAAAAATTACTATCCCTTTAAGTCTTCCGCAAGGTTCACATGGATAACATGAATACACTCTGATGCAGCACAATTCAAAGTGCCCAGATTTCACTACTCAAGAGATCTGCATTTCACTAGCAATCCTGTCTTGGTGGGAATGTTGAGGTGTGATGGATAGCTGTTCCATGTCAGAGTCAGCTGTATATGATTTTGAGTCTGCCATTCACTGGAGGTAGAGAAGAGTATCACAAACTCAAATACTTGTGTGAAGGATCAGTGTTGCTGCCCTATAGGCCTTGTGCCAATCACAGATGCAGCAGCTTGGATATCTTCAGTGCATAAAGTTGCAGAATGCTGCGGTCTGATGCATCACACAAGGCTAAATCAATAGCTTGTGTGTCCAGAACCATTGGGCACAATATGTTACATTTTGATTCGTTTAGTACAGTGTTACTAAGATTGATCCAAAATTGCTTGTGGGAGCAGGCTCTTAAAAGGGGCTAAGGTTATTTTTGCACCTAGCTTAGATGTGAGGGGAACATGTCTAATGCAATCATTTGCAAATCCCTTTAAATGGAAATTTCTTAACAAATTTCACATAGTGGAAAATAAACGTGTATATGTGAAAGGTGCAAATAACAAAATATTCATAAGAGGACAGATCTGTTTTATGGGTTGCTAAGCAAGATATAACATATATTACTCATGCTGACAAAGAATTGAATGTAAGTAGAATATAATCAACCAGTGCCCTCTAGTGTAGACAAATTGAACTCCATAAGCTTTTTGTATTAAATGCATATTGGTATATTTTAGAATGAAGTTCTATTTATCTTGCCCACTAGCAGGTAAATGACTACACTTCCTCATCATTTGGGGAGTGTGAGTCCATTTGCAACATTTTAGGGGTGGTGCTTCATCTAGAGAATGGTCAGGTCAGAGGTGGAGAGACAGAACAGGAAAGGAATGATCAGAACAGATTGTCCACATGGCAGCCTCTGACTCCATCTCACATATCAGCTGGTTGAAGTGGATATTATTCATTATGCCGGGCTAAAGTGGGTATAAAAGAGCTAGAGTTTAGGGTGAAGAGTTAAGTTTAAGTTCTATGTGTTCGATTTTAGGCGAGTATTAGGTCTAAGGTTACCAGTTTTTATTTTATGGTTAGTGAAGGTGTAAGCAACATCTGGCTCACTAGCTGTTGGAGCCTACATCATCCCCAAGCAGCCAGTGTTTACCTGTCTCTGTGCTAGAGATTAAGGTTAGGTTCTGTAGTTTTTAAGGGTGTTTAGTTTTAGGGTTAGGTGTTAGCTCTTAGATGTTATAGGCCAAGGCTCAAACTTCAAGTCCTGAGCTACTAGACAGGCCTGAAAAGTTACTCACCACCAGTTTCCATGCCTAGCCCCACCCATATCCCCACTTTTAACCTCACCCATATCCCTGCCTTTATGAACCCCTAATATCTCTTAAAGAGGGACACTTGGGAGGGACAGACCCCTAATATCTCCAAAAGAGGGACAGTTGGGAGCGATAGACCCCTAATTTCTCCTAAAGAGGGACACTTGGGAGGTATGTACCCCTAATATATCCCAAATAAGGACACTTGGGAGGCATGGACCCTAATATATCCTAAAGAGGGACACTTGGAAGGCATGGACCCTAATATATCCTAAAGAGGGATACTTGGGAGGCATGGACTCTAATATATTCTACAGAGGGATACTTCAGAGATATGGCAACATAGGGAAATTAAAATTCCCATTGATTTGAATTTGGCTTTTAATTCCCTGAATGC
Source organism: Rhinophrynus dorsalis (assembly GCA_037306005.1). Classification (NCBI taxonomy): domain Eukaryota; kingdom Metazoa; phylum Chordata; class Amphibia; order Anura; family Rhinophrynidae; genus Rhinophrynus; species Rhinophrynus dorsalis. Next base: position 67,312,348 of record CM074718.1, on the reverse strand, counting down.
TAGAGAGGGCTCCAAGACATTGTGAAGCTACGTGTTGATGAGCTCTCTAGCATTAAAGGGGTTAAAAGTCCCATTTAAAACAGTGAACATTTGGGTCAATTTATTTGGATCCTATGCTGCAATTTCTTTACTCCACACCTGATCATTTTCTTTATACATGCGGCCTTAACCTTTTGAATGCAGAGGGGTATGCAAAGCAATGCTTTTTGTATCCCTCTGGCACTCAAAGAGTTAAGATCATTGTTACTGCAGACATGTCAGGATCTGACTGAATTTCAAAAACTAGAAAGCTGCCAAATATGATCATGTAACATTCTTAATGCAATTGTAAATACAATACACAGCTGAGCACTTTCTCTCCTTGTATATATATATATATATATATATATCAACAGGCAAGGAGAGAGAGAGCCGGGGCAGTGCTCAGCTGTGTATAGTTCTGTGGAAATGCAGAGCGGAGGGGAGAAGTAAGCGATGGAGGGACAGAGCAGCCTGTTTATATGTATCTTTTTTTTTACAAGGGGAGAGAGAGCCGGGGCAGCGCTCAGCTGTGTATAGTTCTGCAGAGCGGAGGGCAGAAGTGAGCGATGGCGTGACAGACCGGCCGGGGTGGGATTCCCTTCCTCCGATTACCTGCTGGTTTATGAACTGATTATGTAATCAATATTCCCTCTAGGCACATAGAAGCAAGGACCCATGCCTGGGGTACCCTTCCACTTAGGGGGACCTACAAAATTTTTTAGCATCTAAGGTGTTAATTGTCTACATTTATTCATCCATTAACTTGCATATTTTTATTTTGTTTTTTTTTTGCATGCGGCGTCTCCATTACATGCCTCCCACATCTGCTTTGATCTCCGCAGCCTGAAAACGTGGTCCTTACTCTCCAGGTAACTCTGTCATTGGATTTTCCAAAATTAAACTGTGCTGTTGATTGGTTAATTGCAAATCATCACCTCTGAGATGTGGGCCGGGCTATCTCAGTGCAAGGCATATGAATGGAATTTAAGCATGGGTTTCATTTAAACTTTCATAAATACCACAGGCAGTGGTGGATCTAGTGAATGAGGGCCCAGGCACATTATCATTTTTGATCCCATAATTCACTGCAAGCTACTGAAAAACCATAACTATTTTTGATTGGCTCCTAAAGCCGGTTGAGCCCCTGTGTGTTGCAATTGACCACAACTTAGAGAAAAAAAGGTATATTTCAAGAGATAGAATCACCTCACGATGAAAAACACCTTCTATCCATTTAAACAACATACACTCCTAGCTAACATTTGCTCTTCACTGAGTGCTACTGGGGTGATAGTTATTCTCTTCACTGAGAGCTTCTGAGGATAGCTATTCTCTTCACTGAGTGCTTCTGGGGTGATAGTTATTCTCTACACTGAGTGCTTCAGAGGGATAACTATTCTCTTCACTGAGTGCTTCTGGGGTGATAGCTATTCTCTTCACTGAGTGCTTCTGGGGTGATAGCTATTCTCTTCACTGAGTGCTTCTGGGGTGATAGCTATTCTCTTCACTGAGTGCTTCTGGGGTGATAGTTATTCTCTTCACTGAGAGCTTCTGAGGATAGCTATTCTCTTCACTGAGTGCTTCAGAGGGATAGCTATTCTCTTCACTGAAGACTCTGGGGGATAGCTATTCTCTTTTCTCTGTGGGCTTCTGGAGGATAGCTACTCTTCACTGAGGGCTTCTGGGGATAACTATTCTCTTCAGTGAGCACTTCTAGGGGATAGCTATTCTCTTCACTGAGCACTTCTGGAGGGATAGCTATTCTCTTCACTGAGATCTTCTGGAGGGATAGCTATTCTCTTCACTGAGATCTTCTGGAGGGATAGCTATTCTCTTCACTGAGCGCTTCTGGGGGATAGCTATTCTCTTCACTGAGCGCTTCTGGAGGATAGCTATTCTCTTGACTGAGTGCTTCTGGAGGGATAGCTATTCTCTTGACTGAGCTCTTCTGGGGGATAGCTATTCTCTTCACTGAGCTCTTCTGGGGAATAGTTATTCTCTTGACTGAGCGCTGCTGGGGGATAGCTTTTTTCTTGACTGGGTGCTTCTGGGGCATAGCTATTCTTTTGACTGAGCGCTTTTGGGGGATAGCTATTCTCTTGTCTGAGAGCTTGCCCAACATGCGGTCTGAGGTGCTTTGGTGGTTGCTGCTTCTGCGCTCCAAGTAGATGTGTGCCCTAGGCCAGCGCCTAACTTGCCTATAGGTGGCGCCGACCCTGCTTCTGGAGGACAGTTATTCTCTTGACTGAGCGTTTCTGGGGGATAGCTATTCTCTTGACTGAGAGCTTCTGGGGGATAGCTATTCTCTTGACTGAGCACTTCCAGGGGATAGCTATTCTCTTGACTGAGTGCTTCTGAAGGATAGCTATTCTCTTCACTGAGTGTTTCTGGAGGATAGCTATTCTCTTGACTGAGTGTTTCTGAAGGATAGCTATTCTCTTGACTGAGTGTTTCTGGAGGATAGCTATTCTCTTGACTGAGTGTTTCTGGAGGATAGCTATTCTCTTGACTGAGTGCTTCTGGGGATAGCTTTTCTCTTGACTGAGCGCTTCTGGGGGATAGCTATTCTCTTGACTGAGTGCTTTTGGGGGATAGCTATTCTCTTGACTGAGCACTTCTGGGGGATAGCTATTCTCTTGACTGAGTGCTTTTGGGGGATAGCTATTCTCTTGACTGAGCGCTTCTGGGGGATAGCTATTCCTTGTCTGAGAGCTTGCCCAACATGCGGTCTGCGGTGCTTTGGTGGTTGCTGCTTCTGCGCTCCAAGTAGATGTGTGCCCTAGGCCAGCGCCTAACTTGCCTATAGGTGGCGCCGACCCTGCTTCTGGAGGATAGCTATTCTCTTGACTGAGCGCTTCTGGGGGATAGCTATTCTCTTGACTGAGAGCTTCTGGGGGATAGCTATTCTCTTGACTGAGCACTTCCAGGGGATAGCTATTCTCTTGACTGAGTGCTTCTGAAGGATAGCTATTCTCTTGACTGAGTGTTTCTGGAGGATAGCTATTCTCTTGACTGAGTGTTTCTGAAGGATAGCTATTCTCTTGACTGAGTGTTTCTGGAGGATAGCTATTCTCTTGACTGAGTGTTTCTGGAGGATAGCTATTCTCTTGACTGAGTGCTTCTGGGGATAGCTTTTCTCTTGACTGAGCGCTTCTGGGGGATAGCTATTCTCTTGACTGAGTGCTTTTGGGGGATAGCTATTCTCTTGACTGAGCACTTCTGGGGGATAGCTATTCTCTTGACTGAGTGATTCTGGGGGATAGCTATTCTCTCCATTCACTGTCAGAGGTACAAGTTATCTGCACGAGAGATGAGAGAAAGTATTGTAGAGTTTTAAGATGCAGCAACTTGATTCTAATAGTTTACAGGTAAATTAGTTTACTTTTAACTCTCAGAGTGCCAGAAAGGTATCCAACACATTGCATTGCAATGTGTTGGATACCTCTCTGGCACTCAGATGGTTAAAGATCCTTCCTCAGTAAAAGAAAACCAACATCTCCTCAAAATAACTTCCCAGTTACTTTACTATAACCCCTATGAATTTGTGTCTTTATTCAAGTAACTTTACTATCGTAATCCTTTAAGGATGAGAGAGGTATGCAATGCATTGTTTTGCTATGTGTTGTGCACCCCTCTGGTCTTTAAAGGGATAGTACTGTTTCATAATAAAAGCAGCTCCAATTAATCATCATAGTATTTGGGCCATGAGAGTGTTATTTCATTACTGTCAGAGTTGTAGTTCAAGAGTAATTGAATGATGTAACACTGTTCAGCTCAGAGAAGCAGAGTGGTGTCCAAGTGAATTGCAGAAAGGGACAATATTCAATATTCTCACAGTAAGAAGATTGTCCCTTGCTGTGAGCTGTCTGGTCTGTGGACCAAATTCCACATCTGAGGGGAGGAGGCTTACACTTGGTAAAAGGGGCGGGAGGAGGAAACTTTATCATTCAATTACTCTTGAACTACAACTCTGACAATACTGAAATAACACTCTCTATGGCTCAAATACTATGAAGATGAATTGGAGCTGCTGTTTTTGTGAAACATTACTATCCCTTTAAAGGGTGAAGTATGCTGATTAACCCTTCTTGCTTCAGCTTAAAAAAATGACAGCAAATGTCTTGGCAACCTCCACACACATGACCTCCAGGACCAATTGAATATATTATCTCTTGGACAAAGGCACAAGAGAAAAATTCATATGCATCATTAAAATGTAGGTGTGAGTTCTACATTAATGTCTCTACCCCCTTAAAGACCCACAACGTACATATACCTTATGGCAAAACTTACATTAAGGACCCATGACATATATGTATGTCATGGAATTCAGGGGTCTCCTTGAGGCTGCACTCCATTCGTCAGTGGTTCTCAATCTTTTTTGTTCGGGGCACCCCTAACACATAATCTATAACATTTGGGGCACCCCTAACATATTTAATGTACTTTATCAAGGGCATAATGAAGGTACCATACATACATATACAGTTATTATTAGGTCTTACAATCATCATAACAAAATTAAACATAATGCGCATCACAATTTCTATAAATCTTCGTTTAAAAGTACATTTTTGTTAGTCTTCATAGAAAACATGGGGCACTCTAAACTGATGTCCGTGGCACACCAAAGTGCCACGGCACCCTGGTTGAGAATCACTGCCATTCGTGGACCCCGATTCCATTTCTGAAAAATAAAAAAAATGCCCCGTGGTCTTTAAGTGCCGGCCGTGCGGCCAATCCTTAAGGGGTCAAAATGGCATGTAATGTTCCTTTATTGATATGGTGAATTTTATAGATCATTTGCAGGCATCTCTCCCAATAAAAATGTTAACCCTTTGAAAGTGTTATATAGAATTTGACGGCAGTTAAAACCATTCGGCCCATCTAGTTTGCCCATTTTTCTTACTGTAAAAACATCAACCCTTATTTGGTTCTTGGTCTTGTCTTATGTTCAGGGTAGCCTTATGCCTATCCCATGCATGCTTAACCTTTTGATTGCCAGAGTGGTACGCAACGCATTGCTTTGCCTGTGGCGTTGTACATCTCTCTGGTGCTGAAAGAGTTAATCATTTAAGTACCAGAGAGGTGTGCATTGCATTGTTATTAAATGTGGAGTGTCTTTACTTTATAAGGCAATGGGATCACCTGCCTTTGTTTTTGTTACAGACCTTACACTATGAGGTTGGTTTTATCATCGCCACTGTTTTAGGATTGCTATTCTTCCTGTTGATGCCTCTGATTGGACTGTGCTTTTGCATGTGTCGCTGCTGTGACAACTGTGGCGGGGAAATGCATCAGAGGCAAAAGAAGAATGCAGACTGTCAAAGGGGCTGCTTTGCAACATTTCTGTTTGTTACGTCTTTGCTTATCAGGTGAGTCTGACTGAATTAATGTTTTTTAATCTCTTGCTAATGTAGGCCTCTTGTAAGACTCTGAAAACAAGTATTTTGTTTCTCCAGAAACTATCACCTCTTTTGTTTCTCATTAGTTAAGCTGTGAAAACTACAGCACTGGAGGGATCCATTTTGTGTCATATGCACAAAGTAATGTGTAGAAATGATGGACTATAACAACTATAACATAAGGGACAAATGACATTTCCATTGGTTTAAACTGGATGTTTAACCCCTTGAGTGCCAGGGGGTGTCCAGTGAAAACCAGATGCAGGAGAGGGAGAGAAAGGGGTGCCTCATAGGGTAATATCGTTGTGTCAGTTTAACCCCCAACCAGTCCCTATAATAGGGTGCTCACACAAATTAGTAGTATGCTACACACATATATGTGAAATAGACAAAACAGGTAGGTGAAAGATATTTTTTAACCCATTTTCACTTGTGTCCACTCCTCCAAAAACATTCAGCTGCTCCAATCGAACACCAGGTATCACACAAGATAGCCTCAACGGACCCAAAAATAAGAAAGAGTAGGCAGTGCAAGCAAACTAACTTGATGTTTCAGAGTGCTATAAACATTGATTCATAGACAGGGCCGGATTTGCCATAAGGCAGAGTAGGCATCTGCCTACAGGCGCAGCCCACAGTGGGGCACCTGTCACTGAAATCAATTTTTTTTAAAAATATTTTTATTCACAGCGCTCGCGCTACGCACAGTAGCAGCAGTAACCAGCTGCACAGTAAGAGCTGTGCCTTCTTCGGCACAGACCTGTATGCTGTTGCTCCCTCGCTGGCTCTTTAGTAATGCAGAGCGTTGGGAGATGACATAATCTCCCTGCGTTCTGCATTATTGAAGAGAAGACCGAGTGGGAGCAAAAGCATACAGTCTGTGCAGAAGGAGGCACAGACTTTTCCTGCCACTGGACCACCAGGGAGGTAGGAAACTGATACGGGGGGGCAATGTGAAGATGATGGGGGCAATGTGAGGGCAAGTTGGAACTAATTGTGGCAAGTTGGAGCTGATTGGGGCAATGCGAGGGCAAGTTGCAGCTGATGGGGCAATGTGGAGATGATGGGGGCAATGTGAGGGCAAGTTGGAGCTGATGGGGCAATGTGGAAATGATGGGGGCAATGGAGCTGATGGGGGCAATGGAGCTGATGGGGGCAAGTTGGAGATGATGGGGGCAATGTGGAGGCAATTTGGAGCTGATGGGGGGCAATGTGAGAGCAATATGGTTATGTGGGGGCTAATGTGGAGATTTGGAGCATTGTGGAGGTGTCCAGTGGAGATGGCCAATGGGGGAGGGGGCGCTTCAGATTTCTGTGTCTACAGGCTCCTGAAATGTAAATCCGGCCCTGTTCATAGAAGGTTAGTATCAATACTCACGGAGCTGGTTACACCGGTGTCTCCAATACACCGGCAACGCAAGCCGGGGAAATTTGCATGTGCCTGCTCAATCAACAAACTCACAGGTTACGACTGATTAGTCCCAAAGTCTATACGATGAGAAGTAGAATTATATCTCAGACAGTGGTTAGAGGATGAAACCTTGAAGCGTGCTCAATGTATCAAAAAAGGTTTAAAAGTATCCTTGCATTTGTGTGTTTCACACTTTAAAACAAGTACACATTAAAAACATTCAAATTACAAGTATATTCTTTGCTCATAAACTTTGTAACGCTTTTCATAGCATTTAACTGCTACTTTATCAAACTACTATGACCTTTTTTCTTGATTTGTATACTAAGCTCATAGTAGTTTGATAAAGTAGCAGTTAAACGCTAAGGAAAGCGTTACAAAGTTTATGATCAAAGAATATACTTGTAATATAATTCTCCTTCTCATCGCATAGACTTTGGGAATAATCAGTCGTAATCTGTGAGTTTGTTGCTTGAGCAGGGACAAGCAAATTTCCCCTGCATGCGATGCCGGTGCATTGGTGACACCGGTGTAACCAGCTCCGTGAGTATTGATACTAACCTTTTATGAATCAATGTTTTTAGCTCCCTGAAACATCAAGTTTGTTTGCTTGCACTGCCTTCTCTTCCAGTGCAAACCAATCATCCAAGTGGATACCCACCCTTACATCCCATGTGCTACAGCACGCTGATTATGTCTCAATATCATGGCTTCTCGCACAGCTACCTGTCCACTGGGACAGCCAAAGACCTTGCTAACACCTCCAGAGGACCAGCCAGAGGTTCCCCAAATGTAAGCAGGTACCTGCCTATAAATTGCACCTTGCTAAATCTGTTTCCAATGGTGCATTTGGGTTGTCCCATAATTGCTCCACTTTTATTTGTACATATGGACCCTTGTCCTGACAGCTAACAGCTAAAGCTATTATGCTCCATTTTAAACATTGGCTATTTGGAAATTCTGTTCCTAATTTAATGTCAATTTTAGCATTTTATGAGAAAATTATGGAAAGAAACAATCCTTGAAAAGATAGTTAATTTAATTTCATTGTGCTAGTTGCTCTCTAAATGACACTGAAACTTTAACCTAGTGTAAATAGGGATATAAGTGGCCTCAACAATTTTTTTTATTTTACTCCACACAAAACCCTGTTTTTTACACTGAGATATTCTCTTTCAGTAGAACATTCATAAAATAAAATAATGAATCATCAGTACATATAAAATAACAGGAAATGAAATCCATGTAGTAAACGTTTTCACTTCTGAATGTAGTCCAAAAATGACAGGAACGCCCAGAAGAGTAACTAAAAGTCACCGGGCCCTGATGTAAAAATTACCATGGGCCCCCCCGGCCACATTGCCCCTATTGGGTATCTCCACATTGCCCCCAATGGCCACCTCCACAATGCCCCAATTGGCCACCTCCACATTGCCCCCAATGTCCACCTCTCCATCTTGCCTCCAATGTCCACATTGCCTCCAATGTAAATCTGCATTACTAGAGTGCCGGAGACAGAGATGTAGCTCTGTTGCTAATAGAGGTATGTGCAGAAGAAAGCACAGACCTCAGCTTGTTGCAGCGCCAGATGGGGAGGGGGTGTCGCAGGGGGGGGCTGGGCTCCTGGATTGATGTGCCCGACCCCTATTGTTACAGCACTGGGAACGCCCAAGTTGCCCGCCCCTGATGTACCAGCTGAGGCAGATCCCATATCACAGTGTTATGTTTACCAGTGTGATTTTATATTGCTTTAACACCAGCTAACAATAACCCCCACTTACCTTTCTATGGCCAGAAAATCCTATTGGCCCTCATGAATGTATAGCTTGCTTCTTGGTTCAAGAGATAACATCTTCAAGAATCCCTGGATGTCATTTTCATGGAGGAGACATGATGTTTGCTGGCAGGACCACAAAATCTGTTAACTACAGTGTTACTTTAATCCTTTAAGAACCAGAGGGGTGTATAATGCATTGTTTCACACCCTCTCTGGTCTTTAAAGAGTTAAGGAGGCCAATGATGTCTGCCAGTTTCAGTTTAGAAGAAACTACTCCCCCTGCATTACATCCATCCAGAATGGACTGAAAATGTTATCTCTTGAACCAAGGTACAAGAGCAAAATTTGTAAGGGCCATTGGGGTTTTCTGGCAGTAGTAAGGTGAATGAGGGGTTATTAGTTCTCCTTTAACCCTGTGAGTGCCAGAGAGGTAAGCTAATATTCTTTGATGATGTACCATTATGTAGCAAGTTATGTAAATATGCCAATATGGGAAAACTGCCATCATGTTCTTATCTTTCATGCCCTGTGCACTGCTCTCCCCCTATGTGCCTATCATCAGAGAGGCTGGACAATATGGGCATCAGGTATCTTGATTGATTGATACTCATGTGAGCAAACCAGTGATTGCAATGAGCATCACAATGAATAATTTACTCATCTAACTTGCCTGCATGGCAGGAACATGGTATGCTTTGTACATCTTCTCTGCTGCAACTCCTCTGCGACTATAACTAGTCATCTGAGAGTTGCAGCAAGCTGCATCAGTAGTGATGATGTGAACGGCACTATAGGGTGCAATGCAGACTCTTTTTTTCTTGACCGCATGGCAATATTGTTGCCATAGCACAGTCATGGGCAAACCAGCCATAATGTAGTATATCTCTTTAACATCAGCTGTTTTTACAATATGCATACTACAAACCTGCATCTTTAATCTGATGAATTGTTAATCCAGCTGTTAATGGCATTCATCTTCTTCCTTACAGTGTGGGGGTGCTCTGTGCTTATGCTGCAAATCAAAATCTCACAAACCAGATTCGAGGATCAAAGAAATTGGTGCAGAGCAACTTTAAGGACTTGAAAACCTTAATAAATGATACTCCAATGGTACTGTATCTTTGTTCTTTCTCTTTACTTATTTAGCAAGCATTTTTAAATCTTTTTAGTGCCATTAGACTGTTTAAAGGCATAGTAATACCTCATTTAAACTTTAGCTCCGATTATTATGTACATTTTTTTTTAACACATTGCACTATATATAGTTACTTACAGATTTGTAGTTCAAAAGCTATTGAAGCTGAAAGGATCCCCCTCCCACCCCTTCTGGCCGCCTCCCCTTCCCCTTCCATAATGGTTTGAGAGATAGGAATAAGTGCAAGTACTCTCTTTTAATTGTATCTACCATATAGTTAATACTTTTTTTCTGACATTACTACCCCTTTTACTCAATATTTCAAATGTTGACCTGGAATTGCCCCAATACAAAGCTGAGAATGAGTGGTTTCACTATAACATAGTTTACGAAGATACTGCCTGATGATACGTTTCTTGGCATCATTAAAATCGTTATTGTGTACTTCAGTCCATTTTCAGATACAGTAAAAGTGATACCTTTATTGGCTAACTGAGTGGCTCTAGGATCCAAGCTTTAAAGATAACTTAGGGCTCTTCTTCAGGTATAATAAGAATGAAGTCTGAATACACAATACATAACAGCTCAAACACTTAAACATTTAAATTCCCCTCTGTGGTTAACAAGGTACCACCTTCTACCCATTTTCAGATAACATCTTTATCCAGAAAATGATGGAGTGGTTCTGCAACAGTTGCTTTCTCTTTTTGGAAGGGATGGAAAAATGTACTTAGGCCCAGAAATGCTTGCAGTTGCAGCTTTTTTTTGTTGTTGTTTTTAATTGGATCTCCATGCATAGTTTCTACCTAGCATCCCTTGGATGAATGCCATTTGCATTTCTCTTTTTTCAGTTTTACCAGAATCAGTAAAACATTGTAACAACTCTAACATAAAAGCAGTTAAAGAAGCAGTAAACGTTTTTTATGAAAAAAATATATATTGTAGCGATTTTCCTACTGAGTAAAATAAGGGTACGCCCACTGCCGAGAGATTTATATTTCCAGAGTTATTACAGTTTAAACCCATGTGTTTTTACATCAGCAGTGCCCTCTAGTGGTCAAATTCTAATTAGATTTCCTGTTAGATGGAAAGGAAAGTCAGAAAAGTCAGAGACATACAGTTCTCCATAGAATGTGATAGAAACTGCCTGTCACTTCCTGTCAGAACAATCAGGAAGTAAACACAGTAAATTCACTTCATGGTTATTTAAACTGCTATACATTTTTAATAAAACATCTGACAGCGATGGGAGTGACCTTGTTTTATTCAGCAGGAAATGTGCTGTAAAATTTGCATTTTCATAAAAAAATGTTTACTGCTGCTTTAATGCTGGTATGATATTTACTCCAGTAAGGACATCATCAAAATATGGCACCATTAAGGAAAAACCTGCAAGGAGATCTTCTATCAATTTCTGCAAAACCTCTGGTACAATGCAAACAGCACATTGCAAATTGGCAGCTCTGAATGCACCTTTATGTGAAACTATTATTTGTGCATTTGTAGCCTCTTTGTCCAAAGGTAATTGTTGCTAAGACTGTGTCAAATCCAACTTGGCATGAGTATTAAGCATCTGATTGACAGGTGGAATTTGTCATAGGTTTTCCTGTAATGACTTGTTGGTTGACATTTGTAATCAGCACATTTTCACAAATCCCAATTTGGCTTCCTTACTGGGACAACAGGAGCTGAGAGTATGCCATTGCTTCTAGTATTACACTACAAAGCGATCAATCTCAACATCATTTTTTGGGCACAGAGCTCATGCAACACGTTGTGGCTTCATACAAATTGGGACTATTTTTGGATCCAATGTAAAAGAAATAGGAGGGTTGTTGTTCATGCATGGTGTCATCAAAAATGTTATTAGAGTCCTTAATGACATCCTGTACAGTGAGTCAAACAATGAACTCCAGTTAAGTTGATGCCCAAAGTTTCAAACCACTCTACAACTAGCAAACTTGCTCTTTGACTTTTAGTAATTATCCTATATAATAATTCGCTAAAATGTGTATAACGACGCAGTCATGCGCAGTGGAGACTGCCAGCGACGAGGCTGATACAGAGCGGAAGCTCTGTATCAGCCGCGGCTTGGGCAGTCTCTAATGAGCATGGCTGCACCACGACCGGCTGGCACTGTATCAGGCGTGGCGTGGGCAGTCTCTACTGAGCATGACTGCACCGCGACCGGCTGGCACTGTATCAGCCGCGGTGTGGGCAGTTTTTACTGTGCATGACTGCCCTGCGACCGGCTGGCAGTGACACTGTGGCCCGTGTAACGGGCTCTTCAACTAGTATGATATAATTTGCCCCAGTCTTTTCCATACTGGTCTTAAAAAAAATGGTCTTAAAACTCATACTCTTTACTTTAATAGACTGTTTATTGTAATCAACGCCTGACATCACGATTTACTATTGGTGGACTACTGTGTGGCCATAAAGATTTAAAAGTCTCCTCAGAAAATAAAGAATATTCACACCCTGAATCCATTTCCATTGTGCAAGAAGCCCCTTGACGTTACACCTCAGTATATCTCTTCTGTCAGTTAGGAATCATTTCCACTGTATTCACATACTCAGTGCTGTAAACTCCAGTGAACACTCCATTATTAGGCACATTTTTATTTTTTCGTTATAGTGCATTTGGTTTGCTCCAGTATTCCTCCACTGTTCTTTTGAATATATAGACATAAGTATAGGGGTGAGTGATTTAATACAGTCACTCAGTCTTCATTCTCAAGCTTCTGGAATGATCAGCTTACCTTGGGTAGGGAAGCATGACCTTAACCCATTGACCAAGAGAGGTATCCAGTGCATACAATGGAGTTTAAATCCCCATTTAAATCAGATGGAACTGGCCCTGTGCACATGGAACGCTTGTGTCGATGCCTTTGTACGTACGTTCCAGAATGTTAGATTCAACTCCTTTAGTGTAATGCATTGGAGACATTTTAACACCCAAGGGATTGAGGAAAGGTACCGTTTGAGTGGGCTAAAAGCCCCCTTGCCTCATACTGAAAGCCCAGGTCTCGTTGCTAGCTTGTGCCATTGAATGCTGATAATTTTCCAAATGGAAATAGTGCAATTAGAATGGACAGTTCTCTAATAAATCATTAGGTTGGCCCAAGCCTTAGGTCTTTTTGGGAACCAAGAAAATCCCCTGAAACAATACTGAAAATTCTAATCAACAGTCTATAATTCTGTCTGTTGATTTAGGCTAAGGTTGTTTAAAGTTCAGTGAATATATGTAGTAGCCATCCTCTTCTTAGGGTTATGGAAAGAAACAGGATTAAACATAGAAACAAAACCTCCCTACTTTGATTCATTTATGGTCAATATTCACAGTGAGCCAGTGTAGATCATGCAATAGTCTACTTGGCCGATTTCTAGTAAAGAAGTTGATAAACCCATCAATGCGTTTCTATGGAAAGTGGAGAAATCACACATAAGCACCAAATGTGGTGCTGAGATCACCCAGGCCTGCAGGACTCTGTTATCTGTAATGCAAAAGTAATGAGAAGGTGTGAGTTCTAAGTTATGGGAAGTCTGATTCTGTATCTGCAAGGGCACTGCCAATAATTTAAATGGGTCTTTTGTTGACCCTTTACTGCCCTTTAAGGACCAGAGTTGTGGGTAAAGTATTGCTTTGCAGTGCATTGTGCTGCTCTCCAGTCTCCTTTAAATTGTTAAAATGAGAATGATCTGAACATTCTCAGTTATTTTTTTATTATGCTGGACATAAGTACCTGGCCCGTACTGGTAAGTGGCAAATTATTGACTTTGTCTGCTGTTTATATATCGGAACTCCTGCACTGATATAATTATTAACGTTCAAAAGCCTAATTAGTATAACTAGGTGATGATTAGACTGACATATTGATGATAATCCTATATAATAATTCTCTAAAACGTGTGTAACGCCACGTCATGCGCAGTAGACACTGCTGTGTGTGTTGCAGTCATGCACAGTAGAGACTGCCCGCGCCGCAGCTGATACAGAGGTGGATGCTCCTTTGGAGTGTCCAGCTCTGTATCAGCCGCGCCGCGGGCAGTCTCTACTGAGCATGACTGGCCCGCGACTGGGTGGCAGTGGCACTGTGGCCCATGTAACAGGCTCTTCAACTAGTTCTGTATAATGAACATTATCAGATGCAGAAGAGCATATCAGCTAGTTATACATGTGTCTTTCAATCTCTCTGACTTTACTTTTATTTTTTTCTTCTATCATTTAGCAAATCGACTATTTACTGAATAAATTCAATGTCACCAAGGACAAGGCACTGTCAGAGATTAACAGTAAGTAAACAAAGGAATCTTTTATTTTGTTCATAAGGGAATGTTAAGGGCAACATTTATTATGTTCTCATTAATACCCGATCACTCATAAATAACTATGAATTTTGAAAACAAAATTGTAACTAAGGTCCTGATTGAGAAAGCAAAAATGGTGCAATTCTGGAGAAAACAAACTGCAAAATAAAGGACAACTGAGATTTTCCCAAATTCACATTGCTTTATGAGGTTTTAACTCCTTAAATGCTAGAGAGGTCTCCAACGCATTGCAAAGCAATTTAAGGGGTTAACCACCCCATATCAGCGAAAGGTAGTTTTCATTTGTCCCCTGAATTAGGCCCAAAACCTCTTCTTGGAATTGTCAGTCAGTGTTCAAAAATATAAAGAGGAGAAAAGCTATCACTTAACTTATGCAGTGCATTGATGGTTCTCTCTGGCAGTTAACAGGTTAATCATTTATGACTGGAAGAAACAATTTGTACCACCAAAAATCACTAGTAAAAGCTGATAACTCAGAGTAGTGGGTGGGTAGCATGAAGCCCTACAATCATCTTCACACAGCCTGTTAACTCTAAAATGACTGAAGGTCTCTTTAAATGATATTAACTATTACCATTTGTGATAAGTCAGCAACACAGACCTTCCAAACACAAGGGTAATGTATTAATGCTGTGATTATCAGCTCCATTCCTCAGGACACAAGAACAGGGACCAATGATGTTCCAGGACTGTTACAGAATTTGGTACTTTAAAGACCAATGACGGTCCTGGCACATCATGGTTAAAATAATTGTAGTGCACCTCTGAGCGCACTGTGATCATGCTGGGGAGGCTGTAACTGACTGCTCCAGGACTGGAGCAGTCAGGTTCAGCCTTTCCACGGTGGCTCAGCACATGTGATCAGTCAGGTGGTCATTCAATACCTTCACTGTAGAGGAGGCTGATGTCATTGAAAGGGGTGGGAGGAGGGATATTAAATTGCTTATCCCTATTAAACTTCCTAGGATTAAATAGTCACACTCTTTAATTCTGTATACTATATTAATAAAAATGTTACTATTTTATTTTTAAAGGGGAAATATACTTTTGAATTTAGTGGCTCTTAATTTAAAATTTAATATTATATAAAACAAAATGAGATGGTGTGGTTGTTGCACCCACTCAAAAAGGCCCTCGATGTACAAGTGCACAATCACAAAATATTATGCAAGTGACAGAAGAGGGGCAGCACCCATGGATCTTATATTAAAGCAGAACTACCACCTCCACTAAAGTCGCCCTGCAATACTTATGCTTAGCTGTCCCAGGAAGGTGCGCAGAGAGGCCTACGGTCTGAATTTGGAGCGCCACACTCCGTATCAGATGTGGTGTGGGCAGTCAGTACTGCGTATGACTGTAGTGCTGCCAGTGTTGGCCCATGTACACGGTCTTTAAAACCAGTGTATATATATAATCTAGAAAGTGTTTTACTAGGAAGAATGCATTGAGATTTCTATTGTCAAGTAAGTGCTGAAAAACTTTTATAATACAAAGTTACACATTTATACACAAACAGAAACAAAAATAAAAATAACATTATTTTAAATACAGTTACGTATTGTCTTGAAAAACAAACAATCAGTTATTTTTAAGGATTTTAAACTTGTATGGCGCTCACATGGGCCAGCCAGAAGACATGCCTCCCCTGTATTCCAGATTGGTTTTGGAATGGAGAAAAGAGGTGAGTATCACGAGAGGCTATGACCGGCCTTTTCTCTTATGAAAGATACCTAACAGGCACTCATTTTTTCAGTTTCAACAGACTGTAAACAGAAAAAAATATCAGTTCACTGCAAGACATGGCAATTGCTCAAAACGAAACTATATAGCTGTATATTACT
Organism: Rhinophrynus dorsalis; assembly: GCA_037306005.1. NCBI lineage: Eukaryota > Metazoa > Chordata > Amphibia > Anura > Rhinophrynidae > Rhinophrynus > Rhinophrynus dorsalis. The sequence goes on along the minus strand of CM074718.1, from coordinate 67,296,426 downwards.
GTTGTATGAAAAACGTACCCAGGCAAATTAATCTGTTATACAAAATAAAAATATTTTACTAGGGTATAGTTTTCATAGAAATAATGAATGTATTAACGTGCCGGGGCAAAATGTGGTTCCATTAAAACACTTGTGAAAATACAGACACATGGAGCGATGCAAGAAACGTTCGCATTGGATAAAGCCATTTTTGTGCGCACGTTCTAATCCAGGAAGCTAAATACCGAACGCTTCTTGAATTGCACATAAAAAATTCCATTTTACGACAACAGTACACAGATGTATAAATTAATTCGCAATATCACTTCCTGCATTAGGCGCATTCGCTATTCCACTCACATAGATTAGTTAATCTTAGCCACGCCCACATAAAATATATACGCAGCCGTTCGTTAATCTTGAATTTTTATGCACAATTCAACAAAATCACGCGCAATCCTATTCCCTAGTGGTTTTCACACAGGAAATAGCGATTGCGCACGTTTCCTGCATCGCGCCATTAGGTCCATATGTTCAAAGTAGTGAAATAGCTTTTGTCGTTTGTAATGACTTTTCACAGTACAGTGTAGTTGGGCTCATTAATATTTTCAGAGAATGTCGGTTGTGATCAGAAATATGTTGTTTTTCCTGACTGGAATTGTCGTTTGTAAAGACAAAAATATCTTACTAACGACAAAAATGTCTTACTGATGACAAAAATGTCTTAACTAAAGACAAAAATTCTCACAATCGGAACTTCACGTTCCTTCCACTTTTTTCATAATGAACAAATTTTGTCTTTTGCAAGACAGTTTTTGTTGTTGTACACAACAAATGTTCTTTTCCTCTATACGACACTAGAGAATAGTTTAGCCCTGCCCTTGCCCCGCCCCTTTGTCCAGCAATTCTGAAGTTGTGTCATACACAATGGACATTACTAGTTTTTTGTCACATACACTATAGAAAATATGTTGTTCATGCACACTATTAGTTGTTTTTGCCATTCATAGAACATTTTTTTGTTGTTATCCCTTAGAACATACAGCCCTACTGAACATATGTACTGTAGCTGAAAAGATTCATGATTCTGCTCTGTATTTTAGTTACTCTTACAGAAAAAACTAATTTTGATAAATTTTTGCTTGGATTTTATCATAATAAATCTTGAAATGTAATAAAATATTCTGTTCAATTATATTTTTAAAAATGGGATTGTTTTTTATCAGATTGCATGTTGTCTTGCTGTGGATATGAAATTAGATTCCTGACTGAAATTCAAGTTAACCCTCTGAGTGCCAGAGGGCTACGCACCGCATTGCTCAAAGGGTTAAAATTCAATGGTGCATCAATTTTACAGTTTTTTAAAAGGATAATTATGTTTTTGTAGTGAAATAACTGATATAGTGTTTTTCACTTAATGTATAACAAGGGTGCTTCCACTACTGAAAAATGTTTTGTTCTCAGTAACTTCAAACTAACCACTGGTTTGGCTGCTGCTGTTGCGTTCTATGGAGAAGTATAAATGGGGGCCAGAAACGGCATTTTGTGGTGTAGTTTAAGCTATTAAAATTTTTAATTAAACATTTTACTGCAGTGTGAGTACCTTTATTCCAAAGGAAAAACTAACCCAAAATGTAATGTATGTATTTGTTCATTTTTTGTGTGTGTTTATTATTATATATATTTTTTTAATTTTTTTCATGCAAAAAATATGCACATATTGAAAAATACAAAAATCACTGGGAAATCTAGAATTAATGCGTACATTGTGGGCATAAATTAAGCATTTTGATTATAGTTTAGTTATCAAACTGATATAAATGGGATTACCAGTACCTAGCTTATATGCACTTAAAATAGATCAAAATAGATCACAATGATTAAGACTAGCAATAGAACAAACAAACAAAAAAAACAAGAAGGTTGCAAAATGCAAGACGCAAAGTATAAGAATAAAAAAATACCAGCTCTGCTTATGATAGAGGTAATTTGCCTTAGATGTAGACATTTCATTAATAGGACCATGTGCTTAAAATGCATTAACTTGTAAAAAACAGCTTGGAATATGGTTAGACGCAAGTGGTCAAACACATCTTTAAGTCCATCCAACATTGCAGGGTTTTAGGATATCAAGAGTTGACCATAAGTGGTTCTATCATTAGCACAGGTGCAATCTTCAGAATGCATGAGCTGATCTAGCAGTGATCTTGTGAGGAAATCCTGAAACTCTACACCATAAAGACTCTGTACACATGGCCAGCTTTGTTGCATAGATAGTAATGCATCCAAAAATACATTAATTTATCATTGTGTTGTAAAGGGTTGTTCACAGAGATGACTATGGCCACTCAAGTTGTAGGCCAAAGCTGCATGTTTAAGAAAAGCATCGAGAAAAAGTCACCACTTACTAATGTGTTTAATATAAGGTGCTACCACTGAAAAATATACAAACAGAATTACAGAATAGAAAACAAGTTATTTTAACTGGAGCACACATATTCATATGACAATAGAGGCTAATAAAGCCTAACTTTTATTAGACACAACCGATTGCAACAATAATTACTGAGGGAGAATCTAATTTTGATTACAACAATAATTACTGAGGGAAATCTCATTCTGATTGCAACAATAATTACTGTGGGAAGAATAAGGTGATACATGCTCCTTCCAAAATAAATGTAAATTTGGACAAAAGGCATATATTGCAACTGGAACATGTTCAAGCTGGCCTTAAAGAGATAGTAAATAAAAGCATCTCGAATCAATCATCATAGTATTTGGACTTTGGAGAGTGTTATTTCAATACTGTCAGAATTGTAGTTCAAGAGTAATTCAATGACAAAGTATCCCCCTCCCTCCCCTTTTACTGATGTAACACTGCTCAGCCAGATCAGAAGGGAGGTGCCCAGGTAGCCTGCAGAGAGGGACAATCTTCAATTAAGATAAGGGAAAAACCTGAAAAACTTGTCAAGGGGGGCAGGGCCTTCATTGTTCTCAAGGGAAGAAGATTGTCCCCTTCTGTTATCTGTCTGGTCTTACAACCAGATTCCACATCTGAGAAGAGATGGCTTACACTAGGTAAAAGGGGCGGGAGGGGAAACTTTGCTTGTGAATATCTCTCAAACCATAAAGGTTTGAAAGATAAGACTTATATCATTCTTCATGTTTTTTTAATGCCTACAAAATAAAACAAAGATAAAACTATGTATTACTATCCCTATAAGTTGTAAGTAGGGTGCCTCAAGGTTCAGTCCTGGGCCCAGCACTTTTTAATTTGTTTTTTTAATGACATATAAAGTAATGTCTTTGCTGATAGCTATGTAATGAAATAGATACAGAGCAGAATGCTTTGCCTTTGCAGAAAGATTTAGATAAACCAAGTGAATTTATGGAAAAGTGGCAGATGAGGTTTAATATAGATAAATATATTATGTTTGAGAGTTGGAGAAACAAACACTCTATGTATACACTAAATGGGAAACTAATTGGGGAATGCTGGTTAGAGAAATATTTAGGAGTACTGAGATAACAGACTTCACATCAGTGTGCAGTGTCACTCAAGTCCTGCAAGAGCCAGGAGGGTACAGTCATGTATAAAATGAAATATAGATGCACAAGACAGGAACATAATTCTACCTCTTTAACAAATCCTTAATCCTTTAAGGACTGGTGATTGTCCTGGCACTTCACTGGTGTTCGTGCCTTAAGGACTGGTGACAGTCCTGCCACATCATGGGGTTTGTGATCACAAAGCTCCTGCGGGAGCACTATGATCACTACTGGAGTCTGAAATTGACTGTTCCAAGATCAGAGTGGCCAGTTTCAGCCTCTCTTTCAACGAGCCGGTACACGTGATCACTCATATGTGATGGCCCTCTGAATTACATCTATATGGCCCTTAAAGGAATAGTAATGATTTTCCAGTTTCCTGACCTTGGCTGTGTTTTGACCTTGCTCCTGATCTGTTGTAGCTTCTGACTCTCCTGACCATCCTCATGGTTTCCCAACGATCCCGGTTTTGCTTGTGGCCTATACTCCGTTCGTTCCCTTGCTCACTCCCTGATATATCTGGTAGCCCTGGTACCTTGGCTGGACTGACTATTCCTATCGTTCTGGCGCTCACTCCTTCTCCCATGTTGCTTCTGGTAGGTAGCCATAGCGGATGCTAGTCTGTCTGGAGTGTGCCTCTGCTTCCTGTTTTCCTCGGTCGTTGGGCCTCAGTCTGATTTTTCGTTGGCTGCATTCCATTCCAGTCTCGGCCCATTAGTTTCTCCCTCCTCTCTCTCGTTGGGGCTAGCCTCGTTGGGCATACTCTCTTCCGGTGGCCTAATCCGTGCTATTCATGAGTTATTCCCTGCTGGGGGGAGGTGTGTCCAGTTGCCTCCTGCAGTTGAGTCCCACTTGGGGTGGCCCACTGGTCTTGGAGGTCCACCACGAGGGTGGGTCTTCTGTTGCCCTTGACAGTTAGTGGTTATGGGTTCTACTTGTGGATTAGGGCTGAGATTAATTCTTCAGACCTATGGTCTGTTTTGTGCATATTTTCCTGTGGACATGCTGGCCCGCTTGTCTCCTGTGTGAGAGGGGGTTCAAGACATACTTATCTGTTACGGTTCTAGCCCGCTGGCGTGCACCCATTCAGGGATACTCTTCCTTTCTGGGGTTGCTTCTCCTGTGTGGTGGTCTGTCTTCCAGGGTCTGGGTGATGCTGGATTTCGGCCTCTGTTGGCGTCCAGAGTTGGAGAATGGAGCATTGTGTGCTGCCACTGCCTGTCTACTGTGGAGCTCTTCCCATCTTGCTCTTGTTCTTGGTTGGGCCCTTGGAGGGTGGCTAGATCTGTGGTCGGAATTAGCCTTAGGTTTATAGGGGGTCTTGTCCTTCACTTTTGGGCCACTGTTCTCTTTCAGAGCCTGACGCTTTCTCTAGCAGGTCCGCAGGTAGGTTCCGGTACCTATCAGTAGTTTCACAGTGCTTCTGTGTTCCAGTCATCCTAGTTCCCCGCCTTAAGGATCCCATTGATATTGTAAGGTCTAGGCCCCTGTATAGTCTCCCCTTGTCTTCATCCTTGTCAGGGTCCCGGCTCAACCGGGATCGGACATCTATCTTCGCGGCCAGCACCTTTAATCCAGCCTCGGCCACAGCAAGGAGATAAGGGTGACTGTCACTGATCCCGAGCTTCACTCTCTAGCGTTGCTCTTAAGCTTCTGGCCTAGTCTTTTCTCTACAGATCCCTGACACTATGAAGATTAATTGGAGCTGCTTTTTTTGTGAAACATTACTATCCCTTTAAGGGCAATCCTACCCCAGAACTTCTGGATATTAAGGGATTAATAAAGCCTCATCTGTAATGTGAAGTACAGTTTTTATTACCCGTTCTTAAAAAGGGGTATTATTGAGCTGAAAAAAGCACAGAGGCTGCTGCAAAACTGATAAAGGTATTGGAAGATTTTATATATAAAGACAGACTTCCCAAACTGGATGTGTTTACATTAGAGAATAGACATCTAAGGGGATATGATTATTATTTACCAATATATTCAAGGCCAATACAAAGGAAAGTATTTACTCAAAGATCTAAGTGAAAAACAAGGGATAATGGATTAAGACTAGAGGAATGAACTTTCAACTAAAGAAAAAGTGGGGGGCTTTTTATAAATATATATATATTATATAAAAAGTAAGGAAAGTAAATTTGTGGAACTCTCAGTATGCTCACTTTGTCAAAACATGGTGGATACCTTTCTATCCAAGGCCCATACTGAAAAGTATGATATTTGGGTTCAGTGCAGATAAGATGTTGAGCCAGAGAGATATCAGATTGCTTTTGGAGTCAGGAATTATTTTTTTTTTACCTAATTGGGACTGAAACCTTTGAGTGCCTGAGAGATTACCAATGCACTGCAAAGCAATACGAAGGATACCCCTTTGACACTGAAAAAGTTAACTTGGGATGGTTTCACTGTTTTATTTTTTTTCTGGATCAAAAAGGTTGATATACCAAAGACAGAACTTGATGTATGTATGTCTCTTGTTTCATCCTTAACAGCTGTGTTATTACATAAACAGTCGCAGGTATTAGATTAACAAATTTATATGTAATCTCAGCACATTCACTTCACTGATTGGTCGGTACATTACTCTCCCGGGAAAATTGTGTGTACGTGTTTACTTTTAACATTATCCTATAATTCAATAAATGCCATCTCATTCATTGCTCCAGACTGACTGAATTATAATTGGGTAAATATATTGATTTTCACGGTTGTTAGCCCTTTTTATTTAGATTGTACAAGACATGTTGCAAAGATACTTCCTGTCTTATCCTTATATTACCTTCCCCATTCTCTTACACTGGTCAGCAATGTATTGCCTACCTCTCCTAGCATTTAACCCTTTGAATGCCAGATGGCTTTGCAATGCGCCGCATAACCCTCTGGGACTCAGAGGGTTAAACGGTTAAGTGTTAGTGACTAGGGAAGGTAATTTAGGTCTAAGACAGGAAGTGCCTGCAAGGCATGACAAATAGCATATCATTAAATCTAACTTAAACTACACTTATAAATAAAAAATGGTTAATACTATATATAATTGAAAGATTGCAAAAGTTATTTTAGGTCTTTTTAATGCAAGTGAATGTGTACAACATTACTTTTACATGCACTTACCTTCTCTAAAGTCTATGATGACTATCTTTTTTTCAGATATTGGACCCTTGCTCGGTGAACGTGTACACAAACAACTTGGAAAAGAAGTGCGTCCTGCTTTCGATGCTGTTCTTAACATGGCGGGAGGTAATTCACATATTAAGACTCAACTACTATGTCAAATCATCTGAGCCTATTTTTTAAAGTCAGTGTGTGAATTAAAGGTTTTTGTATTTGATGCTATCTTAGTGAATCACAGACTCTGGCCAAGCAGTTTAACACTATGGACCCCTGCGGATAGTTGAATCCATCATAGGCCTATTTTTTTTTTTTTTTTAATTTTTAATCAAATCCGTAGAAGATAGACTTCCATTTTGGTGGAATTTTTTGTGATTCACAGCCCACTGGTTTAACCCTTTTAGTGCCAGAGAGGTATACAATGCATTGTAAAGCAATATGTTGCATACTTATCTGGCACTCAGAGGGCTAACCTTTTGGAGTGCAAGTCAGACAATTCTCTGGCACTCAAAGGGTTAAAGGAGCAGCAAATGGTTTAATGTAAAATATGTTATAGGGCTTCTTCTGAGACCGTTAGAAAATGGTTAATTCAAAAGTTACTGGTCATTAAACTTCAATTTTCTACTCTTGTCACCTGGTGGTGTTATCTTACTATGGAGATCAATAGCCTATGACTGAATCTCTCCCATAGAGCACATTAAAGTATCTTTTGGTCACAAGGTGATGCTATTGCTAACAGTCTGTTTAAAAAAAAAAAAAAAAAAAAAGCTGTTTTTGTGCAAAAGTTTTAGGCAGGTGTGAAAAAATGCTGTAAAGTAAGAATGCTTTCAAAAGTAGACATGTTAATAGTATATTTTAAATTCAAAGTGACTGAGCAGAAGAAAAATCTAAATTAAATGAATATTTGGTGTAACCATCCTTTGCCTTCAAAATAACATCAATTCTTCTAGGTACACTTGTACACAGATTTTTAAGGAACTTGGTAGGTAGGTTGTTCCAAACATCTTGGAGAACTAACCACAGTTCTTCTGTGTATTTAGCCAGCCTCAGTTTCTTGGTCTCTTCGTGTAATTCCAGACAGACTCAATAATGTTGAGATCAGGGCTCTTTGGTGGCCATACCATCACTTCCAAAACTCCTTTTTCTTCTGTACGCTGAAGATAGCTCTTAATGACTTTGGCTGTATGTTTGGGGTCATTATCATGCTGCAGAATAAATTTGGGGCCAATCAGATGCCTCCCTGATTGCATGATGGGTAAGTATCTGCCTGTACTTCTCAGCTTTGAGGAGACCATTAATTCTGACCAAATCCCCAACTCCATTTGCAGAAATGCAGCCCCAAACTTGCAAGGAACTGTCACAGTGGGTATTCTGGAGGCCTGGGTTCGGGTATGACGCTTCAGCATCAGTGGCCACGTCTCGCCAGGCTTGCAGCCGTGTCTCTCCTGCTGCCCCTAACGGCCATCCGTGTCCTCTCCCCAAGCGGCACGGTGGCACTGCTTGACGCATGGCAGGTTGCTGGTTTGGACGCATCTCCAGTTCACTACATCACTTTCGGGCGCAAACCGTGATAAGTGAAGCAGAGACCAGTTTTATAACTGAGGAGGCTGTGACTCCACCCTCCTACTTCCTGGCTGGCTATTTAACGGCTCTGGACCTTCGTTCAGTAGCTCTTATGTTGTTTATCATTTCTCTTTGTGTTTTTCATGTTTCTTGATTTCACTGACCCAGTGATTCTCAATTCCGTTCCTTGGGGAATGGAAACGGGGTCTTCTTATCGAGGTGCATATAGCTAAACACGCAAGAAAATACAATTCCTTGAGAATTAGAAGTGTGTATACGTTATGAATGAGGTGGAAGAAATGTATAATTTATCGATGAGCGCTTATAACCGTGGTGGGTAAGGTGACGCCCTCCAGTTGCTGCCAGACTAAAAGTTAAAAGCCTCATTTACATCAAGACAAATTATTATTTATTCCTTTGGTTCAGCGTGTTTGCCTAAGCCCTTCGTTTCTGCATGTGTATTTGACGCCTGGAACCTGTTACTTTCGCTGGTTTCTCTGGTATCTCCTTTGCTTGTGTACGCCATCTATGTGATCATTGATCATTACTTAATGATGTAACCAGCTGCCTATGGGATAGACTACTCTGCATAATTGATCAGTCTTAACTCAACCATTTAAGAATATCCTGGTTTAATAGTAGCAGTCATTGAGGCCTATCTGTGCTCAAGCAGGGGTACCCTTAAAGGGGAACTGCACTTCTAATAATAACCTTCCACTTATCTTACTGTGACCATAAAATCCTAATGGCCCTTTGATTTTCCCCTTCACGAAACAACATCTTCAACTCCTCCTGTATGTCTTATATATGGAGACAGTCATGAGAGTTACTATAAGGATCATAGGATTTCCGCTTTAGCTCACTGCACATGGTAATCTTAACCCTTAAATGGTCACAAAGGTATGCAACTTATTGCTTCATAATGTGCTGCTTACTTCTCTAGTCCTTAAAGGGTTAAATAGGTTTGTGTATTTTGCCTCCTTGAATTTTAAAAAAATTGCCAGCAATCTACTTATAGTTGTTTCAGTTTACAATCTGATTAGTGACTTTATGGCCTCTTTCATATGGATGATACCAATGAGCCAAAATGTTGGACTATGGTTCCTTTCATGCAGGCAGTATGAGATGGAGGCTGAGATACTCATCACAAGCTCCAATGAATGGCTGAACCATGTAGGATTGGCTGCCGCTTGTGTGGGCCGGTCGTCAGGAGGTGTGACCTAGAGCATGGGTTCTCAACATGTGCCCTCGGGGCTCACTAACAGTCCAGGACTTGTGAATTTATCTGCTAGAACACAGGGGTGTTGACCAGAGGCTCAGTCAATTTGATTAACTCACCTGTGCTCTAACAAGGAAATCCTCAAATCCTGGCCTGTAAGTGAGCCATGAGGGCACGGGCTGAGAACCACTGATCTAGAGGAAGCCATCAATAGAGATCACTATGTACAGGAAACTGGTGATATAATGCAATGCATTGCATACCCCTCTGGGACTCAAAAGGCTAAAATGAATTTAATTTATTGTATGGTGACCGGCCTGCTTTATCTTCTTAGATGCCAGAAACATTTTCTATATATTAATTCACAGTTGCTGTGTTTTTAATTTCTTGGTCTATGTTTTTGCAAAAATTGCATTATGTTAACAGTTCTGAAACTCACATTGACATTAACCTGAAATAACTGCATTTATGTTTTACTCATAAATGACAGTGTGGTCCTTAGTTGTGTTATTATACGTGAACATTGGATACTGTAAATTTAGTCCAAGGAACACTGGTTCTCTTGTTTACTTTCTGAGAAGTAGATCAGGAGCTGTAGAGACATGTATCTTCCATAAATCCGACTGTCTTATAGCTGGAAGGTCTCACCATGAAGTACTCAGAGGCTGTTAGTCGAGATCCTTTGGCAGCAAAATTAGATTTAATCTCAAGTTTTTTTTCAATTCAGCTGTCAGGACACAGGAATGTAGATCCTTATACATGAAGGAAGAAAGGTTCCTTATTCATAAAACAAGTAACAAAATGCAATGCAATATATTTACAACTTCTTCATTTTCCACAAAAAGTTACATGTGATGAAGGTATACTTCGTAGGGTGAGTTTCATATATTTAGAGCATTTTTAAATGGTGATTATTGTGAGGGCAGTGCACGCAGACATGCAGATTAACTCTCTGAGTGTGATAGAGGTACACAAGGCATTGCAAAACAATGAGTTGCATACTCCTCTGGCCCTCAAAGTGTTAAAGGGATAGTAATGTTTCACAATAAAAGCAGCTCCAATTAATCTTCATAGTATTTGGGCCATTGAGAGAGTTATTTCAATACTGTCAGAGTTGTAGTTCAAGAGTAATTGAATGATAAAGTATCCCCCTGATGTAACACTGCTCACCTCAGAGCAGCAAGACTGTCCAGGTGGATCGCAGAGAGAGACAATCTTCAGTGAGAATAAGGAAAAACCTGTCAAGGGAGGCAGGGTTTTCCTTATGCTCACAGTCCCTTGCTGTGAGCTGTCCAGTCAAGAGACCAGATTCCACAACTGAGGGGAGGTGCCTTATACTAGGTAAAAGGGGTGGGAAAGGGATACTTTATCATTGAATTACTCTTGAACTACAACTCTGACAGTATTGAAATAACACTCTACATGGTCCAAATACTATAAAGATTAATATGAACTTTTGTTTTGTGAAACATTACTATCTATCCCTTTAAAACCAGGGCTGCATTATAAGCCATGTAGATTAGTGGAGGAACATTCTTGCTGGTCCTGCAAGTAAAACTGTTAGTAAGTGTAGTCTTGCTGTTCAGTCTCATTTTGCTGCACATTCAGTCTCTGTAGGCACAAGCAAAAGGCTTCAAGCCCAACACTAGAAGCCTGTGGTGGCTGCATGCTCAACCTGAGGCAGTGAGACATAAAATTTCAGGTTGCATTCCAGCCCATTGCTAGTCAAGGGGATTGGTTTTCTGACTCCTTCCTATGGCTGACAGCAGATTTGGGGCTGCATAATGCTCCCCGGGATTTCTACTAGAAGCAGATCTGGATGCAGATAAGAAGCACCTGGCTGATCCCGTCTGCTCATTTTCCTGTCTAGATAAAATATGTCTCACAATAGATATATATGCCTGTCTGAGGCATATTTTTAAATTCCCTTACATTACTAGTCCATTTCACCTCTTCTGGGAGGCTTTCCATCCCCCTATCACCCTCTCAGTAAAGTAACACTTGCGTACATTATTTCTGAGTTTTCTACCCTTAAACGTTAGCGATGAACCCTTGTTCTTGCATTCCTCTTTTTTTGTGTGAAAAACCCTTCTCTCTCAAACAATATTAAATAATTTACTATATTTAAAGCTTTCCTGTATAAGTCATCTCACTCCTCTCTTCCAAGCTTTACATATTCATTTTGTTGGGTCTATCCTGCTACCATTTTATGTGAAGACTCTGCACCATTTTAATGGCTCTTCTTTGAACTTTGGCCAATTTATTAGTGTTCTTATGGATATGTGGGCTCTAGAATTGTACAAAGTACTGCAGACGAGGCCTTGCCATTGATCTATAGGTTTTCTATGTGTTGCAATTTGCAGTATTGAACTTTAGATCACATAATCCTATACATGTCTCCAATTTTCCTTAATCCTTATACATTTGGTTTATCTCTCCTTGAAAGTAAACCCTGTTACAGATTTTTGTATAATTTGCAAAAAGAGGCATACCTTACCTGGAATAACACTAATAATATTACTAATGGCGTTATTAGATGAACAGGCTCTAACACTGACCCTGGTCGGACTCCACTAATAACTCATCTGACTACAACACACTGTTACCTGTCCTTAAACCAATCTGTTACCTAATTGGCTACCTTTGAGTCCAGTACTAAATTAGGCATATTATGAATCTGCTTCTTACATGTGACTGGTCTGAAGCATTACTAAAATCCAAATAATCTACAGCTACTGCTCCACCATTGTCTGCAACTTAACATAATCAAAATTGGACTAGATTTGTTTGACAAGATATTTCTGTTGTTAATCCATCCACCTCTTTTTATTTACCCTATCCCTCCTAAAAAATGAATATGCATCTATATTGACTTCCCAGGCATGTATATCGTACAACCAGGTATCAGATGAAGATCATACTGTTTATCAATGCAAACAGTTCCCGTTCTCCCATCTTACCAGCCAGTCAATGGTCATTTATATATAATATATATATATATATCTAAAGTTAGTTTATCTATTAACATTATAAAGTGTGTTACCCTTTCAAAGACCTGTGAGTGCCTCATTTCATTTTGTATTACATTTTTTAGAATGGACTGCATCTAGGATTGACATTTTTCATCAGTCAGATATGAGTTGCTCCTCCCTCTGGTAGGGTGACAACATTTCCTTTCTGCTATTCAATAACACTGTCAAGTTAAAGGGACAGTAATACTTACAATAAAGTGCAGCTCCGAGTCTTCTTTATTCTATTTGTAGAACATAGCGCTATGTTGCAATACTAACAGGCTTGTAGTTCAACCACAATTGAATCAGAAAAGATCCCCCTCCGGCCCCTTCTGGCCGCCTCCCATCACTTGTGGAATCTGGTCATGGGACCGGACAGCGCGCAGCGAGGTACAATCTTCATGCAGTAAGTATAAGGAAAACCCATCCCCCTTGATGAAGGATGGCAAGATTTTCCTTATACTTACTAAAGATTGTCCCTCACAGTACCCATCAGGACCACCATGAGAGGCAGGGTGACGAAGGGGAAATGGACGGGAGGGGGATCCTTTCTGATTCAGTTGCAATTGATCTACAAGCCTGTTAGTGTTGAAATATAGTGCTACATGTTACAAATAGAATAAAGAAGAATTGAAGCTGCACTTTATTACAAGTATTACTATCCCTTTATGAGCAGCATAGTATTTCTTCTTCATCTAGTGTAGCCACATAGGTGGGGGTATGTTACATCACTGGATGTCAGTGCGCAACCTGCTCTATCTCCAGAACACCACAGAGTTCTATACGATAGATGCAAAATTGTCCAGTGACGGCTGTGACAGAAGGTGACACCTGTGCTGTACTATAAGAAAATGTATGTCAAGCTTATACTAGCCTCATGCTACAAAAATGCATATGCAGCTTGTGTTTGATGACAGGAAACAGGATTCAGTTCTTCCTTTAGTATCTGGAGAAAAAGCAAGGAAGCCATATTCTTGGATATAGTATCCCCCTAGTTTTTAGAACTCTATGCTCTCAAGTCTTCATTCCTGGGCTTTGTAATGACCCTGAAGGGTCTGCGCAGGAAGCAGAACACATATTTATCATCTGTGACTGTCCTAGGCAATCAGGGACACAAGGTCATCCTACTGTCTAATCCTTAAAGGGTTAAGATTACTGTGATGGATCATGGATTTAGTCCCAGGTGCCCTTGCACCCAGACTGGTGGTAACTTACTATTTGGCGCATGTCCCCCCAGCCCTAACCCCTAGAGATGGTTTGAATTTGCCCAGGAGGGACTGGGTTCACCCTATGGCTCTGGGATTTTCAGGCTGTGCTCCTGTAGGCTTTAGCTTGGAATGCCAAGGCACAGTACACATTGCCCATATATCTAGGGGGAAGGCAGCAGCTTTGAGATTTAGGACACAGTAGAAAAGCTGATCAGTGGAGGACCATTTCTAAGAACAAAGAGGGTTGAATCAAAATGAATGACTGAAAGGTTCACAATGTGACAGCCAGGAGTTAGGTGATTCATCGCCCCATGGAAAGAGAAAATATTCTGTTCAGGAAAGACAATTTTGTTTACTTTCATTGTTTTCTTGTTATAACAATGCTTCTGTGGTAAATCCTTTACTCCACTCCTCCCATTGGTTAGTTAATTGTTTTTACAAATATTTACTTACCCAGTAATTAATAAATTAATAAATACCTAGTGTCCCACAAGAACACTAGTTATTTATTAACAGAAATACAGATTTGCATGTTTAATAAATATTTATTGATCAAGGTTGGAAAGTGCTCTTTATCGATTAAAGCAAAAAACTTGATTGATTAAGAATGCTTTATTGATCAAAAATAATCAATTTTTAAATCAAAAATACATAAAAACAATAATCATTTCATTAAAAATTTGAAATTGATCATTAAAGCTTGTGAACCACTCTTGATCAATAAAAAAATATAACCAATAAAAAATGATAATTAAGATCAATGTTGATGTCCCCACTAAAGCAAAAGCAAAGCAATTAACAGTTAAAGCTTTATGAACTTAGCCTATACCCCCCCACACACAAACACATACACCTGTGCTTTGTAAATAACATATTTTTATAATGTTATTAAGAACATTCATTTTTTTCAATTGTGAGGTAATCTATAATCTCACCAAAAAAGTGTGTGTGTGAGAGGTGGAGAGATGCGTAGTTAATGTATACAAACCTTAAAGGGATAGTAATACTTCGTTTTATTATTTTATTTTGTAGGCATTAAAAAAACATGAAGAACGATATAAGTCTTATCTCTCAAACCTTTATGGTTTAAGAGATATTCACAAGCAAAATTTCCCCTCCCGCCTCTTTTGCCTAGTGTAAGCCATCTCTTCTCAGATGTGGAATGCAGTCCATAGACCAGACAGATAACAGCAGGGGACAATCTTCTTTATATGAAAACAATGAAATCCCTGCCACCCTTGACAAGCTTTTCAGGTTTTTCCCTTATCTTAATTGAAGATTGTCCCTCTGTGCAATCTACATGGGCACTTCCCTTCTGCTCTGGCTGAACTGTGGTACATCAGTAAAAGGGGCAGGAGGGGGATACTTTGTCATTGAATTACTCTTGAACTACAACTCTGACAGAACTGAAATAACACTCTCCAAAGTCCAAATACTATGATGATTAATTAGAGCTGCTTTTATTATGAAACATTACTATCCCTTTAACCATGAATTTCCCTGCTTTTCTTGCTTGCATGAGCATTTTTACTACAGCGTTAACAGTAGTTTTTTGCCTTTTAAATAAAAATACATATACCTGACTGCTGTATAAAGAATACCTACTTAATTAAGTCATTCTGTTAAACCAATTAAGAGCCACTTACTCATAGGGTACAATTCTCATCTAAAACTTTTCATGAAGTTAGCACTCTGAATTCCCTCTATTGTCTGTGTGCAATTATTCTTTAAAGAATATTATTTCAAAGTACTATTGTTAAATGGATCTAATGTATATTAGTTTGGATCTCTAATATCTGTCTACGGACTTTGTATTACAAATTGTTCAAAGCTGTATTGTTCCCTGTGAAAATTGAGTTTGCTGTAGTTGATATATTTTGTTGGAGCAATAGTATATTTTTTCAGATTTCTAGGGTATTAGAATTATATTGCCCTCCTCTTCCCAGAATTCATTATAATGGGTGACAACATGGCTGAGCTGCTTTTCATATTTAGGCGACTGAGGCAGTTACCACTGCCTAATGGAGATTTGGTCCCACCCTCCCTCACCCTTGATGGATGTACATCAGGAATTCCTTTCAAACCTTCCTTTGGGGTCCCAGCAGACTCTAGTGACACCTGTCAATTCTGTCTGTCATTTTCTTGTAGACCTCTCAGTCCAATCACGATTTCACTTCTTCTGAACAAAACCTTTCTATATCTTTGAATAGCTGGAGAAATTAATAAATAAATCTATGGGCCCTGTGTTACAAAAGTGTCTGTCTTTTAATAACTTGGGGGTTATGTACTAAGGTGTGATAAAGAGGTGATGATGAGGAGAAGACTTCTCCAGTGATATCACTTCTCCAGTTCCTGTTATTCTATGGAGCCAATTCACTAAGATTTCTCCAACTTTAGAGGTTTTAGTGCATAAGCTCTATAGAATAACATAGGAAGTGGAGAAGTGATATCACTGGAGAAGTCTTCTCCACGTTATCACCTCTTGATCATGCCTTAGTGCATAACCACCCTTGAATGCTAGAGAGGTCTCCAATATATGGCAACACAATGCACTGGAGACTGCTTTAGCAATCAAGGTGTTAAAATCCTCATATAAACCCGATGATAATTTTTTTCTCCCCTATCTTGGATGGTTAGTTTGACCCAGAATAACCCAACTTTCCTTTTTAAGTTAATACTGTCGTATTTTTTGGACTATATGATTTATTTTGATGTTGTTTGACCACGCCTACTTTTAAGACTGTTCCCTTAACCCCTTAGTGACCGGTCGTGTGCGCACGCGGCCGGCATTTAACGCCCGCCGCACTTTTTTTCCCCATTGCATTGAACGACTTCCTGGACGTACATGTACGTCCTATGTCACTAACTGACAGATTCTGCGGGACGTACATGCACGTCCATTGTCGCGATGGGGTTAAAGTTGTTTTTCATGGTGTTATCTAGTAAAAAACAAAAAAGATGTATCTCTTTGAAAATTTGTAATTTTAAAGACACATAGGGCCCTAAACTGAGATTTTCTTTGATTTCAGTAATACGACATAGTGCTGCATGATCATGCATTGCATTGTTGTGTTTGTGCATGTGCTGGTCTCTGCTTATTGCTCCTACATTTGTATTGTGTGTATTTTTTCCATGACTTTCTTGTTGGTTTTTGTTTTTTCTTATTTTTGTTTTCACTTCAAGTTAAAGTGGAAAGGGCTATTAAAGGTAAAATACTTGTTAAAACAGTCCAGTGACGTGAAGTGCTTAGCTATGTTTACTTAGTTGTGCGTTGTCTATACTGTGTATGTTATATGGGAATTCTACCTACAAGAATAAGTGGCTCTTAATTTGTTTAATGCAATGACTTACCTAGGTAGGCATACTTACAGCAGTCCAGTTTATCTATATACTCATTTTTGTTAAATTGGATCTCTATTGTAGTTCATAGCTCCTCACTGGATCTCTATTATAGTTTATAGCTCCTTTAAAGTAACAGTAAAGATTAATTTAAATATATTATTTAAACACATTAATTGACATTTAAGCGTCTGACTGATCTCAGCCACACTCTTAAAAACTTTATCTTTACAGAGATATTGGCATTTATTATTCTTTTATCTCCCCTATACCTGACGTCAGCATCTTCTCTACTGAGGGTCAGCTCCTTTACTACATAAGGAGCTGATGTCAAGAAAAGGAGAGTGAAGAAGGTTAAACGCAAATGTCTTTCTCAAGACAAGGTTTTGAAGAGTGTGGCTGAGATCATTTACACTCTTAAATGTCAAATAAGAGATTTACATAAAGTATAAAAATAAATATTACTATCTCTTAAGTTCCCATAATGATAAAGACAATAGAGTAATGGACAGACCTGTTTGCTATAGGATTTCTCATTCAGACTGAAGACATCTATTGTCTCTTGTGAGGATGTGTAAACTACATGCATGGCTGCTGTATCATGGACTCTTGCCTAGGAAAGTCCTTCTTTATTCTTATTAAGAGCAACTTTTTCCTGTAAATGTTTGCGTGATTTGAAAAGAGCAGGTTGAGCACAAATGAACCCCATTGAGGATAAGAGGTTTGTGAAATGCGGTGGACACCCCTCTTGTTCTCAAAGGGTTAAACAGGAATCACCCATCCCAAGGTGGAAGAACTGGTGAGTATATGAAACTGCAGGTTACTTCCGATGTGGCATATTGTCTGTGATTAATTGTTGTACAGGAAAAATGAATGGGAAGTGCAATCCATCGCCGACAGCACTCAAGGTCTGGAAGAAAGCACTAACGGTCCAGATGCAAAACTGTGCACAATGTAAATGACGTTTTATTATTAAAAAAAAAATATCATATGGTGTTTTCATAATAAAGATTTACTACTCATTTAAAGTAACAAAAGCATTAACCACACAAACGAGTGGTTCACAACTTTTGTCCTTGTTACCCCTAATACCCAATCTAGATTCTTCGGGGCACCCTTAACCCTGTAAGGACCCATGATGGGCCAGGACCATCATGGGTGAACTTGCCATAAGGACCCAAGACGGTCCCGGCATGTCATGGATTTCAGGGCTCCCTGCGCAGTTGCACACCATTTGGAGCCCTGAACACGATCCAGGAAAAAAAAAATGTTTTGTGGTCCTTAAATGCCAGCCAAGTGTGTGCCGGTACTTAAGGGGTTAACGTTTTACGTGTAATTTTTCAACAGCTTTATAAAAGGTACAAAAAAGTAATCTAGATTTATTATTAGGCCTCAGAAGCAGAATATCAAAAACAAACATATTGTGCATAAATATACATGTGAAATGCAACCATTACATTTTTGTCCAAGTGCTTGACCCTTTGAGTGCCAGAGGGGTACGCAATACATTGCAAAGCAATGCTTGGTATACCCCGCTGGCACTCAAAGGGTTACAGAAAACATCACAAAGTGGATGTCTGTGGTACACTACAGTGCCACAGCACCCTGGTTGGGAATAACTGGTCCAGACTAATGTGTTGGTGGTGGAAAATCCTTATGCCAGTGCTTTGTACAACTCAACCACAGAGCGGCAGCTGCTAGCACATAGCATTTTCACACTTTGTGTGCCATTGTACTGAAGAGGTTAAAACACAACCTTGATCTAAGTGCTTGTTCCCTTAAAATAGAAATGTAATGTGTATACCACTTAATGTGTTTCAGTGAGGCTCTGACGTAAGAAGATTACATTTTACTGAAAATGAGAACAGCCAATTTACAGAACTTAATTGGTCTTTGTACAATGATGTCCATACAAATATGTACCAATTTACATGATAAATGAATCGCTAATTAACCTTGATTCATCCTCTTTCCCAGCAATGAGATTAACTGGATTTCCAAATGGTCAACAGTTGGGCCAGGAAAAAGAATATTGGTTGTAGATTATACATAAGAATGCAGTCATTATAGTGGAGGAGGGGTGAACTCTGTCTGATAGGAGATGATTGTGCATTGTGTTGCTTGGATAATAAAAATCATATTTTGGATAAAGTAACAGACTCTGCAATGGATATGAATCATTAAAGCTCAAAAGTTTAAAGCAAGTGTCTCTAATGTAAAAGGGCATGTTGTACCATACAAACACATGAGAACCGCACCTCCACACACACTAATATGTACACTGTGTGTGTGTGTTCGTGTATGTAATAATAACTAATATTTATATAGGGCTTTTCTCCGAGTAGGACTCACAGCACACGCTCTTGGAATTAACCGAATCAGCAGCAGTTGAATAATAGATGTTATTATTACCCAATCAACGGTACTCATTTATTGACCTTGGAAGGATAAAGGGCTGAGTTGCCCCTGCTGGGATTCAAACCTGAAACCTTGAGGTTTGAACAGGCTCTGTAGTCAGGGTATTTACCACTGCGCTATCACACACACTGTAGAGAGATACATAGATAACTGTAAAATAGTCTTTTTTCATTCTGAGTTAACCCCTTAACGACCCTTGACGGTCATAGTACGTCAAGGGTCGATTTGACTTAACGACCGATGACGTACTATGACCGTCATCGAGTTCCGGGCTCCCCCCGCGGCTGCACGCCGTTCGGGGAGTCCGGAACGCAACGGAGCAATAAAAAAAAATTGCTCCGTGGTCGTTGAGTCGCGTCCGCGTCCGGATTCCCCGGTCGTTAAGGGGTTAAACAAAGGTACTTCCTTGAGGAGACATTTTATCAAAACTTTGTTACAGCTCAAAATTGCCTTTTTCTATTGCAGTCTACGGACAACATTTGGCAGGGCAATTTTAAGAATCATTGAGGTCACCAGCAGAATTGTGAGTAGAGGACCCCCAAATATAAGTTAACATTTAAGATCCTTAAGTTTAATTGTAGTCTTCTTCATTTCTTCCTATTTATGGGAAAAGCATCCACAGTTACATGTTGTACACCCAGAACTGTCTCTCTCCTCACTGGCCATCAGAGCAAAAACGGTAAATTGGTCCCTTTCTGTAAAGATGGGACTGTTGGGAATCCAAGGAGCGGCAGCACCACCTAGTGACCACAAGAACAATTACAGTGTGATTAACCTTTTGAGTGACAGAGGTGTATGGAACACTGCAAAATCAATGTTTTGTGTACCTCTCTGAAACTCAAAGGGTTAAAAAGCAAAGGAGCAAAATCAGCTGGACTAACTAAATGAGACATTTTCCATGCAGTAAATGTGAATAGTAATGATTTCACAGATTTCATATAGATGACATTCCCTAAGCAATCTGCAACATGCCATTTCACATAAGGGAATCTTGTTTTAACCCCCTAATGCATTGAAAAACTCTAGCATCCAAGGGGCTGTGCATCTGTGTTCCCTTAACCCTTGAGTGCCAGAGGGGTGACAACATACTCCTCTGGCATTCACAGGGTTAATGCAGATGGGATTTAATCATTTATCCCCCACCTTGGGTTACACCCCTCTGGCACTCAAAGGGTTAAAGGACAACTAACTCCTCAATTACCTTACTGTGACCAGAAATACTAATATCCCTTAAATATGTTTCCTTTGTCCACAAAATCCCATCAACCCTGAATGTTTTGTCCATGGAGGCAGCCATGACAGTTGCTGGCAGTTTTCCCAAACTGAAGTAAGCAAGTAGGAGCCTAATTAACCCTTTATGGATCAAAAGTATGCAGATGCCTCTGGTATTTAACCCTTTGAGTGGCAGAGGGATACACAACGCATTGCAAAGCAATGTGTTGAGTACCTTTCTGGCACTCAAAGGGTTAAAAGTTTAAGAATACCATGAGACAGAGAAGAGTATGTCTTCTGGAGGGACTCCTGTGCTGCTGGTGGGGGGATATAAATGACGTGATTTGTTTAAAAATGGGTGGGACTTACTCATGAGTGGGGGCAGGGCTTAACATATGTGTCACAAAAGTGAGTGATAAGTGGAAGGAACAAGGAGGGAAGGAGCAGAAGTAGCCGGAGTTTCTTATGAAATGCCCCACCAGCGGAGAATTACTGTCTGTTCCCAGAGCAGATCCAGTGAGTTCCCAGGTATGGGTAGGTCCTTGTGGACCTCCTAGCAACTGTCATGTCCACCTCCATGGACAAGACATCTTGATGACATCTTACTTTGAACCAAGACACAAGGAAAAAAACTCATAGAGGCCATGAGGATTTTCTGGCCATAGTAAGGTAATTTAGGGGTTATTATTAAGAGGTGTTGGTTCTCCTGTCACCCTTTGACTTCCAGAGAGGTATCATCACTTTCTATTGCAATATGCTGGACACCTCTCTGCCACTGAAAGGGTTAATGTGCTATATTAATATATTTATAATCTATAAATATACTCAGCCTACGTTGCTCATACATCGTAAGAGACAGCACACAATGATTCGTCAAGCCAAACACTTTCAATCCTCCCAGGACCTTCCTCAAGGCAAAAAAGAATTAAAATTAAGTTGGTTGTTTGTTGAGTGTGTGCCACTGTCAACTTGCAGGTTTAATATATTTATTTGTATTAATATATATATATATGTGTGTTGTGCCCATAGCAATCAAGGAGACCAAAGAGGCACTGGAGAATGTAAGCATGTCTGTGGAAGTGTTACAAGAGGCAATGGACAAGCTGGATATAAACCTCACGGAGGCCAAGGCCCAGCTGAACAGCACGCTCAGTGATGCCGTGTGTGCAACAAACACAGCCCTGATACCCTGCAGTAACATCAGGAGTTCATTAAGCCAGCTGCAAATCAACGCAGACTTCAGGATGGTAAGAAACATATCTAAATTAGACCACATCAGAACTACATCTGAAAGCTGAAAATGAACTTGGGTTTTTAATTTATTTGTTAACCCTGGGTTATGAGGGAAAGGTTGAACTTGATGGACCTGCTGCACTCTGCAGGGTGTAACTACAGGGGTGCAGAGGGTATAGTTGCAGAATCCAAAGAAGCCGCATCTGCCCCAGTGTCCAATAGGTTCTAGTTATGCCGTTGTGAAATATTGTTTTGTTAAAGGGCCCAAATGTTTGAACTGGAGCCCTCCATTGACTAGTAATGCCACTGCTCTGCCTGTGCCAGTCTGAAAAAACTGCATCAACTGTCATGTCCGCCCCTATTGAACTGACAACCAGGACTGAAGCTGTTACCGCTTGCGCAAGGGTAACATTTATAGAGGCCACTGTAAGGTAAGTGGAGGCTTATTATTAAGAGGTGTTACTTCTCCTTTAAACTGATACAGACAATTTTATCATTAAAACAATACATATTTTGTAACATTTTTATATCTAATATGCTTCATTCTAAAGCTGTTACACAGCAAACGCCGTTTTTTTTTGTTTGTATGTAACATTTCTTGTGGCCATTACATTTTATGGTGACACTGTAGCTCTCTAGACCAGTGGTTCTCAACCTTTTTTCATTCAAGGCACCCCTACACACTGTTCGGAATTCCCGGGGCACCCCTAACTTCTCAAAAGTTGTATAAGAGTGTGTAATGAAGAAGATATGTATAAGAGTAGTTACTTTTACCTCCCAAATTCAGAATAACATAATGGAGCATAGCAAATATTAGTTATATATTGGGGATAAGTATAACAAAAAACTCCTATTGATTTAAATTGGGGTTTTTAACATTTGAATGCTAAACAGGTCTCCAAAGCATTGCAAAGCAATGCTTTGGAGACATCTTAGCATTCAAGGGGTTAAAAGCCCAGTTAAATTAACTGCAAGTTTGGGAATTTGTATTTGCCCCCAGTGCTGCAGTTGGTTTGCCCTAGATTAGATTTTTTCCAGTTTTTCTAGTAGTAGAGCGAGTGAGACAGAGAGCAGGAGCAGTAATGACCAGTTCATTGTCACTTTTTTATTGATTCTTTTTTTTTAATACTACATTTCATAAGTCCATGTGGTTCATGATGAAGGGCACTATATGAGACAGACTGTGCCCCACTGATGTCCATGAGTGGCACATTGGTAACCCACTGACTCCATCTGTAACTGATATCCCAGAGGTGTACACTGGGGCATCAGATGAGCCACTCTGGTGTCCTCTGGCCCTCCAGAAAATGGTAAGGTGGGAGAGTAAATGTGTGCACTGGATGGGCTCATCTGATGCCTCAATGTACACCTCTTGGGCATTACAGGGGAACTGGGCTACTAATATGTTTTTTAAGGGCAACAGTGGGGCACAGTTAATATCGTTAATTGGCCATTTGAGTGAGAGGGAGACAAAGGGCAACTAAAAGAAGAGAGGAGTATTAAAATGTAAAACTATTCACCCTACCAGTTTAAAGCAGGATGCTTGCTGTCTGTGGTCTTCTTGTAGCTGCAGCTGTTGAGCAGAAACCACACTGTCCCCCGGTGCTGTGTGTGTCACTCTGTCTCTGACGATAGGGACTTGCCACCAGTACAAAAAAAGAGGCGGGAATGTGATAAGCAATCACAGCTGTCCCGCCTCCATCCAACAGCCCAATCAGGATGCGCCTCCAGCAATGGGCTGTCTTCCTTGCCGGTTTCTACCCTACACAGTTGCCTCGATGGACGCGCCGTTGATTCAAAGCATCGGCGGTGCTTCAACATAAAATGCTGCACCCTAACTACATCTGCAATAGCGAGGTGTAGTTAACGCTATTAGGGCTGCAACTAACGATTATTTTGATAATCGATTAGTTGGCCGATTATTTTTTCGATTAATCAGATAAAAAACCCAATATGGTAATTTTTCATTATTTAAAATGATTTAATGAACAAACTGAGTGTTAAAAACAAACAGCAGAATAAAAAACTCTACACATTTAACATGCGTCATTGTTATTATTTTACTATGGGGTCTATGCACCTCTATTTCTCCCCCCTTGTGCCTCTCTTTCTCCCCCATGTACTCCTTTCTCCCCCTTGTGCCTCTCTTTCTCCCCCATGTACTTCTTTCTCCCCCTTGTGCCTCTCTTTCTCCCCCATGTACTTCTTTCTCCCCCTTGTGCCTCTCTTTCTCCCCCTTGTACTTCTTTCTCCCCCCTTGTACCTCTCTTTCTCCCCCTTGTACTTCTTTCTCCCCCCTTGTACCTCTCTTTCTCCCCCTTGTACTTCTTTCTCTCCCTTGTACTTCTCTTTCTCCCCCTTGTACTTCTTTCTCCCCCCTTGTACCTCTCTTTCTCCCCCTTGTACTTCTTTCTCTCCCTTGTACTTCTCTTTCTCCCCCTTGTACTTCTTTCTCCCCCCTTGTACCTCTCTTTCTCCCCCTTGTACTTCTTTCTCCCCCTTGTACTTCTTTCTCTCCCTTGTGCTTCTCTTTCTCCCCCATGTACTTCTTTCTCCCCCTTGTGCTTCTCTTTCTCCCCCTTGTGCCTCTCTTTCTCCCCCTTGTACTTCTTTCTCCCCCCCTTGTACTTCTTTCTCTCCCTTGTGCCTCTCATTCTCTCCCTTGTGCCTCTCTTTCTCCACCATGTACTTCTTTCTCTCCCTTGTGCCTCTCTTTCTCCCACTTGTGCCTCTCTTTCTGCCCCATGTACTTCTTTCTCTCCCTTGTACTTCTTTCTACCCCATGTGCCTCTTTCTCCCCCTTGTACTTCTTTCTCCCACTTGTGCCTCTCTTTCTACCCCATGTACTTTATCCCCCTTGTGCATCTTTCTCCCCCATGTATTTTCTCCCCCATGTGTCTCTTTCTCCTCCCTTGTACTTCTTTCTCCCCCCTTGCACCTCTCTTTCTCCCCTTTGTACCTCTCTTCCTCTAGACTAGAGTCTACTGTCGCTCTCCTTGTCACTGCTGCACTTGCTGCCGGTCCCCTGTGGCTGGCTGTCTCTGAGTTCCCTCCTACCCACCCGCATCATCACGCGCCCCTGCGGGCCGTGATGACATACAGACAGAGAAGAGGAAGAGGGCAGAGGCACCGGAAGAGAAGCGCTTGCTGCAGCAGACTGATCGTTACTGTCTGGCTGCAAGTGCTTCTCTTCCGGCGCCTCTACCCTCTTCCTCTTCTCTGTCTGTATGTCATCACGGCCCGCAGCCCTAAACGCTATACATTCCGCGGCACCCCTAGAGGGTGTCCGCGGCACACCAAAGTGCAGCGGCACACCGGTTGAGAAACACTGCTCTAGACAGTGATAAGAATTCCTTAAAGATAATAACATAATAATATAGTTGATGAGGCTGACAAAAGACCTGTGTCCATCAAGTTCAGACCATGCCATTTCACCCTTGTTGATCTCAAGGAAGGTTAAAAAAAAAACACACTGAAGCCATTTCCAATTAAATTCCAAGTGGATACAACAATTCCTTACTGACTCCAAAAGTCAGTTAGATATTTCCTTGGATCAACACCCTATCTGCTTTGAAACCAACCACCATAATTCTCAAAATTGTTCTGCACTAGAAAGGTGTCCATTAGCATCTACAGTATTGGTAAACACAGCACAACTCTGACAGTATTGAAATAACACTCTCTATGACTCAAGTAATATGAAGATTAATTGGAGCTGCTATTTTTGTGAAACATTATTATCCTTTTAAGACTAGATGAAAGGTGCTTTTGACTAAAACAGAGGTAGGGATTATTTTTTCTTTATAGAAAGTGCAGTAAAGTTGTGGAATTGTTTACTTCGGGATGCTCTCCATGACCCAAATACTATAAAAATTAATTGCAGTTGCTTTTATTGTGAAACATTACTATCCCTTTAAGTGCAGAATGAGCGTATGCATTTGACACCCCGCTATATTATTTATCTGTTTTGTGAAATTATTTTATGCATTAATTGTACTCAGCTATATGTGACTAATAAGTATTTTGTTTTCCATTATTAATAATTTATTTTTGGACCTGTTTTTGGATTGTACCCAAGCTGATCCTTGTAAGTTGTTTGTTGACAAAAGGTTACCTCCTCTGTAACACAGAGAAGGCAACATATATTTCATCTTTCCAAGGCAAAGTCAGAACTTTCTTTAGTGCTAAGGACTGCCAAAAAAATTGCTTTTATTGTGAAACATTAATATCCATTTAATAGATGTCCTCTTATTTCTTGCCCATCTCTTTGAGCAATAGTTGCTCTGAGAGTTCTTTGTATGAATATCACCACCTGTCCACTGAAAAAGCTAAATTTATGTAGTAATAACTTTTGAATGACACATCTCCCAAACTCCCAGGAATTGGAAGTACTCTATTTTTTTTGTCCAAAAAGAGCACTACAAAATTACATTTTCATAATGAGTGTTACTGTTGTTTTAATCTGTAATTCGTTATTTTTTATTTAGTTTGTGGTTTTGCATACAGCAAAATACATTGTACTAATGGTATCTTTATTTCAATTTAAATACAGTTACCTGATTTAAGCCGACACCTATCCAAGTTAAACAGTGTTCTCAGGACTGACCTAAGCAACCTAGTTCAAAAGGTAAAATGAGCAGTGCAACCTAGATTTATGTTATTATTGCATTATTAATGCTTTGAGTTGCAGAGGGATAAGCAACAGAAAGGGTTAATTATTTGCGAGGTATCCAATGCATTGCATTGCAATGTGTTGGATACATTTCTGGCATGCAAAGGGTTAAAAGGACGCTGATACTATTATAGAATTTGGACTTACATGAAACAGCATGCACAGATACATTTGTGTACCGTGATGGATATGACAATATGATTCTATAGGTATTGTTTTACACTAGTCTGCAGGAAGAACAGGAAGTGAGGGGTGTGACAAAAAATCCTTTATAACATAAAGTGGTAGAATGTGTCGCTCACTGTGAGCTGTAACCGCACATGCGCTGTAGAGAGTCTTTATTGTGCATGTGTAGTTTCGCACACAGGGAGCTTCGCTGTGAGCCGTCTGGAGCTCCCCACTAAGTATCAGTGTGTTCGGCATGACTGCAGTCATGCACAGTAGAGACTCACCGAACGCGCTGCCTCGCTCCGGATGGCTCACGTCCTGTCTCTGCTCCTGGTTCCGGGGCACTGGGTGCACTTTAGTCCATGTATACGGGCTTACTTACTAGTTGCTTATAAATGAACATCAAGTAAAATCTCATATGTGTTAATGGGCAACTATCAGCAGGACAGAGTCTAGCCTATACCTGGGAACGTTCATGTTCCAAGTCCCTGGAGGTCCACTAATATCATGGGGTAGGAGTGTACAAATGGTGTGATTTGTGTCATAAGGGTCAGGGCTTGACTGGGGTGTGATTGAGAGGAGGGCAGGTGGGGTGTGTCCCAGAAATGGGCAATGAATGGGAAGAAAAGGGCAAACACTGACCAGAACTAGCAGTGAAGTGGGTGGAGTTACAGGAGAACTCACTGAAAATCAATCTGTGTCCCCAGAGACCTGGTAATTAGGTATAAAGACAGAGTCTCCAAGTTCCCCTAGGGGAAGATCTGCTAATGAAAACAGGGCTTCTTTATTAGCCTTGGCAGATCAATGTAGGAATAGAACAGGAGTCTGAAAGGAGACCATTGGGATGCTCCCTCATTGGTCAGACAAGAAGAGATGAACTCTAGACTGTAAGCTCTCACCAGAAGGGTCCTCTGATCATTTTGTTTTCTATGTTCCATCTGTACTTTTTTATGTCTCTGGATATCTATTCCCAATTGTACAGAGCTACGGAATAAACTGGCACTAAATAAATAAAAGGGTATTAATAAGTATGACAGTCTTTTGTCCTGCAGTTCCCATAGTACCTCTGATTTGGGCTTGAAAATCTGACATTGAGAGTGTATGGGAGCTGCATACAAAACCCACAAAGTTTGTAACTGAAAGACACATAGTTCTAGCTTACCCAAGAAGCTTCTTATCCATGGTCCCCAGAGAAACACATAGGGGTGACGCGGAGTCGGAGGGTTAAGAGGTAAGTTTACACTTAATAGGGTGGGGAAGTGGACGGAACAAGGTAGGAGTAGGTGACTCAAAAAGTCAAAGAATCAGCCTGGAGACCCATTACCCTTCTATTATCCCTCTAGACCCATTAATCCCATCTTGAAAACCAGAGTCTTCAGGGCAGATCCAGAGAGTTCCCAGATATGACTTCTAGGTCGCAATCCCACTGAGCGGGTCAGTTTTCCAACCCCACCAGTGGCTGATAGGATCCTTTCTGGTGCTGCACAGTGCAGCCCAGGCTCTTTATTGAATGATCCCTTACGAGCAGACTTGATAAAATGTGATTATTGCCCTTTAAATTCTATCACAGTGTATAAATGTTTTTTACATACCTATCATATTTTTCACCTCAATTTAAAGTGGACCTGTCATCTTGAATCAAGTTTGCATATATGTAAATTTCATAAAAAATTGCCTTGCCTTGTTATCTAAAAGATAAGCAAATATATAGTTAAGGAGATATTCATACTTGTTACCATGTGCTAATGTATACTAATAAGGTGCTCAGTGCTGTTGCATATGCTAAGTAAGCTTTTCAGTGTGTCTTAATATGATAATTAACACTCTGAGTGCCAAAGGGGTGTCCAATGCAGTGCAAAGCCAGCAAAAAAGCTCATATACCAGCACTGCACTACAGCAGAATACATATTACCCACACCTAAATACTACAGGAATTCACCCAATACTACACGAGATCACATAAATACAACAGGAAATCATATAAATACTACAGGAAACACCTAAATACTACAGGAAATCACCTAAATACTACAGGAGATCATATAAATACTACAGGAAACACCTAAATACTACAGGAAATCATATAAATACTAAAGGAGATCATATAAATACTACCATATAAATACTACAGGAAATCATATAAATACTACAGGAAATCACCTAAATACTACAGGAAACACATAAATACTACAGGAAATCATATAAATATTACAGGAAATCACATAAATACTACAGGAAATCATATAAATATTACAGGAAATCACCTAAATACTACAGGAGATCATACAAATGCTCCTGGAGATCACATAAATACTACAGGAGATCACATAAATACTACAGGAAAACACCTAAATACTACAGGAGATCATATAAATACTACAGGAAATCATATAAATAAACAACATTAGCATATTGTGAAGGTCATTAACCTTTCAGTAAAAATAACTATACCTGGGAACTTTCAAAATGAGCTGACCCTTAGATTCTGAAATATTAACCCTTAGCGCTCCCCATAACGTACATTATAGGGGATATGTACCTGCTTGTTGTAACACAGAGGTACTGCAACCAGTCCTAAATTAACCTATAACATGCTCTAATTAAGATACCTCAGTGCCTGAACGTGCTCAAGACAAACAGGACTTCTTCCTGTGCCTTTCAGATAGAAATCGCACCAATTCAGAGTATAAAGAAGCAATTAACTGGCGGATATCATGTTCTAGGTAACACTCGATTCTCCCACCCTGAGTCACAGGGTCAAATGCTTAGAGTGTCCGGGTATGACAATAACATAGCAGATAAAGTTGAAGTTCTGTTTTAAAACCAGGGACAAAAAAAGGGACAGCAGGATCCAGGGACATCGAGTCAAATAATCTGGGGTACTTGGCGTGTGTATGATATAGGCAGTTTTTTAACCCTTTGAGTGCCAGAGGCGTACGCAACCCATTGCTCTGTAAAATATTCAAGGTGACAAGTCTGCTTGAATAACAACTCGCATTATAATGTCCTTGAACCATCTGGTGTTCAATACCGTACACCAGTCAGTGTTGTGTAGTGGGAATTCTAGACAAGCAGATACACCTATTATTCTTCCAGTTGGCTTAGTAAAACATTGTGAGGAAACCCAACGGATCATAAGTGACAAATAGATTTCAATTCATGTAAATTGAGCTTTTAACCCGTTGAACACTAGAAACATCTCTGAGGCTCCAGTTAATGAGTGAAAATCGCCATTTAACTCAGTAGAAATGATTGGGAATTTGTATCTGTTCCCTGTCATTCAGTAGGTTTGCTGCACAGTTAACTCTTACATTGCACTTATGGTCCAAAAATAGGTGATTAAGTAGAAACAAAGGGCCTTATTTATCAAGTTAACGAGTACAACTTTACCATGAGGGTGCAATGTACATTCTAATATCCAGTATAAATTGTTACTCCTACTGATTTAAATTGGGCTTTTAACCCAATGAATGCTAGAGAGGTTGCCAGCTCATTGCTTTGCAATGTGTTGGAGGCCTCTCTAGCATTCAAGGGGTTAAATTCCCATTTCATCATATTCTGATTTTTTTTTTTGGCATTTTATTAATATATGTGTTCTGATATAATCTCTGTTTTTAACATTATACATTGTACACTGGGCCTTATGTATTGAGATGTAATGGGTTGGAGAACTATCTGTCATGCTAGGAGTTGAAACACCCATTTAACCCTTTGAGTGCCACAGGGGGTATGCAACGCATTGCAAAGCAATGCGTTGCGTACTCCTCTGGCACTCAAAGGGTTCATTTGATGGGGACATTAATCCCCCCTCCCCATTTTCCAATCGGTTTGCTCCAATTGCAATTCCAGTTGTGTACCCCTCTGGCACCCAAAGGGTTAAATGCATAAATTAAAATGTTCCATTTGTTTACCTAGGGTTATGCTGCATTTAATAACACTCCAGAAATGGTGCAAAACCAAACCCGAAATATCGAAGAAGGTGAGTTTTGTGTTCCTCTGAATTCTTGTTATTCTTTGATGTCTGCATTTATACAATTCTGCAATACATAAATGGCTTAAAAATCACATATTCTGGAATACATATTAATAAGTAAATGGTTGGCGCAATATCTATCTAAGTTTATGGACTGCATTACAGAACATAAAGAGAGCATCTACAGCACTATGCAGGATAGGAATGCTGTACCCAGCCTTCATACCCAGCATTAGTACTAGAGAAAACGGGGGAGATTTATAACAAGTATTCTTGTTTCTTTATGAACAGATCCTTAAAATGTCTTTATTCCGTATGGTGTTTATGACATATTCTATGTACAACTATAAATGCTGTGAACATAAAGAAGAAGATCAGGTCATACATGGCAAATAGAGACATTTCTTTATAAATTCACTGAGCCATTTTATACAAACTTCCTTACTCCATTTTATAAAAAAATCGACTACACAGCATTATGAGGGAGATTTATAAAAATGGAGTTAAGCAAAAAGACACGTTAAAATGGCTGTAACAGTGTCTTCAAAGGTTATAAACATAAGAACGCCAGCTTTGGAGGGCTGTACGCCATGTAGTATGTTTAGAAAAAATGGAGTAGCCAGTTTGTAAAAAGTTGTGCAGCTAATTTATAAAGAAATGACAATTTTGCTACAGAATTATAGCCAGAATCTTAACACCATGCATATGCTGTCCTTAAAGGGATAGTAATGTTTCACAAAAACAGCAGCTCCAATTAATCTTCATAGTATTTGGACTTTGGAGAGTGTTATTTCAATACTGTCAGAGATGTAGTTCAAGAGTGGAATGCAGTCCATAGACCAGACAGATAAAAGCAGGGGACAATCTTCTTCCTATGAGAACAATGAAAGCCCTGCCCCCCTTGACAAGTTTTTCAGATTTTTACCTTATCTTGATTGAAGATTGTCCATCTCTGCAATCTACCTGGGCACCTCCCTTCTGATCTGGCTGAGCAGTGTTACATCAGTAAAAGGGGCGGGAGGGGGATATTTTATCATTGAATTACTCTTGAACTACAATTCTGACAGAACTGAAATAACACTCTCCAAGGTCCAAATTCTATGATGATTAATTAGAGCTGCTTTTATTATGAAACATTACTATCCCTTTAAGCATTCCAGGTGTTAAAATATGCATAATGACGCCATATTTATAAAAACATCTTTCATCATTTATAAATCAGACCTTTATATCCACTTGCTATGCCATAACGACTGTTCTTTAAAAGGTAAGGAGAACGTTTTTGTTTTTTTTTAATCTCCCTCTATGTTCTCCTAAACTGTCCTTAATACTGTTATAACTACCAGAGACAATCCTACGGCCATTTTAACTCTTCTTTTCCATTAACTCCACTTTTATAAATCTCCCCCATTTCGCTAAACGTTTATACATATTCTTATGTCACTGTGAGACAATTATAAATCTCACTCAATGTGTTTATAAAAAATTTGCTAATTGTACAAAATGAAAGGCCATTTTAGTGATTAAATCTTAACGCCAGTATAACATGTTCTTAATGGAAGTATATATAGTGATAAGTATGTATGTGACAAAATATTCTCAGTTGCAAATATTCTGTGAATCTTCTCATATAGTCATATTTATAACTTGACTTTACTTCTATATAAATATGACACTAAGTTGTGAACTTTAGCAACAGTACGTTTAGCAAATGTACTTTAAAGGGATAGTAATACTTAAAATGTAAAAAAAATATGTTCTAGGGTATTTCCCCTGAGTAAAACAAGGGTACTCCCACTGCTGAAAGGTGTTTTATTCAAAAGTTATTACAGCTCAAACATGAACAGCTCTGGTCCCGGGACCATAAATCTCCATAGGGTGGTGTAGAAACAGCGCCACTGTAAAATTTAAGGCCACTGTGATATTGCACCTGAAAGAGGCCTAAGAAGGAGGGGGTGAAAGGTGATTTTCCTCTATATGTAATTATCTATGCAGACCTCATCAGATAGATCAGAGAACAAAGCTCTGCAGAATTTAGATATTCCAGCTAGTAAATCAAAATCTCTAAAACTATTAAACTGGAAATAAAAAGCACAAGATATGGGCTGTTGGAATATATGAGACTAACATTTGTGTATGTCACATGTCCAATTTAACCCCTTAAGGACCAGTGGTTCCGGGGTATGTGGTCCTTTAAGGATCAGATAGAAAACGTTGATGTGCCGGCCCACTTGACTGATCACGTGGGGCGGCACGCTGAATGGGGGACTGATAGAGATCTCTCCAGTCTTGTAGCGATCAACTTCAGTCCCCGCTATTACTCACAGCGCTACTGCAGGAGCGCTGTGAGTAAAAAGTATGTGACGTGCCAGGACCGTCACTGGTCCTTAACATAAAAATAGCAGTGACGGTTCTGGCACATCACTGGACGTTAAGGGGTTAACCAGAGTGCCAGAGCGGTACACAAAGCACTCAAAGGGTTAAAGGTACAGTAAACAACCCATATTTTCCAGGTGATTAAAACAAGGGTAATCCCACTGCAGGGAGATTAATCTTTCCAGAGTTATTGCAGTGGAAACTTTTTTTTTACATTAAAGGGATAGTAATATCAAAAAATAAATGTCTATATTGATTGTTCAATGTAATTTTCGATACTGAATACTATCTATGAACATCCTTTACAATTGGCTTGAAAATCCAATTACAAGTTCCCCCCCTCCCACCCCTTTTCAGCACATCGTTCTGACTTCCCTCAGATCAAAAAGCCGGTTAGGACAAATTGTAACGAGGGACAATATTGTGTCAGCATAAGGAAAAACCTGCCCCCAGACACAATATTGTCCCTCATTGCAATCCATCCGGTCATGCAACCGGCTTTCAGATCTGAGGTAAGTCAGCATGATGTGCTGAAAAGGGGAGGGAGGGGGAACTTGTAATTTGATTTTCAAGCCAAATATAAAGGTAAAGGATGTTGCAAATAAAGTACTCATTATAGAAAATTACATTTAACAATCAGATGGACATCTATTATGCGACATTAATATCTCTTTAATGCCCTCTATTTTACAGAAAGTACAACAGTTTTTAACAGGTATAGCTTCTGAATATGGCAACTGCCAGCAATTAAAGTACCCTTGTTTTACGCCACAGGAAAAGCCTTATAACTGCCCCTTAAGCATTTAAAGGGATAATAACATTTCACAAAAACAGCAGCTCCAATCTTAGTATTTGGGCCATTGAGAGTATTATTTCAAAACTGTGAGAGTTGTAGTACAAGAGTAATTGAATGATAAAGTATCCACCTCCTGCCCCTTTTACCTAGTGTAAGCCACCTCCCCTCAGATGTGGAATCTGGTTCCAGCACCAGACCGCTGACAGCAAGGGACAATGGGGGTGATGTATAAAAAGCCTTCTTAGTGTATTCTTAAGAATTGTCGCTAAAATTCACAAACCATGGTCATAGTTAAAAAGAAATAGTCATGTTTATAAATATGTCTGAGAATATACGCCCCTGCGAATATATATTTGCACTTATAGCAGTAATATATAATTGCAATAAGAACAGGTTTTACCTGGCGTTATGATTTAATCCCTAAAACTGGTGTTATTTTTGGCGCAATAGCGAATTTCTTTATAAATACACTGGGACACAATTCTTATTTGGCCAAGACCATTTCTACTCCACTTTTCAAAAAAGTGAATTAACTGGAGTTAGCACGTAGCAAAATGTCTTTAGATGTTTATACATATACTTATGTCACTTTGAGACACTTTTACAGACACTTTCTTTATAACTCCAGTTTTATACATCTCCCTCAATCTTCTTACTGTGAGAACAATGAAAACCCTGCCCCCATGAAATGTTTTTCCTTATGATCACTGAAGATTGTCCCTTGCTGCTATCCATCCAGTCTTGCTGCTCAGTGTTACATCAGTAAAAGGGGCGGGAGGGGGATACTTTATCATTCAATTACTCCTCAACTACATCTCTGACGGTATTGAAATAACACTGTCCATGGCCCAAATACTATGAAGATTAACTGGAGGTGCTTTTATTGTGAAACATTACTATACCTTTAAGTGCAGAATGAGCGTATGCATTTGACACCCTGCTATATTATTTATTTGTTTTGTGAAATTATTTTATGCATTAATTGTTCTCAGCTATATGTGACTAATAAGTGTTTTGTTTTCCGTTATTAATAATTTCTTTTTGGACCTGTTTTTGGATTGTACCCAAGCTATTCCTTGTAAGTTGTTTGTTGACAAAAGGTTACCTCCTTTGTAACACAGAGAAGGCAACATATATTTCATCTTTCCAAGGCCAAGTCAGAACTTTCTTTAGTGCTAAGGACTGGCAAAAAACAATTACACTATACACTATATTTAAGATAAACTTGTCACCTGTAGACAAGATTAGCTAATTGTTAAACCAAATTATAAGTTGCCTACATTTTGAAATAGCAATATATTTTTATAAAACAAATTGTTGTTTTTTTTTAGAAACTGACCTTTACATTTTTATCTGTCACAGTTCAACACTTTATGCTAATTCATGGCATTGTATGCTAATTAGTTTTTAAATCAGGGCAAACCACCCATTGTGCTACTATAAATTACCATCCATTATGCTATTAGAAATGTCACTAGTCTGGGGTCTCAAATATTCATATATCACAGAGGGTGGTAATTTTGGAAATGCATAAATGAGATCTGCATACTGTGCCAGACATTCACTTAAAGGGCTACACTGTGCCACCAAAGAATAAATGAATAAAATTATTGAAAAAATATTTAATTTTACAGAATAAGTATAGTCTAATGAGATATAAAATATACAGTATTTTGAGATCTCTTTACACTAAAGGAAACTTGTCTTAAGGTGACATATATGAATTATTCCAATGTACATGTTGACCAATGTTACTACAAATTCTAAAAACCCACTCTGCATGCACATATATAATTAACCAACTACCGGTCTTTTATGTTTAATTCAAATACACATATGAAGATAAAGTAACATGGATATTGAAATACAACTACTATGCAGCACAGCATATTCTAACATTCACAGATGTATGAAGAATAAGAAAACATAGAGTGTGTTAATACAGGATATTGGTGCAATAGGGTTTGCCCTATTTATTCAAAAGTTTTTGGGGCCTATGGGCCTTCCAAGACATTGTTTTTGTGAATCAGTGCATTGAATAAATATGGTAACATCCTGCACTATTCTCCTATATTATGCCACTCTGTGCTCATTTTTCTTGATGCAGACTGCATTATCTATTTCAAAGTAATCCTTTGATAGAATGTTTGATGTATGATATTACAAGTTTTGTGTTTCAGCAGACTGGGGACACAAATTTCCTTCTCCCTCACTTCCTGCAGTGTTTTAAAATATATAAAGAGTTTAACTTCCTGACCAGGAAGGGAGAGTCCAAAGAAAATTGGTTTCCTCTAGCATGGCGAAAAGCAGCACATGCATAATCTCATATTTACATTTGACATTTAAACATATGAATGTTACAACATGTTTTTTCTTAAAGAGCAATTAGTATTTTAGCATCAACATTCCTTAAAGGTCAGTAGGACAGTCATGAAGTCAAAGAGAAGAGAAGACAAGTCTAGTT
This sequence comes from Rhinophrynus dorsalis, assembly GCA_037306005.1. Lineage (NCBI taxonomy): Eukaryota > Metazoa > Chordata > Amphibia > Anura > Rhinophrynidae > Rhinophrynus > Rhinophrynus dorsalis. The sequence goes on along the minus strand of CM074718.1, from coordinate 67,260,132 downwards.
CATGTCCCAACATTGCAAGCATCACATTATGGATCTTTCTTAGAAATTGGCCCCGAGGGCCAAAAAAATGTTAAATTCCAAAACCTGAAGTGCACTCATCAAGAAAATATTTTTTACGAGAAATATCTGCTGGAAAAGGAATTTCTGACTTTCCCTCAGCCCTTTGAAAATCACTCATCAACCAAAGGGTGTTATGCACAAGACAGGAAAGGAGCAATTCTGGAGCAATCCAACTGCACTGTAGGGGATAAACAAAAATTCCCCCAAATTCCCACTGATTTAAATTGGGTTTGCAACCGCTTGAATTCGCAATGCATTGGAGACTTCTCTAGTTTTATTTCTCCCCCATTGTGTTGTTGGTTTGCCCCAGTTTTGATCTTCTCCTCTTTTGTGTATAATGTCCAAAGTGTGACGTGCGTAGTTGCATGGTTTTTCCTATTTGTCCTTCATTTTCATTCTATTTAATATGTTCAGATACATTTCATCCAATCTATTGATCTTTAATATTTCAGATTTTATTCTAGTCTAAGATACATATTTGTTTTCATTTATTTGTGTTTTTAGATGTGAAAAATGTTTTGGATTCCATTGGGGCAAATATTACCAACTTTCCCAAAATGGTACCTGTTCTTCAGATCATGTCCAACTTCACATCGTATCTCATTCAGGGAGAAATGATTGTGAGGGACTATTATCCTGTGGTCGAGCAATACGATTTCTACAGGTTTGTTCTTTTTTTTTTTTCTAGCAATCAATCATCCTCTTCTCAGCAACAACTAACAGAATGATGGTTATGCACTAAGGTGTGATAAAGAGGTGATAAAGTATTGATGACTTCTCCAGTGATATCACTTCTCCAGTTCCAGTTATTACAGCCAATGCACTAAGATTGCCAAAGTTGTTGAAATCTTAGTGCATAGGCTCCATAGAAAAACATAGGAATTGAAGAAGTTTTATCCACTTTTTCACCTCTTTATCACGCCTTAGTGCATCTCCCCCAACATGTCTTTAGGATTGCTCTGCTTGAGAACAGGCATATTAGTTAATCCTTTGGATATAAGAGTCATGGGAAGCAATGCATTTGCAATGTCATTAGCATCACAGGAGATTAAATGACTGAACTTCTTATCAGAATTTCCCTGCTTGACTGCAGGTGAGTTAATCAGAAGCTCAGTCATTTAACCTTTTGAATATTAGCGATGTCCCCAGTGCATTGCTTTGCAGTGTGTTGGAGACATCTCTAGCATCCAAGGGGTTGATTAATTTAACCTGTTCTCAAGGGCGGATGCCCTAAATACATGGCATGTTAGTGGGCAATGAGAATAGAGTTATACTTCAGTTACTGCTATATGAAGGGCTCCTACCTATGTAAGTGCTTCTGATATTCATAATAAACATATTCCTAAAAATAAAAGAGGTCATCATGTGGAAAATAATACTCCCCCGGCCCTCCTTTTCTCAGTATTTCATTATTATATCCCTTTTTGGTATCTGAAAGGTTAAACTTCTATTTCTACTAGGAATTAATGCAATGTTATATATTCAGACATGAATTCCTGTGCCTTTAATTACTCTACATGCGTCCAAGTCTTCTCATCTTAAAACCAGAGCTCGTATTTCATTTGATAAATGACTGGAAAAAATTCCTTTGACATTCAGGAGAGTGATGTGTATACTATGAGATCATTATACCAGAGAAATAATTTGTGAGAAATATTATTTTTATAATGTGCATGTCTTACATTGAGGTCCCTGAAATGTAAAATACATCAACTGGCCAATATTTGGGCCCTATTAATCTCTGTTCCTTGCAGGAACTGCAAATGAGCTGTGTGCTGAATTCATAACTACCAGAGAGGCAGTTGCTAGAGAGACAGGAATGGGCACTACAGAATTTTATCAATTAGAGGGTGAACAGAGATCCAGACTACAAAATTATGAGTTGCAGCATTGTTTTCTTCTGCATAATCAATTTGTCATCATAGTAAAGTCACATTACTTTGGATTTTATTTATATATACAGATTATATTTGTGTATCTATCTGTATATACAAATGAGTATGAAGTTTTTCTTGGGGCATGGTAACCATTTTCTCGTGGTCCAGAACAGGCATCCTTTTTTTTGTCCTAGCAGTCAATGGGCAGATCTCATGCTAGTGTTTAGAACACAGATAACATCAGCCAGATATGACTGACTGAATTCCAGTGTAGTTTACAGAGACTGGTTATTGTAATGAGAATTGCAACAACACCTGGACAAAAGTACAAAGGTAAACATTTAGCAATAGAAACTAGCAGCACCATAGGGAACAAACATAAATTGTCATTGATTTGTAATTGGTCCTTTATGCAAGAGTGTCAATGCATTACACACTCATCTGGAAGTCAAAGGGTTAACCACCTGAATATCTTTTAAAGGGGCACTAGACCAAATAAATTAGTAGTTCTTAATGTTTGTTCCTGGGTATGTGTCCTTCATATGGAAATATAGCTGCATTGAAACTGTCATGTAGTTTACAGCTAGATAAACATTTTGATTTCTGAAAAAGTAATTCCTTGTTCTAAAGAATATGGGTGGGACTTACCAATGCTGCTGTACTCAGAGTAGAGAATTTCCCTTATTATCTGTACATTTCTGTGTAAAATAAATAAATGTCCCCATGAAAGTCAATAAAGTCTATTGTGTGTTGTGAAGTGTTTACTAAAGGTGATCTAAAATGTAGCTCGGTCATTTTTCTGTATTATAACAGTGCCATTTTAGATACAATGGGGCAGATTCTATTGCAGGAGTTAAATGTTACCTCCAGTTTTATCAAATATCTTCCTATTGAACTCTATGGGGAAAACTGGAGATAAAAGCAGTGATAAAATTAGCACCTGCAATAGAATCTAGTGGGAAGGCACTATCAATCAGAAAACCTGTGGCTCATTTGATAACCAAAGTTTTTGTCTTCTATAGTGAATATGTATTTCTTCTGCTAATAATTATGTCTTGTAACAGAATTTCATCATGTTGTTAAGGAGTACACTAATTTCCTGTGCAGCACATTCAGAGCAGTATTTAGCACCCAGGTGCCCCAGGCAAGACCTTCTAGGTCCCCTTAGCTCCACCCATAGCCACGCCTCCATTCCTCACATAACCCCACCCCAGTCTCATCCTAGCACACAAAATACCCTTGGCCTATAACAAGCAAGGACAAAAAATGCAAAACAATGTGCTGAATACCTCTCTGGAGCGCAAAGGGTTAAACCACTGGATAGAAAAGGTCAGAAGAGTTGTCAATACATACAAAGCAAAGCTACATAGGACAAGAGGGTTGAAATAACAGCCCACTGGTGCTTAAAGGGTTATAGGAGCGTTGGTACACATCATCACACTTGTGTTGATGAGGCTTTATCAGCAGCGCTTGGTGGCAGGGTACTTTGTACTTTACACTGAGCGTGCCATGGAGATGCACACAAGCGATTATGAGTCACAGTGTTTGGCAGAACTGACGTGTGACCAGATTCACTGCCAGCACAGCGTGGCTGACTGATTCACTGCAGAGTAATGTCACACAAATCTAAGAAAAATATGCATTATACTGCACTGTCTCTATTAGACAAACGTGTTCTCTTGGCAAGCACAAGTTGTATTTTATCTGTATAATGTAAGTGTGAAATTGTTTTATTGAGTATATATTACACAAATGGGCTGAAGGGTGTGTTTATGGGGGACTTATCAGAACATAACAGTGGTGATGTACTAAGAATAATTGGGAACATTCTGGGACAAACCAACTGCGCCATAGGAGAAAATAACATACGGGTCACAGGGAACAAATAAAAATTGCCCAAACTGCAGTTGATTAGTATGGGATGTTTAGCCCTCTACCATTTAAGGGGATAAAAGCCACATTCAAAGTGATGACTATTTTTGTTTCTCCTCTATAGTGTTGTTGTTTTGCCCCAGAATCGTCCCAGTTCTTCTTGGTGCTCAGTCAACCTCCATTTTGAATGCATATATCCTGTAAGTGCATAATATTTAACCCCTTAAGGACCCATGACAGTCCAGGACCGTCATGGCTTGTTTTCCGTTAAGGACCCATGACGGTCCTAGACTGTCAAGGAATTCCAGGCTCCCCACGCGGCTGCACTCCGTTCAGGGAGTTCGGAATGGTCCGCGGTCCTTAAGGGGTTAAAGACAAATTGACTGTGCTTTGTATTTTTTTATTAGTTATTTCAATTTTTAGCTTTTTTTTGGAGACCTCTTTATTATCCAAGGCTTTAAAGGTATACTATTGTGTTATATGGAATTATATATATATATATATACTGGAGGTAGGATGGAGGCACTCACTCTAAATGAGATAAATGCCCAGGCGCACAATCCTCAAATTAACGAATATTCATACAAAAGATGGGAGGCAGCACCAGTGGGTCGTGTAATATATAATATTTATTAGGCAAACTGGTACATAAAGGGTCAACGTTTCGGCCCTATGAAAGGACCTTTATCAAGACAAGTATTTGCAAGCAAGAGCATCTATTTATAGACCTCAATGAATATTCCTTATGGCCCGCGGGAAGATGGTGACGTCAGTCAAACCGAGCCGATCCCAGGGCTCATGTGACTGATGTCAGCACCATGCAGTAACACATATTGTAGTCCAATAACACTGTGATGAAAAATACATAAAACTTCCCTTAAGATGTACTCAAAATATAAGTACCTGAATAAGTCTAAGGTGAAAGTCAATTCAATATACAAGAATCAGACCTGGATGCACGGAGCAACACAAATGCCTGTGCATCGCACCGTTAATCCCGCAGCGCCCTTTGAAACCTCACATATAGCGATGCGATACACGTGCTAACTGAAACAATCTTGAATAAACATAATGCATATTACGAGTGGCAAATAAGCTGACGTTGATATTGATAAGCACATATACAAAATGTCCATCTGCAAGTATATCGTAAAGCATAATTAGATGGTCAAAACAGCAGAGATTGTCATTGAGTTCATCAATCCTCTGTGCATCACGCGGCTCATACATGATAAATCATTGTCATTTAGTGAAAAAATTAAAGCAGAATGAGTGTGTATCAAATCCAAATTGTGTACCTAAATGATCCAGACTTCTTATGCACTCGCTTTAAACATGATACATAAGGTGATGTAAGCAAGCAAATCACAATGTATACACAATGTATCTATACACGTGCTGATTGAAAAAGTAAGGTATAAATGGATATAAGCCAAAGTCCAGCTAACCCAATCCTATTACAGGGGGGGAGTTTAAATAGCAACACTCGTTAATTAACGGGATCTATGCCCACCTCATCCTGGAGGGGTATAGAATGGACAAACTGGTGTGTAGAGATGGAGAAAGTGGGCTCATATGAGGGTTGCCAAGGCATCCAGTCCGATTATGGGGGGGTGTTTGGTATGGCAACACCCTAGGTTATGAAGGGATGTATGCCCACCCCACCCTGGAGTAGTGCCAAAGGACTGATCATAGATAGATGGTTATAATGAGCATAAGAACGTCATAGTAAGAATATCCAAAATATAGGGACAAAAGATTCAACTCTCCAAATCTTTGGAGGTCTACTATCCCTATATAGTAGTTAATAAAAGCAAGAATAGTTTGTTTTGTCGTTTAAACCCCTTGGAGTGAGAGTATTTAGTTTATAGATCCAACGTTCTTCTTTCTGCATTAGTTTTCTGTTTCTATCTCCTCCTCTCACTAATTTAGGTTGGTGATCAATGAGCATGTATTTAAGGTCCGCCAGCGTGTGGTTCTCTTGTATGAAATGTTTACCCACAGGTTTATTGCTTTGACGTGTCTGGATAGCTTGTCTGATTAGGTACGGTGGTTAGCAATTCTGTCCTTAAAAGGCGTGATAGTTTTCCCAATATACATAAGGCTACAGGGACAGATGATGTAGTAATTGACAAATTTTCTCGTGCAGGTAAGACAAAACCGTATAGGGATTTTTTAACCTGTATGTGGATGTTTAAAAGAGTCACCTGTAAGAAGGTTGCGACCTGTAGTGCAACCTGTACACTTGAAACAGCCATTTTTTTCAGTAGGTAACCAGGAGGAATATGCACACCTATAACAGTGTGTAGGATCTGTTAAAACTAAAAGATCGCGTAAATTAGAGCTACGTCGGTGACTCTGTAAGGGTGGAGTTTTGAAAATCTTAGGTAAAGTGGTATCTCCTGCAAGAATATCCCAACGATTGATGATTGCTTGCTTCACAGGTGTACTGTTAGGAGTAAATGTAGAGGAAAAAAATAGTCTTTCAGTCTTGTTTTTGACCTTATGGGTTTTAAGTAACTCATTCTGTGTAAATTTAAATGCGCGATCATATGCCTGTTGTAGATGTGCCATTTTATAGCCTCTATGTAAAAAGCGCTGAAATAGGTCTTTAGCTTGCGTAAAGGCTTGAACTCTGTTCGAGTTATTACGGATGATACGCAAGAATTGTGAATAAGGTACTCCAGACTTCGTATGTTTAGGATGGAAACTCTGAAAATGTACAAGAGTATTCCTATCCGTGGGTTTGCGGTAATTGGTAGTACCTAGTCGATTATGGTGACGAAATACTTTCAGATCAAGGAAGTGTACCTCTTGGGGATCTGCTTCCCAGGACAATTTTACCAGACTATTAAGAGAATTGAGTTGTTCTGTAAATATAACAAATGTGGCTAGATCGCCTTTCCACAAGAGGAACACATCATCGATGTAATGTACAAAGAAAAGAATACGAGATTTCAATAATGGAGCAAAGTGAATATTTTCATATTCTGCCATGTACAGATTGGCAAATGCTGGAGCCACATTAGAGCCAATTTAGGTCCCTGAGATCTGTAAATAATACTTATGTTAAAATCTAAAGTAATTATAGGTCAAGCAATAAGTCAATAGCATCTTCAGGAACTCAATGGATGGTCTATTGTGGATTGTAGGTGATTGTGAAAGTGCCTTCATGGAGCTGTCGATACCTTTCTGGGTAGGGATAATTGTATATAGAGATTTGACATTCATAGTTACTAGCAGTATATCCTCATCATCCAAAGACAGAACACTGACCTTGTTAATAAAATCAGTGGTGTCCTGGATGTACGAGGGTACTGCTTTCACTACAGGTTGAAGCCAAAAATCTAGAGTCAGCAGCTGGAGCAGGGAACCCCTGGCGGACACTATAGGGCATCCTGGTGGTTTATTTAAATCCTTCTGAATTTAAAAAAAGGTGTATAAAATGGGGCACACCGGGAATTCTACCTTAAGATAGCCAAAATTGGATTCATCTATCCAACCGCTGGTCAATGCCATTCGTAAGCAATTATCAACATTATCAACATTATTTTTGAATTGAATGACACGATCAGATGGTAAAGGTTGGTATGTGTTATGATCACTTAGTTGAGAAAGAATCTCATTCTTATAATCTGTGTAATTTAAAATGACAACAGCTCCTCCTTTGTCAGCAGGATGGATAACCAGTGATGGGATAGTTGCCAAATTGGTGATGGCTTGTTTTTCAAGTCGACTTCAATTATTTCGTGGTTGTTGGGGTGAAAGAGAGACAAAATCACTAGAAATTAACTGAACAAAGGTTAACAAATGTTTTTTTTTTAATACTTTTGTGTTTCTGTCATTGAGCTCTCTCCCTGGATCTCTGTTTCCAAAGAGCTTTTAGTCGAGGACTGTGAAAGAAGAGATATTTTATACAATGTTGCAGTCTTTCTGCATCTCTGAGTGATCTGTATGCTGCAGTGTAGTGGCAGGCTTTTCTATATTGTTTCACTGTCTTATCTCTATTGTATATGTTTCAATATACAATCCCACGTAGAAAGCTAGAAACAAATCCAGATAGCTCAGTGTCAAGGGCATAAAAAAATAGAAAGGAAGACTTAGTGAAGGTTCCTTTAAAATCTTCCATGAAAATACATAGGTTACAGAGGCTAAGTGTGCTGTGAATTGCCATTTAGGTGAGGGAAGTATCCTACACACCAGAAAAAGTACTTAGTAAGTTGAGTTTTCTAGACCTACTTGTAAACCCTCCATTCACCGTGCAGGCACAAATAGTTGGAGTGGAATGGAGATACCTGTAAACACATCTTTTTATGTAACTGTGAAATGCATTACATTTAATATGTTTCCCCAGGTCTCACAGATGCGTCTCCCTGAGGAAATCTGTAAGGCTCTCTTGTTTAAATAATGTAATTTTATCATATCTGATAGTGACTTAATATTTCACCTTCAGGCATTCATATATTTACATTTAACTTGAATTTTTTAACTATTGAATTTGAAATATGTACATTGTACACTCATTTCTGAGAAATTTTAACATCATTCCATCCCATCTGGCTCTCAAAGGATTAATAAATCATTAAAGATAAAATAATTTGTTTGAATTCACATATATTACAAAGGTTCTGTATGATTTAATACATGTATATTGTTAAATAACAGTATTTTATTGCTTAGATATGTTGAAGGCATTTTAATTGCAGATTAATTTCACACGTAATTTTATTATGAAAAATCTATATTGTAGGGGCTCCCTGCCGAGCAAGACATGGGGATAATGCCTCAGTGATTTGGTTTTCATAGAGCTCTGCAGTTAATGGACTGCACTACTCCATTGAGATGAATGTAATAGTTCCTCCTAGTGGTCAATTTTTATAGAATTATTATGTTTAAGGAAAAAGGCAGGAAATGAAACACACTTGAGGTGTTGTAACTTCTATAATTAAGCTTGAATTAGGTTTAATTTCCAAATATGTCTCCAGCTCTTTGAAGGTCAAGGAGTTGGACACATATCTAGTATTCAAGGGGTTAAAAGCCCAATTTAAATCAATAGGAATTTTTAAAATTTATATTTGTCCCATATCGTGCAGCTGGCATACCTCAAAATGGCTCTTTACTTTTGAAATTAAGGCCAGGAACATCATCTAGCATGTGTTACATTCAGATCACATCCTAATCCATCATGTATTTTATTTTGAGGGAAAACCATGTAGACTTAACTAATTACAAGACATATTTGTATAAATAAAACATACAAAGACAAATAGGTAGCACCGGTGTGACTTTTTTGATGGTCAAAATAATCAATTTTATTTGGTCAACATTTCGGTCCCAACCTAGACCTTTATCAAGCAAGGGCTGGGTTGGGACCGAATCATTGAACATATAAAATTGCTTCTTCACGGTCGGGGTTGGGACCAAAACATTGATTGTACAAAATTGCTTCTTTTTCCCATCACTGAAGTCCCACTGTTGCTGCCTACCTGTCTTTTTTGCATTCCTATTGGGACTGTGCACTTGGGATTTTATTGAACTCTGGAAAGTGAGTGCTTCCATCATGATATATATAATTTTGGAATGGATTCCACTTGATACTAAATGCCCAAGAAGGAGACCAAATACGAGATGGTTAGATGAAACCAAATCTGTTGGTACACAGTGGCAACAAAAAACACAGGACTGATGTTGTTTGAGGCTTGCTGAGAAGGCTTTCATCCTGCAGTGGATCGACAATAGCTAAAGATGATGATGATTATATATCCATGTTTTTTCATCATGAGACTTGTCTAGCATTAAGTGGAAGTATTTTCACCTTGAGGATCAGTAGGATATGCTATGCATTTACCCGCTATGGAGCTGGTGGGTTGCACTAGAATAGTGCCCTTGCCCTTTAGATGCATGCCACAATGAATACCAGAACATTTTAAAAACAATTCCATTGATTATGATTGAGTTTGACTCTCCTTTTGTGAACCTGAATCAGGCAAATGTTTTTTTAACTCTTTGAGGACCACAGCGATGTACAATGCATTACAAAGTAATGTTTTGCTCACCCTTGTGGGGCTGAAGAGGTTAAACTGGGCACATTGCAGTTTGCTCATGCCAAGTACTGCAAGTAGCTCCTGCAGCCTGGACTTTGGACACTGAAGTTAACTCTTTGAGTGCCAGAGTGGTACGCAATGCATTGCAAAGCAATGTGTTGTGTCCCACTCTGGCACTCAAAGGGTTAATACTGATATGACAGAAATCTGCTGTAGGTAATGATAAAGCAAGAGACTGTTGGCTAACCAAATAGCTATAGAGTGCAAACTTTCAAGACCACGTAGGTCCCTTCATTAGGTATGTTAACATGCCTAACATGCTTGACATAGGGCCTAAGTAGTCTTGAAAGCTTGCACTCTAAAGCTACTCAGCCAATAAAGGATACTAGTTTCCTGCTCTATCGATGGCTATCACGGTGCCATCTTTCACCTATAGGTAGCTAATGAAAGACAAGCACTGATACCATTAGAAGTTCTTATGGGCCAAGTCACACCCAGAAAAATGGCAAGCTACTAAGCTGGGCTTTATGGTTTTAGATGAAGAATGATTGCTTTATTAGCACATACATCCAGTACCAGAGAAGAGATTGGAGCATCTATTAAGTTTAGCACCTAGGTGATCAAAGCAGGGTGAGTGTATTATGAACTATCTGATATCTCTGATTTTGTGTGGTTGACTGCAGGGCTATCTGACTTCATTGGTATCCATTCCTAATTTTTGGCTATCCTTTGAAAATGTCACACACAAAAGAGTGTGCAACTAAACGGTGCATTAACCATGTCGCCATGATGACAAGGGCGACATGCGAATCTCACCTGCATCAAAAGCGAGAGATTCTCATGACGCACCCTTAAAGGTCCCTTCAGCCCACATCCATTTAATGCCAGCATACCTTAGCATATGTTATATGTTTCTTCATCCTGCAATGGCAGATGCTACCTCACAGCTATAACCCGTTGTGTGCCTCTGACCTAGTTAAAGTATTCACGTCTCATTTAAGTATGGGTGCAAGAGTTTTATTCTTACTTTGTCGCTTTCATCAATCAGTCAGTTGTTGTTCATCACCCATCACGGAGTGCTGTGACTTACGGTTGTGAGTTGCTCTGACTGTGAATTGGTCGGCTGGAATTTGCACACTGCATTGAAATAGACCCACAGACTGCAAGTACCGGAGTTCTCTTTCCATTATGTTTTTATCTTATGGTATAGGTAGTAATGATGTTGAATTCCTTGACTAGGGGCTTTGTGCTGGAAGTAGATATAGTTAACCGTTTGAGTGCCTCTGGCATTCAAAGGGTTAAAAAATGATGGATACCTTTATAGCAAAGAAATATGATATCTGATTTCGGTCATGTAAGCTGATGATCCACAAAGAAATCTGATTGATGCTTTGGGTTCGAAACAGTATTTTAACCCATGAGGCAAAATGGCTTTAACCCTTTGAAAATCAGAATGGTGTGCAGTATATTGTGAAGAAACATACTGTCCACCCTTGCGTTCTCAAGGGGTTTATGGGGTTTCCATTTACCTTCCTCGGCATCAACATAAAGAGACCTGACAAGTGTGAACAGACAGGATTACATCAGGCATTCCTGTCTTCTTTCTGCCTCATCAACACTATATAATGTTTTTTCTTTCATATTTTCTTTTAGAAGTTAATGGAGTTTGTCCTGCAAAATACATTAAAAATAATAAAATATTTAGGAAACAATGGAAAATAATAGTAAAACTACATGGATCGGTAGATCTATTTGAAAAATGCTTTGTGTGTCATTCATTAGTCTTCATAATAATCTCTGCTTTTCTCTGCAGGTGGCTGAGCTCCCTTGCTCTGTGCTGTATGTTGGTTCTCATTGTCATCTTCTACTACCTGGGGTTACTGTGTGGTTCTTGTGGGTATGATCAGCATGCGTCTCCAACAACCAGAGGCTGCATCTCAAACACAGGAGGCAACTTTCTCATGGCGTGAGTGTTTACTTTTGTTAATGTAAAAACATCACAGCACTAGGCTTGTGTGCCATGACTGAGGATTCGTAAAATAATGCCACTTCTGGAAGAATACCTGCAGTAGGTGAAACATTAACCCTTTGAGTACCAGTGGGGTACGGAACACATTGCAAAGCAATACCGTCCATAACCCATTGGCACTCAAAGGGTTAAAGGCAACTTGCACAATGGAACACTGGAAGAATAATGGAGCAAACCAAGTGCACCATAGGGTCCAAATCAACAATTGAGATGATTCAGATGAGGCTTTTAACACCTTGTAAACTAAATAAGTCAGCTGCATGTTATGACGACCCATCTAAATCAATAGGAATTTCTGTTTGCTCCACCTTTGCCCCCCTAAGGGTATTTTGTTTAGGCCCATATAGAGTAGGAGAAATAATGGAAGCATTTACTCACAACACAGTTAGACAGTGGAAACATTTTTGTAGAATTTCCAAAGATTTTCCTTATTTTAAACTACATTTTCTGATTAAATGATCAAATTGTAAAGATGCGATACAAGCTATGACATAATTCCATTAAAACCCAATTTAAAGGGCATAAATCAAGCCAGATGCACAGGGTTTATAGCAGTGATGGAGCGGTAGGGAAAAAAAGAGAATTCCAAAAAAACAAAACACGTTTAAATGGCACTCTTCTGACAATAAAATACTAGTTTTTATTAAGTCATTTAAAAACAAAAGAATTCTGTATTTACAGAGGTAAGCATGGGTGAGACACAATTATACATATTTTCTAATCATGTCAGTCAATGCTTAAAATCAGCACTGTTACAAGAATTATTTAAACGTAATAGGCAAACTTAATTCAATAGCAATGTTTATGACTTTGAAATGTTCCCTATGGTACAGTTGGTTTACTCAAGATTTGTTCCTCTTTTCATTTTGTATGACGAAGAATGAGATCAAATCAGGGGAAAACCAACTGTACCATAGGGGACACATTAACCCCTTCAGTGCCAGAGGCTCGGGCCATTTTCTGACCCCTGCAGGCCAGACACTTTTTCAACATTTTTGCTATCCTTCCGTTTAGGCTTGATTTCCTCTGGGGATTTTTAGTTACATATGGAAAACTATATATTGTTTTTTTCAGAACGAATTGAGCTTTCTTGTGATACCTTACATGAAGAGAATTTTACATCGTGCAAAAAGCTATGATGTCATAATGACAAAAAAAAGTGAAAATTTACTCATTTTGCTAAAATCACATACTATGTATCAAAAATATTTACCTTGATTGAAAAAGTTTCAATTATTTGAAAAAGCCTCGAGTCCCCTGAGTAAAAAAATACCAAATTTGTATAGTTTTACCTACGTCCATGGCTAGCGTAGAGCCCTAATCACCAGCAGCGCAAAATGACATTTTCAACTTTATAAACTAATATGCGCATTCTAGGGTTTTTGTGGTAAAACTACCCTAAAACAGTGGAATAACTATATAAAACTATATATTTCGGAAAAGTAGACAACCTGCCGCATCTAATGAGGGGTAACTTGCCTTCTTACCCCAAGCCTGGTGTGCACAAATGCCTCCAGAAGATGGCGCTAATGAAAAAAAAGGCATTTTCTTACATTTCTGCCCCTTCAAATGTACTGAAATTTGTGAAAACCATGGCATTTCCAACTGTATTCATTAGCTAGTGCTCTTAGGAGAAAAATGACACCCCATTGGTATGAGTTTAACTACCTCAGGGGGCGTTAGAAGTGCAAAATGACACCTACTACAACCTCAAATTTTTCTAACATTTTCTCAAACATTACTTGTCAGTACACAAATGGTTATAACAACTACAGAAGTGAAGAAAGGGTACACAAACCATACCATTTTGAAAAGAAGACACCCTGCCGCATCTAATGATGGGTGACTTGCCTTGTTACCCCAAGCCTGGAGTGCACAAATGCCTCCAGAAGGTGGCACTAATGAAAAAAAAAGGCATTTTCTTACATTTCTGCCCCTTCAAATGTACTGAAATATGTGCAAACCATGGTATTTCCAACTGTATTCATTAGCTAGTGCTCTTAGGAGAAAAATGACACCCCATTGGTATGAGTTTAACTACCTCAGGGGGCGTTAGAAGTGCAAAATGACACCTACTACAACCTCAAATTTTTCTAACATTTTCTCAAACATTACTTGTCTGTACACAAATGGTTATAACAACTACAGAAGTGAAGAAAGGGTACACAAACCATACCATTTTGAAAAGAAGACACCCTGCCGCATCTAATGATGGGTGACTTGCCTTGTTACCCCAAGCCTGGAGTGCACAAATGCCTCCAGAAGGTGGCACTAATGAAAAAAAAAGGCATTTTCTTACATTTCTGCCCCTTCAAATGTACTGAAATATGTGCAAACCATGGTATTTCCAATTGTATTCATTAGCTAGTGCTCTTAGGAGAAAAATGACACCCCATTGGTATGAGTTTAACTACCTCAGGGGGCGTTAGAAGTGCAAAATGACACCTACTACAACCTCAAATTTTTCTAACATTTTCTCAAACATTACTTGTCAGTACACAAATGGTTATAACAACTACAGAAGTGAAGAAAGGGTACACAAACCATACCATTTTGAAAAGAAGACACCCTGCCGCATCTAATGATGGGTGACTTGCCTTGTTACCCCAAGCCTGGAGTGCACAAATGCCTCCAGAAGGTGGCACTAATGAAAAAAAAAGGCATTTTCTTACATTTCTGCCCCTTCAAATGTACTGAAATATGTGCAAACCATGGTATTTCCAACTGTATTCATTAGCTAGTGCTCTTAGGAGAAAAATGACACCCCATTGGTATGAGTTTAACTACCTCAGGGGGCGTTAGAAGTGCAAAATGACACCTACTACAACCTCAAATTTTTCTAACATTTTCTCAAACATTACTTGTCTGTACACAAATGGTTATAACAACTACAGAAGTGAAGAAAGGGTACACAAACCATACCATTTTGAAAAGAAGACACCCTGCCGCATCTAATGATGGGTGACTTGCCTTGTTACCCCAAGCCTGGAGTGCACAAATGCCTCCAGAAGGTGGCACTAATGAAAAAAAAAGGCATTTTCTTACATTTCTGCCCCTTCAAATGTACTGAAATATGTGCAAACCATGGTATTTCCAACTGTATTCATTAGCTAGTGCTCTTAGGAGAAAAATGACACCCCATTGGTATGAGTTTAACTACCTCAGGGGGCGTTAGAAGTGCAAAATGACACCTACTACAACCTCAAATTTTTCTAACATTTTCTCAAACATTACTTGTCTGTACCCAAATGGTTATAACAACTACAGAAGTGAAGAAAGGGTACACAAACCATACCATTTTGAAAAGAAGACACCCTGCCGCATCTATTGATGGGTGACTTGCTTTGTTACCCCAAGCCTGGAGAGCACAAATGTCTCCAGAAGGTGGCGCTAATGAAAAAAAAAGGCATTTTCTTACATTTCTGCCCCTTCAAATGTACTGAAATTTGTGCAAACCATGGCATTTCCAACTGTATTCATTAGCTAGTGCTCTTAGGAGAAAAATGACACCCCACTGGAATGAGTCGACCTACCTTAGGGGTGCCAGAAGCACATCACTACACCTACCTGTTTGCTTCTTCGAAAATGGCGGCTTGTACTAAAATGTCCATAACTGTTAGAGACATGAAGGAAATGTATAAAAGGTATACCATTTTGGAAAGTAGACATTCTCCCGCATCAATTGAGGGGTCACTTGCCTTTCTACCCCCTGGGCTGAAGTGCACAAATATTTCCAAAAGGTGGCGCTATGGGAATAAATACATGTTTTTTTACATTTCCACCACTTCAAAGATACTAAAATCTTTGAAAACCATAACATTTCCTGCTGTATTCAGTACCTGCTACCAACATGAGAAAAATGGTAGCCTATTTGTGTGGGTTAACATAGAATATGTGGGTGCTAGGAACACGTACGTAAACCTGACACTTTTGTTTTTGAAATTATCTGCTTGCACTAAAATGGTTATAACCATAATAGATATGCAGAAAAGGTAGAGAAACAATGCCATTTTGGAAAGAAAACATCCTTCCGCATCTAATGAGGGGTCACGTGCCTTCTTACCCAAAGGCTGGTATGCACAAATGCTTCCAGGAGGTGGCGCTAGTGAAAAAAAAAGGCATTTTCTTACATTTCTGCCCCTTCAAATGTATGGAACTTTGTAAAAACCATGGAATTTTCAACTGCATTCATTAGCTAGTGCTCTTAGGAGTCAAACGACACCCCATTGATATGAGTTGACCTACCTTAGGGGGTGCTAGAAGTAGAAAACTACACCTACTACAACCTCTGATGTTTCTAACATTTTCTCAAATGTGACTTGCCTGTACAAAAATGGCTATAACACATTCAGAATTGAAGAAAAGGTAGATAAACCATACCATTTTGGAAAGAAAACAACCTGCCGCATCTAATGAGGGGTCACTTGCCTTCTTACCCCAATACTGGTGTGCATAAATGTTTCCAGAAGGAGGCGATATAGGAAAAAAATTGCATTTTTTTACATTTCTGCCCCTTCAAATGTATGGAGCGCTGTGAAAACCATGGAATTTTCAACTGCATTTGTTTGCTAGTGCTCTTAGGAGTCAAATGACACCCCATTGGTATGAGTTGAACTACCTTAGGGGGTGCTAGAAGTAGAAAACTACACCTACTACAACCTCTGATGTTTCTAACATTTTCTCAAACCTGACTTGCCTGTACGAAAATGACTATAACACCTTCAGAATTGAAGAAAAGGTAGATAAACCATACCATTTTGGAAAGAAGACAACCTGCCGCATCTAATGAGGGGTCACTTGCCTTTTTACCCCTAAGTTAGTTGGCACAACTATTTCCAGAATGTGGTGCTACAGGAAAAAATAAAATTTTGTTTTACACATCAGTCACTTCAAAGATACTAAAATGGTTCAATGGCGTGGGATTTCCTAGGAGGACTTCTTGCCAGCCTAAGAAAAATGGTACCCCACTGCTGTGGGTTGACATACTAATTTACGCTACAGGAGCGTAGCTACCAGTGAAACAGAAATGGTAAAGCAAACAGTGTATGTGTGATTTTATGGCTAACAGATGAAAGAAGCTAGGGCGTCAGCCGGTGTACGTGCGGACCTGTGACTACAAGTGTAACAAAGTATGTGGGAGGGTGAGGGATTAGGCAGTGTGTGTGGGTATGAGCAGAGGAGCAAGGATGGTGGGGCAGTGTTTGATAGTGTGTATGGGAGATCTGTGACTACCAGTGTTGATAAAAAGTCCTGTGTGTGCCACAGGAAGGGGGTCGGCATTGAACTCCCCTCCTAGTGGCACACACAGGGTTAATTTGTGTTTTATTTTTATTTTTTTTTATTATATACCTCATTGAGGGGCATAAGGACCCCCTGATCCCTCCCCAATGAGGTCTTAGTAAAAAAATATATATATATGTCCACAAACAGGGGACCCGGAGAGTGCCACAGGGGTCTCCAGCGCATTGCAAAGCAATGCATTGGATCCTTGTGGCACTCAGAGGGTTAATTTTTTTTTAATCATTACTTGGTAATCAGAGCTTGTTGGGGGGCCATCAGGACCAATCATGATGGCCCCCCAACAATCTCTGATAACGAAGTAATGAGAAATGCCCTGTGTGTGCGCCGCAGAAGGGGGGCTGCATTGGCCCCCCTTGAGGCACACACAGGGTTAATTTTTTTTCTTTACTTTTTTTATTATGGACCTCATTGGTGGGTATCAGGACCCCTTTGATTCCCCCCAATGAGGTCTTAAAAAAAAAAAAAAAAGGAATCAAAATAAATGTCCCTGTGAGTGCCAAAGGGCTCTCCAGCGCATTGCAAAGCAATGCATTGGACCCTTCTGGCACTCAGAGGGTTAATTTTTTTTTAAATCATTACTTGGTAATCAGAGCTTGTTGGGGGGCCATCAGGACCAATCATGAAGGCCCCCCAACAATCTCTGATAACGAAGTAATGATAAATGCCCTGTGTGTGCGCCACAGAAGGTGGGCTGCATTGGCCCCCCTTGTGGCACACACAGGGTTAATTTTTTTTTCTTTACTTTTTTTTTTATTATGGACCTCATTGGTGGGTATCAGGACCCCTCTGATTCCCCCCAACGAGGTCTTAAAAAAAAAAAAAAAAAAAGGAATCAAAATAAATGTCCCTGTGAGTGCCAAAGGGGTTTCCAGCGCATTGCAAAGCAATGCATTGGACCCTTCTGGCACTCAGAGGGTTAATTTTTTTTTTAATTATTACTTTGTAATCAGAGCTTGTTGGGGGGCCATCAGGACAAATCCTGATGGCCCCCCAACAATCTCTAGTAACAAAGTAATGATAGAAGCCCTGTGTGTGCCACAGGAGGGGGGGGGTGCATTTGACCCCCCCCTGTGGCACACACAGGGTTAAAAAAATTTATTTATTTTTTTTTTAATAATAGACCTCATTGAGGGGCATCAGGATCCCCCCTGATCCCCCCAATGAGGTCTTTAAAAAAATAAAAAAAAAAACCCAAAGAAAAGACCCTGTGAGTGCTACAAGGGTCTCCAGCACATTGCAAAGCAATGTGCTGGGGACCACTGCGGCACTCACAGGGTTACTATTGTTTTTTTTTTTTATTATTTTTTTTTTTTAGCTATTCAGACCTCGTGGGGGACATCAGGACCCCTCCTGGTGTCCCCTAAGTAATTGATCTCCCAGCCGATAGGCTGGGAGACCAATTTGGTGACTGCAGGAGAGCAGAAGCTCTCCTGCCTTTCACTCCTACCACCGGTAGGAGTGAATGGGACCGGGGAAACTTCCCCAACGTCATCAGTGACATGTCACTGATGACGTTGGGAGGCTTCCCCCGGTCCCGCCCACTCCTACCCGGAAGTTCGGGTAGGAGACAAGGAAGAGGAGAAGCTGCGCCTCAGCTGCGCTTCTCCTCTTCTTTTATTGATCTCCCAGCGCGATCGGCTGGGAGATCAATAACAGGGGGGACATGAGGAGTGATCCTCATGTCCCCCCACGATTGCCCACGTTTTTTTTTTTAAAAAATGCGGCCACTGCATGCCGGTTATACCGGCTCATGCAGTGACCGCATTTTAGTGGGTACATTGTACGAGCTTGGCACAGCGGGTACAGCTGTCCAAACTCGTACAATGTACCCACTTGGCACTCAAAGGGTTAAAGCCCCCAATTTCCCACTGGTTTAAATGGTGTTTTAACCATTTTAATGCAAGAGATGTCTCCAGTACATTCAAGGGTTTACACACTGCACTTAAATCAGTGTAAATTTGGGGAATTTTTGTATGATCCCTTTTTTTCTTTGTGCATATTGTACTTTAAAATTAAACTAGAAGCCATTAAAGGGATAGTAATACTTTGTATTATCTTTATTTTATTTTGTAGGCATTAAAAAAACATGAAGAATGATATAAGTCTTATCTCTCAAACCTTTAAGGTTTTAGAGATATTCACAAGCAAAGTTTCCCCTCCTGCCCCTTTTACCTAGTGTAATCCATCTCTTCTCAGATGTGAATCTGGTTGTAAAACCAGACAGATAACAGAAGGGGACAACCTTCTTCCCATGAGAACAATGAAAGCCCTGCCACCTCAACAAGTTTTTCAGGTTTTTCCCTTATCTTAATTGAAGATTGTCCCTCTCTGCAGTCTACCTGGGCACCTCCCTTCTGATCTGGCTGAACAGTGTTACATCAGTAAAAGGGGCGGGAAGGGGATATTTTGTCATTGAATTAGTCTTGAACTACAACTCTGACAGAATTGAAATAACACTCTCCAAAGTCCAAATACTATGATTAATTAGAGCTACTTTTATTATGAAACATTACTATCCCTTTAAATTCATAATTATACCTGGGAACTCTTCAGATACCACCTGGACACACCAGTCTTTATACTTAATTACTGAGTCCCTGGGGACTTCGCCAACTTCACTGCTAATTCCGGTAACATAGTGATATAGTAACATATATAGTAACATAGTAACATAATTGATGAGGCTGAAAAAATACATGCGTCCATTAAGTCCAGGCTATGTCAAAACACCCCTATTGATAAAGAGGAAGGCAAAAAAAAAACCCAATGAAGCCATTTAAAATAAAGCCCCAAGTGGCTAAAAAAATCCTTCCTGACTCCAAATGGCAGTCAGATAGCTCCCTGGATCAACCACCTATCAGCACTGAAACCATCTGTCATAATTATCAATATTATTCTGTGCTAGACAGGCATCCATTGCTTTTTTGAAAGAGTTACAGTATCTGCAAGCACAACATCCAGAGGCTAAGAATTCCATAGCTTTAACACCCTTACTGCCTTTGTTTTAGTTGAAAGCACCATTCCTCTAGTCTTAATGGATGACCTCTCGTTCTTAGCTCAGCTTAGCTCTTCTTACTCTTTGTCTATTATAGTGACAAACTCAGCCCCCCCGACCCTCCCAATCCTGCCCACCCTAATCAAGCCCCACCCACTATATGACATGAATCATATCATTTGAACACTCCCACTCCTCCAGACCTTAGTGGACCACCTGAGGTTTGGAACAAGAAGGCACCCAGGTATTTAAAGCGGATGTATCACTTATAAAAAGATGTTACCATCCGCTTTGTTAATTAATGTTATTCTAGGAAAGCTGAGTTTAAAAAAAAAAAAAAAAATCAAAATAGTTATAAAGATATCGCCTCTTCTGTGCTGTGCACTTCCACATTATTTGCACAGCACAGCTCTACAGCATGTCGTATTTCTCCTCCCACCTCCCTCCCAGCTGCCCCAAGGAGCTCGTTCACGCTTCCCTTCGATGTGCTGTCTAAGTCTGCTATTGTTACAGCAAGCTCCGATTAGCATTATACTAAGGTTGCAACCTCAGTATAATGCTTACCGGAACTTGCTGCAACGCTAGGAGCCGTTCACAGCACACTGAAGGGAAGCATGAACGCACTCCCTGGGGCAGCTGGGAGGGAGGTGGGAGGAGAAATAGGACATGCAGAAGAGCTTTGTCGGTCAGCATAATGGGACACACTGATTCTTCAGCAAAGCTCTTCTGCACTTCAAGATGGAATATCTTTATACGTATTTCAATTTTTAAAAAAACAACTCAGCTTTCCTATAATAACTTTTATTAACAAAGCGGATGGTAACACCTTTCTATAAGGTGATACATCCCCTTTAAAGGGATAGTAACACTTCGTTTTAACTTTATTTTATTTTGTAGGCATTAAAAAAACATGAAGAATGATATAAGTCTTATCTCTCAAACCTTTATGGTTTATGAGATATTCACAAGCAAAGTTCCCCTCCCCGCCCCTTTTTCCTAGTGTAAGCCATCTCTTCTCAGATGTGAGTCTGGTTGTATGACAGTGCAGATAACAGAAGGGGACAATTTTCTTTGTATGAAAACAATGAAAGCCCTTCCCCCCTTGAAAAGTTTTTCAGCTTTTTCCATTATCTTAATTGAAGATTGTCCCTCTCTGCAGTCTACCTGGGCATCTCCCTTCTTATCTGGTTGAACAGGGGGGGGATACTTTGTTTGTGAATATCTCTTAAACCATAAAGGTTTCAGAGATAAGACTTATATCATTCTTCATGTTTTTTTAATGCCTACAAAATAAAATAAAGTTAAAATGAAGTATTACTATCCCTTTAAATAATAAAAACATTACACATCTGGCAATCAAGGGATTAAAAGTATTCATTCTAACATGCTAAATGACTGGAGATTTGGGGGCGTGGTCTCT
This sequence comes from Rhinophrynus dorsalis, assembly GCA_037306005.1. Classification (NCBI taxonomy): domain Eukaryota; kingdom Metazoa; phylum Chordata; class Amphibia; order Anura; family Rhinophrynidae; genus Rhinophrynus; species Rhinophrynus dorsalis. The sequence goes on along the minus strand of CM074718.1, from coordinate 67,238,534 downwards.
GGAACTGGAGGCTGTGACCCATTTCCCTTTATTACTTTATGATATTTTCATAATTTCCTGACTGTTTATTGTTCATGAATACCCAGGGGGAAATGTTGCTGTTTATCCTTTGCAGCCTGTTGTAGATAACTGTCTCTATCTTCTGTATACTCTGTTTAATATTTTCCCCGGGGACCTTGGACTCCCACACTGTTCCTCCGAGATATCCTAAGTCGCAGGCCTGGGAATAAGAAATGAATACACGCAGACACGAATCTTGTGCTATAACTTCTTATTCAATTTATTAAGCGAAATTCACCAGTTTATATAATGCAAAATCATTGGGTGGTATGCATGTTAATTAAGGGGAGAGATTTCCCCTCCCAGGATATATGAACAGATATGGACATTATCGGTCATTTAACCAATGGGAATACAGAGGGAAGTTAAGTGTTAAAAGGCTTCGGACATGTTTACACCTACAAATTACTTCATTATTGGCAGAATGCCCCTTACCGCAATAAGACAAAACAAGTTATAAAAAGAATTGTTCTGGACATGTTGTTCACAAATTCAAATGTCACAAGTAGATATAGTTTACTAAATTAGTGCTTATCAAATTATAACTAACAGAACAAACCATAGCTAGAAATATTATATTTTGAGCAGAGCATAGCTAATGCGCATCTGTAGGCCTTGCAGAAGCAAAAGATTTTCCCTTACAGTCCCCTCTTTTGTTCTTATTAAAAGAACAATCAACCAACCCTTAATTGTTACACAAACCCCCCCCCCCAGGTTGTTTGGTAATTATTCTGTCAATCATCTTAAAAGGAGGGGGTTACTGGCAATGATGGAAAAGGGCGTGCCTTTTCATAGACATCACTCAGTACTAGTGCTTGGAAAGGAACATTATAAGTGGGGTATAACTTTTTGAGGGGAATGTCTTCACAGCTACACTCTTTGCTTGACCGATTTGTGGGAGCGTGAACAAAAGGGAAACTGACTTTACCAACTGAGGGCATAGTGAGGTGGGCACAACTAATAAGGAATGGGCAGCACTGGGCGAAACAGCAGGCCGTGAGAAGGATGGAAACACAAAGGAGAAAACCTATCACCAGTGTCTTGATCCAGGCAAAATTAGGAAGCCATGACCACAACCAATCCCACCACTCATCTCCTATTGTACTCTGTTTAATATTGTTAACTGTGTCATGCAATCCCTGGATATGATCATGTATTGACTTAGAATGGTCAGATAGATTGAAGCAACACATTCCCTCAAATTCCTTGCACCCATGGTTATGCTTCAATAACAGATAGTCAATGGTGGCCCTGTTTTGGAGTGTCATGCCCCTCAAGCTCTTAACATCAGTCAAGAGTTCTTCCATAGCAATAGAGGTGTGGTTAATAGCCTTGACCATAGCACAGGCGAGTTTTCTAACGATCTTTGCAGTGCCTACTGCCAAACTAGGGGCCCCAATGACTGAAATGCCTAGAGATAAAATTTCTGCATCACTCATTAGCCTGATACTGGAATCACAATCCTCTGGCAATTGTAAGGCCTGCCGTTTGACCCGCCCTATATCTGGGATGGGTGTTCTTGTTGGTGGGTCAGATCTAGAGGGTAGTGATATGGCAATCCTACTAATAGCACATGGGCCACCTGTGGTGTTCCCTGGAATATAGGAGTAGGAAGTATTCCCACATGAAAGAAACCATCCTTTGGATAGCTTGACAGGGTAATAGGCAGTTTGGGTGGTAACTGTAAAATTACAGGTCATTCTATTGCGGGGTACCTGTGGTAGAGGGGCTTGATGCCACCTACCAGTTATCTGTCCTCCTGTACCGAAAAAAAACTAGGGAATCCGGAAAAATACACACAATATTCTGCTGGGGCAATATATATATATGGTACGTATGGATGTCATATTTGGCCACAAACTGTTAGCAGGGATAAAGTTGATCCAAATCTGACAAAAATCGGGGGTCTGCATTATGTCTAAAGCCATATATGACCACACATTTGGAGTCTATATTTCCCCAAAATGTCTGCGGGCCCTAAGGAGGACGGATCTAGTCTCATTACGAATCAGCATGGTTTCAGAATGATGCACATAGCAAAGCATAGTAATCATAGTAATGAGCATTACAACACTCAAAATTATCATATAAACACATTCAAAGTTTAGATATGGTGGATCTGGGGTACGTAAACCAAATCGGATGTAGCTCCTCCCACCAACAGAGTCATTGTCAGAGTATTCTTGGGGAGATTGTTCTTGATGGATTAGTGGCAGATAAAGAGTAAGAAATTCATGAACGAACTGTTCATCAAGAGAGGGTGTTATTTCATCAGGGGAGCCTTCTTGACGCTACATGTGTGTATCCATGTTGGGCTATTCTCAGTCAATACAGCTGTTCGGGTTCCTGCGAGGGCGGTAGTTCGTTTACCAAATGGGGGGTCCAAAGTCTTGTTTCAGACGAGTTATTTGACTAATACGGAGTCGCCTGGTTGGAATGGGTGCACTGGCTTGTCTGTAGGTAAGGGAAGAAAAAAGACTAACATCACCATAGATGCCATTCAATTTATCAATAGATTGTGATACATAGTCATATTTAATACTTTCTAAGTCACCTAAAGACTTGGGGCACTTATGTGGCTTTGCCTAGTACCTTTCCTCAATTTATCCTTAATTAAACTATTGTCCTATTGATCATCAGATGGCATCCAAATCCGGGAATTATTTCTGTACATAGTACTTTTGCAATGGTTTTGGCATTTTCCCTGGCCACAGGAAAAGGCTTTGACCCATTTGAAAATCCAATCACATATAACCAACGGGTATTGGATGCATCCTGATTTGGGCATGTGTGTAAAATCTATTTGTAACTGTTGCATTGGTCCCTCAGGAGGTGGCAACTGGTCATGAACACTATGCATTATTATTTTATTTATTTATTTATTTATTTATTTATTTTTGTAAATTATTTATTATGTATATGAGACATCTATATATTTAATTCTCTACTAGTTCTATCAAATTCATAATTACAAACCTAGTCTGTATGGAGTTATACGTCTGTTTCTTATCAGGTCTTTAAAGGTATCCCCATTCTACCCTCCTTGTCTGACCATAGACCATTATGGTCTAGTGTCAGACCCTCCTTTTACCAAAACTGTAGGTCATCCTTATAGAATAATACTCGCAATGAGTATATATTGGGGATGGAAATGGAGGTATCATTACCATGTGGAACTGAATGTCTGTGGTAGTATTACAAACTGGGTGGGGTGGACCATGTAAGGCTGGGTTTTTAGCAATGTCATTTACAAACGCATTCACACTAGGGTCACTGTTGTCAACTGTACCATGGCCCTTGCATGTGATTACTGCTATGGTTTATGGCAATAATATAAAATCCAACAGATCATTTACCACTTGATGATGTAAAAAAAAAATAATTTCTGTCAGCTGTCACAAATCCTCTATTTTTCTATATAATTCCAACACTATGCACCACACCAAAAGCATACCTGAAATCTGTCACTATAGGCACATCTCTGTTTACTAATAATGAGCATGCTTGTGTTACAGCTGTTAGTTAGCAGCTTGGACAGATAGAAAAGGGAAAGAGTTAGCCATTAATACCTTATCAGGTAATTGGACTACAGAAAATACTGCCAAGTATATGCACCCCATCAGCTGGTTTTGTACATGACCCATTCACATATATTGTCTCACTGCATTCAAAGGGAACAGACTACAGGTCAGATCATAATGAGGTATCCATTATTATTATTCTTCATATATACATATATACACACATATATATATATGGCACCAACTAATTCCTCAGTGCTTGTACAATAGGGAATGAATGATCTATAATTAATCATGTGCCTCAACCTCTGATATGTCAGAGGGAGAATATAAAAGTAATGTATGTAAGGTCACAAAGAATATTGAGTGTGAAAGGTAATATTTCATATATAAATAGTGTCATAACCAAATCCTTTCTGTGCACTCATGTGTCTGAACTGCCCCTACCATCAGACTGCTACTGCTCCTAAGCATTCAGACAGGCCTCGAACCACTGATGATATTGCTTTAAATAATAAACCACCAATCTACAGTGTAGTCATTTATTTTCCTTTGCAAGGACATCCTGAAACAGTGGGACCTCCCTCCTTACAGTACAGATGTACTGGAGAGAGTAGTTGGGCAGTCCCAGAACAGAAACAAAACATAAAGCTGTAGACTTTTGGCACTTTATATGCCATGTCCATAATCCATTGTATTACATCATGAGCATCTCTCAAGGTATCCTGTCTCAATGTGTAGTCGTGGTGAGAACAGTCTGAAATCCATTGTCTACAGTAAATACCATGCCTAGGAAAAATAACATTTGCAGACTTAGTCTTTGGCTTTGGGAGCAAGATAATGACTTTTACTCATTCAGGAGCCAGCAGCCACTGTCCATGTGACAGTACGAATCCTAGGTAGTTCACAGTCTCTTGACAATACTGTAGTTTAGCAGGTGATACCTTATGACCAGATGTTACAACAAAGAAGATGTATCTTTCACACAGGACTCTTCATCTGGGCTACACATCAACCACAAATCATCCACATACGGAAACAATGTGAAGCCACAATCAGGTGACCAAGACGCTAGGATTTTCCTGACTACAGCATAATAGACAGTGGGGGAATCGATCACACAATCTATTTCACGCATACTGATTCCCTTTGTACGTGAAAGCAAACAGTGGTTTCATGTCAGGGCACCCTGGAATGCTAAAAACAGTGCTGCACAAAGAAAAACAAGTGGCAAATGATGGTACTGCAAACAACATATAGTTTGCATCAGGCACTAAGAGTGCAGAGTGCTGAATTAACTCATTCACTGCCCTTGTATGTAGAACTTTCAGCCAGCAAATAATCGGGAAGTGTGTGCAATGTGTCAGGTAAAATGTGTTATAGATACCATAGTGTAAATTGAGTCTAAGGATATGAACACTGATGCCTGAACCAGATTTTCCCCACAGATCCATAAAAACATTCCAGCATTTGCAACAATGGGACAATGAGTAGGGGTCAACCATATACCTTAAATTAAAACATTATTCCATACAATGCTGATACAATGCATATACACTGAGATCTAAAACAAACCACCAACCTTAGCGGTGAGGGCACATTACAAGAAAATATTCTCATCAATAATATGTTAACATCCAAGTTAAATTATAAAGAACACACAGGTATTATAGGGTTAGTCATTTAGGTAGTTATGTGTTGATAAGCAGCAAGTTAACTGGACAAGTGTGATTAATTTAGAAAAAATTACAGTCTGTAACACAATCTAAAACTATAAGCATGATTCATTTGAAGTCCAAAAACAACTTTATTACATTTACATCCCTCTGCATCTGTGCCTATCTACATATCCCTCAACCACATCCAGTCACCTTTCATCCAATTTCTCAGTTCACAAAACAATAAATATTTAACACAGCAGTAGCTGCATTATCTTGAAACTAGTACACTCTGAACAAAGAGATAGGGAAAGGAGTGAGGGAGGGGTAGCAGCTGCGGAGACAGAAACACTGACTTCTCATAGAGCTAAAATTTTACAAGTATGGCGTCCTTAACCTCTTCTCTGCCATCATCATGTAAATAAAGTATATCAATATCACTGGAAGCCTATTTCTGGTTCTCTAGTACCCTGATTCCATCTACCTCTGCATTTCCCTCTGCCTCACACTGAAATTATATTTCCACATTCTCCGTATCTTTCTTAAAACAACCCGTCACACCCATCATTCTTATTGCCATTTCCAAGGCTTTACTTTCTCAGCTATGCAAATTATCAATACACATTCTGACTACTTGAGCCACTTCATAACAAAGTGGTCCCAAATCGTCTACCTTAATAAGTCCACATGCAGTATCCCAACCATTATCAAAACTTTTCCACAAACATTCACTTTCCAGTTCCTTCTATCTGAATGCTGTCTCTCTCTTTTTTTTTCTTTTTTTTCATAATATATATCACCTCCTACGTCAGTCAAAAAGGGAAATCATCTTTCTCACTCAAATTATCACAATTAACAGGTCATCTAGCACCCATGTGTTTTGTAATTATACTAACAAAAATCTGTATTCAAAAGTAGTCAATTGCTGTCTCTTATCATATATATTTTGTAATCAATATTGTGATGTTAGGGGATTTAAATGGGATTAAGACAATATTTAGTCCATACAGTCATTACTAACATATCTGGGGACTTATTAACAACCTGGTCTCCCACAGTCATGAGCGGCATTTCTAGGACCAGGTCAAAAAATTTATTTATTTATTTATTTATTTTTTTCAGTCTTACCTTCTGTCTCAAATTCAACAATTTCTCTTCTAACTCCTTTTAAAAGTAAACCTATTTCTTACTCGCTTACCTATGGACTCTAGTAATGTTATATACATATTATGTTGCACGCAGTATTTAACTCTTTATTGTCTTACCAGTATTACACTTCTTAATGGTTATTATAGAATTTCTAGGCTTAGATTGATTAATTCCCAAAGTAATAATATCAAAGTCTCAGTCCAAAATAAACAATGTCCGTCAGGTCAGTACAGAGTGATATACAAATACATACATATACACATGAACAACACAATTATAATTTAAGTTTAAATGGTATCCGTATATAAATATACAGCGAGACCACTTACCAAGGTCAACAGAGCAATAAAAATAATATCATGCAAATGTTTTAGTCATAACAGACAAAAATACAAGGACAGACAACAGAACAATATCACATATTCAGGCATTACAAGTCCCTTGTTTGTGTATTTGCGTTTTTTTTTGCTTTTTCCTTTTAGATTAACTCATTTTCCTTCTGGTCAATAGGGTGTTCATATACGCTGCCCCTAAAAATCACGAGGTAAAATATTAAATTCTTGTCTCCATAGGGCAGATTATCTACTCATGCCCATGTATATAAATCTCTCGGGGATAGACCTGGACAGATTATCTACTCTGACCCGTACATATATCAGGGGGACAAATTTGGAATGAACTATATGGTCTAACCCCGTAAAATTATCTGGAGACAAAGTTATTGTTATTATTATTATTTTTTTTTTTTTTTTTTGTGAGACAAACAATTTACTTATGGGCAGATTATCAGGTACATTCTGTACAGAAGAATTATTGGTGAATAACAATTATTATAACGGCATAGTATCCAGATATTGTTACCAGAAAAAGGAACCTTCTCATGCAGACTTAAACATATGCATTCAAGTTACATTAATAAGTGTTATATGAAAATGCAGGGAAATGTAATGCCATATACATAACATGAAAAATGGTTAGTAACAGTTATATAACAAACAAGGACTGAAATACATATAATTCTGTTAGTATAACAATATGACTTATTCAATCTCGAGGAAGGGTGTGTGTCCGTATTTTACAGGAGCCTGGTTACCCTGTAAACACTATTTCACTATATTGAGGTCAGGACTCGAACCTGCCTCCTAACCAGGTGCCTAAACCACCTGGTTACGTTGGGCCTGGTTACCCAACTAAAATACTTATTGAGGTCAGGACTCGAACCTGCCTCCTAACCAGGTGCCTAAACTACCTGGTTACGTTGGGCCTGGTTACCCAACTAAAATACTTATTGAGGTCAGGACTCGAACCTGCCTCCTAACCAGGTGCCTAAACTACCTGGTTACGTTGGGCCTGGTTACCCAACTAAAATACAGACCAATCAGGTGCCTAAAACTACCCTATCAACCCACACATGACACTTTAAAACACTAAAAAAAATCCTAAAATCATGTGTGTCACCTGATTAAGTTGGGCCTGGTTACCCAACTTCAATACAGACCAGTCATCCACAAATAATAATAATATCTTCAGAGACAAGTGAGCAGACCATATGTATAACAGCACATATATGAAAACACATATATATAAAAAAATATAGTCAACTCACCGTCTGTGAAGATGCTGCCGACTACAGCCAAAATTGTTGTAGATAACTGTCTCTATCTTCTGTATACTCTGTTTAATATTTTCCCCGGGGACCTTGGACTCCCACACTGTTCCTCCGAGATATCCTAAGTCGCAGGCCTGGGAATAAGAAATGAATACACGCAGACACGAATCTTGTGCTATAACTTCTTATTCAATTTATTAAGCGAAATTCACCAGTTTATATAATGCAAAATCATTGGGTGGCATGCATGTTAATTAAGGGGAGAGATTTCCCCTCCCAGGATATATGAACAGATATGGACATTATCGGTCATTTAACCAATGGGAATACAGAGGGAAGTTAAGTGTTAAAAGGCTTCGGACATGTTTACACCTACAAATTACTTCATTATTGGCAGAATGCCCCTTACCGCAATAAGACAAAACAAGTTATAAAAAGAATTGTTCTGGACATGTTGTTCACAAATTCAAATGTCACAAGTAGATATAGTTTACTAAATTAGTGCTTATCAAATTATAACTAACAGAACAAACCATAGCTAGAAATATTATATTTTGAGCAGAGCATAGCTAATGCGCATCTGTAGGCCTTGCAGAAGCAAAAGATTTTCCCTTACACAGCCCGTATATGGCATATTTTTTTTCTTCATCGCTAATGGCTATACTTCCTTATACTCTCGGTATGCTGGTATCGAGATCTATTCTGATATATTCTCTGTTTTGTTTTGATCATTGTTTATAGAGTGATTATATTTATGCAAGTTATTGTGCACATGTTGGTTATTTTGTTTTGAAAATGCATTTAATAAAAAGTCTTTTTAAAAAAAAAGGATTCATTAATCCCTTAACCCCTTAATGACTAGCCACGCAGGCACGCAGTGGTCACTAAAGGACCACGGAGCATTTTTTTTTTTTTATATATATATGATCGGACTCAGGGCTCCCCGAACAGCGTGCAGCCGCACGGGGAGCCCTGAAATCCATGACGGTCATAGTACGTCATGGGTCGTTCAGGCACTTTTTACCCATGACGTACTATGACCGTCAAGGGTCATTAAGGGGCTAAAGATCAGAGGGGTGTGCAACAACACTTCTTAAGGGGTTAAACTGCAGCTATCATGTGGATTGTGCCCTATGGGCAGTCCTGTTCCCCTAGGTGCTGAGGTTGATGAAGCCAAGGCCACACTATGAGCCCCAGCAAAGCATCCCTTCCAACCCTGTCACCCAGGAAAAGATGTGCTGATTTTCTTAAAGGGATAGTTCTCACAGTAAGAAGATTGTCCCTTGCTGTGAGCTGTCTGGTCTTAAAACCAGATTACACATCTGAGGAGAGGTGGCTTACACTAGGTAAAAGGGGTAGGAGGGGGATAATTTATCATTCAATTACTCTTGAACTACAACTCTGACAGTACTGAAATAACACTCTCCATTACGCAAATACTATGAAGATTAATTGGAGCTGCTTTTATTTTGAAACACTGCTATTCCTATAATCCCTTTCACCCTTTAACAGCTAAAGGAAAAATGTTTGGCCTGCCCTAGGCTATTTGCTAAGTCTGCTCCCTTAAGAGCAGACTTGGTAAAATATGATCATTACTCTTTAAATCAATGGGCAATTCTGTTTATTTCCTATCGTGCAGTTGAATTGGCCATTAAATTGCTCCACTGTCCCCTTTTGCATATTGCACAAAGTACCTTAAGATACTGTTCAGTTATTGGCAACAGGCGCAATGACAATATTAGTGTCAATATCTATTGACTAGAATTTCTCTTTTGTATGTTTATGGGGATTAGTAGTAGTTTGAAAGGAAAATCTGTGTCAGTTTCACTTATGATACATTCCATATACGTGTATTTGCATGTTTGACAGCTTTATATCTAATAAATTATTCTAAAGCTTTAGGCAAATACCGTAATAAGTTTCCACCATGTTATTAAAAATATAAACATAGATTTTTTTGAACATTTCATAACATTTTACAAAAGTCACAGAAGTTGTATTTTTTTTCAAAGAGACTGGTTCCAGGTTCTATCTTTTATTTTATGAAGCTTTAATTTATCACTCGGTATACTCTAAACAACACAAACAGTACAATAATACAGTGGTGCTTTATAAACTCTGATCACAATGAGCTACACAACCCTCTGGTTCTTAACCCCTTAAGGAACCTTGACAGTCCTGGCACGTCATGGGTTGTTTTGCATTAAGGATCCATGATGTGCCAGGACCTTCATGGAATTCTGCGCTCCCCTCACTGCTGCACGCCGTTCAGGGAGCCCGGAAACAGAAACAGGAAAAAAAATGGTCCGTGGTCCTTAAAAGGATAGTATTACTTCAAAATTACTATCACTCATATTGTAGCCCTTAATAAACTGAGTTAAATGACACCAGCGGCATCTCTCAAACCTTTATGGTTTAAGCGATAGCCGCTTTCAAAGTTTCCTCTCCCCTGCTGTCAGCTTTCTGCTGCCAGCACAAGAATCCGGTCTCTGAATCAAGAGGAGGCTCTTCAGCAGAGCCGATATCTCGTTATGGACGGAAAAATGATTAATTGAAACAGTCTTCTATGTGTGTTTGGTAACCAACCACACGTACAAGACTGTTTCAATGAATAATTTTTCCTTCCATAACGAGATATCGGCTCTGTTTAACAGCCTCTGCGTGTCCCGGGACCGGATTCCCCTGCTGGCAGCAGAACGCTGACAGCAGGGGAGAGGAAACTTTGAAAGTGGCTATCTCTTAAACCATAAAGGTTTGAGAGATGCCACTGGTGTCATTTAACTCAGTTTATTAAGGGCTACAATATGAGGGATAGTAATTTTGAAGTAATACTATCCCTTTAAGTGCCAGCCATGTGTGTGCAAGGCCAGTCCTTAAGGGGTTAAACTTTTAAAGTTCCGGAGCACGGGTAAATCATGTGCAGATACAGACACAACATTCATTTCACTACCAGGGGATCTCAGTGATAGGGAAAAGCAGAGAGGAAAAAGCAATTTGCTTGCAGTACCAGGTATTAGGATTCATGACCCACATGCTGACAGTTAACCCATTAGTGCAAGAACAGTGTTCGATATATTGTTGTAAATGTTGTGTAACACTGGATTAGTATATGAATGAAAATCATGTTCAAATGTACAGATATTGGGCTAGATTCTATTGCAGGTGCTAAATGTTAACACCCGTTTTATCAAACACTTTCCTATTGAAGTCTATGGGGAAAACTGGAGATAAAAGCAGATATAACATTAGCACCTGCAATAGAATCTAGCCCATTTTGAGAAAAACTCTGTGACACCCTGTGTATGTCAAGAGGGCATCTAAGCTGTCAGTTACCATGGCTTGCCCACAATAACAGTACTTAAAAGAGAAACGCACGAAAAACATCCCTTTATACCTATGAGATTTCCCACAAAAAATGCAGTAATTCTGCTTTTTTCCACCACACACATACTGACCCCCTGCCTTGTCCCACTGGTAGCCATAGAACCATACATAGTGACCCTCAGCTTTGTCTCACTGTACCCATAGAATCACACTTACTGACCCCCTCCCATTGTCCCACTGTAGCCACAGAATCACACACACTGACACCCTGCCTTGTCCCACTGTAGCCATAGAATCACACATACTGACCCTCCTGCATTGTCCCACTGTAGCCATAGATCTCCCATACTGACCGTCCTGCATTGTCCCACTGTATCCATAGAACCACACGTACTGAACCCCCCGCATTGTCCCACTGTAGCGATAGAATCACACATACTGACCCTCCAGCCTTGTCCCACTTTAGCCATAGAACCACACATACTGACCCTCCCGCATTGTCCCACTGTAGCCATAGAATCACACATACTGACCCCAGCCTTGTCCTACTGCACTGTAAGCCATAGAACCACAAATACTGAGCCCCAGATATGTCCCTTAGAATCTATAGAACCACACATACTGACCTTCAGCATTGTCCCTTAGTAGCCATAGACCACTCATACTGACCCCCTTGTCCTTTAGTAGCCCCAACCTTGTGCTGCTGCATTGGTAGTCATACAACCACACATACTGACCCCCAGCCTCAAAAGAGAAAAGCATGAAAAACTGTACTTTATGCCTTCTGTGAGATTTCCCACAAAAGTGCAGTTTTTCTGTTTTTTTCCACCACACACAAACTGACCCCCAGCCTTGTGCTGCTGCATTGGTAGCCATAGAACCACACATACAGACCCCCAGCCTTGTCCCTCAGTAGCCATAGAACCATACATACTGACCCTCACCTTGTCCCTCAGTAATCACAGAATCACACATACCAAACCCCATCCTTGTCCCTCAGTAGCCATAGAATCACATTTACTGATCTCCAGCCTTGACCCTCAGTAGCCAAAGAATCACACATACTGACCCCCAGCCTTGTCCCTCAGTAGCCATAAAATCACATATATGACCCCCAGCCTTGTCCCTCAGTAGCCATAGAACCACATATATGACCCCCAGCCTTGTCCCTCAGTAGCCATAGAATCACACATACTGACTCCCAGCCTTGTCCCACTGCAATTATAACCATAGCACTTAACAAACTGACCCCCAGCCCTATCTTACATCAGTCCACCTCCCCCCCTCCACACACACACACCTTGCTCCACAGCAACCATAGAACCAGACTTACATCCCAAGATAGGAAACTGGTATGATTGATGGGGGCCACAGGACAATACAGAGCCAATGGGCATCCTTGACTGCTGGGCCCCAACAGAATCGTACCCCATGTAGTTCCGCCCCTGCAAGGAGTTAAAAAGCCGCATTTAAATCGATAGGAATTTTTACTTGCCTTACAGACATATGTTTTAAAGTGTTCAGTTTGTGGCCTTTGACTGTGTTTGAATTTGCATGCCTGACACACGACATGTGGTTAGCCTCATGTGGGCCCAAATCACAGCTAACAAAATGTTGTACAACACTGGATTAGTATACAAATGAAAATCATGTTCAAATGTACAGATATTGTTAGCAAAACTCTATGACACCTTGTATATATCAAGAGGACATCTAATTGTCAGTTACCATGGCTTCCCCACAATAACAGTACTTAAAAGAGACCCCCCACCTTGTCCCACTGTAGCCAAAGAACCACACATACTGACCCCCCGCATTGTCCCACTGTAGCCATAGAATCAAACATACTGAAACCCCACCACTTTCCTTAGTAGCCATAGAATCATATATACTGACCCCCCGCCTTGTACCACTGTAGCCATAGAACCACACATACTGACCCCCCCACATTGTCCCACTGTAGCCATAGAACCACACATACTGACCCCCCCACATTGTCCCACTGTAGCCATAGAACCACACATACTGACCCCCAGCCTTGTCCCTCAAAGCCACAGACCCCACATACTGACCCTTGGCCTTGTCCCTTAGTAGCTATAGTATCCCACATACTGACCCCAGCCTTGTCCATTAGTAGCCATAGAACCACACATACTGACCCCCAGCCTTGTCCATCAGTAGCCAAAGAACCATTTATACTGACCCCCCACCTTGTCCCACAGTAGCCATAGAACCACATATACTGCCCTCGCCACACTATGTCCCACTGCAATGGTAACCATACAACTAAACATACTGACCCCCAGCCCTATCTCATATCAGCCGAAGAACCACATATATAGTCCCCCCCACACACACACCTTGCCCCACAGTAATCATAGAACCAGACTTACTTCACTCACCCATCCTTGTTCCACTGCATTAGTAGCCATAAAAATGGTGAGGAATAGTGGAAGTTATAGGCTGGTATCAGCTGGAGGGCCTCACATTGCCCATCACTGCCAAAGAACCACATATACTGACCCATCAGTTTTGTTACATTACACTTGTAGCCAAAGAACCACATATAATGACCACCAGCCTTGATCCACTACACTTGTAGCCATAGAACCACACATACTGACCCCAGCCTTGTCCCAATGCACTGGAAGCCATAGACTCATACTGAGCCCCCATTCTTGCCCCAATGTACTGATATCCATAGAGCCACTAACCCAAAGGTACACATTTTATTCGTATTCTAGAAGCAAGAGTTTCTGCAGAACAAGTGGCAAATTGCGGTTTTTCCCTAAAAATTCCGAATGGGAAAAATCATTCCTAAGCAGTAGGTATCACTGGGGTAACTTATCTCACCTTTCTATCCCCTTACCGCTCTATCAAGTTGGAGAGATCTTGGTGTGTAGGCCTTATGCAGAAAGCTTAATGCATCTCTCCCCATTATTTTGAAGAAAGCCATCAAAGAAGCCAAGTGTATGGGGAATGAATTTAGAAATGTAGAAATATTCTTTCATAAATGCTTTTAAGATAACATTCAAAGGGTTAATCTAACTTGAAATAACTTATTTGTATGATTAGGACATTTCAGTTAGCTACAAGAATAACATAAGGTTTTTTCACCTAATATTAACAACTTTCTATAACATTGTTCCTGGAATGCAATGTTTAACGCAATGTTTAATGTACCTACACTGAGTTCTGGGTAAGTGCTCTAGGCTGTTAATCATAACATTATATGATGTGAACTGCTTCTTTGTTTTGTTACTGAATCACACACACATGATTAAACTTTAAAATATGCAGTACACTGGATAATATGGACTACAATTCTATGTTATTTTTATTATATTACAGTAAATGTGCCATATTTACAGTGTTATGTCATAACAGTAGATTATCACTAGACTGCACTTTGCTGCTCATTCTCACGGCTGGATTTCACAAGGATAATATTAGTAAAGCACTATTAAAATGATCTGTGAAGTAGCAGTGTTTAATATATAGAATAATGAATTTCTGCTAGCATTTTAAGGCATCTTTCACACAGGTGATACCAATGCAGTGATGCTGCACTGGCTATGTCATCCATTGTAAAAGGTTCTATGCTGGGCTATGGTGCCATTCACATGGGCAACTATCACCAAATATTGTGTATCTCAATGCCACATTTCGGCAATGAATGGTCACCCCACGTATGCTCCAGCAAGCAATATTGGCTGGAGCTCACTTGGACCACCCACCAGAGAGACCTCCTCTCCATTCCAATTGGAGGTGAGAGAAGATACATGGGTGACAGAACTGTTTCAGAGGGCTACAACAGTTGTTGCCTGTGTGAAATTGGCCTGAGAAAAAGAACTTTAATCAAGGACCAAATATTACTAAATAACGTAATAAGAATTGTTTTAGAAACAAAGTGGAAGCTTATACTGAGTACTGTAATCAATCCATAGCTAGGCTAACATTCTGCATTGTGCACTGAAGGTGTGCCTTGTTGGTAAATATCATCTCAGTTTATTATTTTTTGGAACAAACCACATTTAATTGAAATTGCATGAAAGGGCAAATTAACAATGTCCAAGGTTTGTAAATGGCATCAGGGCCTTAGTTTAGATGTCCTTAATCTACACTCTGTCCACACAGACTGAATGGAAGAAAGCTGTAAGCATTGCTTTCAAAATTATCATGGATTGGAAATAGGATTGAGAGCACCACAGTGGAAACATGTAGAGCTTTTATGTGTGTGTATATGTCTGTGTGTGTATGCGTGTGCATCTGTATGTGTGTGTGTGTGTGTGTGCATGTGTGTGTGTGTATGTGTGTGCGTGTGTATGTGTATGTGTGTGAGTGTGTGTATGTATGTGTGTGTCTGTGTGTATATATGTGTGTGTATGTGTGTGTGTTTAATAAGCCAGGGGTGCTACAGATATCCTAGACCTAAAATTAGAGTATATAATTCAAGCCTGTTACCTCGACATCATTGGGCTCTAGTGATTTGTTATTTGGTAATGATTATAAGGTCATCAAGTCCAGCCCATGCCAAAAACACCCCTGTTGATCCAGAGGAAGGCAAAAAAGCCCTCTGGAGCCATTTCTAATCTAGCCCCAAGTGTATGTGTGTGTGTGTGTGTGGGGGAATTATTCCTTCCTTACTCCAATTGGTAGTCAGATAGTTCCCCGGATCAATATCCTATTTGCTTTGAAGCCATCTGTCATAATTGTCAATATTGTTCTGTGCTAGATAGGTATACATTGCTTTTTTGAATACAGTTACATTATCTGCAAGCACAACATCCCGAGGCAAAGAATTCCATAGTCTTACCGCCCTTACTGTAAAGAATCCCTGCCTTTGTTTTAGTTGAACGCGCCTTTCCTCTAGTCTTAATGGATGACCTCTTGTTCTTAGCTCAGCTCTTTGCATAAATACTTCATTAGATAGTTCTTTGTATTGACCTTGAATGTATTTGTAAATGGTAATCATATCACCCCTTAGACGTCTCTTCTCTAATGTAAACAAACCCAGTTTGGCTAGTCTCTCTTTGTAACTCAGATCCTCCAATCCCTTTATCAGTTTTGTTGCACGTCTCTGCACCTTTTCCAGTTCAGTAATGTCTTTTTTTAGAACAGGCGCCCAAAATTGTACTCCATATTCTAGATGAGGCATAACCAAGGATTTATACAGAGGTAGGATAATATTAGCATCCCTTGCTTCTATACCTCTTTTTATGCAGGCTCGTACTCTATCTGCTCTTGCAGCAGCTGAGTGACTCTGCACACTGCTGTGTAGTCTATTGTCTATCAGTACTCCTAAATCTTTCTCTAATGAGGATTTCCCAAGTTGTTTACCATTTAGAGTATATGTAGCAAGTTTGTTTCTGCAACCCAAACGCACAACCTTACATTTATCTACATTAAATGTCATCTGCCACTTTTCTGCCCATTCACTTAGTTTATCTAAATCCTTCTGTAGGGAAAAAACATCCAGCTCTGTATGTATTTCCTTGCATAGCTTAGTGTCATCATACCCTGCCAACCATTAGCTGGCTGGGATGATGATAACTGCAGTTCTCAAAGTGTGAAGGTACCTGGGTTGTCCAGTCCTGCTCTAGATGGTCTGAGCTGGATGTGTTGCACGTTTGCATCCATTCTAGTGCATAGATGCAGACACTCTAATTTCATACCATAAAACAGTTGCTTAGCATTCATTGCACCAGGGTTAAGTATATTAGTCCCACTATGTCCACCCACTCATATTTGTTATATTATAAAACTGAGGATGTATTTTAATTTTGTATAAAGTTAAAGAAGCTTTGTGTATTTTCACATTTGTGGAGTATTTAATTTACATAACCACTCTAAACAGAATATGTTTTAAATAAAATTTACTAACATACAGTATCCATCTCTGCAGTGGTGTTGGATTTAGCTTCATCTTCTCGTGGGTACTTATGTTCATTGTGATCATTACCTTCCTTGTGGGTGGAAATGTAGAAAAGCTGGTTTGTGAACCTTTCCAAGAAAAGTCTTTGTTTAAGGTGAGATGTTTCTTATTCTTTCATATGCATATTCCTATATTTTTAATTAATTATAAAAATCAAGTCTTGCTTCATTAAAGTCAATTGGATGAGGACGGAGAATCACCACTGTTTTATTGATACCAAAAATCTTTTTTCTGTAAAAGAAAATCGCCTATGTTTATGTTAACTTTTTTACTTAAAGGGACAGTAATGTCCCATAAAAATGTTTTATAGTTTTATAGAGTCTTAGAAAATAAGCAGAATGGTGCAAACTCTATCTCTCAAACCTCTATGGTTTGAGAGATATAGGGATTCAAAGTTCCCCCCTCCCTCCCCTTCTACTGATGTCAGCTGTAAAGATGACAGCAGGAGAATCGAGTTGTACGACTCGAGGAGGCTCTGCAGCAGGGCCAAGATTGTGTTGTCTATAAAGAATTCATTCATTGGAAAGCTCTACAAAGTGTGCATGGTTTGCAAGCCCACTTTGTAGACATTCCAGTGAATTAATTCTTTATAGATAATGCGATCTAGGCTCTGCTGCAGAGCCGCCTGCTGGTCCCTGGATGGGAATCTCCTGCTGTCAGCTAGAAGCTGACATCAGGAGGAGAGAGAGGGGCGAACTTTCAATGCCTATATCTCTAAAATCATAGCGGTTTGAGAGATAGGGTTTGCACCAATCTTCTTATTTTCTAAGGCTTTATAAAACTATGAAAAGTTTTTATGGGACATTACAGTCCCTTTAAAAGAGAAGTTCAGATATTTAGATTTAATTATTTGTATGTTTATGCAGATTAGGCAGTACTTGTTGGTATGCCAGCCAGATAATAATAATAATAACTAGTATTTATATAGTGCCTTTCTCCCAGTGGGACTCAAAGTGCTTTCAGCGCACGTTCTCGGAATTAACCAAATTGGCAGCTGAAATAATATTGTGTTATTATTACACAATCAATGGTACTCATTTATCGACCTCGGAAGGATGAAGGGCTGAGTTGACCCTGCCGGGATTCGAACCTGCAACCTTGTGGTTTGAATAGGCTCCATAGCCAGATAATTTACCACTGATCTCCCTCCCTACTGCCCTTTCCTGCTATCCTGTATATGTATATATATATATATATATATATATATATATATATATATATATATATACAGGGCTCAAAATTTCAAGTCCTGAGCTACTAGCCAGGCCTGAAAAGTTACTCGCCACCAGTTGCCACATCTAGCCCCACCCATATCCATGCCTTTAACCCCACCCATATCTCCGCCTTTAACCGCACCCATCTCAAGTTCTCTTTGATGAAATGACACTGCTGCCCACACCCTATCCACCTCCACACACTGCCCACTCTGTGTCCACCCTGTCCACACACACTGCCCACACTGTGTCCACCCTGTCCACCCTCTGTCCACCTTGTCCAAACCCTGCCCACCCTCTGTCCACTCACACACTGCCCACACTGTGTCCACACTCACCCTCTGTCCACACTTTGCCCACCCTCACACCCTGTCCACACACTGCCCACTCTCACCACACACTGCCCACACCCTGTTCACACAGTCGACACTGTTCACCGTGCCCCCTCCACACAGCCCACACTGTCCACCCTGCCCCTCCACACTGTCCACCCTGCCCACCTCCACACTGCCCACCTCCACACTGTCCAGATTGTCCACCCCACACTGTCCTCCTCCCCACACTGGTCACACCGTAGTCCTCCACACATTACAAAAAAAGAGAGTAGAATATCTGAGTGTAGCTGTTTAAATGCACTTACTAGAGCACAACTTGTCTCTACAGCCCCTCTGTGTGCATCATTGTCTCCTTCCCCATCCCCTGTGTCACCGTCCCCTTCCCCAGCCCCTTAGTACTTAGTACTGGAGATACATGGATTTAAATTGAGCTATTAACATCCTGAGTGCTAGAGAAATCTCTAACTCGTGACATTACTTGCATTGGAGACCTCTGTAGCAGTGAGTAGCTGCAAAGTCCCATTTAACTTAATGAGGATCTGTTGAATTTTTATATGTCCCCCACTGCAGAGTATTTGGATTGATACAAAATTGCTCCAGTTCATCATAGTACATCAACTTTATTGTTTCTATCAGCATCTAACTAAACGCAATGAACTTTACTTAGCAATGCCTGGTATGGCTCATGACATCATACAATCCGGTCATGTTGAGATTGCTGGCTATAGAACCATACCTTTGTAAATGTACTTTATAAAGAAGCCTGTTTTTCAAACAAGCGCATTATGTTATAGCATTGTAAAAGCTTTTGACAACGTCTTCTCTCAAATAACGACCACGTAATCCACACAAAAATGACCCTTTAGGGGGAAATCCAATTTGTCTTTTCTCTCATACCATGCTGGAATACATATTTGTTCATGCCTTAGCCTGTCTGAAAGCCTTAGATCTTTCTCTTGTCTTTAACCAGTTCACACAGGGACCTTCAGGCAGAAAAAGCAAGGAAGAATGTGTACTCTGGTTTTATAAAAAAAAACTGATAAATATGTATTTTTAATGCATTTGGAATTCACATTTGTTAAACTGTTGTTAGCCTTGTTCTATACATACAAACACATACTGTTTGATTTAAATGCCCAATGCATTTAAATTTATGAATCTGAAAAGAACCAGTAAACACCATAGAGCAGAACTTTATAATTTTTTGTCTTCTTCTTCTATTTTGTGTAAGTCTTTTTAGCAGCTTAAAATAATGTTACTCTTCTGATTATATTTTAGGTTTTGGATACTCCCTATCTATTGAACTCTCAGTGGAAAAATTACCTATCTGGTGTCCTGTTTCAAAATGCCAACGTGAATCTCACTTTTGAAAAAGTTTACAGGTAGGAAAGAAATCTTCGTTGAGTATAACATACTGACATAAATCATGGGCACAACAGCTAAAAATATAAAATATAAAACATATATAAGAAACACTAAAATGTATACATAAGATGTGCTTTAAGGGATAGTAATTCTTCGTTTTAACTTTATTTTATTTTGTAGGCATTAAAAAAACATGAAGAATGATATAAGTCTTATCTCTGAAACCTTTATGGTTTAAGAGATATTCACAAACAAAGTATCCCCCCCCGTTCAACCAGATCAGAAGGGAGGTGCCCAGGTAGACTGCAGAGAGGGACAATCTTCAATTAAGATAATGGAAAAAGCTGAAAAACTTGTCAAGGGGGGAAGGGCTTTCATTGTTTTCATACAAAGAAAATTGTCCCCTTCTGTTATCTGTCCTGTCATACAACCAGACTCACATCTGAGAAGAGATGGCTTACACTAGGTAAAAGGGGCGGGGAGGGGAACTTTGCTTGTGAATATCTCATAAACCATAAAGGTTTGAGAGATAAGACTTATATCATTCTTCATGTTTTTTTAATGCCTACAAAATAAAATAAAGTTAAAACGAAGTATTACTATCCCTTTAAGAAGTAGAGATCTTGTCCAGAACATCTAAAATATAAAAGTATGAGATCATGCAAATGTTGTGGATCTATGTAAAAAGCAGTAAATTATGTTCTGTAGAACCTCAGGACTAGAGATGACATCACTGTGTAATATCAGTTTTGGTCTGCCACAACTTGAAGTATGACTGATAGATCTCAGTGTGTTTAAATTGCAAGGAGGTTCACAGTGTAGTGCCACTAAATTTCAGTAATCCACTAAAAAATGAATATAAATTTTAACTTTTAATTATACCATCTCTCAAATGGTCCTTGACTGCGAATGTATTCCTCTATTCAAGGTAGGACATCTGTGTGTGCCATCATATTGAGTAGTTATTTCTTAACAATTGTCTACAATCTGCAATATCTATTGATGGTGCTGAAGAGGAAATATTTCACAAAGACCATTTTTAGCAATTGTTTTCTAAAAATAAATGCTGTGAACTTTATTTTAAGTCAAATAGTGTCCGCATCTAGTTTAAAAGACTAAATGAAACCATGATAAAAAAAAAAATGAAAACCCATTCTTAAATCTTTGTAAATGAAATACATCTCAAATGCTTTGCGAGACCTCTCTAGCATTCATGGGATTAAAGGAACACTAACAATTCCTAATAATGACAGTTACCTTTGACGGTCAGAAAATCCTAATGGCCACTATGAATTTTGCCTTTGAGCTGTTGTTGGACTTTATCTAGGACTTTGTTTTATATATAGACATTTTTTATAAAAAAAAAATATTGAGAATAAGAATAATGCAGAGTACAGAGACAAAGTACATATAAACAATGGTCAGTGTTATAACAGCATATGAATGTTTAAACAAATGAACAGGAGACCAGCAAGTGGTAGTGGAGCCAGTAAAGGTAAAGGTAACTTAACCCAAGGTAAGGGTTGAGGGGAAGAGAAAGTAGGGAAAGGATAGAAAAGGAGAAGGAAGGGGTCATTGAGGGCATCAGATGCCTGGGTCAGGCAACAGATCTGAGACTTTAGCACAATGAGCTAGCCAAGGTGCCCACTCTTTTCAGACAGGGTCAGTTTTGCCACTGATATGGTCATTCAAACTGTCCCAGCCTCATATTACATTCAGATATTCTTAAAGATAGGTAAAAGCCTTGTGCCACCTCTTGATAGAGGAGCAGTTTGTGATATCACATGGGGTCTGGACTGGTGTATTGAGATCTTTTCAGTCCCCCTCCTTCAAAACTGTATAGTTTCAAAGGTATTTACTTGATATGGACACACAAATCATAGTATTAAAGAACATTATATATGTGTTTATACTATGTATTACTTAGAGGAGGTCACACACACTTACACACACTCTTATACATACACAAAAACACTCTTACACATGATCATTCTTACACATACTCACACTTTAACACTTACACACACATGTACACACATTCTTATACACAAACACACACACTCATATGCTTACATACACACATGTCTACACAGAAAAAAATCTAATATTGTTCGCACTAATTGACTGGAAAAATTAATATTAGCTTGGATTCTAGATAGTAAGTAGATAATGTTTCACAATTGCATCTTTGTACCTAATTGGTTCCTCATTAACTGAGAATATTTATACATTTCTTTCTTAGTGATTGCAAAGAAAATAAAGGCATTTTTACTGCACTTCAGATTGATAATCTTTTTAATCTTAATGAATTTCTGAACATCAGCATGGTAAGTAAAAAAACTGGCAGTCTCTCTCCTCTTCTCTTTTTCCCTCTCTAGTGAGCGACACGAGCCAGTGACTCTGCACTCGCTGATCTGTGCATTCGCCTCCTTGTCCTCTGAATGAACGTCTTTTCCTTTTAAGCAGTTAATTTATGACTAGTAATAGATTATAGCTCTTTTGATGTCAACCTGCCAGCTACAAATCATAAACTCCAAATGAACACACTGTGAAGTGTATAGAAAGTTTAAATAAATATGTTATTACTTCATTTGTGTCCTTAACCCTTAGATGCTAGAGATGTCTCCAATGTATTGTTCCGCAATGCAATATATCTCTAGCATCCAAGGGGTTAATATTAGAGCAACTTGTTTTTAAAGGAGAACTAACACCTCATAGTAATAGCCCCCCACTCACTATGGCTAGAAAATTCTAATGGCCCTATGAATTTTGCCCTTGTGCCTTTTCTCAGTAAGTTACATTTGTAATTTCCATGGAGACGGACATGCACTGGCCCTTAAAAGGTTAAAACTACCATGTGCATTAAGCAGAATTTAAGGTTCCTCAATCCTGCCAGCAACTGTCATGTCCGCCTCCACAGGCATAACATCCAGGGCTGATTTGAAGATCAAAGGTACAAGGGAAGAATTCACAGGGGCCATTAGAATTTTCTGGTCATAGTAGGGCAAGAGGTTGTTATTAATAGGAGGCATTGGTTCTCTCTAAACATTACTATTCCTTTAACTTATGCTTAAGAGCAAGTCTTTATTGGTGTTTCCTATACACCTCTGTTTGGCTGTGGGCTCTTTAAATCAGGACACAGGAAAGACTTTGCTCTGTTGTGCTCGGCTCATGTCTGATATCTCAGTCTTATCTAATTGCTTCTAGTACCGTGATGCTAATACAACTTTCACTGACTCTTTATGAAAATAAGGTTTATGACGTGAATATAAGTCAATCTATGGTGCACGCAGTTGGACTTTATTTAGGACTTTATATATGACCATCCTATATAATAATTTGCTAGGATGTTTGTCACGATGCAGTCATGCGCAGTAGAGACTGCCCGTGTTCTGGCAGTCTCTACTGTGCATGACTGCATCGAGTGAGTGAGGCAATGCAAGACTGCATCGCATGGAGCAGTGAGGTAGCGGCCTCTTAAACCTATGAGTGCCAGAGAGGTACGCAACGCATTGCAAAGCAATGCGTTGCGTACCTCTCTGGCACTCAAAGGGTTAACATTACCCGGACCTTGGCCCGTGTACACAGGCTATTACACTAGGTTTTTTTTTATAAATAATTATGTGACTAATTCAATTACATGATTTCTTTCTGTGCATCATTTCCACAGTATATTGATGACATATCTGATAAAATCGAGATGATGAATTTAAACCTGAGTAATATCGTTTTGTTGGATGGAAAAGGAAGACAGAATTTAGAAGCTTTTAATGCTACAGGGATAGAAGAAATAGACTTTGATGTTTTCCTATCAGAGGTAAGGCCCCTCTTGTCTGTGGGAACACCAATTAACACAGTCAACTTCAGTTCTCACATACCCATAACAGTGCAGGTTTTTACATGAGCAATGCCTCCTAGCTAAAAAACAAACAAACAAACAGATGAAGCGTGCCACAACTTTGGTTTGATGCTGCATCTTTGCTTTTATCAGATTTATTTTTGATATTATATTCTTTTTGATGTGATTGCAATGGAATAAAAAAGTAGCTGCATTTTAGTGCATATTAGATAAGCTGTATATATTGAAAATAGAGGATACTAGGAGAAAAAAAATGACACAAATCTCATCTAAATCACATGTACAAAAGTGAAATTATATGAGGAATTCATTATAAATGTTAAAATGTATTATATATATATTCACTGCACTGCTACTAAAGTTGCCTGTGTAAACAGCTTCTTACTAAATGATTGATTATTGTCACTTAATCTATTATTGCTCTTTAGCTGCAGCTGAGAGTGTTTTTATTTAAAGATATCCCTACCTGAGCATGGGATTGTGCCTATTCTTAACCCTTTGAGTGCCAGAGGGGTACTCAATGCATTGTTTCACAATGCGCTTGGCACTTCTGTGGCAATCAAGTAGAGGGGATGGGGATTGGGATAGACTCCTGATACAGAGAGCGTCTGTCACTTTCTGGCCTAAGCGCCCTTGTAAGTGGCCAGAGAACGCCTGGAGCGGAGGTAACCCCAGAAGGCGTAGCAAGCTGCTGCTTTAATGAGTACAAAAGAGAGACAAGAAGCAGAATAGATACTCACTGTGTAGGCCCCAGTGAGCCAGGAGCTAGAGAGTGAAGAATAAGGAGCGTAGCTGGTGATCGTAGGCTGATCCTAGGAGGTTTTGCTGCGGCTTGAGCCAGGTGGAGTAGCAGGCCGCGAAGCCTGATGGCTGGACAACCATCTAGGAGACAGAACAACTACTCACCGGGTAGAGACAGTATAAACACCTACCAGTAGTATCAGGCTTCTGTTTGGGTACTCGAAGAGAAGCAGCAGAGATGGAATCTGTGGACCAGATGGGTCGAATAGTGAACTGAGGGACCGACTCAGGGAAACCGAGCTCAACGCACTATGACTCGGATCAGCTCACTGCCCGACTGGGAGTTGAAGGACCAGAGGGTCGGATAGTAGGACAGTGTGACTATGAGTCGAAAACTCTGAAGGTCGTACGACTACGACAACTAGGATATGAGAGCTCGAGCAAGAATGATCGACTAGTCCGGATCGGTAACAGGTGGGCGACGTTAGAAACCAGGGAGCAGGCAAGAAGAGTAGTCGGACAAGCCACAGTCGAAAACCGGAATGGGAAACAGGACCAAATCAGTATGCAGGAGAATAGTCTAGGACAGGCCGGGTCGGTCAGATCAGCAACAGGACCAAAGCAGAAGGCAGGAGAATAGTCGAGGACAGGCAGAGTCTAATCAGATCAGCAACAGGAAATGCCAGGAATAACACAAGACTACACCAGGAACGCTTAGATCGCGCACTGACCCAAAGGAGTCAGTGCTAGATACAGGCCCAACAAACAAGGGCGTGACAGACAGTGCAAACAGAAGGAGAACCAGAAGAGCTGGATAAAGCAAACTCAAAGCCCGGAAAAGCCTGAGAAGCATGACAGTGTCACACCGGATCTCAAAATGACATGCAGTTGGCCATATGGATATTAATAGTTATAATGATTTGTCTGTGTATTATTGTAGGAATCCAGCGTGGTTGCCTTGGTGGTAAATATAACTTAAGAAGTATAAATATCTGGATGAGAGCCTGTTTGTTTGTAAATATTGTCTTAAAGGCATAGTAATGTTTCGCAAAAACAGCAGCTCCAATTAATCTTCATACTATTTGAGCCATAAAGAGTGTTATTTCAATACTGTCAGAGTTGTAGTTCAAGAGCAATTGAATGATAAAGTATCCCCCTTCTGCCCCTTTTACCTAGTGTAACACTGCTCACCTCAGATGTGGAATCTGGTCTTAAGACTAGACAGCTCACAGCAAGGGTCAATCTTCTTACTGTGAAAACAACCTTGACAGGCTTTTCAGGTTTTTCCCTTATGTTAATTGAAAATTGTCCCTCTCTGCATGCCATCTGGACACCACCTTTCTGCTCTGAGGTGAGCAGTGTTAGATCTGTAAAAGAGGCGAGAGGGGGATACTTTATCATTCAATTACTCTCGAACTACAACTCTGACAGTATTGACATAACACTCTCCATGGCTCAAATACTATGAAGATTAATCAGAGCTGATTTTATTTTGAAACATTACTATCACTTTAAAATATTTATATATTTATAAATGTGCATTCCTTTAAACCCAGAGTGATGTACAATAAATTGCAAAGTAATACAACTGTACTCAGTAGGTTAAATTGGTAAGTTACAGGGTGTGGTTTTAGCACACCAGAAGGATGTATATAAAAAAAATTATGAAATGCCAAATCTTAGTTAGAAAAGAGATGGCAGCATTAATTACATGAATTTTGTAGATTCCCTGTCCTGACACAGACAGATGGACATTCTGGAGGATGTGTGTGTAGTGCACACAAGTGTGTAATGTGAAAGAATAAAGAGTGCACTGAAGCGTGCTGAGGTTTTTGCTCTATAATATTTATTGAACCTATACTACTCCTCTATAAACCCAATAAAAGCAAAAAAACATTCTTCATAAACAGTTTGTAGTCCTCTATTTACAAACTCGATTCTGTCTTAACATAACATAATGAAATATGTCCCCAGCTTCTCACCTGACATCCACATGATATCAGTGTATAAATATTGAAGTCTGAAACCCCTGATCTAGACCATGTTCCATGTTTTGAGATGTTGCCACCAAAACAGAATATCGTATTCTAAATGTGGTTTGTCACTGAAAAATGGTATCTACCAAGATACAAAACAAACAAGGATATACTCATAGGGTTAATATGTCTTCATAAATAATTGAAAAATATAGATAAATGGTATCTTACATATTAATGTTGCCGTTTATAACAATCATTAGCGACTCTCAGCGAATGTGGTTGATATCACACTGCCCACCACACAGTCTTCAATTCTGCTGCTCCCCAGATGATACTCTTGAAAGAAAGAGACGAACAAAGACAAAAAAGAACAAAAATGGGGGCACTTGCAAATATATTTAAGAGCACAGGGAGTGATCCAATGGCTGTGTTCAGTTGTGTTCCAATCACTTTCTCTCTCTCCACATTTAGTAGTCGATTGCCTGTAGGAACTGGTATTGTGCTATTTATGAGCGGTGATTGTGGAGGCCAGCTCATTATAATTTTGACACCCTCGGGAAAGGAGTGTTGATCCTGAATTGCGCTGGTGCGCTTAAGAATCTGTTCAAAATCTTTTATATATGATTTAACTAGCAATATTGACATGGCGTTGCCCGTGCGGTTACCTGAACAGGGGAGGGTTAATCCCTGTTGCAATAAACTTGTTCAGACTTTATCAGCCTGTGGATCACTCCCTGTGAGTCATGTATATATTTGCAAGTGCCCCCATCTTTTGTTCTTTTTGTCTGTCATTCTACCAATATGTGGCCTAGTCACTGAACATCATACTCATTCACACGTTCGATTTTGTTGTGTCACTAAAGTACTCCACTGAGAAGTATACATTAGGAGTGATCTTTTAATTGAACTGTAATCTAGATTTTGTCTTTAAAATGCACACTGCAATCTAGGTGTGATATTTTTACTGAACATAAACTAGATATACTATTTTTAGTGAATAGCATATTCTAGATGTTTATCACTGATTAACATATTTTACATATGGTCTTATTACTGAACACCATACTATTTTTATGTAATTTATAAATACAGTGCTCAACACCTTTTTTTCTTTCTAGTAATACACTTTTCAAACATCTCATTAAATAGCATTGCTTAACACTGACTGGTATACCCTATTTTTGGTTGAATATTTTTTGTACATTTCTGCTAGGTCACAAAAAATAAGAGAACATAATAATATCCTCGTTGAGATTATCAATTCAACAAATACTCAAGTTCTTACCAAATCAAAACAAATTCCAAGTTAAATTTATAATAATGTATACCTATTTAAATTATAAACAGATAATTTTATATACAGAGTTAACAGAGATTATTAAATATAGGCCACTGCAGTTACATATTTGTGTCTGTATGTGAAGAGCTAGATAGACTGATAGATAGATAGATAGACTGATAGATAGATAGATAGATAGATAGATAGATAGATAGATAGATAGACAATGGATAGATAGATAGATAATTAGATAGATATATAGATAGATAGATACATAGATAGATACTAGGCTTTTGTATGAAGGAAACCTACCCAGGTAAGTAGTTCTGTGAAACAAATTAAGAGCCACTTATTCCTAGGGTACAGACACGTTTAATAATAGTTATGTTTTGAATCTAATTTAATAAAATAAAATTATTTTTACTATTTTCTAGGTGGCTAAAAGTACCACAAAAGTAGATCTTTTATCATTTGCTAATGAATTAGAAGGAAATGCAGATATGTTGGTAAGATTTTTTCATTTATATAATAACTTATTAATGATGTGAATGCTATTAAATTCTGTGCTTCGTGAATTTGACATTTTTGTGAGGTTCTTGGCATGAAGATGGAATAGGAAAATAGGCAAGAAAATAGGGCACTGGGATTAAATATATTTATAATTAATCTTGCAAGAAAAAAACGGAAATCTGCTTTACAGGTAAAGTAAAAACATAGAAAGGAGCGCACACACAGTATCAATTCAGACATGAAGTGTCATCCCAAAGTCTAATAAATTGTTACTCAATGTACTAGCTAAAACTGCAAATGAGATACTGAGCAATTCTTTGGCATTTTAACTGCATCAAAGGTACAAATAAAAATCCCCACTTATTTAAAAGGGGTGTTTAACTTCCGTAATGCTGAAGAGGTCTCCAGTGCATTGCAATGCCTTAGAGGCCTCTTTAGGGTTCAAGAAGTTAAAAGCCCACTTTAAATTGGATCTGCCAGCTAACATTTTTTTGAATATTCAAAAACCTAATTCAAAACTTTATATGTGTTATGGTAGCCAAAAAGATCAGTAGATATAGTTTAGGAAATACTGATACTTTTACTGACCATCTATCAGTGCAACACAACGCTCAATTAGCATATGTAAACACACTGAACACTTTAACCCCTTAAGGACCATTGCCGTGCCAGGACCGTCACGGCGGTCTGGCACTTAAGGACCAATGACGGTCCTGGCACGGCATGGAGTTCAGGGCTCCCGGCGCGGCTGCACGCCGCTCCGGAAGCCCTGAACCGGAAGCCATAGTAAAAAAAAAAATGCCCCATGGTCCGCAAGTGCCGGCCGCACGGGATCGTGCTGGTCCTTAAGGGGTTAATTGGCATAAACTAGCATATGGTTCGGCACTCATAGCTCACCATACAGAAATAAGTGCATATATCTCATGAACTGTGCATCAACTGGGCTTTTGGCTAACATGATACATAGGCAGTTTTAACCCCTTAACGACTGCCCGATCTGGAGCTTTTTTTTTTTTTTTTTGCCCCGCTGCTATCCCAGAATTCAATGGCGTGCCAGGACAGTCACAGGTCCTTAAGTACCGGGACCGGAGTGACGGTCCTGTCACGTCAAGTTTCCTTAAGAGGCTAATGAAGTTTTCAGATATACCAACCTTAAGTTGATTGCTCCATTTTAAACCAATTGTAAGAGCTAGAAAGGATAAGGGTGTCTTACATTGAGCTGCCTGAGATGTGCATCCATCTTGTGATACCATGGAGATTTCACCTAGTAGTCACTAGCCAAATGCTACAGAAAACAAGAAAAAAAGATACTAAAGGAGAACTAACCCCACTTACCTTACTATGGCCACAAAACAGTGGTGGCGCTACAATATAAGCAGAATAAGTTCCTGATTAGAGCCCCCATAATGGTCAGGGGGCCCCACAGCTCTTATGAAGAAGCGCTGTCACATGTAAACAAAATGAGATGACGTATAAGAAATACAGGTGCAGGAGTAAAGGGGGTCACCATGTGAATTTTTCCGTTAGGGCCACAAAAACTTAGAGCTGCCTTTGCCACAAAATCTCAGTGACCCGTGTGAATTTTGCTGTTGTTCTTTTGAGAACATCTTTAATCAGACCTGGCTGTCAGGTCCATGGAGGCTGACATGACAGTTGCCAGCAGGACCACATGATCTCAAGCTCCATCCACTGTACAAGGTAATCTTAATCATTTAATGACAAATGTCATGTCTGTCTCCATGGATATTACATCCAGAATTGATTTTTGTTATCTCTTGAACAAAGGCACATGGGTAAAATTCATAAGAGCCATTAGAATTTTTAGGTTATTTTTAGGAATGGATGTGTTCATTCAACTTTAATTCTGGCTACACTTATCAGAAAGAGGAATTCTAACATAAAATTCTAATAAATAAATCTATTGTTTAAAAACAAAATTCATTTTAAAGCAAGTTTACTATAAAACTAATATAGAACGGTTGAAAAGACCCTTTGTGCCAAATACAAATAAGATGATATATATCATTCAGGAAGAACTATTGCACAGGATTGACTACACTAGGGAAAAGAGGACTGGAAGTAAATCTCAGGCACCACTAGACAAGAATCTCTTATCCCTTCCTGCAGGCAAACCCCCACTCCTCACACAGCCACAACCCCAGCCTCGTCCACTGTTGCCAAGCACAGTAAGATCTTTTAGTCCAGTGGTGCCAATGCACTTTTGCAAGAAATCAAAATAAATGCATAGCAAAATGAATACCAGTAAATAAATTAGGTTCTTAATAGCCCAAATGATCTGCTATATTTCCAACTGATAGTTCATATTTGTGATCAAAATTACATATTCACTTACAGTTCTCCCAGAGAAAAACTGGGCGACCAGTGGTACGAAATGGAATTTCCGATGGAATTGATGTAGATTAGGAAGCATGGATGTGGACTGAGGAGAACAATGATTGTGATAAAGGGATAGTCCAACAATATTCTCAAACTAAATGATAATCACTGAAGGTGTGCCAGAAATATGTCGTCTGGGGCATTTTACCATATGAGGGAGAAAAAGAGAAAAGAGCCAAGAGAACGATCTGTAAAACCTCAATAAATTAACTCTATAAATATAATAAATAAAACCTTTCTGGTTCTGCCTGAAAAGTGAATATGTTGATGTTTAAGGCTCTTAAAACCTTCTTGAAAATGAACAATATAGATACCCAAAATATGATAGTAGACCTTTCAGGCAAAATAACTCACATAATCAGATCTGCCTGGACACAATAAGTGAAAAGGCTGACAACTTGTGGGAAGATATTCATTTTTTCATTTTGGAAAGCAATACCAAATTATGAAATGAGTTTGGTTCTTTTACATTGTCCATTTTATAATATTATGGAATATGTTCTTTTGTAGAAGTGCAGTGCTTTTAAGTGACTTTGTTTTGTCTTTATAACCATCTTGAGTCCACCAATGGAGAGTGATATCTGAGATGAGGCGAGGGATGAACCCCCCACATGCTTTAAGTGTGCATCTATTTAGACACAGGCTTTTAACAATCTCGTGTATCAACAGCTGATTCAAGCCACCCACATAAATATGTTGTTCACCTGGAGGAAACGGTGCTATTGTCTTCTCTCAGGTTGACAGCTTGTTCTCTTATTGCGGCCAAACAGATAACAGACCAGTGGTTGTCAACCAGGGTGCTGTGGTACGTTGGTGTGCCCTGGGAGCCAGCTTAGGGTGCCACACTTTTCTAGGAAGATTAAAATGTGAATATCTGAGTTTCTGATGTATAGTTATAGAAAATATGTCCAGTATACTTGGTTTTGTCATTATTATGGTGAGATATAAAAATAACTATTTTAGGCATTTGTACCCTACATTACACCCATTACAAATGTCCTATAAAATGTTACGGGTGCTCTAAAAATTGAGCAATAAAAGATTTGAGAGCCACTTTCCTAGACTGTGAGTAATTTCCCTACTGGTATAATTGCATCTATGGAAGTATTTCATTCATACAGAGTGCACCCACAGTAGTTAATACTTAGACTAGTGTAAAAGCCTGTTTGCAAGGGCCGTGGAGCAGTGAGGTATTGGCAGTACGCAGAGCAGGACTGGCCTCTTAACCCTTTAAGTGTCAGAGGGGTATGCAACGCATTACAAAGCAATGCGTTGCGTACCCTTTTGGTACTCAAAGAGTTAACATTATCTGGACCTGCTCTGCGTACTGCCGTTACCTCACTGCTCCACGTGATTGCACCGCCTCACTCATGCAATGCAATCATGCTCAGTAGAGACTGGCCGAACGCGAGCAGTCTCTACTGGGCATGACTGCATTGTGACAAACTTTCTGGCCTTTTATCATATAGAATTGAGAACGCTGATGGATTATCGTTCATCATAATAACTGGTCCCTTCATTCCAAATCAATTCCTTATAATCTACATCAGTTCTATCCATCATTCCATTGCACACCACTGATCATCTATTTTTCCTCTGGGACATTAATATAAACTTTCAGTTTGATTGATCACAGATTCTTTGGACTAACAAGAAACTAGTTTATTTATTGTCATTCTTTTTGATGTGCACGTATTTTTATTTCTTCTTGTCACCTGAACACTACCATATTTGTTGTATTTCAGATGCTAGAAGGGACTTATGTACAAAAGAAAAGAGGAGCAATTCTGGAATAATTCAGCCGCACAATATGGGAGAAATAAATATTATTGAAACATTATATACATTTAAATGGGACTTTTAACCCCTTGAATGCTAAAGAGGTCTACAGTGCCCTGTGAAACATACAATACAAACCAGCCCCCTGTCATATTGAGTTTCACACCCCTGTCCTATATTCATATGACAATTTGGGGACCCACCTCAGAAAATTAGTCAATATTCCCAAAGGGTCTCAAAATTACTACAGCAAATGATATGATTACGTTACTGGAGACTGGTACAGTGCACTCAGAATATCAATATAGGTCCTGTTGAGTGGAATAAATATCTGCAAAGTGAATAGTAACTTATGTGAAGGCCATATGATAAGGTACCCAGGCAAAATTGTGATCATATCTGGTTCACCTTATGCAATTGATTAATTATCTTGTCAAAGAAGCAGGAAGATGAACAGGGTTTATGTCACCTGTGGAAACCACGTGGTAGTAGGCATTGTAATACCTAAATCAGTTGATGTCCAAATCTGTCCTTAAGGACCATATACAGGACAATATTTAAGGATCACCCTCGTTGAGCACTAGTGGGTTAGTCAAAATGAAGTAGCCACAGATTAAAACACCTGTGCTTAATTGTGCTTATGCTTAAATCCTGGCTTGTTCATGGTACTTGGCGGCAGATGGCTACACCCCTGGCCTAGTTTAATAGCCCTGGGCAAATTGTGAACAATTGTGAATGCATTTTACAGCCAGCTGCCATCTGTTTATAGGTTGTGAGATGCTTTGGAGGCTTTGGCCATTGAGGTAGAAGGACTGCCCATGGACTTTGCTCACTACAATGACAGTTTATTAAAACCAACATGTATGTTCCCTTGCTCTTTGACCGCATACTAATCTATATAGATGAATTGAGGTGAAGTTCTGGGGAAAACTAACTACACCGTGTTTACTTTCATTTTCTACTATTTTCAAGGCTTCCACAAACTAACCCTTTGGCACTCAGTTATAATGATATATACACAAATATGGTATTAGTGAATTAATGTGTAATTAGCAATGAACAGCACACACAGGTTTAGATGTATTCTTATCAAACTTGTCTACTGATAAAGAAGACTGTAAGTCAACTTGTCTTTCTTCTCCCTTACTCCTCACTGTTTTCTATATTCTTTGTTTCACATTAATCTTTGTGTGTGTGAAAAAAAAATCTTTCTCTTTACTTTTAGCCAAAAGGAGCATTAGCAAATGCATTAAAAGGACATGCAAATAGTATACGGACGATACATAGTCAGCAAGTTGTACCGCTGGAAAAATCAATGGTAAATAAATGGAAATACTAGGAGTGCTAGTTCTGATGTAGAAGTAGATGAAATGTAATGTCCTTGCTGTCACTAGATTAGTTCAAAGAATGAGTGAGCTGGTTATATAGATGAGAGAAAGACAAGGTGAGAGAAGGAGGGAGAAAGTAATGTGGGATACAAGTGAATGGAATGAGAGATAGAAAGGACTGTGCAGAAGGTGTGATTGAGTACTGAGGGAGGAAGTGAGTGTTGTGGGGTTATATAATAGAAGGAATGAAAAAAATGATTGTGCAGAAGGAGGCTGAAGGGAGTGCGTAATGTGGGGTAATAGAGTTAAGAGTTGGATACTAGTGATGGTGCAGAAGGAAGAAGCAAGTAATGTTAGATGTTAGAGGGAAGGAAGGATGAGAAAAAGGAGATGGTGCAAAGGGAGGGAGAAGAGGCGTAATTTAGAATCACAAAGGTAGAGATAAAAGGGACAGTGAAGATGAGGAGAAAAGAGGTGGAAGGGACAGAGTGAGAGAGGAAGAATTACATTATGAGGTGTGAGGGTGACTGAGAGAGACAGAAGGGACAGTGAACCGTGAGAGAGGAAGAATTACATTATGTGGTGTGAGGATGACTGAGAGAGAGACAGAAGGGACAGTGAACCGTGAGAGAGGAAGAATTACATTATGTGGTGTGAGGATGACTGAGAGAGAGACAGAAGGGACAGTGAACAGTGGGAGCGGAAGAATTACATTATGAGGTGTGAGGATGACAGAGTGAGAGATAGAAGGGGCAGTGCAGAGTATGGGAGGAAGAAGTATGTGATTTGGTGTGATGGAGTGACTGGAGTGACAGATAGAAGGGACAATGCAGAGAGAAGGAAGGAGTGGTGAGTAATGTGTGGTGATGAAAAGACTGGAGTTAGAGACGGAAGCATTGCAATGTGAGGAAGTAAGAAGAGAGTGAGTGGAGTGACAGATAGAAGCAACAGTGCAGAGTATGGGAGGAAGAAGTACGTAATCCTGTGTGGTAAAGTGACTGGAGTGAGAGATAGAAGGGACAGTGCAGAGTGAAGAAAGGAGTGGTGAGTAATGTGTGGTGATGAAAAGAATGGAGTTAGAGATAGAAGCATTGAAGTTGAGGAAGTAAGAAGGAAGTGAGTGGAGTGAGAGACAGAAGCAGAAGTGCAGAGTATGGGAGGAAGAAGTATGTGATTTGGTGTGATGGAGTGACTGGAGTGAGAGATAGATGGGACAATGCAGAGAGAAGGAAGGAGTGGTGAGTAATTTGTGGTGATGAACACACTGGAGTGAGAGATAGAAGCATTGCAATGTGAGGGAGTAAGAAGAGAGTGAGAGATAGAAGCAGCAGTGCAGAGTGAGGGAGAAAGAGTGTAATGTGGTGTGATAAAGTGAGTGGACTGAGCGATAGAAGGTGCAGTGCAGACTGAGGGAGAAAGTGAGATGGGTGATGATAGAGTGTAAGGAGGTGGTGATAGAAGGAACGTTGCAGAGGGAGTAAGTGAGTGATATAGGGTTATAATGAAGGGAATTGGGGGTAGAAGTAAAAGTGCAGTGTGAGAAAGGAAGTGAATAATGAGGCTGATAGAGGGGAAAGGAGGGAGGGCTATGAAGTGTGGTACAGAGGAAATGAGAATTGAGAGATAAAGGAGTAAAAAAGAGGAGAGATAAATGTTTTAGTGAGAGAGGAAGAAATTGGCAGTTTCAGATGATAGAGGGAGACAGAGAGACTGGATTGTGCCTATGGAGGAAGGATAGAAGAAGAGAGGGAGACACGAGGGAAGACAAAAGGCTGGGAGGAGACAAGCGCACTAAATGGGTAAATAAGTGAACATGTTCCTCCAATTTCCACCAACCTAGAACTGCTTCTGTCTTTTGATTCCACCCTGCATGAGATCCAGTTCCTTCACACATCTCATTCTGTACATAATTGTGTTTTTGTAGTGTATTGTACAACTCTGGCTGATGTACTAAACAAAGAGTGGTACATTTTTGGGGCAAGCCAACCGAACCATAGGGAACAAATAAAAATTAAAATAGATTTCAATTATATGTTTAACCCCTGGAATGTTTAAATGCTCCATTCAAATCAATCTGAATTTTTGGCATTTTTATATATTTCCCTATGGTGCAAGTGTTTTGTATCAAAATAGCACCAATTTTCCATAGTACATCAGCCTCACAGTGGGCATGAAATCTGCAGCAGGCTAAGTGTGTTTTATTCAGTAAGATCAATATTCTAACATACAAAGTGCTCCTACTTGAAAAAGTATGTTGCATCATTCACAGATACTGTATAGAGTATCTGTAAACGTTTCCTCATCTGTATAGAACATATGGCATTATATTGAATGTGCTTACACATTAGATGCACAGATTTGTGCAAGACAAACCCATCAACCCACAGTAAAGGTTGTTAGGATCTCCTCACTTGAATGTTAGATGAATAAGTGTGCTATTTATATTAACAGATCTACATAGTTTGTTATACTGAAAAAAGACATACAGTATGTTCACACTTTGATATTGTGTATAGCCCAGCAAAGAAAAATAAATACATTAAATAAGCTAAATAATCTTTCCTGACTCCAAGATAGGTGTTTGACTATTTCCCAGTTTAAACTTTCATTTAATCTACTGACATATAATGTAATGCTATGTGTCTTATTCTGCTAGAAATTAATCATATTCCTAAATATATCTGTTGTATCTGCCATCACCACATTCCTAGGTAATTAATTCTACAGTTTAACCCTTTAATAGTTACATGTTTCCTTCAGGTTAAGAGGAACAGTTTTCTGAAACTCGCCTGGGTGATAGTGCTTCTCCAAAATGGCTTCTAAGTCTAAGGAGCAGAAATGTGATAATTGCCCCTTAACTATGTTTGTGCCAGAGAGGTATTGAATACATAGCAACACAATGCATTGGATGCCTTTCTGGCACTCAAAGGGTTAAAATCTATCACATAGCAGAAACATTTACATTATATCTGTGAATGCTACCGCATGCTGTATAATAAGAAAACAACTTCAGGGTTATGTACTAAGGTATGATAAAGAGGTGATAATGCAGAGATAATTTCTTCAGTGATGTCACTTCTCCAGTTCCTATGTTATTCTATGAAGCCTGTGCACTAACATTTCTCCAGTGTTTGAGATCTTAGTGCATAGATCACCTCTTTATCACGCCTTAGTGCATAATCCCCCTTGCATTTTAGTATTATTGCTCCATTAATCCCTTGTATGATACAGAAGTCTCCAGTGTAGTCGATGGATTAACCCTTTAAGTGCCAGAGAGGTACACAGAGCATGGCACTGCAATGTGTTGCGTACCTCTCTGGCACTCAAGGGGTTAAGGCAGATTCAGTGTTATATTTTAAGATTCGATATTTTGATTTTTCTTATCCTTATTCCTTTTTTTCTGCCATTGAAGAAATATTTTAAAGCGCGGGTAAGCAGGTGGTCTGTGCTCTGTACCTTGTCTGTGATGTGTTGTCTCATATGTGTTTGTGTAAATAAAAAACTCCACTACCACCTTCATGAAGTTACGCTTCTCTGGATATTAATAATTAGTTATAAGACATTGTTTCAGATGCAGTCCAGAAAAACCTGAATATTGCAATTCCGTTTGAGTAAACAGAATGATCAAATGAAAGACTGAGCACTATTTTAGCCTATTATTAAAGTTGACACCTCACTCCAAAACAAGCTAGCATATTTTAAATTACGTTAATCTTTCTATACTTTACACTACTTGCAATGGAAAAACAGAGGGTCACCCTGTAGTATAAAACCTCCACAGCAAAGATCCTAATAAGGCATCAGGGGCATTTATACTCACACACTAATGGGGTGGGGTCACTGTAATATTTGGCCTTAAGCATCTGTGAAAAATGTTTTTACTGCCCTCACACTGATTTTTGTGCAGCTTCTCACTCAGCAGTCTTGGAATGTGTCCACGTGTACCTTATAAGCATGAGGAGAAACTGTGGCAGTGGACTCATATCATACTTGAAGCTTCATAACAACATCTTGAGATATATGCAATGGTATCCTCATGCACTATGTCAGGCAGTGAGATGCAAAGACCTGACTACAAAGAAGGCTCATAGGGATTTTATAGACCACCAATTCATGGGATACCAAAAAGCAATATCCACAATATGAAAAATGACTGCATCATAAAGTACAAAAATGTACAATAAAAATTGTCCTGAACATTAACACTTTACAAGATCAACTAGCCTTTCTCTGGCATCCAACTGGGAGACAAAAGAACCATGGAGTAAAATGCCCTCTACTAGGAGGCCAAGCACTTCATAGTTAATAGCTGTTAATCTGAATCTCCTCCCGTTCCTTAGCCTATTTTACTTCTGCCTGCAGCCAGACAGTCCATTTTTAAGTGCTCCGAAAAGAGGAGGCTGAGGGAACATCCTCCCAAAGACTTATTTTTTTGTCTTCTTTTTTCTTGTGTGATTTCACCTTTTGTTATGAGGGTGTCCATAAAGGCCTAGAAGAACTAACCCCTAGACCCTATCCATCGTTGGATAGCTCAGTTGTAATTTACCATAACTCATATAGCTCTAAGCATAGTATTATGGTAGACCACCCTAAATGAGAATATTCTACCCCCCCCCCCCCATTCAGGTGTTTTGGAGGGATTAGAAAGCTAAAGAGCTTTACATCAAAACTTGGATGTATGTTCTTCATAGGGTATTCTGACATTACCCACAGAAGGCATGGGCATGCATTCGTCTGAGGGGAGGGAGTGGTATGGATTTTATTTTTGGGTTCTGGTATGTATTAAGTAGAAAACCCACAGTGTCATCATCAGTAGAAGCTGGAATTATGTTGCTAGTGTTGTCTGTGACCTACCAGAGGTATTTTTGCTTGCTTCACTGAAGTTACAAGGTTGGTTATCTGTCTCCTTAAACTACCCTAAAGGTAACAGCAGCAGCCAAAGAGAGTCCCACCTCTTGCTAAATCTGTCATGTATTTCATGGTTCTCTCTTTTCTTCTACTAGATTTCAGTGATATGGTATATGTCTTGTGTTCCTATCAAGTATGAAGGTTCCCATAGTCATTTTGTACTTTTCTAATTGAAAACAGATATTATGTCTGAGCTGAAGCGTGAAATAAGCTAAGGTATGGGAGGAGTCTCAGATTCACAGCTATTAATAATTACCTGGCTCACTGGTGGTGGACATTTTACCATTTTATGGAATTAGAGAAAAAGATTTGCACCACACAAAAACAAAGGTTCTAGACTTTAGAAAGGCTGATTTTTCTAAAATGGAAACATTTTTATGCCAGTCTTTAACAACTTGGAGATCTTTAGATGGAGTCCAGGAGAAATGGGATTATCTGAAATGTGTTTTACTAAAGGCAACAGACCATTGCATTAGACATCTCAGTAAGGGTAAAAGAAAAAGAAAATCACTGTGGTACTCAGCAGAAGTGGCGAATATAGTAAAGGAGTAAAAAGAAGCATTTAAGAAATATAAGCAGACGCAGAAGGAAGAAGATAGGTATCGGTACAAGAATAGGCTGAAGGAAGCCAAATGCATTATTAGATGTGCCAAAGCACAGACAAGGGAAAAATTGCTCATTCAATAAAAAAGGGGGCTAAAATATTTTTTAGATATATAAGTGAAAGGAGGAAAATGAAACAAGGAATAGTTAGACTGAAAACAAAAAATGGAAACTATGTAAATGAGAATAAAGGGCTATCTGACTGTCTCAATGAATATTTCTGTTCAGTTTTTACAGAGGAAGGTGAAGGGAAGGGACCTCTGTTAGAAAAACAAAATGGCAAGACATGGGAAGCATGCATGTTTATAGAGGAAGAAGTTCTACTTCAACTTTCTAAGGTTAAAACAGATAAATCAATGGGACCAGATGGGATACACCCAAAGTTATTAAAAGAACTTAAGTGTGTTCTGGCAAAACCTTTAACAGAATTATTCAATCAGTCACTAACGATGGGAATAGTTCCAGAAGATTGGGAGTTAGCAAATGTAGTACCTCTTCACAAAAAAGGTAGCAGGGAAGAGTCTGGTAACCACAGACCAGTAAGCCTTACATCAGTAGTGGGAAAATTAATGGAGACTATGTTAAAGGAAAGAATTGTTGAATATCTGAATTTAAATGGCTTGCAAGATACCAAACAGCATGGGTTTAAAGCAGGGAGATCTTGTCAAACTAACCTCACAGATTTTTTTGACTGGGTAACTAAAATAATAGGCCAAGGGGGAGCAGTAGATATAGCTTATCTAGATTTCAGTAAAGCATTTGACACTGTCCCTCATAGAAGACTCATAAATGAACTGCAGTGTTTGGGTCTGGATGCAAAAATAGTTAAATGGATAAGGCAGTGGCTGAGTGACAGGAGACAGAGGGTGGTAGTCAATGGAGAGTATTCGGATGAAAGGAGGGTTACTAGTGGAGTACCTCAGGGATCTGTACTGGGGCCCATTCTTTTTAATATTTTTATTAGTGATATTGCAAAAGGTCTTCAAGGTAAGGTATGCCTTTTTGCAGATGATACCAAGATCTGCAATAGGGTAGACATTCCAGGGGGAATAAGCCAAATGACAAATGATGAAGGTAAATTAGAAGAATGGTCAAGAGTGTGGTAGATGCAGTTTAATGTTGATAAATGTAAAATAATGCACTTGGGAAAAATTTACTATTAAGGGGAAAGGGATTTGGGAGTAATTATCTCTAATGAGTTAAAGGTAGGCAGGCAATGTAATAAAGCGGTGGGGAATGCAAGTAGGGTACTGGGTTGTATAGCTAGGCGCATTAGTAGCAGAAAAAGGGAAGTGGTCATGCCACTCTACAGATCTCTAGTTAGACCTCACCTAGAGTATTGTGTACAGTACTGGAGACCTCATCTCCAGAAGGATATAGATACTCTAGAGAAAATTCAAAGAAGGGTTACTAAAATGGTGACTGGTTTACAGGAAAAGAAATATCAGGATAGACTAAAGGTTCTGAACATGTATAGCTTGGAGTAGAGAAGAGAGGATGAAAGTATACTTCAAAGGTGTAAAAATGTTAGGACAAGAGGCCATAGTCTAAAAATAGAGGGACACAAGTTTAGATGTAATGTAAGAAAGTTTTACTTCACTGAGAGGGTAGTAGATAATTGGAATAGCCTACCAGCAGAAGTGGTAGAAGTTAATACAGTGACAGAATTTAAGCATGCATGGGATAGGTATAAGGCTGTCCTTAATTTAAGAAAAGACCAAGGACCAAAAAGGGTTTGAGGGTTTTTACTGTAGGAAGATGGGCAGACTAGATGGGCCGAAATGGTTCATATCTGCCGTCAAATTCTATGTTTCTATGTGTCTATTTATCAGTGAGTAAAAAAAATCCCCTTTTCCCTCAGTCAGGACAAAAACGTACATAGAAAAACACTGGTTCCTCCATGTTTAAATGGCCCAGTGGTTGCAACCCCAGATTGTATGTGCCATTTAAACATGGATGAAGCAGGCTGGCATCTTTCTATGCCCCTTTTTTGTCCTGGGGAAAAGACTGGTTAATCTTGAAAAGTGTTGATATTTAGGGCATTTTGATAAATTTATTTCCGATTCTTTGGATGCTGCTATTTGGTATCCCAAGCAAGGGGTAGACTATAAATCCCTGGTGAACCTTCTTGCCAGTCAAGTCTTGGCATTATCAGTGTCCTATATAGTGTCTGAGAATACCACTACATAAATCTCAAAGTATTGTTATGAAGCGTCAGGTATGATCAGATGACTGCTCTCCCACTGTTCTTTCACTTCTTGTAATGGTTCTTTCTAAAGACATTAATGGTGGTATTCAATATGCTAACAAGATGCAATTCTGGAACAAATTAAATGCACCATTGGAGTAAATTAAAACTTGCAAAATCACAATTGCTTTAAAGGGAGATTGTATCTCCTTAAACGCTAGAGATGCATTTATTTACTTATGTGTTTTTAATTCCTAACCCCCACTTGGTCTGGAACTAACATACCGCTTAAAGGGACAGTACCTCCTAGTTGAAAAAAAAGTTCATTTTAATAATACAGCATTGGGTAGCCTATACCTGCTACTCCTAAATGGCTTAACATAACTTAAAAATGTACTGTTTCCATACCAATACCAGAAGCCTTTCAACTGTTTTTTATGTGATTAAGCATTTTGAAGCCAAAAATAAAACGCTGATCTGATTTATTTTCATGCTACTATCCTTATCTCAGTTTTCTCCTAGAAGGCTTTGCCTCTTTCTTTAAAAATCTAGTGTTGGGCGGCATTTTCATGTTTAATATAGTGCTAAAGCCACCCTTACTTGTCTTCATATATTCCCATGTAAATACATTTGAAGCAAATTAT
Organism: Rhinophrynus dorsalis; assembly: GCA_037306005.1. NCBI lineage: Eukaryota > Metazoa > Chordata > Amphibia > Anura > Rhinophrynidae > Rhinophrynus > Rhinophrynus dorsalis. The sequence continues at coordinate 67,196,149 of CM074718.1, read as the reverse complement.
TTCCTAGCACTTTGGCTAGTGTAAAGTAGAAACAGATAATATTCAAGTGTTTTGTGTGATGGTGCCACTTTAACTTATTTGTTTATACTGTACAGTTAGGACAAGAGGCCATAGTCTAAAACTAGAGGGACACAGGTTTAGACGTAATATAAGAAGGTTTTACTTCATTGAGAGGGTAGTAGATATGTGTGCTAGCCCACCAGCAGAAGTGGTAGAAGTTAATACAGTGGCAGAATTTAAGTATGCATGGGATAGGCATAAGGCTGGCCTGAACATAAGACAAGACCAAGGGCCAAATAAGATCTAAGGTTTTCACAGTAGGAAAAATGGTCAGACTAGATGGGACAAATGGTTCTTATCTGCCGTCAAATTCTAGGTTTCTATGTACTTACCTTTAACCCCTTGGATGCTAGATAGCTCTCCTAGCACGAGTTGGTCCTGTTGCTAATAGCTTGGGCTGTAATAACTTTAGAAGGAAAATGCTCAGCAGAGGGAGAACCAGCAGGAAAAGCCCTGTTACATAACTGCATTTTACTATTCCTTAAACTAATTACTAAGTTGGCTGTGCTGTTGCACATATCACTTATGTGATTAAAGAATGGTATCCTTTAGTTATATCTTAAAACACGTTATTTAGTGCAGGGGTATAACCATTTGTACTCATGATTTGGAGAAGCGGTCAGTTAGAACTTCATGTACATACAGTATGTTTCAGTGCTGTCAATCCATCAGTGTATATCTGTACATCCTCTTCACACCAAAGCTTTGTTATGTTGATACAACATATTTTATTTTGCAGAGCATACTAAATGATAGTATTAAGGTGCTCCAAAGAACATCGCTTGATATTGAGGTAAGTCAGAAATATTTCAAATATATGTCTCTATCTATTGGCAATAATACCATTATTTAGTGTCTAGCTAGTTGCCATTATTAACCCTTTGAGTGCCAGAGTGGCACCTAAAGCATTGAGTTGCAATGGATGCTGCTCTGGAACTCAAAGGGTTAAAGAGAGGGTGCTCTCCTTGATGTCAGAGGACTGAGCTCTCAATCGACTGCATTTGAATCCATGCTCCCTTAACCCTTTGACAGCCAGAGAGGCATCCAACGCATTGCAACGTAATGCATCGGATACCGTTTGGTTATGAAGGATTGGACACAAGAAATGTTCAACTCACACTGTTAAAAAAACAATCCAAGTTCAAACTGTAATAACATTTGAATGAAACATCTTCCGCTAGTGGATATTCTCTTGTTTGACTTTGCAAAAAAAGCTCTGCTGTAGGTGTATATTTTTACTCTGCCATTTAACAACTGATACTCAAGATGTCGCCAGCATATAGCTACAAGACATTTTTAGCATCAAAGGTGTTAACACAATCCAGAAAAAATACCCAAATACATTACAGACAAACCAACAAAGTCCACATTTATTTTGTATTTCAGGGAAAAATCATGGATGTGATTATGTCTATTGATGCTGCACAGACACTAATCAACAACAACGCTTCCTATGTTCTAAAACAGGTAAAACAATTCATGGCTCCGATGTTTACACTCTGCTTCATGTTGAGCGTCAGACTTACTTTTGGTGTTTTATTGTTTTAGGAAGCTAGAAAGTTCATGGATACAGTTCTTGGATACTTTGTCCATTATGTTCAGTGGGTGAAAGATTCTGTAAGTAACTAATCACTCTCCTTCTCGCTCCTTGCTTGCTGATCCTATATAATAATTGGATGTTTGTCAGAAACCGTCTTGTGCAGTAGAGACTGCGCGCGCTTTCGGCAGTCTCTACTGTGCATGATTGCATCCCGTGAGTGAGGCGACGCAAGACTGCATCGCGTGGAGCAGTAAGGTAGCGGTCTCTTAACCCATTGAGTGCCAGAGGGATACGCAACGCATTGCAAAGCAATGCGTTGTGTACCCCTCTGGCACTCAAAAGGTTCCGGACCTTGAACCGTGTACACGGGCTTTTACACTAGTTCTATAATAAACAATCCCAGAGTCTGTAAAACTAGTAGAGTAATGGATGCTGCGATTTGTAGTTATGCTTTAATAGGCAGTGTTCTTTTTATGTATCACAATGCTGGAATTTAGTCCCAGCTCAATTAATTGAGAATATCTTGAAATTGGTTCTATGTGTATTAGAATGTAGCAGCACTTCCCCAATATCCCATACTGTTAGCAGAATACCTACAGCAAGATTTATGCAGACTAAGCAGTGGGTGGAAGACATATGGCTGCATGTAGTTTTGGGAATGCAATGGAAACATTGCAAGTTTTGGATTCTTTGCTGGAAATAAGTTTTCAGATTTCTTTCAAGTAATGCAATGGAGAACCCAAGTAGCGTTGCCACTCAGCCGGTATTTTACCAGCAGGCCGATAAAAAATTGACTTCTGTTCAATGTTAAGTCTATGGAGGAAATGTCATGGCGGGTATTTTTTTGAAGAGAAAGTGGCAACCCTAAACCCAAGGGGTTAAAAAGTTCTAGTCAAATGCATGGGAATTTAGGAATTTCTATTTATCCTCTATAGTACAACTGGTTTACTCCAGAATAACTCCAGTTTGCTTTTATAAATATGGGCTATTGTACCAGGCAAAAGGGAAGATTAATAAAACGAATTCTTCAATGAATCTGCATGTAGATCATTATTATGTCGTTACTAGTTGTTTTATAAATACGGAGTATAATTAGGATACATCGCTATTCTAGCCATACAATACTACCACAGGCATCAGTCTCCATTGAGAACCACTGCAGTGTGCCACATGGTAACGGGAAGGGACTGACAGCACTGGTGCGCAGACTGCACTAACCTGCCCGTCAGTCTCCTACAATAAAGGATTTCTTTATAATCAGGTACATTTCAGAGGTAACATATATATTATAAAGCTAGTCGCTACCTGCTTAATTATTGAAGGGCAACTTTATATCAGGTGAAAGGTCCGCTTTTAGTGCAGGACAGCTATGATGGTTCTGGCACATTTGGGTTAACCAACTGAGCTATCACTAAGACTGCCTTTATTTTTCATACAAGTAGCAAATTTCCTTATATAAATACTTTGCAACACAATTCTTATTTGGACAAGACCATTTATCTACTGACTAGAGTGGCATTTAGCGAAAATGTCACTAAACATTTATACATATCCTTATGCCGTATTGAGATGCTTTTACAGACACTTTCATTATTACTCCAGTTTTATAAATCTCCCCCATAGTGACAGCTATGTGTCCGAAAAAATATATTTAGTTGGGAATTTTATGAGAAATTTCTCAGAATATTGTCAGAAAAATCTCAGATATACATATTAATAAAATTTCACTTAACTTCTTTATAAATATGCCCCGACACAGTGAACTTTAGCGATAGTTCTTAAATGTACACTCTAAATGCTATTTATACATCTCCCCCAGTTTTCCTTTCAAGCGAACCTGGGAACTTTTTCTTGTTGAGGGGAGTCCTGCGGTGCCGCTGGTGGAGATAAATGATGCGATTCACATCCAAAAGGGAGTGGGGCTTAATCGTGAGTGGGGTGGACCTTAAGAAACATAGCAAAAGTAGGAAGAATAGGCTGGGGCAGGGGGAGAAGTGGTCTGGAAGTGGGAGGAACAGACTGAGAAGGAGCAGAAGTGGGCAGAGTTTCAATAGAAACTCCCCACATCCAGACAATCAGTCTCTGACCCAGAGATCCGGTAATCAACAGCAAAAGCCGGAGTCTCAGGGCAAATCCGGAGAGTTCCCAGCTATGCCTTCAAGGTGTGTACAGGTGAGCAGCCCAGCCCTGAAACAGTTAAAAGAGTACTGTTTATGCAGAGGAATAAAATGTGTACCAGGTAGCCCTTCCCAGTTTTAATTGCTTTTTTAACTTTAACCCCTTAGCGACCCTTGACGTACCAGGACCGTCAAGGGTAAATGTGACCGAACGACCCTTGACGGTGCTGGTACGTCAAGGGTTAAACTCTTCCATCGCGGCCGCACGGAGCGATGGAAGAGTTCAAGCCGCTTGTTACTAAGTGTCCCGGTATCGGGACACTTAGTAACAAGCGGCTGAAACATTGTTGCAACATGCGATTCGCTTCAAAAGCGAATCACATGCTGCAAAACCTGAATGACAGGGACAGTATTTGTAAATACTGTCCCTGTCAGATTTCTCTGCCTCCCTCCACCTTGCATACTGCTAAGGTGGAGAGAGACAGAGGGAGATGGTGTTCCAGTGTGCCTGTAAAAAAAAAAATAAAAAAAAAGTTTAAATAAAGAAAATTAACCCTTTGATCACTGTTCTGCAGTGATCAATAAGTGCCCCCCCATCTGATCACTCTTGGAGTGATCAATTTGCTGCAGATCAGTGTTTTCTGATCTGTGGGACACCCCCCATCCCCCTTGAATTTTTTTAGATTTTTTTAAAAATTTTTAAATTTTTTTTTAAATTTTTTTTAAATTTTTTTTTTTTTTTTTAATATTAAATATAGTTTAGGTATTTTGGTAGGTAGTTGGGTAGGTTTAGTGTAGACGTGTGTTAGGGAAAGTTTTAGGGATAGATTTAGGTTTAGGGGAAACCCCCCCCCCCCAAAAAAAAAAAATATATATAATAAGCGCAGTTTAGATAGGTAGTTCAATTGGGTTAGGTAGGTTCAGGATATACGTAGGTTAGGGTAAGTTTTAGGGTTAGATTTAGGTTTAGGGATAGCGTAAGAAAAATAAAAAACCCAAACCCCCCCCCCCAAAAAAAAAATAAATATATATATATAATAAGTGCAGTTTAGATAGGTAGTTCACTTGGGTTAGGTAGGTTCAGGATATACGTAGGTTAGGGTACGTTTTAGGGTTAGATTTAGGTTTAGGGATAGCGTAAGAAAAAAAAAAAACCCAAAAAACCCCAAACCCCCCCCAAAAAAATATATATATAATAAGTGCAGTTTAGATAGGTAGTTCACTTGGGTTAGGTAGGTTCAGGATATACGTAGGCTAGGGTAAGTTTTAGGGTTAGATTTAGGTTTAGGGATAGCGTAAGAAAAAAAAAAGTTTTTTTAGTGGGCAAAATGCAGCGCAGGTACAGCGTTGAAGAGGCATATGCCTTTTTGGCGTCTGACTCTGAGGCAACAGACACTGCGTCAGATTTTGACATAGCGCAGTGTTCAGAAAGTGAGAGCAGCTCTAGTGATGACGCTGGGCCTTCTGTCAAGAAAAGACGCACTGCCCCAAGAGCTGCTCTGGCAACTGCCCCAGCACCTGCCAAAAGAACTGCCCAAAGACCTACCAAAATACCTGCCCAAAGAAATGCCCCAAGTGCTGCCCCAAGAGCTGCCCTGGCAACTGCCCCAGCACCTGCCAAAAGATCTGCCCAAAGACCTACCAAAGAAATGCCCCAAGTGCTGCCCCAAGAGCTGCCCTGGCAACTGCCCCAGCACCTGCCAAAAGATCTGCCCAAAGACCTGCCAAAAGACCTGCCCAAAGAAATGCCCCAACACCTGCCACTCCGGATCCTAATGAATGGGTATCAATTTATGCCCACAAATCTCAGAATTCACAGGCAACCCAGGGATTCAAATTGATGTGGAAGGATTTATCCATGATCATTTTTTTGATTTGTTTTTGGGGGAAGACATTTTAGGTGAAATTGTTTCCCAAACCAATTTGTATGCAGCCCAGTATACTGCCGCCAACCCTAAGTGTGAAAAACGCTGTTTTTTTTTTTTTTTTTACTTACGTCATGGTTTACGAGGGATTGGTGGTAAAATGGCTGTGTATAAAATTGGAAAACACACCTAAAACGAGAGCCTGGGGTGTCTACTTTCCAAAAATATACACTTTTGGGGGGAAATCTTAAAAAAAGAGCACTGTTACACAGCCCCAAATGAGACATGGCACCAGTAACGCAAGCTGTGAAGATTCAAAGTGTGAACCTGGAAACGCGCATGTTCCAATTTGGCCCCCGTAGCTCCCCCAAACCATGAGAAAGCTACGCATATGGGGTATTGCCGTACTCAGAAGAAGGAGCTGAACACTAATCAATTCAGTTTATAAAATCTTCACCTATTCTGTGCTTGAAATTCACATCAAAATTGAAGGCAAAGTGTGAAAAATGCTGAATTTTTTTTCCTTACGTCAAATTTTCACAGGATTGGTGGTAAAATGGCAGTGTATAAAATTGGAAAACACACCTAAAACGAGAGCCTGGGGTGTCTACTTTCCAAAAATATACACTTTTGGGGGGAAATCTTAAAAAAAGAGCACTGTTACACAGCCCCAAATGAGACATGGCACCAGTAACGCAAGCTGTGAAGATTCAAAGTGTGAACCTGGAAACGCGCATGTTCCAATTTGGCCCCCGTAGCTCCCCCAAACCATGAGAAAGCTACGCATATGGGGTATTGCCGTACTCAGTAGAAGGAGCTGAACACTAATCAATTCAGTTTATAAAATCTTCACCTATTCTGTGCTTGAAATTCACATCAAAATTGAAGGCAAAGTGTGAAAAATGCTGAATTTTTTTTACTTACGTCAAATTTTCACAGGATTGGTGGTAAAATGGCAGTGTATAAAATTGGAAAACACACCTAAAACGAGAGCCTGGGGTGTCTACTTTCCAAAAATATACACTTTTGGGGGGAAATCTTAAAAAAAGAGCACTGTTACACAGCCCCAAATGAGACATGGCACCAGTAACGCAAGCTGTGAAGATTCAAAGTGTGAACCTGGAAACGCGCATGTTCCAATTTGGCCCCCGTAGCTCCCCCAAACCATGAGAAAGCTACGCATATGGGGTATTGCCGTACTCAGAAGAAGGAGATGAACACTATTCAATTCAGTTTATAAAATCTTCACCTATTCTGTGCTTGAAATTCACATCAACATTGAAGGCAAAGTGTGAAAAACGCTGTTTTTTTACTTACGTCAAGTTTATGAGAAAGTGGTGGTAAAATGGTCGTGTAAAAAATTTGAAAACACACCTAAAATGAAAGCTGGGGGTGTCTACATTCCAAAAATATACACTTTTGGGGGGAAATTCTAAAGTGCAGCACTGGAACATAGCCCAAAATGAGTAATGGCATCAGTTAACCAAGATGTGAAAATTCAATATTTGTTCAAAATTGGGCCCCGTAGCTCCCCCAAACCTTGAGAAACCTATGCATATGGGGTATTGCCGTACTCAGAAGAAGGAGCTGAACACTAAACAATGCATTTTTAAAAATCTTCACCTATCAAGTTTTTTTAACTTACGTCAAGATTTACGAGCGATTGGTGGTAAAATGGCTGCGTAAAAAAATTCAAAACATACATAAAATGAAAGCCTGGGGTGTCTACTTTCCAAAAATATATACTTTTGGGGGGAAATCTTAGAGTGGAGCACTGTTACACAGCCCCAAATGACACATGGCACCAGTGATGCAAGCTGTGAAAATTCAAAGTGTGAAACTGGAAACGCGCATGTTCCAATTTGGGCCCTGTAGCTCTCCCAAACCTTGAGAAACCTATGCATATGGGGTATTGCCGTACTCAGAAGAAGGAGCTGAACACTAAACAATGCATTTTTAAAAATCTTCACCTATCATGTGCTTGAAATTCACATCAACATTGAAGTGCAAGTGTGAAAAACGCTGTTTTTTTAACTTACGTCAAGATTTACGAGCGATTGGTGGTAAAATGGCTGCGTAAAAAATTAGAAAACATACATAAAATGAAAGCCTGGGGTGTCTACTTTACAAAAATATATACTTTTGGGGGGAAATCTTAGAGTGGAGCACTGTTACACAGCCCCAAATGAGACATGGCACCAGTGATGCAAGCTGTGAAAATTCAAAGTGTGAAACTGGAAACGCGCATGTTCCAATTTGGGCCCCGTAGCTCTCCCAAACCTTGAGAAACCTATGCATATTGGGTATTGCCGTACTCAGAAGAAGGAGCTGAACACTAAACAATGTATTTTTAAAAATCTTCACCTATCATGTGCTTGAAATTCACATCAACATTGAAGTGCAAGTGTGAAAAACGCTGTTTTTTTAACTTACGTCAAGATTTACAAGCGATTGGTGGTAAAATGGCTGCGTAAAAAAATTGAAAACATACATAAAATGAAAGCCTGGGGTATCTACTTTCCAAAAATATATACTTTTGGGGGGAAATGTTAGAGTGGAGCATTGTTACACAGCCCCAAATGAGACATGGCACCAGTGATGCAAGCTGTGAAAATTCAAAGTGTGAAACTGGAAACGCGCATGTTCCAATTTGGGCCCCGTAGCTCTCCCAAACCTTGAGAAACCTATGCATATGGGGTATTGCCGTACTCAGAAGAAGGAGCTGAACACTAAACAATGCATTTTTAAAAATCTTCACCTATCATGTGCTTGATATCAACAGTAGTATTGAAATGTAAGTGTGAAAACTGCAAAAAAACAAAATATTACCACAATTTTGAATTTTTTTTCTGGAAAAATAGCTGCATGAAAAACTCCAAAATTCTCCTGATTATTTACCTTATGTTGTGTAGTTTTCAGAAACATATACCTTTGTGGGACATTTTTGGTTCTGGCACCGTCAGCTAAGCTATGATGCTCACATGCCAATTGTTGAGAAATTACAAGTTGGAAATAATGGCATCCATCTTGTAATATTTACCTTGTAAATGTGAGGAAGTGATTGAAATACTAGGCATATGGGGTATTCTTATATTCAGGAGAAGCAAATGAATATATTTAGGGGTATTTTTTTGTCATAAACTAATTGTATGCAAATCCTGACACGAAAATATAAGCAAAATGTTGTTTTTTTTCAATTTTTTTCCTCTTTTTTTCTATTTTAATCAAATTAAACAATGAGGTATTCATATAATTGTGGTATCAAAAGAAAGCCCTACTTGTGCTTAAAAAAACAGTATATAATTTATGTGGGTGCACAAAAGGAATTAAAGAGAAAATATGGTTGAACAAAGACATAGTCAAAAAAGTCAAAATTGCTCCGGTCCTTAAGTCAAATCAAATTCAGATTTTCCCGGTCCTTAAGGGGTTAATCCTGCTGTTGCTGCAGCTGATGTGTTTCAGAATTCCTCCATGCACAAGGTGTTTCCAACAAACAAAGTCACGCCTTTCTAAGATGAGGTGCACATGGATACTCACTCTGACCATTTGATTTGTTTTATGAATGAGTCACAAACCCCATTCATTTCTACAGGATGCAATAATTCCTCCTAGCGTAGATAGCAATGCTTTAATCTAGAACAAACAATATGGTTCCAGCATCTATTTTAGTACAGCACGGGTTCAAAAGTAAAGTGGAGGAGTTCTGGGGCAAACCATTTGCACTATAGAGGAGAACTAAAACCTCCCATTGATGGGGATTTTAACCCCTTGAATTCTAGAATGGTCTCCAAGGCACTGAAAAATCAATGGCATTTTTAGTTTTTATTTTTAGTTCTCCTCTATAGTACCAATGGTTTTTCACAGACCTCCTCCACTTTTCTTTTCAATACGGCCCATAGTATTAGTACATTGCCACTCAACTTTGCTTGACCAGCGACCATTACTTACATATGTTCCATGGAATCCCTGACACTGCTGCAGAGAAAACCTGGTTCCATAGAACACCATCTGAGATACACTGATTTAACCCTATGAGTGCCAGAGGGTACGTGTTGCGTACCCTTCTGGCACTCATAGGGTTAAGGAATTTTCTGAAAAGGATTATAGTCTGTTATCATGAAATTACATATTGTGCTGCATTCATCAGAAGCAAACCAACTGCACTACAGGGCAGAAATAAAAATTCCCACAATCTCCAGTAATGTAAATGGGGCTTTTAACCCCTTGAATGCTAGAGAGGTTTCCAATGCATTGTGAATCAATGTGGTGGAGACCTCTCAACTCAAAGGTTATGGCACAGATGGAGACGTACACCGATGTGGTTGTTGATTATTATTGAAATGTCGCCCTCTATTTGGCGACCTTTAAAGGGTTAGTAATGTCCAAAAAAAGTTTTTTTTGCATTTAGAAGAGCTTAGAAAGCTGAGCTAAATGCAAAAAAAACATATCTCTAAAACCTCTATGGTTTGAGAGATACAGACATTTAAGTTTCAATGTCTCCTACTGTAAAGCTCTCAGCAAGAAATTTAAATGCAAAAAACTTTTTTTGGACATTACTAACCCTTTAAGCATTTGACATCAGAATGTCGCTCTTTTGATTCAGGCAACATTCTGATGTCGCCCCTTTTGATTCAGGCGACATGTTTAACACTCCATTTTGATGGTAACCAAATAGATGGTGACATTTCAGTAGGATACCCCTTCAAGGGGTTAAAAGCCCCAATTTAATTGGAATTTTTATTTGCCCCTTTATTCTGCAGCTAGATTGCTCCAGAACTGCACCTCTTTAGCTTGATGAATAAGGCCGATTGTGTCTCCTGCCTTTTAGTTGTGGAATGTAAAGAACAGCTTCTGGCATGCATAGTGATACTTGTACAGTAATTAGAGAAGGTACGGAAATCACTGACAGCCTTGCACAATGAGCTTAGTACAATGACAAGGATACAAGTGTCAGCTAGAGAGGTTCAGATTACAAGATTGATGTCTTTATATGAATATTCCGCCATTAGCAAAATATAATGTATTTTTTTTTATCATCTCCACAGGTTGCTTTAGATGTAGCAGGATGCAAACCAATCGCAAATGTAATCGACACCGCAGTAGATGTATTTCTGTGCAGCTACATAGTAGATTCTGTGGTAAGTAAATGGAGACTAAATGGATCTAGCATTAATGCACACATTTAATAATTTAACCCTTTGGGTGCTAGAAACATCTCCAACCAGAAAACCATTTTTGTATTGTATTTTACTTGCCACTTGAATGATACAGAGGTCTCCAGTCTCTAATGCTTCTCGATACAGAGACCTTTCTAGCATCCAATGGACTTAATAATGTAACCCCCTGAGTGCCACTTAAAGGGTTAATCACTATGTTTGACTCTCTGTGGTTTAAGTCTCTGCTTAAGCACCAGTGAGAGTGCACTCTGTGGTCTTACTGGTGCCTGCTAGGAGCAGTAGCCTGCACTCTAGCCACATCACTCAGAAACGGTTTGAGCAGATTTCACAGCATCACCACGTGAGCCTTAAACTAGCTACTGAAACGAGTGTATCCATTTGTACCAAGAGCACAGTCTCTTGATGGTCTGCATTGTCCATGACTAAAATGGGGTAGGGGGATTGGCACATGAAATATTTATTTGGCTTCTGTTGGGAAGTTGTGATTTACAGTCTCTGTTTTTAAAATTAGTTGAACATATTTATAAATACAAAGTGGAGCAATTCTGGAGCAAAGTAATGCTGATCACCAGGCACATGCACACATAGACACGAAGGGGGGCTTGAGCACCTGCCCTTTTGTCCAAAGTGCCCTTGTTCCCTTTTAACAAAATAAAAATAAATAAATAATTATGAGAAGCGCCCTTTTTTTCATTTGAGCCCCTGTCCCCCAAAATGTCTGTGCATGTCCCTGCTGATCACTAATCCTTTCAGTCCCATAGGGGTTTCCAGTCATTGCTTTGCAGGGTATTGGGTACCTCTCTGTTGCTCAGAGGGATCATTAAATAACGAAAGGGGCTCATGGACGCTATTCTTATCTTACCGGTTGGCAACAGTCATATGTGATAATGTCAACAACTGCCATTTGTTATAAGAAATTAGTCTTATTGTAAGGGGTTGTAGGATAGAGTAGAACCAATGCCCCCCTTGCTTGCCAAGTCACATAAAATCTGCACCCTTTGAAGTTATTGCCCTGACATGGAGGGATTGAAAGAGAGACATATGGAAGAGATCAAAGAAATAGAGATACATGGGGGAGGAGAAAGAGAGATACATGGTGGGGGAGAGGGACACATGGAGCAAATCAAAGGTCGGAAAGATACACAGTGCACACATAGGGAGAAGGAAGCATTACAAATCATGAACACACACACACACACTCTCTTTCCCCCATTCCTGATCCATGTCCAGTTGCCCTCAGCTCTCAAAGGTTTCTCCAGTGTCCTCAATATTAATAAGGCTTCCTTGTATGTTCTGAAGTGTCCACCATGCTGTTAAGCTCCCTGCCCAGTGCTGCTAAGTCTACAATGGATGGAAAGTCTGAGTGACAGTGGCCAACAGTATATGGCTATTTCCTGCTTCTCTGCTGTCAGATACTGTTACCAGACTGTCCAATGCAGAAATAGCAGCACTGGGCTTTACAGCATGGCAGACACTTAACAATACATAGAGGAATATTTATTAATATTAGGGATATCAAAAAAAAACGTTTGAATGCTGAGATCTACAGTGGGTCCAAATTTCTGCCCCAACCAACCCTTAATGAGAGGGGTAGACAAAAGGATCATGATTGTGGCACATGTTGGTGCTTTGAATTGAGCCTGTTTTTGGCAAGAGGTTTAACATGCTCTAAAACATTGGAATCATGTTAGAACCTTGTGATGACAACAAACTCAATTAAATGCATCGCACTAATGTCCCTTCTCTATGCTCCTCTTATTGGGGACAGCCGGGAAGAGTATGGGAAATGTGTCCAGGGTGCATCAATCCTCTTGAGCACAATAATGATTTCAAAGCCCTGATTAACAAGCTGTCAAATGAGTCAGTTGGACAGTGGGCCCTTGAGCTATGAGGGACCAACAGTAAGTTCGCCCAACTCAACAGGCACCCTTTCAGTTTCGGCCCTGGTGCCTTGCACTGGCTGCACCGGCATTCATTCTACCCCTGAATAAAGGGATTAAAAGTCCCATTTAATTTGATGGGAATTTGGGGAATTTGTATGTGTCTCCCATGACAGTTGTTTTGCTCCATGATTTCTCCACTTTTACCTAAATTTCTAACTGTGTGAGTGGCACTTCAAAATGTGTTAATAAGATAACAGATGAGAGCTGGTAATGTGTTAGCCATAGAAATACAGGGGGCGAATATAGTCAAGTTGATGCGTTTATTGGATAACTAAGCAGATTTAGAATGCAAGCTTTCAAGACTTCTTAGGTCTTTTCCTGAGGCATGTTATACAGATAAATATGAAAACATCTCTCGTATATAAAAGTACACATTACATTGTTTAGAATGGAAATCAGATAAGAAAGCTCAGTCCAGACCCAGGTTCTTTGATCTGTCAAATTAGTTAGCCATTAAAGGTATCAGCTCGACTATATTCGCCTCCTGTTAATACAATATGCATAGATTAAAGCATATTATAGCAATTCACTGCTACTCAAATGTTAGATCACTCTTGGATAAAAGTGCCTTAGCACTCAGTTATGTACAATGGGGTAGTCAATCTTCAGACTTCCAGCTTTTGGAGACTACAACTCCTGTCATCTGCAAATACCCATTGGCTAGTTGGGGATGACAGGAGTTGCTGTTTTCAAAGCATGGACATCCATGGATTTACTACCTTTGATGTAGAAGCTGTCTCTTGGTTTTTTGCAGTATGGGAAACATTTAGTAAAATAAAGATATTTGTTTCTCTATAGAATTCCTTCTGGTTTGGACTGGGAGGCGCTACAATGCTTTTAATTCCTGCCATCATTTTTGCTGTTAAGCTGTCAAAATTCTATCGTAGAATGGACACAGAAGATGTTTATGATGAGTAAGTACAAGTAACCAACAAAACGAGATAACTAGACTCACCTACTTTGGCTACTCCATCAGTCTTGCCCTAAGATCACCCTCCATATACCACAAAGTAAATCACAGCTCTCCAGGTACCGCATAACAGATTTTGTCTTTTACCCAATATAACCCAACTAGGCAATGTCTCCTACCTACCCAGTCCTTTACCAACCACATGGTAAACCCCAAATATCGTAGGTTCAGATACCTCAGTTATGTAAATATTCTAACTTTATTCAGTATCCTGCCTAAGATTAAGCTCCTTTCTATATGCAAATGGGTTTATTTTTTCCTTGCCTGTTTGTTTTTTCCATGTGGTCATTTCTTTTTATAATAGTGGAGGATAAGGTTATATTGTACATACTAAGGATGTGAGCTTCTTTTACTTTTTAAGTGTGTCATTACCTACATTGTAATGAACAGGAACTACAAGGGTAGATTTCTACCTTCTGCACCCACCACCCACTATGGCCAGAAAATCCAAATTCCCCCTATGAATTTTGCCCTGGTGCCTTTGTTCAAGAGATAACATATTTAATCAGTTCTGGAAGTCATGTCATGGAGGCAGGCATGGAGCCTACTGAAAGGAACACTAACAAAAATGAAATAGATTGATATAACTTTAAAGGAGCAGTAAACTTTTTTTATGAAAACATATTTTACAGAACATTTCCTGCAGAATAAAACACGGTCACTCCCATCACTGTCAGATGTTTTATTCAAAAATGATATTAGTTTAAATAATCAGGAAGTGAATTTGCTGTGTTTACTTCCTGATAGTTCTAACTGACAGGAAGTGACATGCAGTTTCTATCACATTCTATGGAGAACTGTATGTCTCTGACTTTACTGACTTTCCTCTCCATTAGAATCTAACAGGAAATCTAATTAGAATTTGACCACTAGAGGGCACTGCTAATGTAAAAAAACATGGGTTTAAACTGTAATAAATCTGGAAATATAAATCTCTCGGCAGTGGGAGTACCATTATTTTACTCAATAGGAAAATCCCTACAATATTTATTTTTTCATAAAAAAGTTTACTGCTCCTTTAAAGCGGAACTTTCAGATAATAGCAAGTCGCCATGCATTCATTAAATGGTTAAAACTATCCTGCACATTGAGCAGAGTTTGTGGTCCTGTTAGCAATTGCAATGCCTGCCCCCATAGACATGATTTCAAGGAAAACTGTAATTTTTCTTCCTTTTTATTTTGTGATTTTGAAATTAATGCATTCTTCTTTTTATATAAATACGTTAAAGCAGCTCCACTGATTGGAGAGATGAATGAATGTCCTACAGTTGGTTCTCTGTTCTCCCTAGAGGTTTTGAAATTCAGAAAAACTGGTTTAAGCAGATCCACCATTAGGCACATGGGCATACCTGGGAATTCCTCTTCTTGAGCCCCCTGGAGAGGGCTTATGTATTGCTATCTCTTTAAGACTGAAGAGTGGGTTGAAGACCTTCCCTGTAACTGAATGATTTAACACAATTAGAATTTGAATGTGGCTTATGAGGTAGTTGACCTCCAACCATGGCTGGTTAGGGATGAACAGAGTCGTAGTCCAACAGCTGGAGGTCTAAATATTGACTAATCATGGCTTGTCATGTATCACATTTTCTTCTACCAAAGATGTCAAATTATAGATTTTCATGGTCTACCCTTGTTTAGATTGAAGTCCAGTAATCTGAAATTGTACTTCATTGGGAAACAAGTACTTTTTTTCAAAGTGGTAAACCCTCAACCCTACGTTTTGCTCAATCACTAAACATTTGTACTGCTAAATATAAAATCTTATTAGTAGATGCTTATTTTTCTTCCATGACAATGGTCCTCTCATCTTTTGGGGGGTTACATTGCTTGTTGGGTAGACCTGTGTGCTATATTTATAGAGAACCAATCTAGAGATTGATATTAATGTTTTTAAAGTCACCAATGTTCCTCTCTGTGAGTATACACAATGAGGACAATGTACTAAGGCAGAATTTCATTAAACAAAGCCATAGCTAAAGGAATACGTTTATCTTAAGGTATTTAACAGACTGACTGGCATAAGCATCCTTCTTATCAGGCACGTGCACACATAGACACCAAGGGGGGCTTGAGCACCTGCCCTTTTTGTCCAAAGTGCCCTGAGCCCTTTTAACAAAAAATCCTATATAATAAGTCGCCAAATCGTATGTAACGCCGCGACATGTGCAGTACACACTGCTGCGCGTGCTGCAGTAATGCGCAGTGGAGACTGCCCGTGCCGCAGCTGATACAGAGCTGGGCGCTCCGAAGGAGCGTCCAGCTCTGTATCAGCAGTGGCTCGGGTAGTCTGTACTGAGCGTGACTGCCCCGCGACCGGGTGTCAGTGGCACTGTGGCCCGTGTAACGGGCTCTTCAACTAGTAAATAAATAATTATGAGAAGTGCCCTTTTTTTTAATTTGAGCCCCTGCCCCCCAAAACGTCTGTGCACGTCCCTGCTTCTTATAGCAATCAGATATCTTCATATTAAATTTTGTATTAGATATTATTGTATTCTTTTATTTTTCAACCTGATTCTCTTACAAACACTAGGAGGGAGATTCACTAAGCGGTGATAAAGAGGTGGTAAAGTGAAGATGACTTGTCCAGTTTATCACTTCACCAGTTCCAGTGTTAGTCTATGGAGCCTATTCACTAAGATCTCCAAAGTTAAAGAAATCTTAGGGAACAGACTGCATAGAATAACATAGGAATTGGAGAAGTGATATCACTGGAGAAATCATCTCCACTTATTACCTCTTTATCTCACTTTTTGGTGGAGATTCACTAAAGCGTGATAAAGCGGTAATAAAGCCGAGATGACTTCTCCAGTGATATCACTTCCCCAGTTCCTATGTTATTCTGTGGAAGCCTATGCATTAAGATTTCTTCAGATTTGGAGACCTTAGTGCATAGGGTCTATAGAATAACACAGGAACTGGAGAAGTCATCTCCGCATTATCCCATGTTTATCACACTTCAGTGAATCTCCCCCATTGTGTTTTGTGAGGAGGTATGAACTAAATATGGAATTAAATAAAGATTTGTGAATAGTCAACCTCAGAGTAAAGACATCATACAGAAAATAAAACATGACAATTCTGCTGCATGCCAACTGCACAACAAGGGACCAAATTAAAATTCCGAATTCCCATTGATTTATTTAAATGACTGTCCCTTTTTATTTTCCACCCAAAGTGTGGTTGGTTTATTTCAGAATTGCTGTTCTTCTGCTTTCTGCATAAGGCCTTTACTATTTATATATATATTGCACTGTTGGATGAATGTATCTATTATATTAAGGGCTACTTATTCTTATAGCTTTCCATTAAAGGGATAGTAATACTTTCTATTAAAGTTGAGGTCCGAGTCTTCGTAATTTTTTTAAAGGGATAGTAATACTTAAAATGTAAAAAAAAAATATGTTGTAGGGTTTATCCCCCTGAGTAAAACAAGGGTACTCCCACTGCTGAAAGGTGTTTTATTCAAATGTTATTACAGCTCAAAGTTGAATTTTTTAGGTGCAATATCACAGTGGCCTGAAATTGTACAGTGACACTGTTGCTACACGATCCTATGGACAGCTCTGGTCCTGGGACCATAAATCTCCATAGGATGGTGTAGCAACAGCGCCACTGTACAATTTCAGGCCACTGTGATATTGCACCTAAAAAATTCAACTTTGAAAAGTAATAACTTTTGAATGAAACTCCTTTCAGCAGTGGGAGTACTCTTGTTTTACTCAGGGGGATAAACCCTACAACATATTTTTTTTTTTACATTTTAAGTATTTCTATCCCTTTAATTGGTAGATCTATATTTCAATACTTATAGTTTTGTAGTTCAAGCGCTATTCAATCCAAAATTATTCCTCCTCCCTCCCCTGAACATGTATAGGTTAGAGAAGAGAAGAGAGAGAGGGGATATGATAGAAACATTCAAATACATGAAGGGAAACAACAGAGTACAGGAGGGAAGTACATTTCAAAGGAGTAAAATTGTTAGGACAAGAGGCCATAGTCTAAAACTAGAGGGACACAGGTTTAGACGTAATGTAAGAAAGTTTTACTTCACTGAGAGGGTAGTAGATAAGTGGAATAGCCTACTAGCAGAAGTGGTAGAAGTGAATACAGTGACAGAATTTAAGCATGCATGGGATAGGCATAAGACTGTCCTGAATATAAGAAAAGACCAAGGACCAAAAAGGTTTGAGGTTTTTACAGTAGGAAAATGGGCAGACTAGATGGGCCGAATTGTTCTTATCTGCCATCAAATTCTATGTTTCTGGCTGCCTCCCATTGAATCTTGACTCAGTAAGTATAAGGAAAACCCCGCCCCCACTTGATAAAGGAGGACAGGATTTTCCTTTTGCTTACTGAAGATTGTCCCTCACCTCGCTCCATCCGGACCAGACTGGGAGGCAGTGTGACGCAGTGAAAGAGGTCGTGAGGGGGAATAGCGAGTCAACTACAAAACTGTAAGTAATTAAATATAGCTCTAACTGTTAAAAAAATAATAAAGAAGACTTGGACCTCCATTTTAATAGATGCATTACTATCCCTTTAAAGAGGAAGTATACCCTTAGAATAAGTAACACAGAAGGATTTCCCTAGGCAGATGTCATCCATACAGCAGTCAGGTATATCTATTTACTGCTTTTAGCATCTAAACTCTGCCATAGAATATATCCGCACAGGAATATTTTACTCTCTTGAGAACAGTTACATTTACTCTAGCCATAAAAATAAAGCTGCCCTATCATTCAAAAGGGCCATCTGAACATTCTTAAGGTAGAAAAATGTCCCTCTGCACATATAATCTATAGCAGAGTTTAAAAGCATAAAGCAGTAAATAGATATATCTGATTTCTGTATGGATTACACCTGTCTATGTAAGTCCTTCTGTTAAACAAATTAAAGGGATAATAATACTTAAAGGGATCGTAATGTTTCATAATAAAAGCTGCTCTTATTATTCATCATAGTATTTGGGCCATGGATAGTGTTATTTCAGTTCTGTCAGAGTTGTAGTTCAAGCGTAATTGAATGATAAAGTATCCCCCTCCTGCCCCTTTTACTGATATAACACTGCTCAGCTCAGAGCAGCAGGGAGGTACCCAGGTAGATTGCAGAGAGGGACAATCTTCAATTAAGATAAGGGAAAACCTGAAAAACCTGTCAACGGGGGAAGGGTTTTCATTGTTCTCACAGTAAGAAGGTTTCCCCTTGCTGTTATCTGTCTGGTCAAGCAACCAGATTCCACATCTGAGGTGAGCAGTGTTACACTAGGTAAAAGGGGAGGGAGGGGAAAACTTTATCATTCAATTACTCTTGATCTACAACTCTGACAGTATTGAAATAACTCTCTCCATGGCCCAAATACTATGAAGATTAATTGGAGCTGCTGTTTTTATGAAACATTACTATGTTTTTATGAAACATTACTATCCATTTAAATTTAACTATAATGCATCTTGTAGCCCTTAAAAAAACAAATTAAATGTCCCCAGCACCATCTCTCACCTTTATGGTTTGAGAGATATCCGCTTTCATAGTTCCCCCATCCCTGATGTCAGCGCTTTAGCTGACTGCAGGGGAATCCCGTCCCTGAACAAGTGGAGGCTCTTCAGCAGAACCGAGATTGCGTTATTGAAGAAGAAATCCTTCACTGAAACGGTCTTCTACTTGTGCTTGCAAAACCAAGCACATGTAGAAGACTGTTCCAGTGAAGGATTTCTTTTTCCATAATGTGATCTCAGCTCTGATGAAGAGCCTCCGCAGGTCCCAGGACTGGAATCCCCTGCAGTCAGCTAAAGCGCTGACATCAGAGATGGGGGAACTTTGAAAGCGGATATCTCTCAAACCATAAAGGTGAGAGATGGTGCTGGGGACATTTAATTTGTTTTTTTAAGGGCTACAAGATGCATTATAGTTAAATTTAAATATTACTATCCCTTTAAGAGACACTTATTCCATGGGCACAGTTCCTCTTTAAATAAAACTGCTACGTAAATATAATAATAATAATAATATTTTACACGCCTGTCCTAACTAGTTTTTCCTTTCTTATCTACAGTACCTCTGTCTCAGGGACTTGGCATTTTACTTTATGATAACTGCTTTTACCATTGAACTTGTTCTCATACCCCTTTGTTCTTTTTAATTCACCATCTGAGATTCTTTTCTTTTCTACCTTTTCCATTTGATTTGAATGTGTTTTGAATTACACTGAAGCGAACAGTTTCCATGAGCGACAGTGAGTTTCCCTGGTGCTATGTTGCTATGGTGCTGTGCTGTTTCCAAGAAGCTTCTGGCTCGCCTGATGCTTATGGACCATACTCATTAAAAAGGTTATGGTGGACAATATGATACAATTATGACATCTTTAATACTAAATTATTCAAATGAAGAAACTGTGATGTACCTTTTCTAATTAGTATTTCAAAATAATTTTCCCTTTTTGTATCTTGTAGTGTTGACACTGTTCCCATGAGAAAGTAAGACTTTTTTTATGTTACTTTTTAAATATTTTTCTAGAAACAGTATACTATTGGTGGAGGGTTATATATTTGTCATAAAAAAGATTAATATTTTTTTAATGCGTCAGTCGGTGCTAATTTAAGAGCAATACTGAACGCAGCATTCCATCACGTTGCACGGTTTTTAGTCCTTATATATAACTAATAATTTATAATGCATGACATCTTTTTTAAACAATTAACAATATTATATTTCTTGCCACACAAATTTTCTTAAAATATCCTATTTTTTCCATTCCCCAGATTTCAGTTGTAATTCATTCTGCATTCCTTTATCCCAGTTTGATATATTTAATTTTTTCATGTAATTGTTTTGTTTCAGTATGGAAAATGGTAATAATGGTTATCATAATGAGTATTTGTATGGTATTCACAATCCAATTATGACAAGGTAAAGAAGTCTAAATGTGCATGCTTATGTTTCTATATCAGACTATAATGACATTAATTTATTGCACGTTTTATGTTGTCTTGCATGATATTGTGCTGGACATACCACTGTAAATTCATCATGCACGCTGAATATTAATATTTAGCATGAATGCTTTGCTGAACATTTTAAAACATAACCTTATCATTAGAAGAAAACTTTGAAAGCATCAGTCCAACTTCTTCAACGAAAATATATATTTGTATTTTACAGTATCTTTTCATTTCATGTTTGAGCATACATTTTCTTAAAAATAAATAACATTCCAAGTTCTCTAATGAAAATAAGATTACGGCAACTTTTTTGGGGGGGAGATGCAATAAGGGGTGATAAGGGCCAGGACAGAGATGTTGTATCAGATCTGTGCCAATGTACACAAACATGCCTTTGCCATCATACCCCCATCAATCTGCCACCAATCCACCATTTCCATGAAACTGCCATGCCTTCAAAAAGTTTACGATTTTGCTTGACAATGGCTCAATTGTCATATGGAAATTCAGTTTAATGTGCCATTGTCGTATTCACATAGGTGTGTTTATATGTTAACTAGTTGAGAAGCCCGTGTACACGGCCCACAGTGCCACCCAGCAACGGCTGCGGTACAGTCATGAACTGTAGAGACTGCCCGCGCCACGGCTGATATGGAGCGGGGCTCTCCGAATTCAGACCATAGTCCTCTCTGCACGACTGCATTCTGAATTTGGAGCCCCGCTCTATTATCAGCCACTGCGCGGGTAGTCTGTACTGTGCATGACTGCAGCGCGTGCAGCCGTTTCTACTGTGCATGACGGCTTCTGACAAACACACAATTAGCAAATTATTACATAGGATGTGGTACATCACAACATGCACTAAGCTCTGATAGCTGCCTCTGTCCTCAGAATTCCAAGAGCCAACATCAGTCACCTGAGGTTGCACAGAATGCACAGAATGGTGGGAGGTGTAGTGCTGCGTTCGGGCAGTATCTACTGCTCTGGCCATATATATATTATAGGATACGCCCATGTACACAGGCTTTTACACTAGTGTATTATAAATGGTCAGTGAAGGAAGTGGATGTGAGCAGATGCCAGCGAGGCAGCTTGTGAAGTATCTGCTGCCATCCATATAGCTTCTGCTCTGTAAACTTTATGCAAATCATTTACTTTATATAATTGAGATGCTTCAATGTAACACTTTGTTTATTGACCCCAGATCACATTTTACTTATTAAACACACACAGGAATATGGTTTTAAATATGCAGCTAATATTTATACTTCTTCTTGTCATTGCCAGTCAGTAGCTTTCTGACCTTAACACAATCCCATCGGATGTGAAATATATTGTAACTTTCATTGCGTCCTTGAAAGCATTCCGAATTATCATGTATTATACATTTGAGGTCATTTAAGGTGTTCAAGACAAATTGAAGAAATAATCTTCATATGTTCAATAACCCTCTGGTCCTCAAGGGGTTAAAGCACAATTCTTTAACCACAAACGTTTTAAGCAACTTTTTATCCCTTTCAGTGCCACAGGGGTATAAAATGCATATCCCTAAAGCACGTATAGGGTTTGTGATGCTGAAGTCTAATCACATCCTTTCTACTGCCCCAATGGGCAAGTGGGGGAGCAAAGAAGATGCTCTCATACTTAAGTTCATTGAACTGCTGACGATATGTGTGTAAGAGAGATTATCCCTTACACATTACCAGCAGTTTGACAAACCTCCATGCTAATGAAGAAATCCCCCACCTTGCATCCGTAATTCTTAGTGCGTATGATGATGTGTGTTTCCATCTCCAAGGCGATGTGCTCACCACATATCACCAGACACAAATCACCATAGCACTGCCCCTTACTGCATCTCCCCCAGTCTTCTAATATAACTTGACTAGTAGGACTGATGCTTAATTCCAAAATGCATGAGTTTGTACTTTCTTGGGGAAAAATGACTGCACGAAGTAAAAAGGATTCTTACTTATATTAATATTTAATTTCATACATTTTACATTGAGAGATAAACTCTATAGTACAATAACTGTAGAATTGTTGTCAGTATGATAATAAAACCATGGTTTGGGATTTGGATGGGACTGTTGATTAAGTAAACTAATAATGCATAATAAATCTTGGCCAGTGTTGTAGGAATGCATGCCTATCTCTATATAAACTAAATATTACAATAAGTTATACAGTAGTCATCAAATAAACTAACCACTGTTTAACAGGGAGACTGGAAGTACATTGGTCACACACACAACTCAGTACAGCAGGTGTGATTGAGACACTCATGAAAATTATGAACTCTAATGGTTACCTACCCTCCTTAATGGGAAATTTGTCCCTCTGCACAAATGTGACATGAGTTGGTTTCCAAGCCTGGTGAATTTGCAATACTGCGGAGAAACAAAAGCCATAATTTATAATGCCCAGCTTGTCACCCCCGAACCAAAAAGGTGTTCGTTATCCTTGGATCTTGTCTAAGCAAGACAGAAAAACATGCACTCGTCTTACCTGTTCCTGTTTCATTCCTCAGCCCCCTTCTCTTCCTCTCTACTACACACAATTGGAACACACTCTCATGTGATAGGTGTACTAGGAGATAATGGATGTCTGCTATAGTAGATAAATATATCCCAAGAGAAGGTAATGGTCCATATGTACCAGAGCAAAAGTTTGTTAAATCAGGAGTTAAAGAACTGCACCATATGTACCAAATAATTATTTTTTCTCTACAGAGAAAGTGTGCTCCTAATTTACTTGATACATGTGCACTTGTGCTTGGAATCTAAATAGGAAGGCCCGACTATAAAATTCAATTTAAAATAAACAATGAGTAGTAGTAACATCATGGAGCATAGCTACATAGTAACATAGTTGATGAGGCTGGAAAAAAAATACATGCATCCGTACAGTTCCACCTTTTCTGTATTACCTTTGCTTTTATTCCAAAAGAAGAGAAACCTCCCCAACTGAAACCATTTTCAGGGCAGTTTTAAGAACCACTGCCGCCCCCAGCAGAATTTTAAATGGAGGTCCCCAAATATATGTTAACATTTAGGCTCTTTTGAAGCTTATTTGTAATAATACTTTTATTCTGTTCCTACATATGAGAAAAGCACCTGCATGTATGTGTGTGCACCAAGAACAGACTCACTCTTTTACTGATCATCCTGCCACATGATAACTGGGTCCTTTCTGTGAAATTGGGATGGTCGGGGATCCAAGGCGAAATTCCCTGAAACAGGAGGCCCTTAGTGGATGTCAGGAATGCCCATGTAATAAAATGTCTGTGCCCATTGTCACAAGATGGTGAAAATATACCCTCATGACTCTAAAAGACAATTGTTATTTTCCTGGATCAACATCCTATCTACATTGAAGCCAACTGTCATGAATAAAGTGAAATTGGCACATATTTCCTACATTACATGCATATAAACAAATACAACACCAAATGATCAATATATTAAGGGATTCAAACATTAACCATTGGTTTGTTACATATATAAAACGCTTCAGTGGCTTGGTTTGCAAGACTCTTTTATCAAAATCATAGTTTCTAACAATAAATTCACATTGTTGGTTTTATACAATGCTCAAATGAAATGCCTGTGTTTCACATAACACTATTCTGGATTCTTTCACATAAATAGCATGTCTTCATATGACACGCTGAATAGATTCCCTCGAGCTTCAGCCCCACCAAGTCAAGATGATTGATGTGTTCTATCCAGTGGTTTGAGATTGTGAAGGTATAATTACTGTACGCTGTCTCCTAACCTCTGCTCACTGTCACTACAGCTCTTGTCACCTTTACTATATTGTAAATAACTTTCACTATATCTGTACAGGCTTTTTGCAGTTTTTGTGCTAACTTTTAATGGTGTTAGAGAGTTAACCCTTTGAATGCCAAAGGGGTATGTCCCTCTGGCACTCAGTGGGTTAATTAAATATAATTATTCTTACTCACATATGTGTGAAAAAATGTTTATACTGTACAGTGATAGGACACATTAAAGCTGATGTACTAAAGGAGCCATTCTGGAGAAAACCAACTCCGCCACAAGGGAGAAATAAAAATCCCCACTGATAGATATTGGGCTTTAATACCTTGAATACTACAGAGGTCTACAGTATATTGTGAAGCAACCCACTGTGGACATCTCTAACATTTAATGGAATTAAAAGCCCTATTTAAATCATAGAATATGGGGATTTTTGTGTCAGGACACATACAAAAGGATAAGGGTGCCCAGATTTTCCAGCATTCCACATTAGCCAATGCGTCACAATGTATTCTTCTCTTTTCCACACAAGTACATAAAAAAACAGCCCTGTGCTCCCCAACCAGAACCTTCAGTCTGTAGCCGTAGACCAAAAAGAGTCCTGTCTGTGATAATCAGTGTTTACTTCGGCACTAATGGTTGAGCTCTGCATGTGAAACACATACCAAACCAACACCATATATGTATAACATGAAATACAAGAGAAGGGGCTCCATTTTGAAAACAAAGTGGCAAAAACTGCAGAAATGCTGTCAAAAATATAACTCAGATCTTATTCTGAGTTCAAACCCTCTGACACCCTTGTCTTTAATTTAAGGATACATAAGGGAGGAGATTCAACAAGAGGTGATAAAGAGGTGATAAAGTGGAGATAACTTCTCTAGTTTATCACTTCTCCAGTTCCTATGTTATTCTATGGATCCTATATACTAAGATTTCTTCAGCTCTGGAGATCTTAGTGCATTGGCTCCATAGAATAACATAGGAACTGGAGAAGTGATATCACTGGAGAAGTTATCTTCATTTTATCAACTCTTTATCACTGCTTAGTGAATATTACCCAAGGTTTCCTTCCTATTTTGTGAAACATTACCATCCCTTTAAGAGGTCTCAAAGTCCTACAACTGCATTTTTTTAGTGTGTGGCAGTACATACAATTTTTACTATTGCTGTTGATATAACCTAACAGTTTGTAGACCTTGATAAGTGATCAGATATCTTCATTTGAGTACATTGGTAACATATCTGAAATTACCTATAAACCTAAACAGGTGGATACAGGCTTCTTTTTATTAACAAACAAACTAGTCACTACCAAACTGCCAATAGTACCTTCTCTTCTAGCTACAAATCTACATCCATCTCCCAAAATGGTATTTAACAGATTACCTGTCCTAAGAATGGGCAGAAGGGACCTAATCATATTTAATTCTTCATTGTATTGGTTACTGAATGTAGTAATGAAGCTCACTCCCTTCACAAACTATTCACCCCCTCTACTTTTTCTGGTTCTTAAGGGTACAGTTCTCCACATGTGAACCGGAGGGGGTGTGCATTACTACATTCAGTAACCAATGACGTAAGTGATCTATTTAGGATCCTGGATGTGCACCACAGGTTTAAAGATATAGATTTGACATGCAGTTTCATATTATAAATTTAAATATTGACATATATGGTGGGGACATCTACCCAGCAGTAAGTCTTATCATTAAAGTGGTCATAATAACATTTTTAGTTTAACCAATCAGAATGTTGTTTTATAGTGTGTTAGTCTTTCAATATACCCATGATGCATTGTGTAAAAAGATTCATATCTGCGTTGCAGAAGCCTTGAAACTCTTTAAAGTATCACCCCAGTCTTCAACTAGTCCATACCCTTATGATGCTGCATTGAGGGTGCAGTGCAATTCTGCTGCTTGATTTTGGGTGGAAAAACACCTTGAACTCATACTATTTGGTATTACAAATTGCATCAGAAAAGTAAAAATTGTGAACTGTAAACATGTCATTCTAATGAGCCACAATGAAGTGTGAGCTTGTATCTCATAAGTGTACTCAAAGGAGGATATACATGTTAAAATAGGTAAAAAGAATTGTACTATTACAAGTAACATGGTTATCCTCTAACTAACAGCATGCATGCATTAGCAGTCTATTAACCCTTTGGATTCTAGAGACATTTTGTGCTGGAAACAAAGGTGTTAACAAAAGGTGAATTTGACTCATTTCCACTTTCAAAAATGTCTGTGCTTAACATAATTGCTTTCAAAATATTATTTTTGTTCTACCAATTCTCTTTTTTGATTTGATATGTTTTTTTTTCAGTGCAATTGAGCAATGGTAGAAGACAATGAAAATATTGGTAAGCAATTTTTAAATGGGGATTTTAACCCCTTACATGCAAGATAGTACTCTAGTGCATTGTGCAAGAGTTAAATGACACATCAGTGGGATTTTTTTACATTTATTCTAGCACTCAAAGGGTTAAGACAAGCTTACATCTCTTCATACTATCTTCTTTTAGTTGCAGGTGTGGGATTTAAACTGGAAGTACCTGCTTCTCCAGACTACAGGGCTTGCAAACGTCTTTGCAAGAATTGCACATTGACCGGAACCTGCTGTAACGATGACATTCCTGAGGATTCATTCATCCTGTCCATGCTGAATAATTGAATTATCACAAAGGACATTGCTCTGTACAGAATTTTGACTGAATATAAATAATTTTATTAAGAATATATTTTGCCCTTTTACTACCAAGAACAATGCAGTCCATAGAACAATGGGGGAGGGGGTAATAACGAATGTTTACACTAGTGCTAGTTTTTGAATCAAGGACTTTTGTATCATATTCAATATTTATTTTGTTATGTTTGTTTTGCACTAGTGATTAAAGGCTCAGTTGCTTAAAGTGGAACCGTCACTTATCTACAGTCTCACTTCTGTGGGAGTATACATGTTAAAAGGATAGTATTGTCTAATTTAAAAAAAAATATTCTTGAAGCCATTAAAGAAATAAACTAAACGATCCCAGTCCTATCTCTCAAACCATTATGGTTTGAGAGAGATTCACAGCTAAAGTCCCCCTCCCCTTTCCAGCTGACTGCAGGATAATCCGGTCCTGGGACTGGCAGAGGCTCTTCAGCTGAGCTGAGATCACGAGATATAAAAATAAATATTTCATTGGAACGGTCTACAAAGAGTGCTCGCAAACCAGGCTCACTTTGTAGACCGTTCCATAGAAGTATTTCTTTTTGTATCTCATGATCTCCACTGTGCTGTAAAGCCTCTGCCAGTCCCGGGACCAGATTCTCCTGCAGTCAGCTAGAGCGCTCACATCAGGGAAAGGGGAGGGGGGAACTTTAGCTGTGAATCTCTCTCAAACCATAAAGGTTTGAGAGATAGGACTGGGGTCGTTTAGTTTATTTTTTTTTTTATGGCTACCAGATTTTTTTTTTTTATTAGACAATACTATCCCTTTAAAGGGATAGTAATACATAAAATGTAAAAACAAATATGTTGTAGGGTTTATCCCCCTGAGTAAAACAAGGGTACTCCCACTGCTGAAAGGTATCTCATTCAAAAGTTATTAATTTTCAAAGTTGAGTTTTTTAGGTGCAATATCACAGTGGCCTGAAACTGTACAGTGGCGCCGGGACCATAAATCTCCATAGGATGGTGTAGCAACAGCGCCACTGTACAGTTTCAGGCCACTGTGATATTGCACCTAAACATTCAACTTTTGAATGAAACACCTTTCAGCAGTGGGAGTACCTTTGTTTTACTCAGGGGGATAAACCCTACAACATATTTTTTCTACATTTTAAGTATTACTATCCCTTTAACAGGATTTGCATGATTTTCAGATTCTGCATATGAGTTAGTACTGGAGGGTAGTGAGCAGCAGGTGGTTGGGAGAGCAGTGTGGAATGTTAGTATCCGAATGGCATACCAGCTGGTACTGTCTAATTTGCATAAACTGACAAATAATGAAAGCCATATATGTCATAAACTAATGTTTTAAATAAAAAATGTCCAACACACATTATTTTGAATGATCTTTCAAAATCACTTTATTTGTTAGAAAGCATTAGTCCCAACTTGAAGTAGTTCTGTCTCCGTGATATAAGTTTCTGTATTTGTAAAATAAATTCAAAATTAACAAAGAATTATTTTAGTCCAAATGCTAGCAGTTATATAAGTTTGGATTTACTGATACTTTTATTTTTAGATGCTGGTGTCTCTCTCAGTGTAGCACAAGGAGCTAAATTAGTATACAGCGTTGCTCTGAGAGAGGACCCCATCCAGGATGAGAAGAATTTATATATACTAAACAAGACATTTTAGGCAGATTATATATGAGGTGCAAATGGCGATGCTATGCAAATCTAATAGGTGACCAGCAGCCAAATCTAAACCACACTCCCAATGGTTAAAAATACATATATTATACACAAAGAAGATCAGCGCTCAGTCTCCTATAAATAGCAAAGGGTACAGTGAAGCAATGGCAAAAATATTTTAATAATTTTTCACATAATATAAAAATATATATCAAAAATATATCCAAATGAGGCTAAACTTGATCTATACAGATATACTCAATCTAGATCCAATATATAATACTAGTTGAAGAGCCCACTACACGGACCACAGTGCCACTGCCAGCTGGTCGCAGTGCAGTCACGCTCAGTAGAAACTGCCCGCTCTGAAGGAGCATCCCACTCTGTATCAGTCTCTACTGCGCATGACTGCAGCGCTCGCAGCAGTCTCTACTGCGCATGACTGCGGCGTTACGCACGTTTTAGCGAATTATTATATAGGATAATATATATTACCTGGCACACCCAATAACATCCTGTAAGCACTCCACTAAAACACCAATAGCGGTTCTGTGATGGAAGGAATCGTGTCCATCCTCCGCCAAAATTGGAAACCTAACACCATAACATGAATGGGCTCGTTTCCTACCCTGTGTAGGCCTGACCCGAAAATCTACCCACCACAATAACCTACACCGGAAGATCTCCTGCAGCGCTACAGCAATGATCTTCCGGGTGCCAAAAGTAATAGGCTGCAATTTGAATAACTACACAATCGCCATAAACCTTTAGGGATCAATCTGACAATAATATGTATCACTTGAACCCTTAATGTAGTCCAAAGGAAAGGAAAGGAGAGGAGGGTAACATGAAAATTATAAAGAGATTAAAGGTAACAACTCCAATGAAAAAAGACCAAGGAGTATTCAAACAGTAACCATATCGAAGGACACAAGAGACGCCAATTAAAAGAACAGCAGATGTAGAACACTCAGTGAACACGCGAAGAAAACAGACGCAGGCGCTCCGTGAGTGAAACTGCTATACACATATATATATGAGGCGAAATATAAGGTATGGACTGTTTAAATTTATATGCCAAGGAGCAGATATAAATCAAGAGTAAAAAACTATCTATTCGGTTTACTCTTTGGTATCCCCTTAAGAGGACAGGAGTTGACAACTAAAGATACACAAGTTATGTTAACACGAGATTCTAACGTGATTGAAATGTATGAGTGATAGAAGTATATCGACTGTTAATGTGGCAGCCAAAATTGTGCGGATAAAAATTAAAGGGGATTAGGTACAAACTTTCCCTTTAAAATCTTAAAGAATATGGAGTTGGGATTATAACATAGATGTTTGAAATGTGAAGATTACATCTATTCGAACATTAGAAAGAAGAAGCCAAACGGATAAGGAGAATATTATTCACTGGCTTTTGAGGTGTTTAAGGGTTTGTGCTACATTTGCAAAGAAAAGTGATACAGGATTTCTATGACTGTATTAGGAGCGATATTGAGACTGAATAGCCGGAAGATCATTGTGTCTATCCAGTACACTTTGTTTGGATACAGGACAACGTTTGGGACTCTTCTTTGTTTTTCTTCTTTTTTATTATTTTAATATTTTTGTATTTTTATTTTTTTATATTTTTGGGGATGATCATCCATTTGTTATTATGTATATTTTTATTACATAAATATATTCAATGAGTGACTGTTTCCTGATTCCCTTATAGGGTCTCGTTTGGAGACAGTAGATCATGTATTAGCAATTGAACTACATTAAGGGTTCAAGTGATACATATTATTGTCAGATTGATCCCTAAAGTTTTATGGAGATTGTGTAGTTATTCAGATTGCAGCCTATTACTTTTGGCACCCGGAAGAGCATTGCTGTAGCACTGCAGGTTATTGTGGTGGGGAGGTTTTTCGGGTCAGGCCTACGCAGGGCAGGGAACGACCCCATTCATGTCATGGTGTTAGGTTTCCGATTTTGGCGGAGGACGGACACGATTCCTTCCATCGTAGAAGCACTGCTGGGGTTTTAGTGCAGTTCCAGGTAATATATATTATCCTATATATTGGATCTAGATTGAGAATATCTGTATAGATCAAGTTTAGCCTCATTTGTATATATTATTGACATATATTTTTATATTATGTGAAAAATTCTTACAATATTTTTGATACTGCTTCACTATATCCTTTGCTATTCATAGGTGACCGAGCGCTGATCTTCTTTGTGTATAATAAACTAGACATTTGTTGAACTTTTGGCTAGAATGATGTATAGCCAGTTCTAAATAACTTTAATCACGTTCAGTTCCACTGTAAATCATTGATTCATGTCAGCTGTTATGAGGGGTTAGTATTGCCAGTTAACTCCACTGAGTGCCAGAGGGGAGTGCAATTAATTGCTCTGCAGTGCACAATGACATAGACCTTCATTACATTGCAGTCGGTACATGTTATCACTGTTTTCATCCAACATACTCCCATTGACGCCTATGGAGACATTTGCAGATCAAACCCTTGATAAAGTTATCACTTACAGTCATATCCAGGCTATAGTTACATAGTTGATGAGGCTGAAAAATATATGCACCCATTAAGTTCAACCTAAGGAAGATCTCATTTATTGATCCATAGGAATGTAAACAAGACCCCAATGAAGCCATTTCCAAGTATGCCCCAAGTGAGTAAAAATAAATTCCTTCCTGACCCTGAAAAGGTAATCAGATTTGTTCCACAATCAAAATCCTAGCTGCGTTGAAGCCAGTTGTCATATCTAAGTTTGTGGTACTCATTCCTATTACCAACATTTGCCAAGTTAAATATTTTGGAGTGTTTATCAATAGACAGAGTTGTGAATAGGCTTTACCATGGTTTCATTCTATTGGGCAGGTATACAAGGCTGTTTGGCATTAATATTGAAATTGAAGCCACAATACTAAAGCACAAATGTTTTTCTGTCAGTCATTGTAATAATGATCAAAGCATGAAAGGTAGTTTCCTACAATATCTACCATAGAGTCTGGAGAACATATACCAATTTATGTGACCAATGGGCATTGCATCCTCATACTTTCAGCTTGAATTTTCTCCTAGCTTTCTTCAAGCAGGGTACAGGGTAGTTCCCTGTAGATTCAGTTGTCAGCCTTATCCATATTTTATCAAAAGAGAAGTATGTATATTCCTTCAAGGCCTATTCCACATGGTTGTTCCTTACAAAGATCAGACTCCTCCCTGGGATCTGAATTTAGTCCTAATGGTTTTATACGAAGAATCCATTGAGCTATTATCTTCAGCATTCCTCAGGTGAACCACACAAATCTTTGTTTCTAACTGTGATTTCCTCAGCCAAATGAGTGTCAGAATTCAGTGCTTTATCATGTAGATCACCTTATTTGATTTTTTATTATGATAAACTTTTCCAGAATTTTAACCTACCTTTCATATCAACCAGGGTTTAATTTTATACTAGGGTCCAGGTGAGGGAAGGTGTACCCATTGTCCGTTCCATGGCACCCTCAGTGTCCTCTTCCTCTTTGTAGATGTGAGGATCTGGCAGTTCATGTCTAGACATTGCACTTACCACACATGAAAATGTGGTGGAGAGCAATCAAAAGTAGGGTATCAGGGAACATCTGCAGACATTTCATCCTGTTGAATATGATAAGCTGGTGGCAGGGAGGATTGATTACTTTTATTAAGTCTTCTATCTTGTCATCACATGTCCCAAGCAGAGTGGACAAAGGCCACAGTGACAGCAGTACTTGGTTTCTTGGGGGATAGTTCTACTTTGATGACCTAAAAATCAAGGTGTTTAGTTGCAGTTGTGCCTGCTGCTAAATACGAGAGCAGATGTGTCAATTGTTGTGATACGTCCCATTTCTTCCTCTATTTCACAATGTTTCTTTGTGTACACTTGCTGATGAAAGGCACAGTTTCTTCCTGCTCTCAAGGGACAAATTAGTATTCCACCATACCTATGACTTTAGAGGAGGTGCAGGAGGAGAAGCATTACTGACCAACTTCTTTTCTCTAGATGCACCTGAAGTAGTGTGAGGGCTTGTTGGGGTGTGGTTGCTGCCGCAACAACACTAGGGATAGTGGCAAGTAGAAATATCATCATACCACAGCCTGTCTTATATCAGTGCTGATGATCCTGTGCTTTACTGCAGCCTAATTCTCCTGTTGCTTAGATGACCCAGTGGCAGCAATCACAGTAGCAGCCAATGCCAAAATACCACAAGTGGTATTTGCTACCACCACCATCTGGCACTGCTGGCACTAAGCCAGTAGGGCATATCATTTTGGGTTGCTATTATTTTGAAAGCCTGAGGCCTACCAATAAATTTTCTCAGGTCTTGTTTGCAAGCCTGAAGCCTGCAAACGAACTGTTTTCTGGTCTTATTTTTGGCAAGCCTGAAGCCTGCAAACTATTTTTTTAGGGCTTACCTTGTTTGAAGCCCAGAATAATTTTTTTCCCTAGTCTTGCTGAAATATTTTGAATGTTTAACTTTCTGTAACCCACCAAAAGAAATATTTTTCAGACTTTTCTTTTTGTAAGCCTGCTGCTAAGCTTGCTAAACATTATATTTAAAGAGATTATAAAAACAGGATTGCAGGATTGCAATGTTATAGGCAGACAAAATTACTCCACTGACTACTGGCAAATAACAGTGTGTTTTTTGGGACTTTGACAAAGAGCCTGCTCAAAAGCAGACTAATCATCATCATCATCATCATTTATTGCACTCCATGGCTGCAGTCAGTTTTTGGACTAACACCTTACTAACATGTCCCTGCACTGCTCCTATGTCTTTCGCCCTCCCCCTGCTCCTAGTACATTTGATGGTCATTATTAAACTAGTGTGTATATATTTACAGTGAAGTACACAACAGAACTGATTATGTGTGCTGTCTTCCCCTTCACAAAATACTCTTTCTCTTCTTTCAAGCAACTGTCTGCCTCAGTCACAGCTCACATCAGGGTCCCTGCCTGTCACCATCAGTCGAATTAATTTTAATTCACTTTTTTAAAAGATTTAAAACATTAAAAATAATGTTAATTCCTTTTCTTAAATTTCCCTACCACTGTTAACAAAAGAAAAAGCCCTGTGCAACTGCTTCTTCCCTTCTTTGCCTTTATCTATGTTAACAGGATGTCAGCTGCTGCTTTCTCTGTCTCCCAATGTCACTGCATTCTTTAATTTTTTTTCCAGTACAGAGGATGATGATGACGGACCATACTAAATATGCTGGCCCCTCTTCTTCTGGCTGTTGAAGGAGTCAGTCAGTTAAACTTGTCTATCATTGAGTGTCAGTCTGCTAAATATTTTGTCAGTGAGTCAGTCAGTCAGTGACAGAGGCTCATCCAGCTCAGCTGCCTGTGCCTTTTCAGTCACACAAGATTTTGGGGTAAGTCTCCTTTGCTCTTTCCCAAAACCCAGTAACACAAAGAACAGCCACCAGAATGGAACTTGGATCATGGCTGTCTGTCTCTCTTCAGCCACGCAAAATGTTGAGGTATTTGGAGTAAATCTTCTTTGCTCCCTTCACACATCCCCAGACTCCCCTAACACAGAGACAGCCAGCTCAGGAACTTAGATTACCTGCATGTCTCAATCACACAAGTTTTTGGGGTATTTTGTGTAAATCTCCTTTCTTCCCTCACAATCCCCCAGTGTCTCCTAGACTCTCCTAAACTACACTCCAGTTTCACTTTATTTGCCTATCCTAACAAGGTCGAACATGGTTCTGCTTACTCTACCTCTCACAAACATAGAACAACATGTTGTGGGAACCTGACATTCTTTTTATACTATGCCTGCAGGAAAGTGAAACTCGACACATGTAGGGGAAATGTAGTCTTACCATTGATTTCAATGCAGTGAACTATGTGGGGAAAAAGCAGAAAAAACAAATTTCCCACTTGTCGAGAATTATCATTTTTCACTTGTTTTGCTTCCTGAGGCAAAAATTTCACCCATCCCTAGTGGAGATATCATGACAACTTTATGTTTCATGACACCAGGTTTAATATATCACATCTTTCCAAATATAGTGTGTATCCCTCTGGGGCTTATTAACCCCTCAAGGGGTTAAAAATCCATTTAAATGTTTCCCTTTTTTGGTTCAGTTGGTTTGGTATCTCATCTTTGCTTTTATACATAAAGCCTAAAGGGCCTTATTTATCAAAGTGAATAGGTGTAATTCTGGAGCAAACCAACTGTATCAGAGAAGGAAAATGAACATTCCCATTGATTCAACCAGGGCTTTTATCCACTTGAAAACTAGGGAGCTTAACCCTTTGAGTGCCAGAGGGGTATGCAACGTATTGCTTTGCAATGCATTGCATACCCCTCTGGCACACAAAGGGTTATTGCATTTCTTCATAATAGAGTCCTTTCCAACTTTAAGCCCCAGTTGAATCAAAGGCAATTTCTCTAATTTTCTTTTCCACTCTAGAATGTGGTTGGTTTGCTCCATAACTGCACCTCTTTATTGTGATAAATAAGGCCCAATGACTCATTATCCATCATTAAAGATGCTAAGGCAAATAGAGATATAATACTTTAGATAGCAAGACATCAGAGATCAATTTTTCACACTTGTCTTACATGATCCATCATGACAGCAGCTGTGAGAAAAATTGTGAAAATGTATACTTTAAGATACTGACTATGTAACGCAGTATTTGTGCTTTCAGTTATTTCACTATTTTTTCAGAATTTAGCAAGATGTGTCTTGCCAAAAACCTATGATCACTTTGGGTCATTAAATGATGCTTTAAGCTATAAATCACATAGCGCATTCTTGCTGTGCCCCACCCCCAGGTAAAAGCATTTCACTGCAGGCAAAGACTTCACTGTGCATACTTTGCTTACACTAAGCACAGCCAGGTACTTAGCCAAAGCATCTGTTTCCAGTTTTGACAGTTGTGGATTTGTGTAGCATCATTATCTGAACATGGAGCTTGGTACTCTTATTCTAACAGTAGTGGTATTTGGGATGGGAACAATGGCTCAACAAGAGAAGTACCCATTTCAAACTAAAAACAAGGATGCTTGCGTTTTGAGCCCTAGTGGTCAAGGAGAGATCAAGGTAAAGATTGAATGCAAAAATCAAGGAAATACATATTCATGTGTATTTGCAGGAAAACCATCCTACTGTAGGGCTTATAACAAAGATCCTAAAGGTTTCTGGAAGCAGCTCAGTCAGGATCTAAAGAACGTGAACAACCCATGTGATTCTCAGGTGATAAAGCACAGCAAGTGCCCAAAAGCCCCGTCTCAGTCTCAACTCAAACAAGTAGATGACAGCAGCCCCCAATCTGACACAGCCAAGAAACCTCCGTCAACACAGAAGCCATCCACTAAAAAACCTGTCGCTACTACCAAAGCTGCTACAAAGTCCACTGCAAAGAAACCCGTACCCAAAAAGCTAGAGCAAGAAAAGGAAAATCCAAAGGCCATGAAGATTGCAAAGGAACGCTGCTGGTGGTATTTCCAAAAATTTTGCTCCTACATCGTAGAGATATTTGTGAGCTAAAGGTAAGTTCTTAAAACCATTTTAAAGCTTTTATAAAGGTTGGGGACAGCAAATTGTTGCACTTCCAGCTGTTAGATTTAAAATAATAACAAGTATAGGCAATTTGACTTTACATATTATGTAATTACAGTTGTTTTCATTATTGAACCAGCTGTAGGTCCAATAACTGACCTGTCCTAGGAATAAGGGGATAATAAGTTTTGTAA
Source organism: Rhinophrynus dorsalis (assembly GCA_037306005.1). Lineage (NCBI taxonomy): Eukaryota > Metazoa > Chordata > Amphibia > Anura > Rhinophrynidae > Rhinophrynus > Rhinophrynus dorsalis. The sequence goes on along the minus strand of CM074718.1, from coordinate 67,159,661 downwards.
CAGGAGAAGCTGCCTAGATATGTTTTCCTCAAACACTTATATCTACAGTGTATACTTGTTAATCAGTATTTAAAGGGACAGTAATACTTCGTTTTAACTTTATTTTATTTTGTAGGCATTAAAAAAACATGAAGAATGATATAAGTCTTATCTCTCAAACCTTTATGGTTTATGAGATATTCACAAGCAAAGTTCCCCTCCCCGCCCCTTTTACCTAGTGTAAGCCATCTCTTCTCAGATGTGAGTCTGGTTGTATGACCAGACAGATAACAGAAGGGGACAATCTTCTTTGTATGAAAACAATGAAAGCCCTTCCCCCCTTGACAAGTTTTTCAGCTTTTTCCATTATCTTAAGTGAAGATTGTCCCTCTCTGCAGTCTACCTGGGCATCTCCCTTCTGATCTGGTTGAACAGGGGGGGGGGATACTTTGTTTGTGAATATCTCTTAAACCATAAAGGTTTGAGAGATAAGACTTATATCATTCTTCATGTTTTTTTAATGCCTACAAAATAAAATAAAGTTAAAACGAAGTATTACTATCCCTTTAACCCACTGCCTAACCCTCTGGCACTCAAAGGGATAATCCTTGTTGAAGTTTTCAGATAGTTAGACGGATGGTTTGGGGATGATGGGAATTACAGTTAATAACAGCTAGAGTGTCAGAGTTTACATATACCTGATCTAGAAGTTACTCATTAGCCTGAGCTTGTGTTGTCTGGCATGTTCTAGACCAGGGCTGTCCAGTCCTCAATGGCCATCAACAGGCCAGGGTATAAGGATTTCCCTGATTAACCAGAGGTGAGACAGCCAAAATGAATGAGCCACTAATTAACTCACCTGTGCTTGATCAGATAAATCCTTACATACTTTGCTGCTGGTGGTCCTTGGGGACTGGACTTGGACAGCCCTGTTCTAGACAATATCTGTGTTATAATGGCAACCATGTTAAGGATATTTCTATCTGAGCACAGGTTTAATAATGCATTAGATTTGTTTGTTTATGTGAGTGTCTTCGCTCAGCCCTATTTCTTAATGTATATTTTAATTTAATTATGTGTACTTTGAATTGGTCCTTCTGTTCCCTCCATTGTAGAAGAAGTCATAAGGGGAATGGACTAATGAAACAGGTTTCCTTTATTGTTCTGTTGGAATGACTTCAGCAACTTTAGTGCAAAGGGGAATGCAATATATGGCACTACTGCTGTTGGGGACTACATCTCCTATATCTCCATCCATCTGTTGGCTGGTTGGGGATGATGGGAGTTGTAATCTCCAATAGCTGGAGCTTCAAAGGTTGCCTCCTTCTGTTTTAGTGCTTAGGCTCCATAGAGTAATATAGGAATTGGACAGACTAAAGACCATGGGTGAGAAACATTGACATCTATCACCTGTTTCTGACTGAGGAAGGATGACCTACTATCGTGAGGCAATGGTCTATATCATTATATAGAAGAAGCTGCTTTAATGTAAATTAATTCCCAGTACATTGCATCAAACCAGATTTGATCTCCATTCATTAGGCTAATGAACTCCATCCCATTTGGTCTTGGTTTGCTCACAATCTGTATATATTTTGTACACACAATTAAATATAGTACACACTAGGTTTTAGGTAACTCTCAGGATGAGCTTTGTAAAGGTCTAATGGAACATGGGAAGGATTATAGAAAGAGTGTGACCTGGATTAAAGCTAATCCCAAGTATCGTTGGCAAAATTAGAGTCCGTTCAATGCTATGCCCACAGTGTATACAAATATCGTTATAGGTGGCACTCATAAAACATAACCTTTAATAAGTGTAATTAAAAACTAAATTGTAGATAGCTTTCATTAATACCCACAAGGTGCAAAGCTGACTTAAAATGGTTATGTACTAGGATTGTGGCCTTGGGACCATGTGTACTGTCTGGTACTCAAATAGTTATGTATGAGCGGCATTAAACTTGTAAGTATAACAATTTATACACTCACCATTCAGAACGACGATCCGGTGCAAAAGTGAAGAGACAGCCGACACATCTTTATGATGAATACAAAAGAAAATTTTCACTGCACTCGTAGATCATATTGTAAAACCACTTCTTTATTTGGAACGTGATACACAAGACACCAGGGGTTATAGTCTAACACGTTTCACATTTTCATACTTACTCATAGACTTACTCTATGAGTAAGCACGAAAGTGTGAAAAACGTTAGACTATAACCCCTGGTGTGTTGTGTTTCACGTTCCAAATAAAGAAGTGGTTTTACGATATGATCTATGAGTGCAGTGAACATTTTCTTTTGCTGTCTTGTACTCAAGACACAGTGATCATACACACACCACAATAAAATCAACAAGTTATGGGGGTTATGTTCCTCAGTTCAGTGAGGCGTAGACTAGCAGTAATAAATGTATTTGCAACTGTATCAGAATATAGTCACACATAATCGCTCCGATATGCTCTGTAGTAGGAGCGTGACATCATTTGTGCTCATTTTAGCTGTTTGAACTCTACATGAGATGATTCCAGTGGATACAAGTGAATGAGTGAATTTTAAAATGAAGTGATGGCTAGGTGCATTCGTCTAACTTTCTGTGATCATTTTTAGGTGAACAATGATTTGACTTGAAAACAGTCTGGAATGAGGTTGTTCAATCTTAAATCCTCCAGTTTAAGACTTCCATCACGCCCGATAGAAGGTGTAGTTTCTAATGGCTGAAGGCACAAAGATTGAAAACCCCTTGTAAAAACGTTATCATGCTAAAAGTATATTTTCCTTAAAGAGAAGTCATAACGGATTGTTTTTATAATCAGAGTTATGTATAAACACTGCATGTAGTTTTCCATTCATAATTGTGGTAAAATATGTTTATGAAAGAGCCATTCTTTTCTTACCTCAATGCAATACTGTAAATGTCTCTGAAACTTTTATCTTACTACACTGATGTAAATTATAGAGTTCCTGTGCCTTCTTCATTCAGGTGCATTGATAGTCATGAAAATTAGGGCTCTACAGGGGAAAGTGTGGCCATTAAACATACCTAGTCTGATATATTTAGACTGTAAGGAAGCAGATATATGCCACATGACTACAATAACAGAGAAGGTTTTGGATTTGCTCCAAGGATGTCTTTGGGGGAAACACATTTCTCCAGGTATTTCCTGAGAATTTATAATGCTCCACCCAATCTCGCAATATACTCATTTCCCAGTTAGGCCCACCCACTGTCCAGCACAACCACCCCCATTCTCTGCTCATCTGACCTAGTCCCTATCCTGTAAAATGCTAGTGGTATCATTTATTACCTGGAACCAATCAACCAATGTTCATAGAGAAAGTCCCTGATGATTGTTTAGGACAGGGGTAGGTAACCTTTGTCTCTCTAGCTGTTTTGGACTGTAATAATCCTTAATCAGCAATTGAATACCTTCAAAACTCATTTCAGATGCCATTATCAATGAACATTGCATAACTGTATAGTAAGGTTGACTATACAATTATGCAATGTTCAATACAATGATTTATAATATATACTGGGTCCTATTATAAATACATAATTTGAGGTAGGAAGATTAAAAGGAAACTGTACCCTTGAAATAATTGGCTCTTAATTTGTTTACTGGAAGAACTTGCTTAGAAATGTCCTCCACCGAGAAGTCTACTTACTGTTTTTTTTGCATTTGAGCTCTTCTGAGGTGTATAATTCAACATATTATTATGTTCAGAAGATTTTCATAACCATTTAGAATAATGGGCAGGGCTCTCTCTTTCTCCGGTTAATCTGATTCAGACTGATAAAGTGTATTGTTTATTTTGTGAAGGTCAAAACTAAATATAAATCTAAAAAGGTGTAAAACAAATACAGGCAATTGCAGATACTATGCAAAATAAATACATGAAAAAAATACACTTTGTCGATCAAGGTCACTATGGAAGGGTATGTATGTCTTAAAGGGATAGTAATACTTAAAATGTAAAAAAAAATATGTTGTAGGGTTTATCCCCCTGAGTAAAACAAGAGTACTCCCACTGCTGAGAGGTGTTTTATTCAAAAGTTATTAATTTTCAAAGTTGAATTTTTTAGGTGCAATATCACAGTGGCCTGAAATTGTACAGTGGCGCTGTTGCTACACGATCCTATGGACAACTCTGGTCAGTTGACCATAAATCTCCATAGGATGGTGTAGCAACAGCGCCACTGTACAATTTCAGGCCACTGTGATATTGCACCTAAAAAATTCAACTTTGAAAATTAATAACTTTTGAATGAAAGACCTCTCAGCAGTGGGAGTACTCTTGTTTTACTCAGGGGGATAAACCCTACAACATATTTTTTTTTACATTTTAAGTATTACTATCCCTTTAATGGATCGAAATGTAGAATATATATATATATATATATATATATATATATATATATATATAGATATATACAATACTGTGCAAAAGCCTTGAAAAAATGTGAAAAAATGCTGTAAAGTAAGAATGCTTTCAAAAATAGACATGTTAATAGTTTATTTTTATCAATTAACCAAATGCTTAGTGAGTGATGAGAAGAAAAATCTGAATCAAATCAATATTTGGTGTGACTACCCTTTGCCTTAAAACAGCATCAACACAGTTTGTTAACCCTTTGAGTGCCAGAGGGGTACGCAATGCATTGCTTTGCAAAGCGTTGCGTACCCCTCTGGCACTCAAAAGATTAAGGAACTCGGCAGGTAGCTTGTTCCAGTCATCTTGGAGAAAGAACCAGCGTTCTTCTGTGGATTTAGGCAGCCTCAGTTGCTTCTTTCTCTTCATGTAATCCCAGGCAGACTCACTGATGTTGAGATCAGGGCTCTGTGGAGGCCATACCATCACCAGGGGTGGGCGAAAAGTGAGAACATTTTCTTGCATGACTTTTTGTGAAAAATGGATGATTTTTCTCATTTTCCTCCTTTTCGCCTATTCCAGCACATTTTTTTGCCTATTCCAAAATATTTTTCTCCTATTTGAACACATTTTTCTCCTATTCAACACATTTTTCTCTGGTGTTTCCTATGGTACAACATTTCCTAGCACAATATTACTTCTTCTGAGGGCTGTAGTGGAGAAATAAGTAGTTGAAAGTCAATGTTGTGAGACCTACAGCAACATATACCTTGAAAAATGTGTTAGCATGCAGAGTGCATTTGTCCTTTGCCCACAACACTAACTTCCTGCTTAAGTGACACTGGCACGTATTTATGATGATGTCAAGTGATAAAAAAATAAAGTACAACATACAATGTGGCAGATGTGTATGGTAGTGGTGGTGGGGGACTGGAGTGGTGTGATTGGTGGGACCTTGACAAACTGCATCCACCCCGGGAGAAGAGGAATCATCATCATCATCTATTGCAGACGCTGCAGCTTCCATTCTGCAGTCAGTTTTTGAACTACCACTTTACTCCCACGTCCCTGAACTGCTCCCCTTTTCCCCCTGCCCCATGTGCATTTGCTGGACATTACTAAAATACCGTGTGTGTTTTTACTCTCTACAGTAACAACTGATAGAGTGTGATTTCTTGCCTTAGCCCTCAACAAAATTCTCAATGTGGTCTGCTGTCTATCAAGTCTAACTCAGTCACAGAGCTCACATCAGGTTCCCAGTCAGCTGTCTGTCACCTAATATATGTATTTGTTTAATTATTTCTGTATACATTGTTTGTAATTTTTTTATTTTTATTATTATTATTTATTTATGTATTTATTTTTTAAGTTATAACTAAAAAACAAAATCAGCAACTTCTTTCCCCAGACTTCCCCAGCACAGAGACAATAAAAGCAAGATCAGCAAGCAAACTGGACCCCAGCTGTCTGTGTCTTGCCAGTCAGCCACACTGAATTTTGGGGTCAACCTCCTTCCTCCCTTCTTCTCCCCAGAGTGCCCCCAGACTCCCCTAATACAGAGAACAAATATCCTACCTAAAAGACTGCCTAAACTAAACTTCAGTTCCCTTTTATTCACCTATCTCCTCTAGCTCAAAAATGTGCTGCTTTCTCCTCTCACAGAAACAGAATGACTGCAGTGAGAGCCTGACAGCCTTTTATATGGCTGTTGGAAAGTAGAGAAAACTTTCATGTGGTGGGGAATCAGTTTTCTTCCCATTTATTTTTATGAAATGAGCAGGTAAAAAAAGCTGAAATGGCACTTTTAGTGAGGAAAAAGCACGAAGTGCCAATTTTTGATGATTTTGGATTCCTTCACCATCACTTCTTCTTTACAATGAAGATAGTTCTTATAGACTTTGGCTGTATATTGCTCCCAATCCCGGGCCAAACCCCATACCCACCTTCTATCAACCACAGCTTACCATGTCTTCCCACCACTTCTTGAAGAGTTCCAATCCCTCAAATCTCATAAACATTCCTATTCTTTCACCCCTTCTCCTGTGCACTTTTGAACACCAGCTCCATAGTTAACAAGACAACCCCATTCACGATTGTTTGCCTTCACAGAAACTTGGTTGTCCACACAGGACACAGCGGTTGAGGCTGTGCTTATAACACATCCCTCGCTCTACTGGCAGGGGTGGGGGGTAGGTCTCCTTCTCTCCTTCCACTGCCGCTTCCAAACCCTCTAAATCCCACCATCTGTGCAAAATCAATCAATCCATCTCTGTTTCCCTCTATCTATGTGTGTGGCTTAATATACAAGCCAGCTGCTAACTCCTCTTCTCCTTCAAGCTTTCTCTCAGATTTTGAATCCCCGCTCTCCTTCTTTTTTTCCATTGACAATCCTGCCTTTATTTTGGGTGACTTTAACTGTCATATTGATGACCCCTATGTCCACTGTGCTTCCCGTCTTCTAGAGCTAACATCTTCACTTGATCTTCAACTGACTGTGCCACTCACAAAGCTGGTCAATGCCTAGATCTCGTCTTTACTAAGAGCCTAGATCCTCTTTCACGGTTTCCCCATGCCCTCTATCAGACCACCATCTTATATCCTTCTCTCTCTCCCACTCTGCCCCTTCCCCGATCCCTCCCCCAACAGAATTATATGTGATACTCGCTCACTTAATCTCTCTGGGATAAGCACCTCACTTAACTCCAACCTTTCCTCTATCTTAGCCATCTCTGACACAGACATTCTTGTTAACTCCTACAACTCAATCCAACCCTCTGCAATTGATTCCTTTGCCCCACTAAAACGACATTGGAGTCAAGTCAATCCACTACCTTCGCTCAACTCCCATACCCACTTCCTGCGTTCTTGCACTTGCTCTGTTGATCGTCTTTGGAGGAGATCACTCTCACATGTAGATTTCATCCACTTACATTTTTTTGCTGTCCTGCCTACATTCTGCTTTATTAAAGCCTAAACAGGAATACTACACCACGCTAATCCACGGCAACAAATCTAACCCTCGCCGTCTCTTTGAGTCTTTGACTACTTGCTTCATCCTTCACAGCTTCCTCTCACCCCATACATTAACCTCAAGCTTTTGCTGAACACTTCTAATGGAAGGTGGAATCTATTCAAAAACAGATTCCTACTATTCCATCTGCCTCGGAACTCTCACTCCCCAACTCCCATCATCGTACTTTGATCGTTTTACTCCTGTAACAGAGGCAGAAGTTTCTCAGCTTCTTTTATCTACCCACCTCACTACCTGCTCCTTGGACTCTTTGCCCTCCCACTAATTCAAACTACTTGCACCAGTCCTTACACCTATATTAACACACATTTTCTACACCGCTCTATCCACATGCACCTTCCTATCTTCATTCAAACAGCCACAAATTAAACCCCTACTCAAGCAGACTAAAGTTGACCCCTCCTGTCTCTCTAACTATTGACCTGACTCCCTTCTACCGCTTACTTCAAAACTCTTAGAAATCATTTTCTTCTCCCAAATAACCAAATTCGTCAACTCTAACAATCTTTTGGACCCTTTGCAGTCTTGATTCCTGTGCGGTCACTCAACTGAGACAGCTCTCTGAAGAGTGGCTAATGATCTCCAGGCTGCAAAAGCCAAAGAACAGTCTTCTATACTTATACTACTCAATTTATCCTCTGCCTTTGACACAGTTAACATTCTCTTCTTGCTCAAATTCTACACAATCTTGGTTTCCAAAAGCAAGTTTCTTCATGGCTCTCCTCCTGTCTTTCACAATGTTCCTTTTTTGTGTTTTCTGGCATTAACACCTATTCTACTGTCCCTCTTTCTGTGGGGGTGCCTCAAGGCTCCGTTCTGGGTCTGCTGCTTTTCTCACTGTACAGCCTTTCATTGGGCGAACTTATTAATCTGTTTGGTTTCAAGTATCATCTATATGCTGATGAGACCCAAATTCCCATGTCCAGTCCTGATCTTTCACCTCAAAACCAATTACAAATTGCAGACTGCCTCTTGGCCATATCCACCTGGATGACCCACCGTCAGCTGAGGATAAATGTGATGGTTACCCGTACTCAGACTAAGTAGCTATGCCAAACTGTGCTCACTTAGCCCGGGACACCACTCAGGAACTCCCACTGGCCAGATAAGTATGATCATAGCTCCATTCCCCCAGTCACTAGACAAGACTCCGTGAGGGTGAAAGCATTCTAGATAGAGCAATTTACCCCAAGCACCAGACAACACCTATGTTGGAGTAGAACAGGAACACTCTTTACAGGTTTATATACTGTACAACATAAAAAGACATAATTAAATCACAACTTACAATAGTGCACAATCTAATTAACAACCACAATACCCTGTGTGACGGTATTACAACTTACAATAGAGCATAATCTAATTAACAACCACAATACCCTGTGTGATGGTATTGCAACTTACAATAGGGAATTATCTGATTACCAAACAAATTACCCTGTCCTTCCCAGGGTATTCAGGGAAAGGAGCCACTCAACCCACAATGACAGGGATAGGGAATCGGGGATAATCCTGGGTAAATCCAACCATCATTCAGGGTTAGTGATATGCTCTTTCAAGATGGGGTAAATGAAAAACAAATGAGTTCCATGCAGACCTATTCCCGTGACAGCAACAGATTCGTGATCCACCCAAAAGCTCCAGGGAAATCCTTCTGCCCTCCGGTCAGGTGGAGGTAGTGGTGGCAGCGTTCCGTAATCCTAACGCCGCCAGCAGGCTGGGTAAAGGCTGCCGGGTAGGGGAACACTTATCATCAACGTAAGGAATAGACATCAGGACAGGGGGCAGTGACAATAGTTTTTCTTGGTGATGTAACCAGAACCAAGGGGCACATCTGGGCAGTAACCAAGTTCCTATCCGCTTGGCAGTTCCACGGAGTTTATAGGTTTGTCCAGCTAAGGAGCACAAAGCCCTCATGGCTGGTTAGTTTGTAGAGGTCTGGATTGGGATGACCAGACTGGGTTTCCCGGTCGCCCTGTGTCCCCAATAAGCACAGGGTAACTTAGAAACAAGAGGGGACTTGGAAGCTGAAAAAGGAGCTTCTCCATGAAGGGGGCCTATAGTCTGTAAGGAGGAGGCTGGCCCTCAGGCCCCTCCAGGAGCCCATGGCACTGAGGCTTCAGTGACAATAAACATGTCCAAAACTGAACTTCTCATTTTCCCTCCAAGACCTTGTCCAACACCTAGCTTCACCATTACAGTTGATGGAATTGACATTGATCTGGTCAGCTCAGCACACTGCCTTGGGGCCATATTTGATTCCTCCCTTTTCTTCTGCCCTCACATTTTGCTTTTTTATCCACAACATTGCTAAAATCCTCCTGTTCCACTCCCAACAAACTACTAAAGCTCTTATACATGCCCTCATTTTATCCCGCTTAGACTATTGTCATATCCTACCAACAGGCCTCCCTGCTACCCATCTTTCACCATGCAATCTGTTTTAAACTTAGCTGCCTGATTCACTACATTCTCCCCAAAAACTGAACCTGCTCACATAATCCTTAGAAATCTGTCAATGCTCCCTATTTAGTAATGCATCACTTACAAAGTCCTTCTTCTCACCTTTAATGTTCTCCACACTGCTATCCCTCCTTAAATCTATTCCCTCATCTCCTTTTATGTTTATGGCCACCTCCTTCGCTCAGCACACAATGTTGCACCATCCACAATCTCTGCCCTCTCCCATCTCAAACCTTTCTCACTTTCCGTTTCCTACTTATGGAACTCCATTCCCCTCTCCCTACATCTTGAACAATCCTCCTCTGTCTTTAAGTCTACCCTGAAGTCTTATCTTCTGGAGCACTAGGACCATGCACTACCTTTGGCCAAACTCAGCACTTGTAGTCTTAGCACTTGACACTCTCATACACTGTTGTCTGTCTACTAATACCCATTTAGACTTCTTGGGGCAGGGACCTCTCTCTTATTGTTTCTATGAATCCCCTCTTATTTATTGTAACATATTTCTATTTAAGACGCTGCGTACACTGTGTGCTGCCATATAAATAAACATATATATATATACATACATTGAAGGATGGATAAGTATCTACCTGTACTTCTCAGCATTGAGTATACCATTAATTCTGACCAAATCTTGCAAAGAACCTCCACCACGCATCACTGTTGCCTGTAGACACTTATTCTTGTACCGCTTTCCAGTCCTTTGGCAAACAAACTGCCTTCTGCTACAGCCAAATACTGCAACTTTTGACTCATCAGTCCACAGCACCTGCTGCCATTTTTCTGCACCCCAGTTCCTGTGTTTTCTGCATAGTTGAGTCACTTGGCCTTGTTTCCACTTTGGAGGTATGGCCTTTTGGCGGCAAGTCTTCCATGAAGACCACTTCTGATCAGACTTCTCTGGACAGTAGATGGGTGTACCACAGTCCCACTGTTTTCTGCCAATTCTGAGCTGATGGCACTGCTGGACATCTTCCAATTGCGAAGTGAAGTAAGCATGATGTGTCTTTCATCTGCTGAACTAAGTTTCCTTGGCCTGCCACTGCGTTGACGGTCCTCAACATTGCCCATTTCTTTTGCTTCTTCAAAATAGCTTGGACAGTACATCTGGGACCCCCTGTCTGCCTTGACATTTCTGCCTGGGAGAGACCTTGCTGATGCAGTATAACTACCTTGTGTCTTGTTGCCTTGCTCAGTCTTGTCATATTGTATGACTTTTGACATTAAACTGTCTACAGCAACTTCACCTCGTTAGCTGAGTTCGGCTATTCCTCACCCAGTTTTATTCCTCATACACAACTGTTTCTGTTTCAGTTAATGATTGTGTTTAAACCTACATATTAAATTGATGACCATTAGCACCTGTTTGGTATAATTGTTTAATTATACACTTGACTACATGCCTACAATATCCCTGACTTTGGGCAAGTATACCTAGAAGAACTGGTGCTCTTTTGAAGGCAAAAGGTAATCACACCAAATATTGATTTGAATTTGATTTATCTTCTGTTCACTCACTATGCATTTTGTTAATTGATGAATATAATCTATTAACATGTCTATTTTTGACAGCATTCTTACTTTATATAATTTTTTCATACCTGCCTAAAGCTTTTGCACATTAATATATATATCTATGTATCTATATCTATCTATCTATCTATCTATCTATCTATCTATATATACTAGTTTAACAGCCCGTTACACGGGCCACAGTGCCACTGCCACCCGGTCGCGGGGCAGTCAGGCGCAGTGGAGACTGCCCGCGCCGCGGCTGATACAGAGCTTGACGCTCCTTCGGAGAGCCCAGCTCTGTATCAGCCATGGCGCGGGCAGTCTCTACTGCGCATGACTGCAGCACGTGCAGCAGTGTCTACTGCGCATGTTGCGGCGTTACACACAATTTAGCGAATTATTATATAGGATATATATATATATATATATATATATATATATATATATATATACACTGGGTACTTCATAGAAATTGTATGCATGACTTGAGAAAGATCCCAATCATGGACAAAAACTATATACATAAATAATGTGCATGTGTGTGCTTGCTGTAGGTATGTATGTATGCTACCTATGTAAATGCTTCTGTTAGCCACATAAGGAGCAGGGAAGTGTGCAACACCTTAAAAGGATATACGCATTAAGAACCTCTAACCCCTATAGTATAGTTCTGCTATTAGAATTCACTAAATGTCACATAATTTTGTCTTACAGAATGCATCGTGGAAGTGACAGGATATCAAGAACCAGAAATCTCCCTATACTTAATTTTACAATGTGAACTGTTTGTAAATAACTAAATATCAGCTGCTTTCCTCAAATATCTATCCAGCCTGTTGCTTTTGTAAAATACAGCGTTACGATTCAGAAAAACCACGAATCCAGAACGGAAGCTAAACCTATACCTGTAACGTGGATTGTCAGCTATACGTAGGACCAACTCCAACTGTACATAGTGATTTTTGACATTTCAATATTATGGCTTTTATTTGCTTTTATATGCTTCTCCATGCAAAAAAAAAAAAAAAAAATCCATGAAAAAAAAAATTAAATTACAATGTAATTTTCTGTAGGAAATTTAAGAGTATGTTGAACAAAAATTATTTTATAATAAAATATATAAATAATGTTGTAGTGTCATAAGGCTAATGTTCAAATCTGGCTAGTGAAAACTGTAATTAAATTATAAGCCTTTCTGTTTACTGCAGGACTAGGCTACCTCTGGCACTCCAACTGTTGTGGGCTACAACCTGAAGTCTACAGTAGCTGGTGTATCAGTGGCTGCCTACTGCCTACCTCTGCTCCACTGTATGTGTTTGCTTTAGATTTACAACTGTTTTAGGTGGAAGGTTAGTTTAACCCCTTAGATGCTAGATACCTCTGCAGCACCCAAAGTGCACAGTTCCCTTTTTTCCACTCTTTAAACCTAACTTTTTAGGTGAACCCTAAACTTACAAAAGAGACAGTATCCAAGTGGTGAGTTGGATATCATCCACTTGTGTTGGTAATGACATCCAGATTTTGAATATTAGCCATGGCATGTGTATTTTACACATACTAAAGTGCATTGCATTATATATCTGCTAATGTATCAAATAAGGAGGCTATTTAACCTTTTCAGTGTCAGAGTGGTATGCAACGCATTGTGTACCCTTCTGGCACTCAAAAGGTTAAGAATTCCAATGCAACTCTGTCCCACACATCTCATGTATTTAATTGAAGCACAATGTGTAATAATATTGTAATAAAGAAATGAATATAAAGTGTGTTCTCATTCTGAAAGCTCTCTTATGGTATCAGTCAGATACCTGTTGACTTATGTTCATCATAAATGCAGCATACACAACCACAAAGAGACATAAAGGTCATCAAAGAGACATCAAAGGGCTGGATTCTATTGCAGGTGCTAATGTTATCACTGCTGTTATCTCCAGTATTCCCCATAGACTTCAATAGGAAAATGTTTGATAAAACGGATGTTAACATTTAGCACCTGCAATAGAATCTAGCTCAAGGTCTACAGCAAAACCAGGGCCAGAATCTATTGCAGGAGATAAATGTTATCTCCAGTTTTATCAAATATTTTCCTATTGAAGTCTATGGGGATAACTGGAGATAAAAGCAGTGATAAAATTAGCACCTGCAATAGAATCCAGCCCTCAATGAGCTGTAGACACCAGGGGCTAGATTCTATTGCAGGTGCTAATTTTAGCTCTGCTTTTATCTCCAGTTTTCCCCATAGACTTCAAGGTATGGATTCTATTACAGGTGTTAATTTTATCACTGCTTTTATCTCCAGTTTTCCCCATAGACTTCAATAGGAAAATATCTGATAAAACGGGTGTTAACATAACATTTAGCACCTGCAATAGAATCTAGCCCTAATCGTGATTCTTTTTTCCTATGAAGACTGACAATGCTTTTTCATGGATAAAGGGCTAGATTCTATTGCAGGTGCTAAATGTTAACACAACCGTTTTATCAAACATTTTCCTATTGAAGTCTATGTGGAATACTGGAGATAAAAGCAGTAATAAAATTAGCACCTATAATAAAATCTAGCCCTTGGGGCAATAGAATCCAGTCCACGCAGAGTAAAAACAATACCTTTACTGGCTAACTGAGTACCTCTAAGGCTGGATTCTATTGCAGGTGACAAATGTTAACACCCGTTTTATCAAAAATGTTCCAACTGAAGTCTATGGGGAAACCTGGAGATAAAAGCAGAGCTAATATTAGCACCTGCAATAGAATCCAACCTCTAGGATGGAAGCTTTCAAGATAACTAGGGGCTAGATTCTATTGCAGGCGCTAAATGTTAACACCCGTTTTATCAAACATTTTTTATTGAAGTCTATGGGGAAAACTGGAGATAAAAACAGTGATAAAATTAGCACCTGTAATAGAATCCAGCCCCTAGTTGTATTGTAAGAACCACGGTAAAACAAAACCAGCGTAGACAGCACATTTCAAACAAACTGACAATAATGGGGCTGTCTGCTTCTATTCAACTACCACCTATAAAACACACGAAATGTCAAAGTCCAAGGAACCAGGAGTACCTCCGAAGACAGAACGATCAAGTTTAGCATTAGATATGTTCCCCACATTATTGCAATCAGACATAGATTGACCCACTTCGACATATTGACTTATAATGCTTTCTTTCGCCATTTTAATTCGACAAATATTGTTCACATTCGACATTTTAAACCCCCCCTTTGAAATTTGACTTATAGTGTTCCCATTACTTTCTTTCTCAATTTAAATTCGACATTGTTTCTTCTCCAATTTTTTTTTACAGGACGTATTTGTATTGCATGATTAACCCTATGAGTACCAGAAAGGTAGCAGACCAGGTGACTGTTTAATTGATGAAAGCACAGCGCTGTTCTTTCTGTGAATGAACCCGGTGACAGGGTTTATTTCAAGCACTTGTACACAGTGGTGTCTGTAGACATTTTTCCAGGGGGTGCAAAGCCATAATATGACCCCCAGGCCAGCCCATCTAGCCCCTTTATTTATATGGAGGGGGGTAATTGTAGGGGGGGGCAAGTGCCCCCCTTCCGGACGCCCATGCTTGTACAGTAGCCGACTTATACAGCTGCTCCAGTAGTAAGGAAGGCAGAGAATGCCCTCCTTGTCACCCTGTGGATAACCCATCCTTCTGGATAGGTGATTCATGCTACAGGGCATATCAGGAGGGGTCCTAAATCCCCCTCGAGATCTGAAAGCAATGTTAAACATAGGTTATATGCACTTACTTAACCCCTTAAGGACCCATGACGGTGCAGGACCGTCATGGGTTGCAAACCCGTTAAGGACCCATGACGGTCCTG
This sequence comes from Rhinophrynus dorsalis, assembly GCA_037306005.1. NCBI lineage: Eukaryota > Metazoa > Chordata > Amphibia > Anura > Rhinophrynidae > Rhinophrynus > Rhinophrynus dorsalis. Next base: position 67,144,452 of record CM074718.1, on the reverse strand, counting down.
CACCGTCATGGGTTAAACTCTCCCATCGCAGCCGCACGGAGCGATGGGAGAGCGCGGGCTGCTTGTTACTAAGTGTCCCGATACCGGGACACTTAGTAACAACCAATAGAAAGTTTGTTGCAACATGCGATTCGCTTGATGAGCGAATCCCATGTTGCAAATGCTGAATGACAGGGACAGTATTTGTAAATACTGTCCCGGTCATATATCTCTGCCTCCCTCCATCTTGCACACTGCTGAGGTGGAGAGAGACAGAGAGAGATCGTGTGAGAGTGTGTTCCAGTGTTCCTGAGTGAAATACTGTGATTAAAAAAATAATTTAACCCTTTGATCACTGGTTTGCAGTGATCAATACGTTCCCCCCCATCTGATCACTCTTGGAGTGATCAATTTGCTGCAGATCAGCGTTTGCTGATCTGTGGGACACCCCCCATCCCCCTTGTATTTTTTGAAATTTTTTTGAATTTTTTTTCAATTTTTTTTCAATTTATTTTTATTTTTTTTTAATAAAAATTGATTTAGAGCTATAGTTTAGGTAGGTAGGTGGGTAGGTGGGTAGGTTTAGTGTAGGCGTGTGTTAGGGAAAGGTTTAGGGTTAGATTTAGGTTTAGGGAAAAAAAAAAAAAAAAAAAAAAAACCAAAAAAACCAAAAAAAAAAAATATATATATAGTTTAGATAGGTAGTTCACTTGGGTTAGCTAGGTTCAGGGACTACGTGTTAGGGTAAGGCTTAGGGATAGATTTAAGTTTAGGAGTAGTGTAGGGAAAAAAAAACAAAAAAAAAAAAACTTTTATTAAAAACTTTATTCTATATTATAAGCTAGTTTAGATAGGTAGTTGGGTTGGGTAGGTTCAGGGACTACGCGTGTTAGGGTAAGGCTTAGGGATAGATTTAAGTTTAGGTATAGTTATAGAAGTTAGTTTAGAGTAGGTGTATAAGATGCAGAGGAGATATACGTTAGAAGAGGCGTATTCCTATTTGGCGTCTGACTCTGAAGCCACAGACACAGCGTCAGACTTTGACGTCACTCAGTTTTCTGAGAGTGAGAGCTCTAGCAGTGATAACGCAGGGCCTTCTGTGAAAAAAAGACGCACTGCCCCAACAGCTGCCCCAACAGCTGCCCCAGCAACTGCCCCAGCAACTGCACCAAGAGCTACCCTAAGAAAAGCCCCAAGAGCTGCCCTAAGTAATGCCCCAAGAGCTGCCCCAAGACCTGCCACAAGACCTGCCACAAGTACTGCCCGAAGACCTGCCACAAGTACTGCCACTCCTGCTGATGAATGGGTATCACCAGCCAATTTATGCCCACAAATTCCTGAATTCACAGGCAACCCAGGAATTCAAGTGGATGTGGCAGGATTTACCCATGTTCAGTTTTTTGAGTTATTTTTGGGGGAAGAAATTTGGGGGGAAATTGTGTCGCAAACAAATTTATACGCAGACCAATATATTGCCGCCAACCCATCAGCATTCATTTCCAAGCAAGAAATATGGCATCCCACTGACATTTTAGAATTTAAGAAATTCTGGGCCCTTACAATGACAATGGGAATAGTTAAAAAACCAAGTATTAGATCATACTGGAGTAAAAACCCCATATATGATACCCCTATATTCGCCAAAACAATGACCAGGACTAGATACGAGATGATTTTGCGATTTATGCACTTTAGTGATAATACCCTGTGCCTCCCAAAAGAACACCCCCAGTATGACAGACTGTTCAAAATCTGGCCCCTAATAACCCATTTACAGAAAACATTTGCCCAAGTGTATATTCCCCAAAAAGAAATTAGTGTAGATGAATCCCTAATGAAATACAAAGGCAGGTTAGGGTTCAAACAGTACATCCCCTCAAAGCGTTCCAAATTTGGTGTAAAATTTTATAAATTGTGTGAAAGTGCCACAGGCTACACCCAGGCTTTTAGAATTTATGAGGGCAAGGACAGCCAACTTGATCCTCCTGGGTGCCCCGAATTTCTGGGAATAAATGGGAAGATAGTTTGGGATCTGATTTACCCCTTGTTAAATAAAGGATATCATTTATATGTTGACAATTATTACACCAGCCCCCTTTTATTTAAGTCACTTTTTTATTTTGACACCGTGGCCTGTGGCACTGTCAGGCGCAATTGCAGGGAGATGCCCAAAGAACTGATAGAAAAAAAACTTAAAACCGGGATGTCCTCAGCTTTATGCCAACAAGAGCTGCTGGCAGTTAAATTCAAGGACAGAAAAGATGTGTACATGCTGTCCACCATGAATGAGGACAAAACTGTGGCAGTGTCTGTTCGTGGTAGGAGGGGGGTACTAAGAAAGCCAGTCTGCATCAAAGACTACAACAAGAACATGGGGGGAGTTGATCTGTGTGATCAACTCATGCAGCCGTACCTCACCATGCGAAAGTGTAGGGCATGGTACAAAAAGGTTGCCATTTACATGATGCAGACTGCAGCTTACAATTCATTTTTGATTTTTAAATTGGCAAACCCCACCCTAAAACTTACTTTTCTGCAGTATCAGCTCCATCTTATCTCCCAATTTTTGCTTCAAGGGGCAACAGAAATAATTCCCCCAAAACCTGGAGTAGTACATTTTATTTATAAAATCCCCCCAACCCCCCAAAAGAAAAATCCACAAAAGCGCTGCAGGGTTTGCTACAGCAAGGGAGTACGGAGAGAAACCTCCACTTACTGTCCTGACTGCCCTTCTAAACCTGGCCTCTGCATGGGCGACTGCTTCAAGCAATACCATGAAGGCACAATGCAGTAGTGCTGTGAAGTTTATTTTATTATTTGGCCACTTTTTCCCCCCTGAAATATCCTGTTTTTTTATTTTTCAAAACACATCCCTCCTTAGATCTAACACTATCAAAATATAATGGGAAGCAAAGCACTTCCATCTCTGATAATGGAAACACACATGTTCCCTACTGGGTCCAGTAGTTCCTCCAAACCCTGACAAACCTATGCATATGGGGCATTGACGTACTCAGACGATGTAACTCACCACTAATGTAAAGCACTTAAAAAATCTGCAAATATCATCTGATTGAAATCCAGAGCAACACTAAAATATAAGTGTGAAAAAATGGTGTTTCTCTGCCTTACTGCAGGTTTTGGGAGGGATTGCTGATACAGTGGCAGCGAAAAAATTGAAAGAATGCAAATAGAATGAAAGCCAGGGTTGTCTACTCTTGTACAACATATACTTTTGGGGGTAAAATTCATTGCAATATTGCCAAACAGTCCAAAATGAGACAAGGCACCAGCTGTAAAAATGGCATGTCTGTAAAAGGAAACTCACATGTTCTAACTGGGCCCAGTATCTCCCCCAAACCCTGACAAACCGTTACATATGGGGCATTGCTGTACTCAGAAGAAGGAGCCGAACACTAATCAATCCAGTTTATAAAATCTTCACCTATTCTGTAATTTAAATTCACATCAACATTGAAGTGTAAGTGTGAAAAACGCTGATTTTTTTTTTTTACTTACGTCAAGTTTTCACAGGATTAGTGGTAAAATGGCTGTGTACAAAATTTGAAATCACACCTGAAACGAAAGCTTGGGGTATCTACTTTCCAAAAATATACACTTTTGGGGGGAAATCTTAGAGTGGAGCACTGTTACACAGGACAAATGAGACATGGCACCAGTAACACAAGCTGTGAAAATTCAAAGTGTGAACCTGGAAATACACATGTTCCAATTTGGGTCCCGTATCTCCCCCAAACCTTGAGAAACCGTTGCATATGGGATATTTCCGTACTCAGAAGAAGAAGCCGAACGCTAAACAATGCAGTTTTAAAAATCTTCACCTATTCTGTAATTGAAATTCACATCAACTTTGAAGTCTAAGTGTGAAAAACGCTGATTTTTTTACTCACGTCACATTTACAAGAGAGTGGTGGTAAAATGGCCGTGTAAAAAAATTGAAAACACACCTAAAATGAAAGCTGGGGGTATCTACTTTTCAACAATATACACTTTTGGGGGGAAATCTTAAAGTGGAGCACTGGAACATAGCCCCAAATGAGAAATGGCACCAGATAAGAAAGATATGAAAATTCAATATTTGTTCCAATTTGGGTCCCGTATCTCCCCTAAACCATGAGAAACCTATGCATATGGGGTATTGCCGTACTCAGAAGAAGAAGCTGAACACTAAACAATGCAGTTTTAAAAATCTTCACCTATCATGTGCTTGAAATTCACATCAACATCGAAGTGCAAGTGTGAAAAACGCAATTTTTTTAACTTGCGTCAGGATTTACGAGGGATTGGTGGTAAAATGGCTGCGTAAAAAATTTGAAAACATACATACAGTGAAAGCCTGGGGTGTCTACTTTCCAAAAATATACACTTTTGGGGGAAAATCGTAAAGTGGAGCACTGGAACATAGCCCCAAATGAGAAATGGCACCAGATAAGAAAGATATGAAAATTCAATATTTGTTCCAATTTGGGTCCAGTATCTCCCCTAAACCATGAGAAACCTATGCATATGGGGTATTGCCGTACTCAGAAGAAGGAGCTGAACACTAAACAATGCATTTTTAAAAATCTTCACCTATCCTGTGCTTGAAATTCACATCAACATTGAAGTGCAAGTGTGAAAAACGGTGTTTTTTTAACTTACGTCAAGATTTACGAGCGATTGGTGGTAAAATGGCTGCGTAAAAAAATTGAAAACATACATAAAATGAAAGCCTGGGGTGTCTACTTTCCAAAAATATATACTTTTGGGGGGAAATCTTAGAGTGGAGCACTGTTACACAGCCCCAAATGAGACATGGCACCAGTGATGCAAGCTGTGAAAATTCAAAGTGTGAAACTGGAAACGCGCATGTTCCAATTTGGACCCCGTAGCTCTCCCAAACCTTGAGAAACCTATGCATATGGGGTATTGCCGTACTCAGAAGAAGGAGCTGAACACTAAACAATGCATTTTTAAAAATCTTCACCTATCCTGTCCTTGAAATTCACATCAACATCGAAGTCAAAGTGTGAAAAACGCTATTTTTTTAACTTACGTCAAGATTTACGAGCGATTGGTGGTAAAATGGCTGCGTAAAAAAATTGAAAACATACATAAAATGAAAGCCTGGGGTGTCTACTTTTCCAAAAATATATACTTTTGGGGGGAAATCTTAGAGTGGAGCACTGTTACACAGCCCCAAATGAGACATGGCACCAGTGATGCAAGCTGTGAAAATTCAAAGTGTGAAACTGGAAACGCGCATGTTCCAATTTGGGCCCCGTAGCTCTCCCAAACCTTGAGAAACCTATGCATATGGGGTATTGCCGTACTCAGAAGAAGGAGCTGAACACTAAACAATGCATTTTTAAAAATCTTCACCTATCCTGTCCTTGAAATTCACATCAACATCGAAGTCAAAGTGTGAAAAACGCTATTTTTTTAACTTACGTCAAGATTTACGAGCGATTGGTGGTAAAATGGCTGCGTAAAAAAATTGAAAACATACATAAAATGAAATCCTGGGGTGTCTACTTTCCAAAAATATATACTTTTGGGGGGAAATCTTAGAGTGGAGCACTGTTACACAGCCCCAAATGAGACATGGCACCAGTGATGCAAGCTGTGAAAATTCAAAGTGTGAAACTGGAAACGCGCATGTTCCAATTTGGACCCCGTAGCTCTCCCAACCTTGAGAAACCTATGCATATGGGGTATTGCCGTACTCAGAAGAAGGAGCTGAACACTAAACAATGCATTTTTAAAAATCTTCACCTATCCTGTCCTTGAAATTCACATCAACATCGAAGTCAAAGTGTGAAAAACGCTATTTTTTTAACTTACGTCAAGATTTACGAGCGATTGGTGGTAAAATGGCTGCGTAAAAAAATTGAAAACATACATAAAATGAAAGCCTGGGGTGTCTACTTTTCCAAAAATATATACTTTTGGGGGGAAATCTTAGAGTGGAGCACTGTTACACAGCCCCAAATGAGACATGGCACCAGTGATGCAAGCTGTGAAAATTCAAAGTGTGAAACTGGAAACGCGCATGTTCCAATTTGGGCCCCGTAGCTCTCCCAAACCTTGAGAAACCTATGCATATGGGGTATTGCCGTACTCAGAAGAAGGAGCTGAACACTAAACAATGCATTTTTAAAAATCTTCACCTATCCTGTCCTTGAAATTCACATCAACATCGAAGTCAAAGTGTGAAAAACGCTATTTTTTTAACTTACGTCAAGATTTACGAGCGATTGGTGGTAAAATGGCTGCGTAAAAAAATTGAAAACATACATAAAATGAAATCCTGGGGTGTCTACTTTCCAAAAATATATACTTTTGGGGGGAAATTTTAGAGTGGAGCACTGTTACACAGCCCCAAATGAGACATGGCACCAGTGATGCAAGCTGTGAAAATTCAAAGTGTGAAACTGGAAACGCGCATGTTCCAATTTGGGCCCCGTAGCTCTCCCAAACCTTGAGAAACCTATGCATATGGGGTATTGCCGTACTCAGAAGAAGGAGCTGAACACTAAACAATGCATTTTTAAAAATCTTCACCTATCCTGTGCTTGAAATTCACATCAACATTGAAGTGCAAGTGTGAAAAACGGTGTTTTTTTAACTTACGTCAAGATTTACGAGCGATTGGTGGTAAAATGGCTGCGTAAAAAAATTGAAAACATACATAAAATGAAAGCCTGGGGTGTCTACTTTCCAAAAATATATACTTTTGGGGGGAAATGTTAGAGTGGAGCACTGTTACACAGCCCCAAATGAGACATGGCACCAGTGATGCAAGCTGTGAAAATTCAAAGTGTGAAACTGGAAACGCGCATGTTCCAATTTGGGCCCCGTAGCTCTCCCAAACCTTGAGAAACCTATGCATATGGGGTATTGCCGTACTCAGAAGAAGGAGCTGAACACTAAACAATGCATTTTTAAAAATCTTCACCTATCCTGTCCTTGAAATTCACATCAACATCGAAGTCAAAGTGTGAAAAACGCTATTTTTTTAACTTACGTCAAGATTTACGAGCGATTGGTGGTAAAATGGCTGCGTAAAAAAATTGAAAACATACATAAAATGAAATCCTGGGGTGTCTACTTTCCAAAAATATATACTTTTGGGGGGAAATCTTAGAGTGGAGCACTGTTACACAGCCCCAAATGAGACATGGCACCAGTGATGCAAGCTGTGAAAATTCAAAGTGTGAAACTGGAAACGCGCATGTTCAAATTTGGGCCCCGTAGCTCTCCCAAACCTTGAGAAACCTATGCATATGGGGTATTGCCGTACTCAGAAGAAGGAGCTGAACACTAAACAATGCATTTTTAAAAATCTTCACCTATCCTGTGCTTGAAATTCACATCAACATTGAAGTGCAAGTGTGAAAAACGGTGTTTTTTTAACTTACGTCAAGATTTACGAGCGATTGGTGGTAAAATGGCTGCGTAAAAAAATTGAAAACATACATAAAATGAAAGCCTGGGGTGTCTACTTTCCAAAAATATATACTTTTGGGGGGAAATCTTAGAGTGGAGCACTGTTACACAGCCCCAAATGAGACATGGCACCAGTGATGCAAGCTGTGAAAATTCAAAGTGTGAAACTGGAAACGCGCATGTTCCAATTTGGGCCCCGTAGCTCTCCCAAACCTTGAGAAACCTATGCATATGGGGTATTGCCGTACTCAGAAGAAGGAGCTGAACACTAAACAATGCATTTTTAAAAATCTTCACCTATCCTGTCCTTGAAATTCACATCAACATCGAAGTCAAAGTGTGAAAAACGCTATTTTTTTAACTTACGTCAAGATTTACGAGCGATTGGTGGTAAAATGGCTGCGTAAAAAAATTGAAAACATACATAAAATGAAAGCCTGGGGTGTCTACTTTCCAAAAATATATACTTTTGGGGGGAAATCTTAGAGTGGAGCACTGTTACACAGCCCCAAATGAGACATGGCACCAGTGATGCAAGCTGTGAAAATTCAAAGTGTGAAACTGGAAACGCGCATGTTCAAATTTGGGCCCCGTAGCTCTCCCAAACCTTGAGAAACCTATGCATATGGGGTATTGCCGTACTCAGAAGAAGGAGCTGAACACTAAACAATGCATTTTTAAAAATCTTCACCTATCCTGTGCTTGAAATTCACATCAACATTGAAGTGCAAGTGTGAAAAACGGTGTTTTTTTAACTTACGTCAAGATTTACGAGCGATTGGTGGTAAAATGGCTGCGTAAAAAAATTGAAAACATACATAAAATGAAAGCCTGGGGTGTCTACGTTCCAAAAATATATACTTTTGCGGGGAAATCTTAGAGTGGAGCACTTTTACACAGCCCCAAATGAGACATGGCACCAGTGATGCAAGCTGTGAAAATTCAAAGTGTGAAACTGGAAACGCGCATGTTCCAATTTGGGCCCCGTAGCTCCCCCAAATCTTGAGAAACCTATGAATATGGGGTATTGCTGTACTCAGAAGAAGGAGCTGAACACTAAACAATGGATATTTTTAAATTTTCAACTATCTCGTGCTTGAAATCAACAGTAATAGTGAAATGTAAGTGTGAAAGCTGCAAAAAAACAAAATTTTTCTACAATTTTGAAATTTTTTTCTGGAAAAATAGCTGCATAAAAAACTTCAAAATTCTCCTGATTATTTACCTTATGTTGTCTAGTTTTCAGAAAGATATACCTTTGTGGGACATTTTTGGTACTGGCACCATCAACTAAGCTATGATGCTCACATGTCAATTGTTGAGAAATTACAAGTTGGAAATAATGGCATCCATCTTGTAATATTTACCTTGTAAATGTGAGGAAGGGATTGAAATACTAGGCATATGGGGTATTGTTATATTCAGGAGAAGCAAATGAATATATTTAGGGGTATTTTTTTGTCATTAAGTAATAGTATGCAAATCCTGACAGAAAAATGTAAGCAAAATGTTGTTTTTTTTTAATTTTTTTCCTCTTTTTTTCTATTTTAATCAAATTAAATAATGAGGTATTCATATAATTGTGGTATCAAAAGAAAGCCCTACTTGTGCTTAAAAAAACAGTATATAATTTGTGTGGGTGCACAAAAGGAATTAAAGAGAAAATATGGTTGAAAAAAGACATAGTCAAAAAAGTCAAAACTGCTCCGGTCCTTAAGGGAAAACGACATCAGATTTTCCCGGTCCTTAAGGGGTTAAAAAAGCTGCAAATGTTGCCCCATGGATCACCTATCCAGAAGAATAGGTGATCCATTCTAGGGGGGTGTCAGGAGGGGTCGTGATGTACCCCTTGAAATATAACAATAATAATAATATGAAAACCATATAACATATGTTAAATGGGTTTTAGTGAAAATGCTGGCGAACGTCGCCTGCATTGATCACCTATTCTACTGGATAGGTGATCAATGCTAGGGGGGTGTCAGGAGGGGTCCTGATGCCCCCTTGAGGTCTGAACTTTTTTTTTTACATACAATTAAAAATATAATAAAAAATAACATTTATTACATATGTACAGGTAAGGTATGCATCCTAATAGGCAGCCTATGCCTATTAACCCTTTGAGTACCAGAGGTGTAGCAAACACACTGCAATGCGTTGCTACCTCTCTGGTACTCATAGGGTTAACCATGCAATACAAATACAACAAGGGTATGTCGAAAAAAATTGGAGAAGAAACAATGTCGAATTTAAATGGAGAAAGAAAGTCATGGGAGCACTATGTCAAATTTCAAAGTGGGGGTTAAAATGTTGAACGTGAACAATATTTGTCGAAATAGAATGGTGAAAGAAAGCAATATAAGTCAAATTTCAAAGGGGGGTTAATATGTAGAAGGGGGGCACTCTATGTCGGATTTCTATGATCTATACTGAATTCTGCACTGCTTTTGTTCGAACAAAGATGGTGTTGAAACTGTCGTTGTGGCTTCTACGCCTCAACTGTGAGGGGCAGGATTACTGACAGAAAATATATGCTACTTGCATGTTGTTTTTAGTTATTTCCTATGTGCTTTTTCTTGACTGGCGGTGCTTATAATTACCGCTGATTTTGTTTTCACAACTCAGGTAATAGGATACTAAAACCTGCCAAAAAAACACAGCTCCTGATTTTTTTTTAGCTCTGTTAATAGAATCAAGCCCATGGTGTTTACACACACAGAGCTACCTACACAAAGGACTGTGTACAATCAGTAATCGTGTCAACAACTGTGGTGCACATTAATTGGTCACTGAATGTGAATGTCAAGTTACCCCACACCATCACCCCAATTCATTTAGTGAGAGCGTTCCTTTTTTGCTCACCTTCTTGTCTGTATGAACTATACACTGCCACAGGCCCCATGCACCGATATATACATGCTAGGGGCTCGATTCTATTACATGTGCTAACTTTATCACTGCATTTATCTCCAGTTTTCCACATAGACTTCAATAGGAAAATGTTTGATAAAACGGTTGTGTTAACATTTAGCACCTGCAATAGAATCTAGCCCTTTATCCATGAAAAATCATTGTCAGTCTTCATAGGAAAAAAGAATCACTAATTATTGCTTTTAGTAACACTGAATACCAGAGCGTATGGGGTGCAACATATTGCTTAACAACACAGAGTACCAATCTGGTATTCCATTGGTTAACCTGTTTATTCACTAAGAATCTAAACAAAAATTAGCAAAATAGTAGTATGAACAAGTACATCTAAATTTTAGAAACATTTGCAGCATTAAATATAAAGTTATGGAAAAAAATATATTAAGGTTGTATGCAAAGCCAAAGTAAGTGGATAATATGTGAACTTAAATAATAAGAGTGGCAATTTTTCCCTTATCTTAATTGAAGATTGTCCCTCTCTGCAATCTACCTGGGCACCTCCCTTCTGATCTGGCTGAGCAGTGTTACATCAGTAAAAGGGGTGGGAAGGGGATACTTTGTCATTGAATTACTCTTGAACTACAACTCTGACAGAATTGAAATAACACTCTCCAAAGTCCAAATACTATGATGGTTAATTAGAGCTGCTTTTATTATGAAACATTACTATCCCTTTAAGCAGATGCGCTTTTGCGAGATCCTGAGATCTAAAAAGTTTGCTGTGGATTTGTCATATGTCAGTTTGAGAAGGATATGTGTGGGCAGTTTGATAGCTTGCAAATCCCCAAGGCACCAGCTTAAGTGGAGCATCTTACAGATTGTTCATTCAATTAAATCTTTACTTTACAGTCTGGCAATTATATCTTTCCAAACATGTTCATTTAATTGTTCTTGGAGACACTCTTCTCATTTAAGTTGACAGTGCACCTTTGAGTAATCCAATATTAGCAGTTGATTTATAATTTATAATGAATGTTTTTAAACTACCACCCTTTAATGCATTTTTCATTTACTTTCCTGTAAATACCAAGGTAGCTTTCAACAGTAGAATGTTTTTTTCTGAATGGAGGCCTAGATTCCATTTCAGTGGGATTTCTCTAAACATCTCTCCGCAGACAATGGAAATGACAATTTGATACATAAAACACATTGGTAACCTTTATTAATTGCAATTTAATTTACTCTATAATTCTTTATCACTGGCCTGACTTTTTTGATTAGAAACTTCCCCATCAGAACAGTTTTTTATTGCGTCAAACATGCAAGTTTTACAAAAATATCTGTTTCTCCATAAATGACTGAATGAATTAATATGTTCATTTATATATCACCACAAGTGTATGCATCACTTTACAATTTAAGGCTTTAGACAATACAGGGTTACAAGTGCTTTGTAGAGTGAAACATTGGGTGTGAGGTCCCTGCCCGAAAGCTTACAATCTAAAGTGGCAATGGGAGACATACAGAGTACATTAGGGTCAAGTGCTGAATACAGTGCTAGTTCTGATGATGATAGAGGACATCAGTAGAGTAAATAATTTATAAGACTGTTCTTTGTACAACATCAGTGCTTTCTAGCATGTTGAGGTTTTATCCAGGAGGTGCATTTTCAAGAGTGACTTGAAGACCATCAGAGAGGTGCAGTGGTACAGGGTGGGAGGTAGAACATTCCATAAGTAAAAGGGCTGTAGACACAAAAGGAGCTGAGAGAAGACAGTAATTGGCTGAACGTACCTGGCTGGATGGGTTATAGCGGGAGATCAGAGTGGAAATGTAAGAAGGGGTAGAGGAGAGAAGGGTCTTGAATGAGATAAGTAAGATTTTGCAAGATATGCAGAGTTTGATAGGCAGCCATTGGAGAGATTTAAGGAGGAGCAGAACAGGGACAAACCTAGGTGACGAAACGGTAATTCATGCTGCAACATTCTGTATGGATTGAAGTGGATGGAGATGGGAGGCAGGAATGTCAGACAGCAGAAGGTTGCAGTGGTACATGTGGGAGAGGATGAGGGCTTGTATAAGAATTTTAGCTGTGGAGGAACAGAGGAAGGGATGGATTTTAGCAATGTTACACAAAAGAAAGCAACAGGATTTAGCAATGGCATTAATATGAGGGGATATTGAGAGAGACGTGTCAATTATCACCCCTAGATACCGTGCTTCTGATACTAGATGTATGGTTTTCAAGCACATGTTTTAGACCATTCCAGTGAAGGGATTTGTGGTAAATAATGAGATTGCGGCACTTCTCAAGCGCCTCTGTGTCGGCTTACACTGATTTCCTGTTGACAGCTTTACAGCTGTCAGTAGGAGAGATCAAACTTTAAACGCCTATATCTCTTAAACCATAACGGTTTGAGAGATACGGTTTTTTGCATTTAGCTCAGCTTTTTAAGCTCTTCTAAATGCAAAAAAACTTTTTTGTGGACATTACTAACACTTTAAGCACCAGCAGAGGGGTGAAAAGCAATCCTTCACAACGTGTTGCATACCCTCTTGTCCTTAAAGCATTACTTATATGGAATATACATTTCGATATGGCACCAAATGAAAGCCTATTCTATCATGAGAATAAAACCAAATATAATTTGCATGGGTACATCCTATATAACAATTCACTAAGATTTGTCAGAAACCTTCATGCACAGTAGAGATGGCTGTGCACGCTTTAGTCATGCGCAGTACAGACTGCCCGCCCTGTGACTCCGGTCTGAATTCGGAGCACTTCGCTCTGTATCAGCCGCGGCCACTCTCTACTGCTCATGCCTACAGAGGTGGAACTGTGGCCTGTGTAAACGGGCCTTTCAACTTGTTAAACAATAAATCAGTGATACCTCATTTACCAAAAACATTGCAAGAATTGTGACATTTGATGCAGTTCTCAAGGTGTGAAATAGCCTATATCTCTTAAACCATAACGGTTTGAGAGATACGGTTTTTTGCATTTAGCTCAGCTTTTTAAGCTCTTCTAAATGCAAAAAACTTTTTTGTGGACATTACTAACACTTTAAGCACCAGCAGAGGGGTGAAAAGCAATCCTTCACAACGTGTTGCATACCCTCTTGTCCTTAAAGCGTTACTTATATGGAATATACATTTCGATATGGCACCAAATGAAAGCCTATTCTATCATGAGAATAAAACCAAATATAATTTGCATGGGTACATCCTATATAACAATTCGCTAAGATTTGTCAGAAACCTTCATGCACAGTAGCGATGGCTGTGCACGCTTTAGTCATGCGCAGTACAGACTGCCCGCCCTGTGACTCCGGTCTGAATTCGGAGCACTTCGCTCTGTATCAGCCGCGGCCACTCTCTACTGCTCATGCCTACAGAGGTGGAACTGTGGCCTGTGTAAACGGGCCTTTCAACTTGTTAAACAATAAATCAGTGATACCTCATTTACCAAAAACATTGCAAGAATTGTGACATTTGATGCAGTTCTCAAGGTGTGAAATAGCCCCAGACCCAGTCCTTAAAAGGTGAAAAATGAATAAACCATATAGAATTGATTCATAGGGGCCATTAGGTTTTCCTTCCTAGATGAAAACTTTGAGTTCCAGATAGCTGGCCAATGCATTGGGAAGTATTGCACTGGGCACCCAGTGGCATTCAAAGGGTTAAAATAAGTGAGGGTGTTAAGAGGTCTTAGCAGTCTTTAAATATTAGAGAATACAATGGTAACATTTTTTTAGCCAATACTGTCTCTCAGGATAACAAGTTGTAGTCTTCTGTGAGAGAAGATAAGGTTCATGTGGTGGGACAAACTAACAATTTCTTTATCACACATCCCTCTGCAGCCAAAAGGCTCAATACAGAAAAGGAAAAGGTTTAGAAGCTTTTTCATCCCTCTATTTACCCTTTCTGTCATTGATGTACAAACCGGTCAGCACAGCCCATTTGGGGCTCGATTCATTTACCAGCACTAAAAATAAAACAGGCATTGTTTTTTTAAAGGGGATGTGTCACCTATACAAGACGTAAGCTAAATATTTAGATTATATCAATAATAGCACTAAAAGGATGTTTATTTAAAAAAAAAAAAAAAAAAAAAAAAGCTTTGTTTTGTCAAAATTTAAGTTATAATGTATGGGCTGCAGTTACTTCCGCATAGACTGCAGTCCATCACTCTGCCTCTGGTTCCCTCCCTGTAGCCAGCCTCCTCCTATGACAGAGGCTTCTGTCTGTAAGCTGGTGCGGTCGCATTGGCTAGATATTGATCTCTGCCAATGAGACCGTTCCAGCTTACAGACTGAAGCCTCCATAATCAGAGGAGGCTGGCAACAGGGAGGGGAGCAGGGGCAGAGCGACGGACTGCGGTTACAAAGCAGGTAACCGCAGTCTGTCCGGAAGTACCTGCAGCCCATACTTTATAAATTAAATTTTGACAAAACAAAGCTTTATTTTAAAAAATAAACACACTTTTAGTGCTATTATTGATATAACCTTACTATTTAGCTTAAGTCTTATATAGGTGACACATCCCCTTTAAGTCAGGTTTTAGTATCCTATTACCAGACTTGTGAAAACAAAACCATTGGTAATTATACTTACCTCCAGTCAAAAAAAAGCCCATAGGAAACAACTAAAATAATGTGCAATTAGTATCCTATTACTCATGCTCAGTATTAGAGCCTGTTTTGTGGTTAAATTTAAGTCGGAAATTCTGCGCCTCAGGGGTTGAGGTGTAGAAGCCATAACGACAGTTTCAAAACCATCGTTGTTCAAACAAAAGCAGTGCATAATACAGTATACAGCATAGAAATCCGACATAGAGTGCCCCCCTTCGACATATTAACTGCCCCTTTTAAAATGCGACTTACATTGTTTTCTTTCACCACTTTAAATCGACTTATATTGTTCACATTCGACATTTTAACCCTTCCCCTTGAAAATTCGACTTATAGTGTTCCTATGACCTTCTTTCTCCATTTTAATTCGGATAATATTTCTCCCATTCAACACTGTTTATTCTCCAGTTTTGCTGCAAAATACAGACTCTTTATGTGTCATAGTGACTTCTGTACAAGAATGTATAACTTGCTGTGCTAAGTGTGAAAGACCTCTCACTCCTACTATTTCATATCTAACCCCTTTTGATGTGTTAATGCTACAGTAAGAAGTGATACTAACCCCTCCTTTATTTTTTTTGAGGAAGGTTACTGAATAAGTGTGACCCAATTTACATAACAATAAGTTAACCTATTCTAAAAGGAGTCTCCTTTTTAGAATAGTTTCACTTATTGTTACGCACATCCACATGACAGTGTTTAGAAAAAGTGTGCACAGATGACCAAGTGGCCGCCTTGCAAAACTGATCAGCTGAGGCCTGGTTCTTTTAGACCCAAGAAGCCCCCATGGACCTCACAGAATGAGCCATAACCCTAAAGGGGACAGGCTTCGTACGAAGTTCGTAAGCCTTACGAATCACGGACTTGATCCAAGAAGCGATGGTAACCTTGGAAGCAGGCTTCCCTGCCCTAGGACCCTGAGGAATGACAAACAGAGTGTCAGACTGGCTCAAGGACTCAGTGAGATGCACATATATCTTGAGACAGTGCAAAACATCCAACAGATGAAGATCCCTGACTTTGTCAGAAGTAGGGTTAGGACAGAAGGAAGGAACCACAATCTCCTGATTGATGTGGAACTCAGACAGCACCTTCGGGAGAAACTCTTGTGAGGTGCAAAGCACCAAAAAGGATGGTCTACAAGACAGGGCATGCAGCTCCGCAACTCGGCGAACAGAAACAATCACCAGGAGAAAGGCCATCTTCAACATCAGCATACGTAGAGGAATGGTAGCCAAGGACTCAAAAGGAGGAAGCTGGAGTACCCCCAGAACCAGGTTAAGATCCCACTGAGGAGCAGGGGACTTAAACACCGGACGGGTATGAGCAACACCCTGGAAGAAAACCTTGACATCAGGAATGATAGCAAGACGCCTCTGAAAAAAGACAGAGAGCGCAGAAGTCTGAACCATAAGAGAACTCAGACTGGGACCCTTATCCACACCATCTTGGAGGAAGGAAAGAACTGTAGGAAGGTCAAAATTCTGAGACAGGTCTTTGTCAGCACACCAAGCCAGAAAGGTAGACCAAACTCGATGGTAGGCCTTAGAGGAAATCGGCTTACAGGCACTAAGCATAGTAGCCACCACTCCAGAAGAAAATCCTTTCTTCTTCAAAATTGAGGATTCAAGTCTCCATGCGGTCAAAGCCAGACGATGAGCGTTTACCTGGTCTGGACAGGGGGGTAGATGAAGGGGTTCCACCACTGAGAGGTCCAGAAGCTCCAGAAACCAAGCCTAATGGGGCCAATTCGGAGCAATCAGAATGACTGGGCAGCGCTCCAGTCGCAGCTTCCGAAGAACTCTGTTCAACAGGGGAACAGGAGGGAAGATGTAAGCCAGAGGAAACATCCACGAGATCGACAAGGCATCCACTGCCAGAGCCATGGGATCCACCCAGCGAGAGCAGAATGTTGGAACCTTCCTGTTGTGTCTGGTTGTCATCAGTTCGATACATGGAAGACCCCACTGCTGGATGATGAGGTTGAACACCTCTGGATGCAGCTCCCACTCTCTGCTGTCCACTGTGTTTCGACAGAGGAAGTCTGCCAGAATGTTGTCTATGTCAGGGATATGAACCTCGGAAATGGCAGGGACATGCTCCTCTGCCCAAAACAAAATAGCCTTGACCTCTAGCCAAGCTGCAAGACTTCTTGTGCCACCTTGCTTGTTGATGTAGGCTACAGCTGTGGTGTTGTCTGACTGCACCCTGACCAGACAATCCTCCATTTGTCGTGTCCAGTGATGCAGGGCATGAAATGTCACCTGAAGCTCCAAGACATTGATGGGTAGGAGAGATTCCTCCTGAGACCACTTGCCCCAACACCGCTCCCCAACCGGAGAGGCTGGCATCCGTTATCACCATGGTCCAGAAGGGCACCAGGAAGGGTCAACCTTTCAGGAAATTGTTCAGGTTGAGCCACCACGAGAGACTCTTCTCCACTTGAAGAGGAAGAGACAGGGATCTTTCCAGGAGATCTGGATGGCTCTTGCAGGCCAGGATCAGAAACCTCTGAAGTTACCTGGTGTGAGCCATGGCAAACGGAACTGCTTCTATGGTGGAAATGAACTTCCCCACCAAGGATGATAACTTCTTGGCTGGAACTGGATCCTGTGACAGGATAGCTTGGACCTTTACCGCTATCTGATGAGCCACTTCGTCTGTCAGAAACACTATCCCCCTCTGAGTGTCGAAGAGGAGGCCCAGAAAGACCATCCTCTGGGAAGGAACAAGGTCTGACTTGTGCCATGATGGGGGAGAGCATGAATGCAGTCCTGCACCTGCTGGTGAAAGAGTTCCGGAGACGAGGCCTTCAGAAGGAAGTCGTCCATATATGGAGTTACCCTGATGCCGTTCTGATGTAGGACGGATATCAAAGCTCCTACAACTCTGTTGAAGACTTGAGGAGCCGTGGTCAGGCCAAAGGGGAGGGCAGAGAACTGGAAGTGCCCTTGGTCGCAGGCAAAGCGGGGATACTGCCAACTGTCTAGATGAATGGTGATGTGCAGATAGGCATCCTGAAGATCCAGACAGGCCAGAAACTCCCCAGTAGACATGGCCGCTATCACTATACACAAAGACTCCTGGTGGTATTGGGACCTGACCACAAAGGAGTTGAGATCCTTCAGATCCAAAATGGGGCAACAGCCTCTATCCTTCTTGGAAACCACAAAGAGGTTGGAATAGAATCCCAAGCCCCTCTCCTGAGGGAAAACTGGCTTTAGGACTGCCTTGTCCAGAAGGGCCTGTATAGCTTCTTCGAAAAGGCGTCTCTTTTCTGCTCCCAAGGGAGAATGAGAAACAAAGGTCCTTGGAGGAGGAAGGGAGGTGATGGGAATCCTGTATCCTGAGGCCACCACTTGTAAAACCCATGGGTCCGCCACAGAGGCCTGCCAAGCTGAAAGGCAGTGGTGTAAGCGACCACCTACCTGCAGGTGGGGACCCGGGTTTGGTGAGTCATGCAGAAGAAGGTTTGGAAGCTTTGGGCTTCATGGAGGACTTGGATCTCCATTGCTGCTTAGGCTTGGATGAGGAGTGTGGAGCCTGAGGGACTGTCTGGGTCGCTTGGCGCGAGTCTGCCTGAAAGGAACGAAAAAGCCGATTCCTTTTAACAGGTGCCTTCTTCCTCAGGATCACTGGCAGGTGAGAACTTTTCCCTCCAGTGGTCTCGTTGATGAGATCCTTGAGTTCAGGCCCAAACAGGGAAGAACTAAGCCAAAGAGCCCTTCTGGCTACCACAGACATGGTAGATGCCCTGGCTACCATACGCACAGCGCCAAACAGGGTGGCAGAGACATAATGCTGAGCCTCAGCAATGTTAGCGAGAAGACACAACATGTCAGAAGTAGGGGCCCCCTGACAGACAGCAGAATTGAGCTGTTCAGTCCAAACAGCCACAGCCCTATCTGCCCATGCTGCAGCAAAGGTAGG
The DNA here is from genome assembly GCA_037306005.1 of Rhinophrynus dorsalis. Taxonomy (NCBI): domain Eukaryota; kingdom Metazoa; phylum Chordata; class Amphibia; order Anura; family Rhinophrynidae; genus Rhinophrynus; species Rhinophrynus dorsalis. The sequence goes on along the minus strand of CM074718.1, from coordinate 67,125,589 downwards.
GCGAAGAGCAGAGCTTGCTGTCGCAAAAATAGCCTTGAGAGAAGTCTCAAGCTTCTTGTCAGACAATCTTTAAGAGCAGAGGCGTCAGCCACTGGCAAGGCAGTGGACTTAGAAAGCATGGAAACTGGGGCATCCACTTTGGGGGGATGAACCCACTAAGTAAGGGCCGTATCAGAAAACGGATAAAGTTTAGCAAACTTTTCAGACACAGATGGTTTCTTGTCTGGAAGTTCCAACTCCTCTGACACCAGGCGGTCAAGGGTGGAATTAGGTGGAAAGCAGGCATGGGGCCTAACAGGCTCCTGGAAAACATCAGAGGGGTCAGAAGACGCCTCCTGCACCAAGGGAATGTTCAGGGTGGACAACACAGCCCTGATCAGGACCTCAGCCGAGGGAATGAGGTCCGCCACGAAGGCGGAAAGAACATGCAGTCAAGATTTTACCCCCAGGGTTTAGGTCCACAAAAGCACCTGGTAAACTGAGCTATCCACATTTGGGTGATGGGAATTGTCAGTGATGGTAATCCGCCTAATGGTGATATTCCATATCTAACAGATAAATAATAAAAAAGCTAAAACTATAGCAGAACTTTTCTCTTGCTTGTGTCTTGACCAAGGAACAAATCTGACTGGTTGGGGATTGGCTAGCTGCAAGCTAAGGAAAGGAGGTAGGCTCCACCCAGCAGTCACTTCTCAGAATTGTTCCTGCCTATTAAAGGGGCTGATCACCTACCCAAAGTTACCAGTAACCTGTATTGGACGACAGAGAAAGATAATTTTATTCCACAACCTCAAAATATAAAGAGGCTATATTTAACCAGCAAGAAAGTACTTTATTTGTATTTTTCTTGCTTTCAATTCCTCTCTTCTTCATACTGGACCTCTGGTCACCAATACAATGGAATAAAGAAAAGGTGCTAAATCTGTCCTGAAGCGCTAACCCCAACAATGTAGGATTTTAGAACCTCATCAGCTGATCACTGAATGTTCTTTCATTAGCACAGTTGGAACAAATGATCCTGTGTTCCTGTGAGGAGATCCTAAAGACCTGCACTGTTGGAGCAGAATGTTCTCTCATTAACACAGGTGGATGCTTTGGGATGACTGAGCCTGTGTTCAAGTGAGAAGATCCTGAAGACCTGTACTACTGGAGCAGAATGTTCTCTCATTAACACAGGTGCATGCTTTGGAATGGCTGAGCCTGTGTTCATGTGAGAAGATCCTGAAGACCTGTACTACTGGAGCAGAATGTTCTCTCATTAACACAGGTGGATGCTTTGGGATAACTGAGCCTGTGTTCATGTGAGAAGATCCTGAAGACCTGCACTATTGGAGGACAGGTTGGAACTTGAAAGCAATGAGGATACTTTGGGACGTATGTATAAAAGTGGAGCAGTGGAATTCTAAGGTAAACCAAATGAACCATAGGAAACACACAAAAATAGTTTTTTCTGAATGCAAGAAAGGTATCTAGCGCATTAAGAAATAATTTGTTGGAGACCTCCCAATCAGTCAAGGGGTCAGGCATTCAATTTAAATAATTTGGGATATTTTTGTCCCCTGTAGTGAAGTTGGTTTGCCCCGAAATTGCCGCTCTCCACTTTTATACATAGGGCCCTTGGTTGCCAGTGTATATACATATCCATGTTATCGCCTAAAACTAATGATTTAATACTATGTGCGTTGCTAAAATACATTTGATAAGTAAATAATGCATTATTTTTTATTTTATATTAACTGTATGCATATATAAAGAACAAGTAGAATATTCTAAGATATGCCTAGGCAATACCATAAAAAAAACGACAAGTCAATTACAAATTAACCCTCTCAGTGCCAGAGAGGTAGCCTGCATATACTTCTTTGGCACTCAAAGGGTTGCAAATATATTCTAAAATCATTAACAAAATATTATCCGTTTGGATGCCCGAGAGTAGTCCAGGATTTAGTACAATAGTACCCAAATAAACTAAAACCCCTAAATGTAAGCAATGTGAAAACAACTATTTTTCTTCAGGCCTGCGTAGTAATGCACAGCAAGGCAGCAGCACCTGGAGTGGAGAGTAGTAGCAGCAACTCACAAGGGGGTTCACTAATTAGTCCCTTCGTGGTACTGAGACACCTTAGCCCCTCTGACAGGCATGACATAATTGCTGACAGTTTTTTGTAACCCTTTGAGTGCCAGTGGGGTATACAACACAGCACTCAAAGGGTTAAACGGAAGCAGGCAGAATGTATGTGCCTATTTAAGATTACCATGAGCAGTGAACATGACATCCATGACTTATTGAAGATGATATCTTTTGATCAAATGCACAAGGACAAAATTCATAGGGGCCATTAGCATTTTCTGGCCATGAGTAGGAGATGTTACAGCTCCTTTAATACAGTGATTCTCAGCTCCATCCTTTGGATGCACTAAAAGATCAGGTTTTTACCTTTCAGTTGGGGATGATGGAAAGTGTAGAACAAAATCAGTTTCAAAATCCTGAAGTTGCACATCCTGATATAAAGCATTTTTATGAAAATATTAGACCTAAAAAGTATGTGTTCTAGGGTAGATTTTCTATACAAACACAAGGGGGAGCTGTTTAGTTACAGTACTCTGTATTGTGCTGCACTGTATGCTGCTATGCTGTAATAGTAAAACATAGAGAAGTAGACTTAGTCTGATTTCTAGAGTGTTGTTCTGTCACCATCACCTAAGATGAACATAAATGATTGCAGAGTTACATGCTATCCATTCTAAAACATCAACAGGTATACACCATATAAAGCATACACATATACACAGGGAACCATATAGAGGAGGCTACAGAGGTGCAATTCTGGTGCTATCCCGCTGCACCTTGGGAGAGGAGATAATGTTTTTTTTAAGTCCTTAAATGCTCCATCAAGTGATCTCCACTCCAACATGTTGAAAAGAAACGTGTTGGGGACCTCACTAGAAATTTGAGTGTCAGAGAGGGTGTGCAACACACCCCCTGTGGCATTCAAAAGATTAAAAGACATCTTTAAATCAATGTGTATTTTAGAAATTTTATCTCCCCCGAAGTAGTACAGTTGATTTGTTCCAGAACTGCATCTGTTGAGATTTCTGCTTAAAGGGATAGTAATACTTAAAATGTAAAAAAGAATTATGTTATAGGGTTCATCCCCTGAGTAAAACAAAGGTACTCCCACTGCTGAGAAGTTTTTTATCCAAAAGTTATTGCAGCTAAAACTTGAATGTTGTAGGTGCAATATCACAGTGGCCTGAAATTGGACAGTGGCGCTGTTGTTATGGACATGTCTGGTCAGTTTACTAGACTTGTGCACGGGCAAAATTTTCGGTAAAATTCGAATTCGGACAAATTTTTTTTTTCTAATTCGGATGATCTTAATTTCGGACCGGGCCTATTCGATTCGGACGAAATTCTGATCCATTCCGAATTATTCGGCCGAATTTAACATGGGTTAAATTATAGCAGTGCGCCTCCGTGCACGCTGCTATCATTATTTGCAGACAGGGTGTGCATTTAGAAAAAGATCCATCCCAAAAACGGACATTGTCGTACATTGAAAGTCTGTGCATGTCACCTCTACTCTAGCATGGGATGCCAGTCACAATGCAAACGTCGAACATCGAAAACCCATGCCTGTCATTCAATTTAGCATGTTCGAACATCGAAACCCCATGCCTGTCATTCAATTTAGCATGTTCGAACATCGAAACCCCATGCCTGTCCTTCAATCTAGCATATGTTTGAACATCGAAACCTCATGCCTGTCATTCAATTTAGCATATGTTCGACATCGAAAACCCATGCCTGTCACATCCTACTCAACATAAGTGGTCGACTCGAACATGGACAAACTACATGTCACATTCTATGTTAGTACATGGGTAAAGATTAAGGTTTCATTTTCTGGTACCAGCCTCCTACCCTACTGTCCCTCTTTAGTACCCAAATTCCTCTCTCTCGTTTTCCTATCCTGATTTCCCCTCATATCAGATAACTCTATGTGTATATACATTGTAGAGTTTCATACTACATCAAAAATAAACATCAATGATTGTAATGTGATAGATGTAATGTGTTAACCCTTTGAGTGCCAGAGTGGTACGCAATGCATTGCAAAGCAATGCGTTGCATACCACTCTGGCATTCAAAGGGTTAAAAAGAAAAATTGAGACATTCTGTTGTGAACAAACTGCAACACAGGAGAGAAATAAAAAAAAATGCTTGACATCTATACTGAAGAGGGGTCCACAGCATTGTCTTAGTATAGCAATATCACCGTTTTCCGTGAGTGTGCAATACAGGGCTCTACGATAATTGCTGGGCATTTCCCAACGTCATAATCAGGGGATGATGGGAGTTGTATTCTAACTACTGTTAGGAAACACATAAGTGATGCACATTCATCTCCCACCTAGAAATTATTTACACACGAGGCAACTCCCCCAAGTAATACCTAGCCCCTTTCCAAGTGAAAGGACTTCCAGAAAGGCTTCAGATCTCTTAGTGACTCACCTGTTATTGCCAGTCAGCGGGACCCGGAGAGTAGGAGGGGGTGATGCTATGGCTGCACGGCACGGTGCTCTTAGTTGGTCACTTGTCGCAATGTTGAAGCCAGCACCTTCTGGGTGGAGACACCTCACAGCAATCCTGTTCAGGACACATCATGCACTGTTGTGCACTCATACTAGGGATCCCAAATGTTTAGACTCATTTCGTACAGGGGGCACCCTCCTGTATTTGTAAAACCTCTCTAGCAAATCTGGGACGGTAGACCTATTTACTCAAGTCTTGACTTTAGGTGGGCGATAAACAATATAAAATAGGCATAATGTTTCACTATCACATAATTCACGTCACTGAAGCAGCCAGCAGGTATCGCCACTGAGTGAGCATAGGGCTGCCCGGCTGCTGACAGTCACACTGATGGGATGGGACACCCTGCAACACAGAAATGGCGGAAGAGCACAAAATAAACATGCTATGGGACGGTAAATTGCCGCCCCTGTCAAAGTGCCGCCTGGGTCCATGGACCCACTGGGACCCATGTAAGGGCCGGCCTTGTATTCGAACAAATACCTAATATTTTTTTATATTTTGCACAGGAACAAATATTACTTGCTCTTGCAGTGGCAATAACTGGAACTAATGCTGGCTGCCTACCTATGCCTAGCCTAATGCTACCTGCCTGCCTACACAACAACTGTACACTCTCTAATCTCTTCTCTCTCTGAGCTCCAACAACCCAATGAGGAAATGCAGGCTGTCTCTCTGTGTGACTGTGTCATTAGTCCAACCCCCATCATGAAACGAAGAAGGCTATTCGAATACAGACAAAAGAGGGAAGTAGTGCATGAAACGGAGAATGGAATTGGACTAGAGACATGGAGGGAAAATTATGGAGGGAAAGTAATTGAGCACGGACAGGAAGTACAAAAAAGTCCTGGTCAAAAGTAGTCAAAACTTTTGGAAATGTGTCGATTGCCGAAACTTCCGAAAGTTTCGACGAATTTCGGACCTAGGCTGTTCGGAGTCGGATCATTTTTTCCGAATGACCCTTGAGTTTCGGATTGGCCAAATGTCTCCGAATGACCCCATTTTCGACGAAATCCGAATGTCTCCAAATGAATTCGCACATGTCTACAGTTTACCATAAATCTCCATAGGATGGTGTAGCAACAGCATCACTGTACAATTTCAGGCCACTGTGATATTGCACCTACAAAAATCAAGTCTGAGCTTCAATGACTTTTGAATAAAAAAAAAACTCTCAGCAGTGGAAGTGCCCTTGTTTTACTCAGGGGATAAATCCTACAACATATTTTTTTTTACATTTTAAGTATTACTATCCCTTTAAGACCCAGTGATTTACCCATTGGTACACTGCATATGTTGTACCCATGTGTATGTTTCTTAAAAGGCAATAAACTTACAATAAAGGCAATGTTGAGGGTGCAAGCAGTCTAATCATTCTCCCTAATGCATAAAAAGCATGGAAATCCAGGGTTATAATTTGGGGAATTATGACTGCACTCTCTGTGCTTTTTTGATGACATTGAATATTATTAAAGAAAAACTGCAATTAAATATAATTAAAGAAAAATTGTAATTGTGGATGTTCATGCTTTTGTACAGATGATTGAGAATTAAAATGCTAGAATAATTCTGTAATAACTAATTTCCTTTTTTCATATATACATTGTTAAAACAATACTATTACCTCATAACAATAAACCCTCAATTTACCATAATACAGTAACATAGTTGATGAGGCTGAAAAAAGACATGCGCCCATCAAGTCCAGCCCATGCCAAAAACACCCCTGTTGTTCCAGAGGAAGGCAAAAAAGAGCCCTCTGTAGCCATTTCTAATTTAGCCCCAAGTGGGTAAAATAATTCCTTCCTGACTCCAAATGGCGGTCAGGTATTTCCCTGCATCAACATCCTATCTGCATTGAAGCCATCTGTCATAATTTCCAATATTGTTCTGCACTAGATAGGCATCCATTGCTTTTTGAAAGCAGTTGCATTATCTGCTAGTACAACATCCCAAGGCAAGGAATTCTATAGCTTTACCGCCCTTACTGTAAAGAATTCCTGCCTTTGTTTTAGTCAAAAGCGCCTTTCCTCTAGTCTTAATGGATGACCTCTTGTTCTTAGCTCAGCTCTTTGCGTAAATAATTTATTGGCTAGTTCTTTGTACTGACCTTGAATGTATTTGTAAATGGTAATGGTACCTTAATCTGGGTGACAAATGCTAATGTCCCCTCTTAATTCACAGTGCCCTTAATTCTTTGTTGTCATACTGCAAGACCCAGACCCCCCTTCCCCCACTGAAGTCTTCCTAAGTGTTCCTAAGAAGAAAGAGAACTTTGAGGTCTCAGAGTTAGGCAACAAGGAATCAAGCCTACCATAGTATACAATAATAATTAAAGAGATAGTAATGTCAAAAAATAAATGTAAATAGAATTGTTCAATGTAATGTTATATAACATATGGTATCATTCGCAATATCTGTATCTTCATATTTTTCTAGTAAATCGAGTCAAAAGATGCCTGCTTCCACCCGTTTCCAACACGTCATTCAGAGTTCATTGAGATCCGATAGTCGGTCTGGATAGATTGCAACGAGAGACAATATTATGTCAGTACAAGGGAAGCACTTCCCCCTTTCGTCAAGAGGGGTCAGGGTTTTCCTTATACTGACACATACAGTATTGTCCCTCATTTCGATCCATACAGGCAAGGGTTCACTGTAGAAATGTTGCACACATAAGAGAGTGCGACATGTAAACGCTATAACTAGGTCGCTGGCTTCAAATACGCCACATCCAAATCTCGCCCGAATAAAAAAGGAGAGATTCTTTTGCCGCCTCTTAAAATGCCACCTCCATCCACTGGCCACACTGCCGCATACCTCAACCCTTTGAGTCATGCTTCAAATGCAAATTTGCTCCAGGCGAGCTATCAAGAGATCGCAGGCTGCATGCTCTGTGCGGAAAGCTGCCTTGGCATCACATCACAGAAACCACTAGATATTGATTTAATGGCCAAATAGACTGTAAACAAAAGTGGACCCTGTGGTTTTACACTGTCCCCCGGTAGAGCAGAACCACATACACCGACACCCCAGCTTTCTGTGACAAGCAGATCAACCCTTTCATTGCTCCTTCTCATCCTGCTACTGCTCTTTCCGGCTTTAACTCTCACTCACCCCTATCATCATGCTTCTTCCTTTTTTTTCATGCCATGCTTCTCCCTCTCCTCTGCTATCCTGCACCATTTGCCCCATTCTCTACCCATTACTCCTCCTACTCCCATGCCTATACCAGCTTCTCTGTGGCAGTGGATGGAGGCAATGTTTTACGAGGCGGCATAAGAATCTCACCCTTTTGATTCGGGCGACATTCGGATGTGGCGCTTTTCAAGCCGGTGACCTAGTTATAGCGCTTACATCCCGCACGCTCTTATGCGTGCAACATTTCAAAAGGATACCCCAGTCAAGTAACCGGCTTTCAGATATCATAATGGAGAGGGGCGGCATGGGGAAACTCTTAACTCAATTTTCAAGAAGAATATGAAGGTAAAGAGATTTCAAAAGATACTATGCATTATAACAAACTTAACTGAACAATATTATATATAGATTTATTTTTTACATTACTATCTCCTTAAAAATTAATTTTTGGTGAACCAACCCACACTATTTGGTTCATAGTGACCATTAACATTTCATGCACAGATAAAAGTAAGTGGGGTTATTATTAGAAGGTGGTATTTAGAGATCATTGAAACATCAGTATTTTGTTTCACAAAGAGATTTAGAGAACACAGAGAAAATGTCGTATCTCGTGGAATTGATCAAGCATGCTTATGAGTGTTAAAAAAGACTGTTAAACAGGAAAATTATTGTTTTACTCAACCAAGCTCATTATGCATACTTTGTTAGGTGCCAAAACAATCTAAGTCCAGCCATAAAGTATTGGTGGCCCTACATATATTGATGAACTACAACTCACATTATCTTAAACTGGCCAATTGTCAGCTAAGGAATATGGGAATTGTAGCCTCATAACAACTGGAAAGCCACAGTTTTCATACCCTAGACAATAACAATTCTGTTGTAACTAATTTCTTATTTTAGAATTAGAAATACTATGTTAAAGTAACACTAAATCCTAATGTCTCCTCTTAATTCACAGTGCCCATGATTCTTTATTGTCATATATTGCAAGACCCAGTCTCCTCCCACTGAATTCTTTCTAAATCTTCCTAAGACGTAAGAGGACTCTGGGGTCCGCGTGTCAGGCAACAAGTTGTTATGCCCACCATAGTAGCCAATAATAATAAAAGATTCATTTTTTGGCGATGTAGTCCACACATAATTGATTCATAGTCGCCATTAGGATTTTAGGAATAAAGATAAAGTTAAGTTGAGGCTTACTATAAGAAGGTGCTATTTAGAGATGAGTGAAACATCAGTAATTTGTTTCATGAACAGATTTAGAGAACCCAGAAAAATTGTTGGATCTGTCCAAACTGATTCGAATGACAGTGAGAAGGGGAGGAAGGTGAAAGGTAATGTGGTAAGCACACAAGTGGGAATGCAGGAGAGCATGGGCGATAGGGGCATTTGTATCACTGGAGAGCACAGGGGTTGGAGTGAAAGAAAGAGATGTGTGCGATCATGGGAAAAACGTAAAGAGAGAAAGGGAGAGGTTTAGACAAAGCAAGGACGAGTGATATAGTTGTTTCCCAGTCCTGTCGGCCTACTAAACCAATGAAGAAGTTCTAGTACCTTGTTCAGATGTCTAACTTGGATAGGAACCTATTTGATTGATGTGGTAATGGGAGATACAATGGTTACATTTAAGAGAAGATTAGGTACATTTCTAGCAGAAGGTAACATACACGGTTACACAAGACGTTCTGGTAAATAGACTAATACCCAACTTGAAGTTGTGAAGTATTATATAATTCTAATTTTCTGGGGCTATACTGTGGCAAAGGTTGTACTTGATGGACTTGTGTCTTTTTTCAACCTTATTTACTCTGAAACTTTGTATGAGCAAACCACCTACAGCATAGGAGACAAATAAACATTCCTAAAATGGGACTTTTAACCCCCTGAGGAATAGAGAAGAGTCCAATGCATTGTGAAGCAATGCAATTGAGATCTCTAGCATTAAAGGGGCTAAAATCCCCATTTAAAACAATGGTCATTTTCATTTACACCTCTTTAGTTTATTAAGTACAGCCCTAACGACCTTATTCATAAAGCTAAAACTGTGCAGACCTGGAGCAAACAAACAGCACCATAGGAGAAAAACAAAAAAAATAAATTCCCAATCATTTAAATGGGGCTTTAATCCCTCGAATTATAGAGGTCTTGAATGCTTTAATCAACTGGAATTTTCATTTCTTCCCTAAGGTGCAGATGGTTTGTCAACTGGAATTTTCATTTCATTCCTACGGCGCAGATGGTTTGTTTCAAAATCGCTCCTCTTAAATAAATAAATAAATAAACTCGGCCATCAAACAATTTTACTCAATAACTATTAATTGGAGGACCCCAGTGCAAACATTTTTTGGGCTCCCTAAGACAAAAATATTCTTCCAGTGGTTTAATTGGAAACTATTGGGCCCTGGGGCACAGACACAACTGCACCCTCTACACATCAAACGTCAGACATGTTCTCTGAAAAACACTATGGATTGTATACACCAAGAACTCTAGCAACTGTGAAGCAAGCCAAATGAACCAATGGTTAAAAGTCAAGTTGAATTCAATGTGAATTTTTTGGCTTGACTCTTATGGTATATTAGCTTGCTCCAGAATTACTCATGTGTTTGTTTGTGCATATGACCTCAGATGAAGTAGAATCCCCCTAATGATGAACCTCCCAACCATAGCCCAGGGGTGGGAGCAAATGCAATCATTAGACCCCAAACTCTTATGCCTCCAAACCTAAATCTCTTACCTCGGCCCAACACCTGTGATGTGGGCTAGTGACATCTAAAACTACATATTTCTAAACTGTGTATATTTTTATTCTATATGGATGCAGGCATATAAACAGATCTTGATTAGCAGGTAAAGCCAGCACACTGCTATACATAGATGCAAGGGGATAGAGAAGTAAAGGGGAGATCAGGGGAGTAAACAGCAAACAGGGAATAGTGTTAGGAACCATTTAGAAGGAAAGACCATTACCTGCATATATCTTTCACCTTGTTTATCTAAAATATCCTAAGAATCTCTACTATGTACCAGGAATTCATTGTGAGATTGTATACACCAGATGGCAGTGTGCTCCCTGGACTTTGTTTATCAAGCTAGAGATGGACTATTCTGGGGAAACCAACACCACCAAAGGGAAGGGGATTATGAAACTTACAGTTGACTTAGATTGGGCTTTTAACTCCTGATTGATAGAGAGACCTCCATTACATTACTTGTTCTTTAGCATTCAAGTGGTAAAAAGAACCAGTGAAACCAACTGATTTCACTTCAGCCCTGTGACGCAGCTGGTTTCATTAAGAATGAATGTATCAGGCTCTCTTCTGTGTACAGTAGCCACCTAAACAGCAAATTTACAATAGGTTTTTAACTCCTTGGATGCTAAAGAAACTTCAGATAATTTGGGGATGTCTCTAGCATCCAAAGGGTTAATTGAACAATTGTGCTAAATGAAAAACTGTTATAGGCTAATATCTATTCACAGGCTGAGATACAGACGCTGTAGCTATAAGACTGAAAGCTAAGTCATTCACAAGCAGGCATCGTAGTATTTTCACAATGGATTTGTGGTATATGGTTGGTGCTGAGATCTGCCACAGATCTGTTTTCCCTATAGGTAAACAGCTGGTGCTGAGCATCAGTCTGCCACAGATCTATTTTCCCTATAGGTAAACAGCTGGGGCTGAGCATCAGTTTGCCATATATCTATTTTCCCTATAGGTAAACAGCTGGTGCTGAGCATCAGTCTGCCACAGATCTATTTTCCCTATAGGTAAACAGCTGGTGCTGAGCATCAGTCTGCCACAGATCTATTTTCCCTATAGGTAAACAGCTGGTGCTGAGCATCAATCTGCCACAGATCTATTTTCCCTATAGGTAACCAGCTGGGGCTGAGCATCAGTTTGCCATATATCTATTTTCCCTATAGGTAAACAGCTGGTGCTGAGCATCAGTCTGCCACAGATCTATTTTCCCTGTAGGTAAACAGCTGGTGCTGAGCATCAGTCTGCCATAGATCTATTTTCCCTATAGGTAAACAGCTGGGGCTGAGCATCAGTTTGCCATAGATCTATTTTCCCTATAGGTAAATAGCTGGTGCTGAGCATCAGTCTGCCACGGATCTATTTTCCCTATAGGTAAACAGCTGGTGCTGAGCATCAGTCTGCCACAGATCTATTTTCCCTATAGGTAACCAGCTGGGGCTGAGCATCAGTTTGCCATATATCTATTTTCCCTATAGGTAAACAGCTGGTGCTGAGCATCAGTCTGCCACAGATCTATTTTCCCTATAGGTAAACAGCTGGTGCTGAGCATCAGTCTGCCATAGATCTATTTTCCCTATAGGTAAACAGCTGGGGCTGAGCATCAGTTTGCCATAGATCTATTTTCCATATAGGTAAACAGCTGGGGCTGGGGCTGAGCATCAGCCTGCCACAGATCTATTTTCCCTATAGGTAAACAGCTGGTGCTGAGCATCAGTCTGCCACAGATCTATTTTCCCTATAGGTAAACAGCTGGTGCTGAGCATCAGTCTGCCACAGATCTATTTTTCCTATAGGTAAACAACTGGGGCTGAGCATCAGTTTGCCATAGATCTATTTTCCCTATAGGTAAACAGCTGGGGCTGAGCATCAGTCTGCCACAGATCTATTTTCCCTATAGGTAAACAGCTGGTGCTGAGCATCAGTCTGCCATAGATCTATTTTCCCTATAGGTAAACAGCTGGGGCTGAGCATCAGTTTGCCATAGATCTATTTTCCATATAGGTAAACAGCTGGGGCTGGGGCTGAGCATCAGCCTGCCACAGATCTATTTTCCCTATAGGTAAACAGCTGGTGCTGAGCATCAGTCTGCCACAGATCTATTTTCCCTATAGGTAAACAGCTGGTGCTGAGCATCAGTCTGCCACAGATCTATTTTTCCTATAGGTAAACAACTGGGGCTGAGCATCAGTTTGCCATAGATCTATTTTCCCTATAGGTAAACAGCTGGGGCTGAGCATCAGTCTGCCACAGATCTATTTTCCCTATAGGTAAACAGCTGGGGCTGAGCATCAGTTTGCCATATATCTATTTTCCCTATAGGTAAACAGCTGGTGCTGAGCATCAGTCTGCCACAGATCTATTTTCCCTATAGGTAAACAGCTGGTGCTGAGCATCAGTCTGCCATAGATCTATTTTCCCTATAGGTAAACAGCTGGGGCTGAGCATCAGTTTGCCATAGATCTATTTTCCCTATAGGTAAACAGCTGGGGCTGGGGCTGAGCATCAGTCTGCCACAGATCTATTTTCCCTATAGGTAAACAGCTGGTGCTGAGCATCAGTCTGCCACAGATCTATTTTCCCTATAGGTAAACAGCTGGTGCTGAGCATCAGTCTGCCACAGATCTATTTTTCCTATAGGTAAACAGCTGGGGCTGAGCATCAGTTTGCCATAGATCTATTTTCCCTATAGGTAAACAGCTGGGGCTGAGCATCAGTTTGCCATAGATCTATTTTCCCTATAGGTAAACAGCTGGGGCTGGGGCTGAGCATCAGTCTGCCACAGATCTATTTTCCCTATAGGTAAACAGCTGGGGCTGAGCATCAGTTTGCCATAGATCTACTTTCCCTACAGGTAAACAGCTGGTGCTGAGCATCAGTTTGCCATAGATCTATTTTCCCTATAGGTAAACAGCTGGTGCTGAGCATCAGTTTGCCATAGATCTATTTTCCCTATAGGTAAACAGCTGGGGCTGAGCATCAGTTTGCCACAGATCTATTTTCCCTATAGGTAAACAGCTGGTGCTGAGCATCAGTCTGCCACAGATCTATTTTCCCTATAGGTAAAAAGCTGGTGCTGAGCATCAGTTTGCCACAGATCTATTTTCCCTATAGGTAAACAGCTGGTGCTGAGCATCAGTCTGCCACAGATCTATTTTCCCTATAGGTAAAAAGCTGGTGCTGAGCATCAGTCTGCCATAGATCTATTTTTCCTATAGGTAAACAGCTGGGGCTGAGCATCAGTTTGCCATAGATCTATTTTCCCTATAGGTAAACAGCTGGGGCTGAGCATCAGTTTGCCATAGATCTATTTTCCCTATAGGTAAACAGCTGGGGCTGGGGCTGAGCATCAGTCTGCCACAGATCTATTTTCCCTATAGGTAAACAGCTGGGGCTGAGCATCAGTTTGCCATAGATCTACTTTCCCTATAGGTCAACAGCTGGTGCTGAGCATCAGTTTGCCGTAGATCTATTTTCCCTATAGGTAAACAGCTGGTGCTGAGCATCAGTTTGCCATAGATCTATTTTCCCTATAGGTAAACAGCTGGTGCTGAGCATCAGTATGCCACAGATCTATTTTCCCTATATGTAAACAGCTGGGGCTGACCACAGATCTATTTTCCCTATTGATAAACAGCTGGAGCTGACCACAGATCTATTTTCCCTATAGGTAAACAGCTGGGGCTGAGCATCAGTCTGCCATAGATCTATTTTCCCTATAGGTAAACAGCTGGTGCTGAGCATCAGTCTGCCACAGATCTATTTTCCCTATAGGTAAACAGCTGTTGCTGAGCATCAGTCTGCCACAGATCTATTTTCCCTATAGGTAAACAGCTGGGGCTGAGCATCAGTTTGCCATATATCTATTTTCCCTATAGGTAAATAGCTGGTGCTGAGCATCAGTCTGCCACAGATCTATTTTCCCTATAGGTAAACAGCTGGGGCTGAGCATCAGTTTGCCATAGATCTATTTTCCCTATAGGTAAACAGCTGGGGCTGGGGCTGAGCATCAGCCTGCCACAGATCTATTTTCCCTATAGGTAAACAGCTGGTGCTGAGCATCAGTCTGCCACAGATCTATTTTCCCTATAGGTAAACAGCTGGTGCTGAGCATCAGTCTGCCACAGATCTATTTTTCCTATAGGTAAACAGCTGGGGCTGAGCATCAGTTTGCCATAGATCTATTTTCCCTATAGGTAAACAGCTGGGGCTGAGCATCAGTCTGCCACAGATCTATTTTCCCTATAGGTAAACAGCTGGTGATGAGCATCAGTCTGCCACAGATCTATTTTCCCTATAGGTAAACAGCTGGGGCTGAGCATCAGTTTGCCATATATCTATTTTCCCTATAGGTAAACAGCTGGTGCTGAGCATCAGCCTGCCACAGATCTATTTTCCCTATAGGTAAACAGCTGGTGCTGAGCATCAGTCTGCCACAGATCTATTTTCCCTATAGGTAAACAGCTGGGGCTGAGCATCAGTTTGCCATAGATCTATTTTCCCTATAGGTAAACAGCTGGGGCTGGGGCTGAGCATCAGTCTGCCACAGATCTATTTTCCCTATAGGTAAACAGCTGGGGCTGAGCATCAGTTTGCCATAGATCTACTTTCCCTACAGGTAAACAGCTGGTGCTGAGCATCAGTTTGCCATAGATCTATTTTCCCTATAGGTAAACAGCTGGTGCTGAGCATCAGTTTGCCATAGATCTATTTTCCCTATAGGTAAACAGCTGGGGCTGAGCATCAGTTTGCCACAGATCTATTTTCCCTATAGGTAAACAGCTGGTGCTGAGCATCAGTCTGCCACAGATCTATTTTCCCTATAGGTAAAAAGCTGGTGCTGAGCATCAGTTTGTCACAGATCTATTTTCCCTATAGGTAAACAGCTGGTGCTGAGCATCAGTCTGCCACAGATCTATTTTCCCTATAGGTAAAAAGCTGGTGCTGAGCATCAGTCTGCCACAGATCTATTTTTCCTATAGGTAAACAGCTGGGGCTGAGCATCAGTTTGCCATAGATCTATTTTCCCTATAGGTAAACAGCTGGGGCTGAGCATCAGTTTGCCATAGATCTATTTTCCCTATAGGTAAACAGCTGGGGCTGGGGCTGAGCATCAGTCTGCCACAGATCTATTTTCCCTATAGGTAAACAGCTGGGGCTGAGCATCAGTTTGCCATAGATCTACTTTCCCTATAGGTCAACAGCTGGTGCTGAGCATCAGTTTGCCGTAGATCTATTTTCCCTATAGGTAAACAGCTGGTGCTGAGCATCAGTTTGCATAGATCTATTTTCCCTATAGGTAAACAGCTGGTGCTGAGCATCAGTTTGCCACAGATCTATTTTCCCTATATGTAAACAGCTGGGGCTGACCACAGATCTATTTTCCCTATTGATAAACAGCTGGAGCTGACCACAGATCTATTTTCCCTATAGGTAAACAGCTGGGGCTGAGCATCAGTCTGCCATAGATCTATTTTCCCTATAGGTAAACAGCTGGTGCTGAGCATCAGTCTGCCACAGATCTATTTTCCCTATAGGTAAACAGCTGGTGCTGAGCATCAGTCTGCCACAGATCTATTTTCCCTATAGGTAAACAGCTGGGGCTGAGCATCAGTTTGCCATATATCTATTTTCCCTATAGGTAAATAGCTGGTGCTGAGCATCAGTCTGCCGTAGATCTATTTTCCCTATAGGTAAACAGCTGGTGCTGAGCATCAGTTTGCCATAGATCTATTTTCCCTATAGGTAAACAGCTGGTGCTGAGCATCAGTTTGCCACAGATCTATTTTCCCTATATGTAAACAGCTGGGGCTGACCACAGATCTATTTTCCCTATTGATAAACAGCTGGAGCTGACCACAGATCTATTTTCCCTATAGGTAAACAGCTGGGGCTGAGCATCAGTCTGCCATAGATCTATTTTCCCTATAGGTAAACAGCTGGTGCTGAGCATCAGTCTGCCACAGATCTATTTTCCCTATAGGTAAACAGCTGGTGCTGAGCATCAGTCTGCCACAGATCTATTTTCCCTATAGGTAAACAGCTGGGGCTGAGCATCAGTTTGCCATATATCTATTTTCCCTATAGGTAAATAGCTGGTGCTGAGCATCAGTCTGCCACAGATCTATTTTCCCTATAGGTAAACAGCTGGGGCTGAGCATCAGTTTGCCATAGATCTATTTTCCCTATAGGTAAACAGCTGGGGCTGGGGCTGAGCATCAGCCTGCCACAGATCTATTTTCCCTATAGGTAAACAGCTGGTGCTGAGCATCAGTCTGCCACAGATCTATTTTCCCTATAGGTAAACAGCTGGTGCTGAGCATCAGTCTGCCACAGATCTATTTTTCCTATAGGTAAACAGCTGGGGCTGATCATCAGTTTGCCATAGATCTATTTTCCCTATAGGTAAACAGCTGGGGCTGAGCATCAGTCTGCCACAGATCTATTTTCCCTATAGGTAAACAGCTGGTGATGAGCATCAGTCTGCCACAGATCTATTTTCCCTATAGGTAAACAGCTGGGGCTGAGCATCAGTTTGCCATATATCTATTTTCCCTATAGGTAAACAGCTGGTGCTGAGCATCAGCCTGCCACAGATCTATTTTCCCTATAGGTAAACAGCTGGTGCTGAGCATCAGTCTGCCACAGATCTATTTTCCCTATAGGTAAACAGCTGGGGCTGAGCATCAGTCTGCCACAGATGTATTTTTCCTATAGGTAAACAGCTAGGGCTGAGCATCAGTTTGCCATAGATCTACTTTCCCTATAGGTAAACAGCTGGGGCTGAGCATCAGTTTGCCATAGATCTATTTTCCCTATAGGTAAACAGCTGGGGCTGGGGCTGAGCATCAGTCTCCCACAGATCTATTTTCCCTATAGGTAAACAGCTGGGGCTGAGCATCAGTTTGCCATAGATCTACTTTCCCTATAGGTAAACAGCTGGTGCTGAGCATCAGTTTGCCATAGATCTATTTTCCCTATAGGTAAACAGCTGGTGCTGAGCATCAGTTTGCCATAGATCTATTTTCCCTATAGGTAAACAGCTGGGGCTGAGCATCAGTTTGCCACAGATCTATTTTCCCTATAGGTAAACAGCTGGTGCTGAGCATCAGTCTGCCACAGATCTATTTTCCCTATAGGTAAACAGCTGGTGCTGAGCATCAGTCTGCCACAGATCTATTTTTCCTATAGGTAAACAGCTGGGGCTGAGCATCAGTTTGCCATAGATCTATTTTCCCTATAGGTAAACAGCTGGGGCTGAGCATCAGTTTGCCATAGATCTATTTTCCCTATAGGTAAACAGCTGGGGCTGGGGCTGAGCATCAGTCTGCCACAGATCTATTTTCCCTATAGGTAAACAGCTGGGGCTGAGCATCAGTTTGCCATAGATCTACTTTCCCTATAGGTAAACAGCTGGTGCTGAGCATCAGTTTGCCGTAGATCTATTTTCCCTATAGGTAAACAGCTGGTGCTGAGCATCAGTTTGCCATAGATCTATTTTCCCTATAGGTAAACAGCTGGTGCTGAGCATCAGTTTGCCACAGATCTATTTTCCCTATAGGTAAACAGCTGGTGCTGAGCATCAGTTTGCCATAGATCTATTTTCCCTATAGGTAAACAGCTGGTGCTGAGCATCAGTTTGCCACAGATCTATTTTCCCTATAGATAAACAGATGGGCCTGACCACAGATCTATTTTCCCTGTTGGTAAACAGCTGGAGCTGACCACAGATCTATTTTCCCTATAGGTAAACAGCTGGGGCTGAGCATCAGTCTGCCATAGATCTATTTTAATTAGTGCATTTTTTATTTCTCTCATTGTACTAGTAGTGGCATAGAGATTTCAGTTTTCTAGATGGCCCCTTTTACAATTGGGGTGAAGGAGAAATTTCTGGGAGTTGAACTGCTGCTGAACTGAAGGAAACAATTACAAAATGTATTTTACACATTTTTAAACTTAATATTTTACAAAGAGCCTCAACCACAAAGGCTGAGGATGGGTGTCAATAAAATGCTACATTCCCCTAAATATAAGGTAGAAATGAGTTAGCTATGACCTTTCAGCTCACATGCCAGATACAAAAAGCTTAGAGGGTGTCACTGACCTCCTTTTTATCATCGATCTCAAACTCACAGGATAAAGAGGAGAAAAAGAGTCAGCACGTTTTCCTCCCCACCAGGCAATTGTTGCTGAGTTGAGTGGCATCAAAAGACCCCAAACTGACCCATCCACACAGGAAAGGGATGTGATACAGTAATAACAGTCCACAAAATCTAACCTATCACTCCTATAACAAAGACAAGTGGGCGAAGGGTTTGTAGATCCCCAGGTATAAGTAAATAAATCCTCACCCAAGAGGCAAGGAGTAGCAAAAGGCATCAGCTGACCCTACAGTATTCCCCAAACCCCAAACATAAGTCGTGTAGTGTTATAGTATATTATTTATTGGAGGTATCTTTAAAGGGATAGTAATGTTTCATAATAAAAGCAGCTCTAATTAATCATCATAGTATTTGGGCCAGGGAGAGTGTTATTTCAATTCTGTCAGAGTTGTACTTTAGGAGTAATTCAATGACAAAGTATCCCCCTCCCGCCCCTTTTACTGATATAACACTGCTCAGCCAGAGCAGAAGGGAGGTGCCCAGGTAGATTGCAGAGAGGGACAATCTTCAGTTAAGATAAGGGAAAAACCTGAAAAACTTGTCAAGGGGGGCAGGGATTTCATTGTTCTCATAGGAAGAAGATTGTCCCCTGCTGTTATCTGTCTGGTCTATGGACTGCATTCCACATCTGAGAAGAGATTGTTTACAGTAGGTAAAAGGGGCGGGAGCCAGGAAACTTTGCTTGTGAATATCTCTCAAACCATAAAGGTTTGAGAGATAAGACTTATATCATTCTTCGTGTTTTTTTAATGCCTACAAAATAAAATAAAGATAAAACGAAGTATTACTATCCCTTTAATAAAGAAAAAACATATTCTGGGAGTCAAATCAGGCAGGGCCTATAGCAACTCAAAAAAGTACAATTATACAGAAGGAAATTAGGGTTCAAAAGAGCTTACAATCTAGATGGACTGAGAAGAGTTGAAAAATATGTCTTGGGGCTTTATAGTTTGGCATGATCTAGAAGCATGGCTGGTACTATTAAGGACTGTCGTACAGGCAAACATTCCAAGTGGTGCAGCAAAGTGCTGATGGGAGCTGTGAAAACTTGACAGTGTGAGCACATGAATTGGGGTCCCTTACTTCAGAAAGGGCTGGATACAAGAAATGCTGTGAAGGTAGAATGATTTAGTCAGTGATTAAACAGATAGAAGGTCAGAATGGAGTAAAAAAAAAATTGAGCTAAGCATTGGTATTTTGGAGAAGGAATATGGTTGTGTTGTCCAGAGTAATGGACTTGGATGATTAGTAGAAATAGAGAAAAGTATAGTTTTGTTTTTTTGAGAGGCCGAGCTTTAGTTAGTGGGATTCCACCCAAGAGAAAACAGCATATTATCGATTACATTGAATCTAGGAAAGAATCATGAAAGAATAATGTTGCTGAGGCCAATGGAGTTGTAGAAGTAGGTGGTCAGCTTATCAAAACAGTGAAGATTTCTAGAATTAGCAGCGAGATGTGCCCTATTGATTTTTCTGTTAACACTCAGTACAGTTTTGTGGAGTGCTGCCAGTGAATGCCAGACTACAGAGGAGATTGAGAGTAAAAAGAAAGTGGGTCAGGACGGTACAGATTAGATGATCAAGTAGCATGGAAGCAAAGTGGAAAAGGGATAGAACAGTAGTTAGAGAGAGGGTAAAAATTAGCTGTATCATGAAATACATATGGTGTTTTTTCATTTTTTTGTTTTACACAATCATCTGACTCTATATATTGGTGTCCTGATACCCATGGTTCCTTCAGGCAACACTGAATTAGAAAGACTACATCTGTGGTCATCTCACCTATCTTGCTATTATCTTCTTAGTCTGGTGAGTGGGTACATTTGGTGCATAGGGGGCATTCCATCTTTTGATACTGTTTTACTATTAGAGGGTTTAGCATCCTGTGTGTGTTCTTTCACCTTAAAGGGATAGTAATACTTTGTTTTAACGTTATTTTATTTTGTAGGCATTAAAAAAAGCACGAAGAATGATATAAGTCTTATCTCTCAAACCTTTATGGTTTATGAGATATTCACAAGCAAAGTTTCCCCTCTCGCCCCTTTTACCTAGTGTAATCCATCTCTTCTCAGATGTGGAATGCAGTCCATAGACCAGACAGATAACAGAAGGGGACAATCTTCTTCCTATGAGAACAATGAAAGCCCTGCCCCCCTTGACAAGGTTTTCAGGTTTTTCCCTTATCTTAATTTAAGATTGTCCCTCTCTGCAGTCTACCTGGGCACCTCCCTTATGATCTGGCTGAGCAGTGTTACATCAGTAAAAGGGGCAGGAGGGGGACACTTTGTCATTGAATTACTCTGGAACTACAACTCTGACAGAATTGAAATAACACTCTCCAAAGTCCAAATACTATGATGATTAATTAGAGCTGCTTTTATTATGAAACATTACTATCCCTTTAAGACACAAGAACTACATAAGACAGATTGGGTGGTACCCTGTGGGACAGATCTGAATACAAGAAAGAAGATTGCAGAACTGTCCTGTTGGTCCCGGGTTCTAGATACTTAGGTTTTCACTGGTTTCCTTGGGGGCAGATCATTTCCTCCATGCTCTAGTAAGTACCTGTCACACAGGTACATTTTGTCCTACCTGGGGTGTTACTCTCAAAGTGTTTTTGTGCTTTCTTTTATCTTTTTTGCCTATTAACCCTTTGAGTGCTAGAGGGGTACGCAACGCATTGCTTTGCAATTTGCTGTGTACTCCTCTGGCACTCAAAGGGTTAAACCAATAATTGCATAGTTCCTTTTTAAATGTATAATTTCATAGTTGTAACTCACACAATTTAGCTATAGATGTTATGTCAATTAAACAGTTATTAATAGGGTTAACCTCTGGATTATAAAAGTCTTAATTCTGGAACCACACTAGCAGGAGGGTCTGCCAAAGGTTGAGAAAGGGAGGAGAGGAGTATTCCATGCTGCTTTATGCTCCAGTGGTATACAACCAAATCTTCCACCCAAAACAAAACCAGAAATGAAAACTTGTGCAACAAACTCAACGCTGGACCTTTTCAAACCACAGTAATACAGCCCTAAAATATATATAAAAAGAATCCACACAGCACTGCAAATAAAATATACATATATATAACATGAACTCCTTGAAGCATACATAATGTTTATTAATCAGTATAAAATTGTACAAAAGTATATAAAAAGAAATCCCAATGAGGAATGAAAGGATATATCCATTTATTGGTTCAGGCTTGAAGGCCTGGGTATTATACCAATCAGGGGTCAATGCTTCAATTTAGCGGAGACACTTTAAATAAAGAAAAATAACATCATTTCTTGGTAGGATTATTGCTACTTGTGCTTTTCTATAAGATCTCCAGTAAATGTTGTTTTTTGGGGGGTGTTGATCTCAGAGAGATAGTGTACACATCAGGGGCATTTAGCCAGGTGGTCAGATGTTGCCTTGGTTCCTCATTTTTGTGGTGACCCGTTTCCTCTGTTATAACTCATGCTTGGGTCATGTGGCCAAGTAGGTAAGAGGTCAAGATTTACTGGAAATTGGTCATTTGAACTTGACCCATGCTCCAATCATAGACTGCCATCTAGGGGATTTATGATTATATTACAAACTAGTTGAACAGCCCATTACACGGGCCACAGTGCCTCTGGCAGCCGGTCGCGGGGCAGTCACACGCAATGGAGACTGCCCGCGCCTCGGCTGATACAGAGCCTCTGGTAGCCGGTCTTGGGGCAGTCACGCGCAGTGGAGACTGCCCGCGCCTCGGCTGATACAGAGCTGGACGCTCCTTCGGAGCGCCCAGCTCTGTATCAGCTGCGGCGCGGGCAGTCTCTACTGCGCGTGACTGCCACACGCGCAGCAGTGTCTACTGCGCATGTCGGGCGTTACACACAACTTGGCAAATTATTATATAGGATAATAATCTGCATAGGATATAATAGTCTGCAAAAGATGTGATAATCTGCAAGGTAGTAATGATCTGCATAGGCTATAATGATGTGCACATGTTGTAACTGCAAGTTGTGGCCCATGTCCTGGGGGTGTGATATTCTGGGATATGTGACCCACCCATATATGTATCCCAATAAAAGCTTTTGTGCGTTTGTAATAAAGTTGGAATGAGATTTTCGCACCTACATATATCTGTAGGAACTGTGTGTTGTTTAAAGGTCCCCTGGGGGGTTTTAGGTGAAACACCTTACAGTAACCCAGGAGTGGAGAAGGCAGAGTGTCTTTCAAGGAAGGACAACTATTGTAGTAAATAAATATATATAAAGCTTCACATTACGAGATGTCAGAAGCACATTTATACAATAAGACAGCAATCTAATTACATGTAGCAATGGCTACATGATTAGGATGTGGGTTTAGATATTAGTGCTGCTATTTTATATTCTGTATGATTAGATTGTTGTCTTAGCAGTAGCGTTGTTTAAATGTGCTTCTGACATCTCTTAATGTGACACTTTATATAAATGTTTTATTTATTACAATAATTGTCCTTCCAAATTGGGATTTCTTTTTTTTTATGGCATTTTTTATATGTAATACTGGGTGGATTCTTTTTTATATATATTTTAGGGCTGTATTACTGTGGTTTGGAAAGGACCAGAGCCAAGCTCGTTGCACAAGTAACCTCTGGACTGTAGCAATATTTCCAGTTCTCCAGGGTACGATTAACCAGTGCTTGGTGCCATCTCCAACATGCAAGTGTTTAACAGGCCACAGTCTATACAATCATACCATTGCCTTGTTTGGGATGATGGGGAATTGTTTCTTGGATAACAGTTGGGGGTTATGAATTAAGATGTGATAAAGAGGAGATAACTTCTCCCGTATGAAAAACTTCCCTATGCACTAAGATCTCTCAAGTTGGATACCTCTGTACTTAGACTTCAAAGCATGACATGGTAATTGAAGAGTTTTTCTCAATGGAGAAATGATGTCCTATTTTATCCCTCCTTTATCAACCTTAGAGCATAACCCTCCCTTGCAACCTAGCAAGTGGATTTCCAAGACAGGATTTTTACATTATTAGAAATCAGCACATGTACAAATATTCTTCAGAACACATCAAGCAAAAAACCAGCCCTTCTGCATATTCCAAATGCTTGTATTATTTGCAGTGTATTACTGTACTTGAACTAAGTAACAAAAGAGAAGTGTCTGACAATAATCACAATATGTGTACTTGACAGTGATCAAAAGAACAAAATAGGAAGTTGCTGTCAAGCAGTACATAGAACAAGCCACTGGTACTGAACAGTGTCTATGTCATTACATCTAAGAAAAGAGCACTGGCTTCTTTCCAGGAGGTGTGTCAGGTAGCAGTGAATTAAAGCAAATACACTATGGTTGTGTCGTAAACTGATGACACATAGGTGTGTCCTGTGCACTTTATAAATACCTCTTTGCTTTACAAGTTGTATCATATGTGGCAAAAGACTGCAGTAACAGACGTCAGAGGGAACCTTACTATACATTACTACTAGCTACAAGGTATGTTGATTCACGTAGAAAGAAAATGGAACAATTCTGGATTAAACTAACCATAACATAGGGGTCAAGTACCCATTTCCAAAATCCATGTTGATTTAAGTAGTACTTTTAACCCCTTGAAGGCTAGACAAGTCTCCAGCCCATTTTGAAGGAAGATGATAAATGTCCCATTTAAATCAAATGGGACCTGAATTTCTCCCTACTGGTGCATATAGTTTAACCCAGAATTATTCCTAATACAGCTGCCTCTTTAAGGCTGATGTACTAAAAGAACTGATTTAGTTCTGGGGCAGACCGACTGCACTAGAGGGGTCAAATAAAAATTCCATTCAATTTGAATGCTAGAGAGGTCTCTAACGCATTTTGTGGACTATTCAAATCAATCAGAATTTAAGGAATTATTATTTGTTCCAAAACTGAGCCATTTCTTCTTTGTACTTTAGACTCATTTTCCTTACCGTGGGGCATCTGTATCAAGGCAGAAGTTCTGTAAATGAGTAGGGAAGCAAATTGCACTATATGTTTCAAAGATAAAATCCCCATTCATTTCATTGGGAGTTTTCCTTTGGTACATATTGAGACTGATGTGCTAAGAGGAACTGGGCGAGATGTACTAAGGTGTGATAAGGAGATAAGGGAGGAGATGCACTAAAGTGTGATACGGAGAGAAGGGAGAAGATGTACTACAGTGTGATAAGGAGAGAAGGGAGAAGATGCACTAAGTTGTGCTAAGGAGAGAAGGGAGGAGATGCACTAAAGTGTGATAAGGAGAGAAGGGAGGAGATGCACTCAAGTGTGATATGGAGATAAGGGAGGAGATGCGCTAAGGTATTATAAAGAGATAAGGGAGGATATGTACTAAAGTGTGATAAGGAGATAAGGGATGAGATGCAATAAAGTGTTATAAAGAGATAAGGGAGGAGATGGACAAAGGTGTGATAAGAAGATAAGGGAGAAAATACACTAAAGTGTTATAAGGAGATAAAGGAGGAGAGGCACTAAAGTTTGATAAGGAGAAAAGGGAGGATATGCATTAAAGTGTTATAAGGAGATAAGGGAGAAGATGCACTGAAGTATGATAAGGATATAAGAGAGGATATGCACAAATGCGTGATAAAGAGATAAGGGAGGAGATACACTAAAGTGTTATAAGGAGATAAGGAAGGATATGCACTAAGGTGTTATAAAGGAAATAAGGGAGGGTATGCACTAAAGTGTTATAAGGAGAGAAGGGAGGAAATGCACTAAAGTGTTATAAGGAGACAAGGGAGGGAATGCACTAAAGTGTGATAAGGAGATAAGGGAGAAAATTCACTAAGGTGTGATAAGGAGATAAGGGAGGAGATGCACTAAGGTGTGATAAGGAGAGAAGGGAGGCGATGCACTAAGGTGTGATAAGGAGAGAAGGGAGGCGATACATTAAAGTGTGAGAAGGAGAGAAGGGAGGAGATGCACTAAAGTGTTATAAAGCGATAAGGGAGGGGATGCACTAAAATGTGATAAAGAGGTGACAAAGTGGTGATAAAGTGGATATGATGTCTCCAGTATGATTAACTCTCCATTTCCTATGTTTTTCTATGGATCTAATGCACCAACATTTCTCAAGTTGGAGAAATCTTAGTGCATTGGTTCTACAGAATAATATAGGACTAGGAGAGTTTATAACACTAGAGAAGTCATCTCCATTTTATCACCTCCGTATCACACCTTAGTGCTTCTCTCCCAGGAAAAGATAATTTCTCCATTGAGAAATAATCTCCAGTTCCTGTATGCAGGCTATACATTAAGATCTTTTAACAGGAGGGATGTTAGCTAATAGGCTCCATAGAATAACAGAATGTGTCTCCCTGGGGCTTATCTCCTGCTTATCCCACCTTTATCACACCTTAGTGCTTAAACCCTGGTGTAATTCTTGAGTAAACCAAGAGCAACACAGGGAAGAAATAAGCTTCCCATTGATCTAAAGGGATTTTAGCACAATGAGGTAACAACGAAGGATTCAAGCAGTTAAGGTGTTAAACCTTGTTGGCCTCTGCGTTTGTTTTTTTTGCATATGATCTAAAATCTTATACACAGTTTAACGTGCACACATATTATATGAATATTAATATTTACAGTTAATTCATTAGTACATCACCTGTGTTTTCCCCATCACTCGTCACACCTAGTGTAATGTACTAAGCAAAGCGGTACAATCCTGCTGCAAATGATGACTGATTTAAATGGGACTTTTAACCCCTTCAAATGCTTGATAGGTCTCCAACATATTGCTTTGCAATGCATTGGTGATCTTAACCCTTTGATTGCCAGAGGGGTACGCAATGCATTGCAAAGCAATGCGTTGCGTACCCCTCTGGCACTCAAAGGGTTAATAGATAAAGGGGCGATAAACAGGTGATAAAGTGTAGATGACTTCTCCAGTGTCTAAACTCTCCAAGGGCCAGATTCTATTACAGGTGATAAATGTTAACACTCGTTTTATCAAATATTTTCCTGTTGAAGTCTATGGGGAAACCTGGAGATAAACGCAGAGATAAAATTGGCACCTGTAATAGAATCCAGCCCCAAGTCCGTTATTATTCCGTGGAGCCTACGCTCTAAGATTTCTACAACTTTAGAGAGTCTTTTGCATTGGCTCCACAGAATAATATAAGAACTTGAGAAGTTATCTCTACTCTATCACCACTTAATCACGTCTTAGCACATCTCTCCCATTGGAGTTCAAAACCCCAATCCACTCTCACTTATATAGTTATTGGTGCCTGGGTGCTGTGATAAAACTGTAGTCGAATGCACAGAGTAGAAAGTATCAAGCACTCACAGGACTTCAATTAGAGATAAAAAAAGTGATACTTTAATCGGTCAACGTTTCGGCCAGACAACGCAGGCCTTCCTGAGGGAGACCTGTGTTGTATGGCCGAAACGTTGACCGATTAAAGTATCACCTTTTTTATCTCTAATTGAACTCCTGTGAGTGCTTGATACTTTTTACTTTGTGTATATGTATATATATATATATATATATATATATTTTTTTTTTTTTTTTTTTATTGGGGGGGGTGGTATTTGTTCACGAGGGTGCAGTTGGCTTGCTTCAGAATTGCACTGCTTTTCTTAGTGCATCAGCCTCACTGTGTTGCCATTTGCTTGTTACTGCAGGAACAGAAATCCCAGCCAAGCCATGAAGTTGAGACATGTTACATTCTTCTGTGTCATTTGTCTTCTGGTGTCACAAACATATTTAGTGGAAGGTAACAAGCAAAAAGAAGGGAAGAAAGACAGAGAAGGAACTGGCAATCAGAAACAGCGAGGGGAAGGCAAGGGAGAAAAGAAGCAAATCGCAGCCAACCCTAATGAGAAGGAAACAAAATCTAAGGGAGGAAAAGGTTCCCTTCAAGGCAAGTTTTCAACCAAAGACAAGGCAAACTGTGTATGGTCAGTGACTGAAACAGGGACTGTGACTTTAAAAATAAACTGCACCAGAGGGGAGTCGGTCTTTTCATGCACATTTGGTGGAAACCCTTCTTCTTGCGCTAAATATGCTGCAAATCAGAAGTCCTATTGGAAACAAATTACTCGGGCTTTACGGAAACAGAAAAACATCTGCCAAGAGTCCAAAACTGTTCTGAAATCAAAGGAATGTAAGAAAGGACCAGAGCAAGCACATCTCAGATACATCAGCTCCAGCTTCCTACTGACAAATGAGGATAAAGGCAGTAACCAGGCGGAGGCCAAGCCGACAGTTCAAGTCAACTTGACTGACGCTACCAAGGACTGTGCGGGGGACAGCGATGAGGCAGAAAGGAAGAGAGCGGCAGCGGAATATTGTGGAGAATCATGGAGCTCTTTCTGCACTTTCTTCTTTTCTATGGTGCAGAGTAAAAGTTGCTGACAAATTAATTTCTTTATTGTAAAACTAGTTGAAGAGCCCGTTACACGGGCCACAGTGCCAGTGGCAGCCGGTCGCGGGGCAGTCATGTGCAGTAGAAACTGCCCGGTCCAGCTCTGTATCAGCTGCGGCGCGGCCAATCTCTACTGCGCATGACCGCAGCACGTACAGCAGTCTCTTCTGCGCATGACTGCGTCGTTACACATGTTTTAGCAAA
The DNA here is from genome assembly GCA_037306005.1 of Rhinophrynus dorsalis. Classification (NCBI taxonomy): domain Eukaryota; kingdom Metazoa; phylum Chordata; class Amphibia; order Anura; family Rhinophrynidae; genus Rhinophrynus; species Rhinophrynus dorsalis. The sequence goes on along the minus strand of CM074718.1, from coordinate 67,097,340 downwards.
TTATTATATAGGAAAAAATATTCAAGGTCATATTCAGGAAGACAATATTTAAGCAATTCCGGAGCAAAACAATTGCATGATAAGGAACACATAAAATGTAAAATTCCCATTGCTTTAAATGGGTGTTTTTAACCCCTAATATGTTAGAGAGGTCTCCAAAGAGACATCTCTAGTATTCAAGTGGTGAAGATTTTCATTTAAATTAAATGGGATTTTTTTATTTTCCCCCCAAAGTACAATTGATTTGCCTCTGCACTGCTTTACTGTTGTCTTTGTTCATCCCTCTGGGGCCAGAGAGATCTCAAAGTTTTTTTGTTTTTATGTTACACTACTTTGGGGAGCTTTCTGGTACACAAGGGGTTGACAGAATTTCATAAGTCACTCATATAAAGCACAAATATGTACAAGCATGTATAATGCGCTGACATTTGTTTGGTAGTGAATAGAGCAAGTGGACAGTGACCATCCATTCACTCTTGGCTTAGAATACATGATTAAAAATGTATAACAAGACAAATATTGGCCATGCTAAATTTTTTAACCCTTTGAGCTCCAGAGGGGGTATGCAATGCATTGCTCTGCGCTCAAAGGGTTAAAGGAGAAATGACACCTTGTAATAATAACCTCCCGCTTAACTTATTATGGTAAGAAAAATTAATGCTCCCCTATGAATTTTACCATTGTGCCTTTGTTCAAGAGATAACATTTACAATCAGTCCTAGGTATCATATCAATGGAGACCCACATGACAATTGCTAGAAAAACCACAGTCACTCAAACTCTGCTCACTGCATTTGGAAATCTTAACTCTTTAATGCTTTGAGTGTCATGGAGGTGTCCAGTACAATGCATTGCAATGTATTGGACACCTCCCTGACACTCAAAGAGTTTGGACCAGAGGAGTGTGTAATGTGTTGCTGTTTTTAAAAGTTTTTTTTTTTTTTTTTAAATGAAAGCAACTGTCATGTCCGCCTCCATGGACATGATATCCAAGACTGATTGAAGGTATTATTTCTTGAACAAGAAGCAAGTCAAAAATTAATTGAAGCCGATAGGATTTTATGGACATAGTAACGTAGATGAGGATGTTATTATCAGGAGGTGGTTATTCCCCTATAACATGCTATTAATTAGTCCCTTCATTGCAACTGGATAATTAGCAACCTTTTATTATGCCATCATATGATTGTATTTATGTTAATATGTGTCCCTTAAACTTATTGTGGATATCCCTTAAACTTATTGTGGATGATGTACTCATATGGTACAGTTGGTTGTGCAGAATTTTTCTTCGTACATCTGCCTCATTCTGTCTTCTGTTAGTGTTTATTTAAATTTCAACTCAAGTACAAGAATATAATGTATCATATGTTTCTGGAATTATCATATATCATTTTAGTCCTAACCCCTCAGATGATAAAGAGACCTCTTCAATGTAATCTTTGGCAATGCCTTTCGCCTTCAAGGGTTTAAGATGTACTGATAGGACCTTGATTTCTAAGTAATTCTAGGATGGGATGTTCTCAGCACTCTTTAAAGGGATAGTAATGTCCCAGAAATTTTTCTTTGCATTTTGTAGTGCATAAAAAGTTGACTTGAACGCAAAAAAACATCTCTCTCAAACCTCTATGGTTTGAGAGATATCTGCTGTAAAGCTGTCAGCAGAAGATCTGAGTCGGTCGACACGGAGGCTCTTCAGCAGAGCCACAATCGCGTTTTTTAAAAAGAATGAATGCATTGGAATGGTCTGCAATGGTTTGCTGACAGCAGGAATCATCAAACTCTGAATGCAGATATGTCTCGAAGCGGTTTGAGAGATACATTTTTTTTATGCACTACAAAATGCTAAGAAAAATTTCTGGGACATTACTATCCCTTTAAATATAGGTCATATCTGTTAAGTAAATGGGTGTCATTATGTACTAAAGTTTACTGTATGGACCTCCAACTGCTGTTGACTAGAACGCCCATCATCGCCAATTAACCATTGGCTTCTTGGTGATCATGGACATTGTAACTCTCAACATTGATGACTCCTGGGGAGATTTAATAAGGCGTGATAACTTCTCCAATTATATCACTTATGTTATTCTATGGAGCCAATTCACTAAGATTTCTAGAATTTTGGAGATCTTAGGCCATAGGCTTCATAGAATAACATAGGAACTGGAGAAGTGATATCGCTGGAGAAGTCATCTCTGCTTTATCACCCCTTTATCATGCTTTAGTGCATAACCCCCATGGTCTACTGAGTGCAACCCTAGCAAGGTAAAATTATTAGCACCATATGTTTAAAACAAACCCTACACCTTTTACATAAAAATACATTGTCCTTTTTATTTGCTGCAGAATATGCTTTGAATCATATGAAGCTATTTTTGTCAGTCAGAAACTCTACTCATAACTCCGTCCCTTCAAATTCGAGTTGGAATATGTTACTTATAGTGATTTTTCAGTACTATGTACTTTAAACTTATCTGAGCTATCATTTTTAATAAATATTTTTAAAATGTCATAGACTGGTTTTATTCTTCATTCCAAACATTTCGAAACAATGCATATGTCACACTTACATTTGAGCAAAACATCTACACTTTGCTATGAAGAACAATTCGGAGAACCTGGAAAATTCTTCTGTCTGAACTGATTCAGAACAAGTCATGGAAGGGGGACGGGGGAAGGTGGCAACTGAATGTGAGAACAAGGGATAGCAAAGGTGGTGAGATCAACTTGGGGGCCAAGAAGCTGGAGCGAAAAGAGTCCAAGAGGAGGGGGTAAGAGGAAACCAAAAGGTGGAAGCAAGAGGGGGTCAAAAGAAGGGAGAAAGATTGCATTTAAGGAAAAGGAGAGTGAGCTGCAAAATAAAAGCAGGACAGAGTGCAGGACAGTAAGAAGTGGCAGGTCAGGGGAGGGAGAAGCAGGAAGAAAAATAGGGAGGGAGCTGGGGAAATTGGGTGGGAGAAAGAGGGGACATGCCCTGAATCAGTCCTGCCTGAAGATGTTCCCAGAACTTGATTAGATGACTTCACAAGGCAGGAACTTGGGGGGGGGGGGGGTTATGTATAAAAAAGCCTGCTTAGTGTATGTTTAAGAATTGTCACTAAAATTCACAAAGTCAGGTCATTTTTATAAAGAATTAAAGTAAATTTTATAACTATGTCTACCTGAGAAAATTCAGAAAAAATGCACCTGCAAATATTTTTTCACTTATATAGCTGTCACTATATACTTCCATTAAGAACAGGTTATTTAGGCCTTGATTCAATTTACCGCAATAAAACACCCAAAACACCTGGTTTGCATGCACACTTTGTAGCCCCTTTCAATTAAGTATTTCTTTCTATATCACGCTATTTCGGCTCTGCTGAAGAGCCACAGGACGGTCCTGGGACCAGAATCTGCTTCTCTCAGCTAGATGGTAGACTTCTGTGAAACTGGAACTTTAGATGCTTCGATCTCTCAAACTATACAAGTTTAAGAGATGGACATATCTCATTTTATTCATATTTTTAATCTCTACAATATTAAAATTACTTAAATATAAGCAATACTATCCCTTTAAAGCTGTGGCTCACATATGTGAGATTGTGGCCACCCTTTTTGTGAGTACCATCTTGTACAAGTATATTTGGGGTCTTGAAACTCATGAAGTTTATCTGCACTATGGACGTCTTTGAATTCTACCTTTTTCCCCATAGGAGCAAACACAGTAAGTTTCTATTTAATAGGAAAATGTACCTATAAGAATTAGCCTCATTAACTGTTTAACAGAACAACTTATTTGTATCAGTATATCATTACATGTGACAAATGTTTTCTCAAGCCAGTTGAAAGACAGTTCTGAGCAGTCGTGGAGTCCAGCCCTTAGAAATTTAGATCAATATACCGCGCTGCTGTATTAAAGACACTTTAGTATTTCATTGCATCTGCTTTTGGCAGTATTTTCCATTCCTTTTCATTTTAGTTTGCCTTTAGTGTACACCTCTCATTAGATAGTTACAACAATCTGACTAGTAAATACTATAGAAGTAGCAGCACCCATGTGGGTTTTTTATACCAAAGTATGTATTTTCAGCTTGTGAAATGCAACTGTCCAGCTTCAGAGTTCCAATGCAAAAACGTAAATAGATTAAATTGACTGCTGAATGATGGATGCCTATATATGAACGGTAAACAAATTAAGTGATTTAAGTGATTTTACCAGCATTAATGAAAATTTTTAAAAATTAGAAAAATCATAGGCGGATATGCACTAAAGTGTGATAAAGAGGAGATAAAGCGATGTAGAGATAAAGTAGAGGTGACATCTCCAGTGTTCTAAACTCTCCAGTTCCTATGTTATTCTATGGAGCCTATGCACTAGGATCTGTACCACTTGAGAAATCTTAGTGCACAGGCTTGTATATAACATAGGAACTGGACAAGTGACAGCAATGGAGCAGTTGTTTCCACTTTATCACCTCTTTACCACAACTTAGTCCATCTCCCACACAGAGTGAAATTACATGGAATATATTAGCCAGTATGCAAATAAACAGCTTAAACCATTCCTTATAGTAGTGGCCTTCTATGTGCAGGATACGGGCAAAGTTATATGTTGTCTGATAGATTTGGGTGTAGACAGGGACCCCTTTTTAGTCACTCTTGAGTCTTAACATGAAGTCACTGTACACATCCATTCTCCACCTGTGTGTTGTATATCTGATTGCCTTAATTCTACGTTTAGGAACCAGAATGAATTAATGTTGGTAATGATAGAATTCAGATCAACCAACAACTCTTTTTGCTTCAAGCCTGAGGGTGCAATGTAATCATGCAGGGAGGCTGAAACTGACTTCTTCAAGACCAGAGCAGTCAGTTTCAGCCTCTCTCTCCTGAACCGGTACATGTGATCTCTCACATGTTCCGGCTCCCTGTTCCTCCAGTGCAAAAAACCCTGGTCCTCATGGGGTTAGGAGAAAATGTTTTTGTTGGTTTCATATACTATGATAAAGCCCTTGAAACCTGGGTGAAACATGTCAGAGAGGGGAAACCCATCTGCTCCAGTATGTCACCTATTAGAAGACTGACCCCCAAGTAATACCTGCAAAATCAGATGTTAGCCAACACAATGTTGTGCATGTGTAAGCTATATACAGCATCAAAGTATATTGTGTCTTGGGAAAGTCTGCACTGGAAGCAGATGGAGTTAGTGAAGACAACGAGAGCACAAATGTGCAATGTGCAAATGTGCAAGTGGATTTCCTTAAGGCTACATTACGGTAGCCACTGCTGGGTAAGGAGCCCATGTAAGAGAAGAGTAGTGTGATATAAGTACTTATATATCCTCTCTATGAGTTATATGTTGGCATGAAACATTTGGGACCACTAATTAAGTGTATATTTTATGCTGTGCCATATGCCTGCTTCATTCCTTTGATGGAATTACATGTTACTTTTCTGCTGTTTGATCATTTGCCGCTTCAGTTACACAAATGTGATAACCCACTCCCCAGAGATCCTGCTTTGCCATCACCTGCAGTTCTGTCTGCTTCCCTGAACACACCAGCTGCACTCATTCCTGCTCTGGAATTACCTCTGCTTTTGATTACTTTGCTGGACACAATCCGAAGGTTTATATCACGCAGCCTCACTAGCACTCAGTGTGCATTTACACTGACTAGTGTCCTACAGTTTTCTTTCCTGTTTACAGTGTCTGTCTTCAGCTTGTTCCTCACTTTGCTTGTTTGCAGCCTCTCTACTTCATTCCTACATTTTGCCTGTACTTTTGTACCCTTTTTAGCTTTTCTTGCTTGGTAGTTGCTGGTTTTGCCACCCTGTATCTGTACCCTGCTACTTCCATCGATGAGCAAGTGAGGTGATCCTGGTCCAAATCTGGCTCTACCAGTTCTGGCTATTCAGCCTTGTGATTGCCAACTTTACCCACGACTAGTAGCCACAGTAAGGTTGCAGTTGCATTCAATATCACCCTCAGCTTTGCTCTCTAGCATCTTTCTGCAGCAGCTTTTGGAGTTTGCCTGATCTGCCAACATGAGGCTCCCCAGAAGTCAGACACTACCACTGTCCAGTAATTTCCTAGTTTTCATCCCCTGCTTTGCAGGTCTGCCGTCTGTCCTGTCAGTCAACATGACAATATGGTTTTATTATCATCATATAACTATGCTACTACAGGAACATTTGCCTGCTCATTACAGCCATGATTTTCTGCTTTCTTAATATTTCATGAAGTGTATTTTTAATATTACAGCTTTAACCTCATATGGACTTTTTATTATATGCCTGTGCTGCTAGATGAATATTAGCTGCTTATTTAATTCATATTTGGAGTCTCATTCAACACCCAGCCCTGCGTTAAAAAGATAACTTCACAGTTTTTGCCACATACTGTTCTGCACATTTTTTGGGAGGAAAATGTAGATTAGTTACGACTGTGCTCTAAATCCAAGTTTGTCTGCGTTCACCCCACCCAGTCACTCACCATTGTGTCTCTCCTAGATAATGAAGGCAGTAATAGCATGCTACTAGAGAAGAGTGATGAAAGACAGATATTATCCTCAGAGATGGATTAAGGCATCATAGGGCCCTAGGCAAGGTACCAATTTGGGGCTCCATATCTCTTGATCTTGTGCATCTGACACGGAGTGCTGCTAGCAGGTACTGGCGTTGTGGCTCTAATGGAAGTGGTAGAAACTAGATGATGATGGTCTCTTCCAACAAACAGCGCATCTGACACAAGATATCGGAAGAAGTAACAGCAGATCCTCTGTCTGTGACCAATCACTTACAGCCAGGGCTCTTCATATTGCCATGGGCCCTAGGCAGTAGCCTAGAAGTCTAGGTTTCATAATAATCCAGGTCCGATTAGCCCATCGCTTCCCATGTCCTGGTGCGCCAACCCAGAGGGACCTGAGGAACGTCACAAGGAGGATTGCTCAGCATAAGTGTATAATTTATAGGATACCTAACACTTCCTAATAATAACCACCACTTACCAGACTATGGGCAAAAACTCCTAATGTCCCATTTCAATTTTGTTCAAGAACTAACACGTTCAGTCTGTTTTGGATGTCATATTTATAGACATGGACATGACAGTCACTAGCTAGCAGGACCATGGTATATTGTAATCACAAGCCTCAAGCTTATCTTAACCCTTTGAGTGCCAGAGTGATACACAAAGCATTGATTCCCTCTGGGCCTTAAAAGGCTCATGCGCTCTGCCTACTTCAGTCTGAAAAAACTGCGAGTGACTGTTGTGTACCATGGCCATAACATCCAGGACTGTTTTAACCCCTTAAGGACCCATGAAGTGCCAGGACCATCATGGCTGTCTGGCACTTAAGGACCAGTGGCACATCATGGAATCCAGGGGTCCCCTCACAGCTGTATGCCGTTCAGGGAGCCCTGAATCCGTAAGTGCAAATAAAAATGCCCAGTGGCCCTTAACTGCTGGCCATGCATCCAGTCCTTAAGGGGTAAAGATATTATTTATTGAACCAAGGCAAAAGGGCAAAATTTGTTTCTAACTGTAGTATGGTTAGTGGGGTTGATATCATTAGAAGGTATTAGTTCTGCTTTAACCCCTTAAAGTCCAGTGATGGCCCTGGCACGTTTTGGTCCTTTAAGGACTAGTGATGGTCCTGGCACATCATGAGTTAAATTATCACAGCACCTGAAGGGGCGATGTGATCATGCCAGGAGGCCGAAACTGACTGCCCAAGACCATAGAAGTCAGTTTGAGCTTTTCCCTCTCCGAGTCAGTAATGTGATCGCTCACACGTGCCGGCTCAGACAATGAAATGGCTCTGGTCCTCATGTGAAAAAAACACCGGTCCTTAACCCTTTGAGTGCCATAAGGGTACACAACACATTGTGGAGCAATGCATTACGTATCCCTCTGGACTAAAAGGGTTATGGGGTTCAAAAAGCACATATGTAACAAGTCATTACCCTACTGAGTCAAGTAATTAGTGGAAACTAATATGAATAACATACATATAAAGGCAAATGTCGGGTACTTCTGGGGCAAGCCAGCGGCACCATGGGGAAACCTTGACTTAAATGTGGATATTAACTCCTTAACTACAGAGGCCTCTCTGCCATTCATGGAGTTCCATGGGAATTTGTGGAATCTTTTATATTGGTTCCTTATGAAAAGGGAACTCAGATGTGTTCTCACCCCACCTCACCCAACAATGTGTATTGTAAGGATCTCCTCAATAAAATACAAGAGAATGTCCTTCCCTCAAGTGAATGGCCTTCAGAGTGATAGAACCCCTGACTGATTGCCCTGTGTTCACGTGAGGAGATCCAGGAAACCTGCACTGTTGGACACCTGAGGACAAGTTTGAGCTCCCCTGACATTATTGATTTGTACCAGAATTGCTCCACCTTTGGCTTTATACATATGGATCCATCTGTGTTGTCTATGCCATAGAGCTCTAGATACTTGCCTGTGGCATGGAGACAAGAAAGGATCACATGTCTGTGTGACACACCTAACTGGAAGCAGTAACATACATAATACCTGTATATCCTGAATGTACTTTCTCAAATCACAGCTCAGGTATCTAAAGCTTAAAGGGATAGTAATACTTCATTTTATCTTTATTTTATTTTGTAGGCATTAAAAAAACATGAAGACCGATATATCTTATCTCTCAAACCATGTTTTCACAAGCAAAGTTTCCCCTCACTGACCAAAACGGTCAAGTCTGCCATCTAGCTGTCAGGTTTGGAATCCGGTCCGCGGACCGGCCGTGGCTCTGCAGCAGAGCTGAGATTGCGAGACACAAGAAGAACTACTTCATTCGAATAGTCTACAAAGTGTGCCTGGTTTGCAAGCACGCTTTTTAGACCCTTCCAATTAAATAGTTATTTTTATATCTTGCGATCTTGGCTCTGCTGAAGAGCCACCGGTTGATCTGCGGACCAGATTCCAAATTTGACAGCTAGATGGCAGACTTGACCGTTTTGGTCAGTGAGGGGAAATGAACACTAACGCCCCCCACACTTACATTCATTTGGACAGAATTTTCGAATGGCCACTGTCTGTTTTGCCCTTGCACCTTGTTTTAACCCTCTGAGTGCCAGAGGGGTATGGTACCCTTCTGGCACTCAAAGGGTTAACCATTTGAGTGCCAGAGGTGTGCGCAACACATTGCTTTGCAATGCATTGCATACCCATCTGGCACTTAAAGGATTAAGAGAAAATGTCACTCATGGACAAAAGAAATGTGGAGTCATTCTGGAACTAACCAACTGTACCGCAAATGACAAATAAATATTCCCTAAAACTGGACTGATTTAAATAGGACTTTTAACCCTTTGAATGCTAGATAGGACACAATACTAGAATCCAATTAGTTAAAAGCCCCATTCAAATTAGGGGGGAATTATTATTTGTACCCCATCTGTCAGATTAGGATGCCAGGTTCATGGAAGTGGATATGACTCCTTGATTCAAAATCCACCCACTAGAACCTCCTCTATTTTTTATCAAACTGAAGTAGGCAATACTGCAGTAGGAGGAGTCTGGAGTCAAGGAGTCCTGCCAGCAACAGTCATGCCCGTCTCTGTAGATATGACATCCAGGACTTACAATATTATCTCGTGAGACAAAAAGGACAAGGGCAAAAGACATAGTGGCTATTAGGATTTGCTGCCCATACTAAGTATTGACATTCTCTGTACCATGTCTGCTTCAGTTCAACCCTTTGAGTGACGGAGGGTTACGCAATCAAAGGGTTAATTTAAATCAGTGGAAGTTCGGGTGGGTGGAGTTTAGTCCAGGAATCCTGCTAGCAATTGTCATGTCTACCTCCATGAGCACGACATCCAGGACTGATTGAAAACAGACACAAACATAGTGACAATTAGATTTTTTTTTTACCATAGTAAGTGGATTGGGGGTTATTATTAGGAGGTGTTAATGTTTGCTCCTATAAGGAGGACTGACTTGTAAGAAATACCATGTTAAATGTAGTAGCTACAAGTAACTGGTAAGGTGTGTCTGTGCCAGAGCTCAGAGACTGGTTCTATAAAGAAATGGAACAATTCTGAACCTCAGGGGACAAATAAACATTTGCAAAACATCCATTGATTTAAATGTGGCTTTTAACCACTTGAAAGCTAGTGAGTTCTCCAGTGCATTGTGGATATGCTGACCATATTTCCTTGAGACAAAAACGGGACGGGGTGTGGGACAGACAGACAGTGGGACTCTGTCACTCCATGTCTGATCGTAGTAAGCTGCAAGCAGCAAGAACGCTTTTGCTCCATCTCTTAATAGCGGTGTTCTCTCTCTCTGGCCACAAAGCCTGCCCCTGAAGTAAATAGAACTTCTTCTCTTCGTCACTCACACTAGTGGTTTTACTGTGTTTACTGCATTGATTACCATAGAGTCTTACGACTCGTCATATCACTGTCTAAAAGACTCTATGGTAATTTACTATAACTACATTTACTAAACTATATATAAGTTATAATATATTAAAAACGGGACAAAATTGACATCCTATATAATAATTCGCCAAGTTGTGTGTAACGCCCGACATGCGCAGTAGATACTGCTGCGCGTGCGGCAGTCACACGCAGTGGAGACTGCTCGCGCCGCGGCTGATACAGAGCTGGGCGCTCCGAAGGAGCGTCCAGCTCTGTATCAGCCGAGGCGCGGGTAGTCTCCACCACGTGTGACTGCCCCGCGACCGGCTGCCAGAGGCTCTGTATCAGCCGAGGCGCGGGCAGTCTCCACTGTGTGACTGCCCCGCGACCGGCTGCCTGAGGCACTGTGGCCCGTGTAACGGGCTGTTCAACTAGTTTATAATAAAAAGATGGGACTGTCTGGAAATATTAAAAAAAAAAAGTACTGTCCCGTTTAAAACAGTACGCATTGTCAGTCTAATTGTGGAGCAATGCATTGAAGACCTTTCTAGCATTCAAGGGGTTAAAAAACACTTATAAATCAATGACAACTTTTATTTATGGTACAGATGGATAGTTTGGTCAGAATTGCTGCAAATCTTTATTGCACATCTGCCTCTGTTTCCCCTGAAGTCAGCACAGCACCAGCTCTCACTGCCAGAAAACACGTTGCTCTGTGGTTCTTTGAGGATATCTCAAGCACTTTAACAATTCTCAACACGCTAGCAGCGATCAGCTTGCCAATACTCCTCACAAGCACTGAGGTACAAAGGAGCATTTGAGCAAATTTGGGGCAGACCAACTGCACCATAGGGACGAATAAAAATTCCTGCTGTTTTAAATGGGAAGTGATGTATAAAACCCCTTGGGCGAGATTTACTAAGTGGTGGTAAAGTGGAGACTTCTCCAGTGATATCACTTCTCCAATCCCTATGTTATTCTGTGGAGCCTATGCACTAAGATCTCCAGAGTTGGAAACATCTTAGTGCATAGGCTTCATATTATTACATAGGAACTGGAGAAGTAACATCACTGGAGAAGTCATCTCTACTTTATTACCTCTTTAACGCCAGTTAGTGAATCTCCCCCTGTTGGATGCATCAAAGCAGTTAAACCTTTAACCCCTTAACCCTCTGAGTGCCAGAGGGGTACGCAACGCAATGCGTTGCGTACCCCTCTGGCACTCAAAGGGTTAAGGTCCCATGACGTGCCAGGACCGTCATGGAATTCAGGGCTCCCCCTGAGGCTGCAAGCCATTGGGAAACCTTGAATCCATTTGTGAAAAAAAATGCATGTGGTCCTTAACTGCCGTCCGTAGTGCCGTGTATTCGATCCTTAAGGGGTTAAAGACCAAAAGAGTGTGCAACCCATTGCAAAATAATGTGTTGCACATCCCTCAGGTCTTTAAAGGGTTAAAGAGATGGAGCGTAGAGTTTATAAGCCCAGTCAATGGGAGGCGGGTTTCCAGTTCAAGCTGGTAATAACTGATATTACAAGTGGAATTACATAGCTAAACGTGTTGGAATTTTCTTTAGTTTACAGATGAAGCATGAAACCAAATCTGTACTAAAAGACTCATAATTAAGGAATTAAAGGAAATATAATCGTGGTTTGAGGGATTTTCACAGTGAGGAATTTATTTTAACCCTGTGAGTGCCAGAGAGGTATCCAAACACATTGCATGGAGAAATTCCAGGGAGAAACAACGACACTGTAGAAAACAAATGAAAATTCCCCAAATCCCCTCTGATTTATACAGGACGTTTATCCCACTAAATACTAGAGAGGTTGTGAACACAACACAAAGCAATGCATTGGACATCCCTGTAAATGCATTGGGGGGCCATTAGGTTAGCTGGTCATAGTAAAGGTATTTAAGTGTACACTAGCAGTCAAAAGTTTGAGAAAACCTATATTTTTGCTACTTTTAGTTATTGCCATTTAACTTGACAAAAACATTAGAAAAACATGTCAACATTGGGTATTTCTAAAATCAAGACAAATATTATAATCTATTTTGCAGGGTTTTTTTAGCGTTTGTAGATGTGTAAAATATTTTTAGTGCCAAAGTTAAAAAAAGTGCATTTGTTACATTTGATTCATCATATTTTATCAATTGTTTTACAGGAAATTTGATGAAAATATTAGTTTCTTTACAAAGCCCATCTTATGGCAAGAAAAACAGTATATAATATATGTGGGTACATTAAATGAGTAAGAGGAAAATTACAGCGAAACACAAACACAGTAGAAGTGTTAAAACAGCCATGGTCCAGAAGTGTTAAAACAGCCATGGTCCAGAAGGACAATGGCTGTTTTAACACTTCTACTGTGTTTGTGTTTAGCTGTAATTTTCCTCTTACTCAGTTAATGTACCCACATATATATATATATATATATATATATATATATATATATATATATATATATATACTGTTTTTCATGCCATAAGATGGGCTTTGTAAAAAACTATTATTTTCATCAAATTTCCTGTAAAACAATTGATAAAATATGATGAATCAAATGTAACAAATGCACTTTTTTTTTTAACTTTGGCACTAAAAATCTTTTACACATCTACAAACGCTAAAAACCCCCTGCAAAATAGATTATAATATTTGTCTTGCTTTTAGAAATACCCAGTATTGACATGTTTTTCTAATGTTTTTGTCAAGATATATGGCAATAACTAAAAGTAGCAAAAATTGAGGTTTCCCAAAACTTTTGAACGGTAGTATATATAGCCACAGTTCATTTTTAGGTGTTAGTGTTCCTTTAAATGGGGCTTGTAACCCATGAGCGTAGTGTTAGCGAACCTTGATCCCTTCAGTTGGTCAGGACTACAACTCCCATCATCCTCAACAGCTGGAGGGGCCCAGGTTGCCCAACACTTGTCTCAGGGGTTAATCTTTTGCGAGCCAGTGAGTTAGCAATACCCCTCTGGCACATAAAGAGTTAAAGGGATAGTAATACTTAAAATGTAGAAAAAATATAAGGTACAAATCATACAAATGTAATTCTACAGGACTGCAAAGGAATCAGTGTTGCCCTGAAGTATGAGTTTTTAAAGGGATATGTGGTCGCCTTAGAGATAAGCGCTAATGACAGTTAATTGATCGTGATTAGTGCCCACTGCTCTTTTATTCATAAATCCTGTTATCCTATCTCTGCCCATCCACAGCACTGGACAATTAGTAGTAGCCCTGGACTGGAGCCCTGGAAAAGGGCCCTCAGAGCATATGTATAAGACTACATTTCAGGTCTCTGAAAACAAATAGAGAATGTTTACAGATGCTACCATGAAGTACAGGTTATTTAAAGGAATAGTAATGTTTCATAATAAAAGCAGCTCTAATTAATCATCATAGTATTTGGACTTTGGAGAGTGTTATCTCAATTCTGTCAGAGTTGTAGTACAAGAGTAATTCAATGATAAAGTCTCCCCCTCCTGCCCCTTTTACTGATGTAACACTGTACAGCCAGATCAGAAGGGAGGTGCCCAGGTAGACTGCAGAGAGAGACAATCTTCAATTAAGATAAGGGAAAAACCTGACTGGCATTAGCGCTTATCTCTAAGGCGACCACATATTCCTTTAAAAACTCATACTTCAGGGCCACTGATTCCTTTGCAGTCCTGTAGAATTACATTTGTATGATTTCATTGGATATCTGGTCACCTTACTTATCTCTCAGTACAAACAGCACAGAAAAACATTATATAAATGGTCTCTGAATAGGACAATTTACACATCAGTTAAAAAGCAAGTTTAGGATTATATTTTATCTTACAAACCAGCCAGGACCTGGATTATAAGGTACTGGGACATCTCAGTGTATTGTGTACAGTACTAGAGACCCCCATCTCCAAAAGGATATAGATACTGTAGAGAAAATTCAGAGAAGGGCTACTAAAATGGTGACTGGTTTACAGGAAAAGAAATATCAGGATAGACTAAAGGATCTGAACATGTATAGCTTGGGAGAGAAGAGAGAGAGGGGATATGATACAAACATTCAAATACATGAAGGGATTCAACAAAGTGCAGGACGGAAGTGCATTTCAAAGGATAAAAATTTTAGGACAAGAGGCCATAGTCTAAAACTAGAGGGACAGAGGTTTAGATGTAATGTAAGAAAGTTTTACTTCACTGAGAGGGTAGTAGATAAGTGGAACAGCCTACTAGCAGAAGTGGTAAAGGTTAATATAGTGATGGAAATTAAGCATGCATGGGATAGGAATAAGGCTGCCCTGAACATAAGACAAGACCAAGGACCAAATAAGGTTTGAGTCTTTTTACAGTAGGAAAATAGGCAGACTAGATGGACTGAATGGTTCTTATTTGACGTCATGCTCTTTGTTTTTATAGTTTTTCATTGCACATATAGCCCTGTGTAGTAATTTGCCTTACAATATGTAATCTGTAACTGTCATTGTGTGGATCATCCCTCAATGCATTTGAAGTATGGATACAAAGAGGACCACATTTCCTTGATGGGACACTTTTTCTAGTGTGATATATGTGGCTACTCTTGTTATCCAGTCAACAGTGGAGGAAGATTTATTTTGTGTTCACATAGCATATAGGTAGGATATTACTGTGTACATATTAATCAATTGCATTATCATTACTTTAAATCCATTTCATATTTTCACACTTTAATTTCTTTTCCATCTCTTGAAAGTAATTAAATAACTAATTACCATAAACGGCTTTCTATTAAACCAGTTTTGTAGCTTTCCATTTATTTGTAACACATCTTGACAGGCCCAGGAAGACACAAAGCCTGGAGCTATATAATATCTACATGGTTGCATACATATTCATATACAGATCACACTGGGCAGTGTCTTGATTATAAAAGAGTTGGCATAATAAAGAATGATATTAAGAAATTACCACACCTAGAAACCCTTTACAAATTTTACTTTTTCACTAACCCAAGAGACCAGCACAGTGGGGTTTAGATTCAGTGTGTGAGGATCTGGCTATTCCAGTGCAGTGGGACAAGGTCGGTGGTCAGTAAGTGTGGTTCTATGGCTGCCGTGGGACAAAGCTGAAGGAGTTAGTATGTGTGGTTTTATGGCTACCAGTTTAGTGAGACAGGGCTGAGGATCACGTTGCTCACCCTGAGTCCTGCTGGGAATCGCAGAAGAAAATATCGGAAATAAAATATTTTTGTAGGAATTCCTACATAAGGTGCCAAGTGAAGTTTTTCTCACCTTTCTTTTGTGGGTAAAAGATTTCATCCATCACTATTCATCATAAGCACACAAGTGTGCAAACATCTCCAGACTTTTAAACTATATGTGGAAAAGCTGTTCACACACAAATATGCACATTAACCTGCATCAACCTGTCACCATAATCATCAGCTCAGCAACAGACTATGCAAGTAACACCTGAAGACAGGCACTTGGCAGGTCTTCCAAAAAACATGTTTATCATGCAGATCTGATAGTCAACATTGTGGCTCATGAAAGAGCCAATATCAAGACCTTTATCAAAGGTTTCTAAAAGATCTTGCTGGAGCCAAAACACTGACTTCTGTGCATCTTATATATGAAAAAATATAGAAGCCCATTGGAACCATGTAAATAAAAGGAGGTGATTTATTGAGGAATCAAAGTTTTGGTCCTTAAAAAGGCACATCAAGGACAGAACTCTCTATAATTTCCAGTGCACTTCCAATGAAACCATGAAATCATCCAAAACAGGTAGCATTCATGGTTCTTTGATAGCTGTGATGGCAAGTTTATCTGTCAATGTTTCCATCCAAAATGTAGATAATCATCAAAACAATAGTGTCAAGACAAAAGAATGCTTAAATCCATTGCACAGAAAAATAAATGGCCCTAGCTTTCTGATATCACAAGAGTATACAAAAATATTTTGACACCTATACTAGGTAGGTACATATGTCACAAATGGATATTGGAAAAATCACGTTAAAGCCAATGTTATCATTCTCACTTAAGCAATTAAAAGTTTGGAAATGCCGGTTCTAGTTCAGAGAAAAAACTTTAATTCCACTACCTTCTGAGAATTACTGGTCCTTTAATAAGTAAGAAGGACAGCAAACCACAGACAGTTCAAGTTCTCCTCTCTGAGCTAAAGATACTTTGGTCTCCTGAGTGATAACTTTTAGATTTTCTTTTTAGTGAGTTTTTTGCCTTATAATTTGCACTGATTTTCTTAAAATCATTTTAATTTATTGAATCTATTGTTTGAGCAAGTGAGTTTCATGCACGTGATTAACTTTTCTTTTATCCTGTGATATTTTATTCTTTGGGCGTTTGATTTTTTTTTTTTAATGTTTTGCTCAAACTACCACTCTTCTCATGCATTATCAATCTTTTTTTATCTTGGTGAAATGTTTGCACGCATGATCAACACTTTTTGTTTGGTCTAATCTTTTTGTTCGACCAAGTATGTTTTATC
This sequence comes from Rhinophrynus dorsalis, assembly GCA_037306005.1. Taxonomy (NCBI): domain Eukaryota; kingdom Metazoa; phylum Chordata; class Amphibia; order Anura; family Rhinophrynidae; genus Rhinophrynus; species Rhinophrynus dorsalis. Next base: position 67,080,478 of record CM074718.1, on the reverse strand, counting down.
TACACAATCAACATTATTTTTTTTTGCCAATTGTTTATTTAATGATGTGCTCTTTACCCATATCATTAAAATATTTTAAATGATTGCTTTTTTGTTTAATCAAGCATGATTAGCCCATTTGTTTGATTGATCACGGAACATTCAGTTGATTCTAACCTGAGCCAACCTTGGCGCCATTTTTTCAAAAACGTTCTGCACATGCTTGAAACTGTAACTTCAGAGTCCTTATCATGGGAACAGAATTGATGGTCAATAAGTTACAAGTGACAGTGTCCCATATAAGATATATCTCAATGTCACGTTTCAAACATAACTATTCAATATTTGGCTGTAACCCTGTATAATTTTTTGTGATGTCATGACAAGTTATAATGGGGAAAGGACTAATCTTTTGGATAGTCTCACTTTTTTCTACAAAACTGATTTTTACCAATTTGGCATTGACTCCTTAACAATGTAAAGAAAAGTTCAGGAATATTCAGTGTATACAACTATATGAACAAGCTCAACATGTAACATAGTAATATAGTTTATAAGGCTGAAAAAAAGACATGCGCCCATCAAGTCCAGCCCATGCCAAATCAGCCCTTTTGATCCTGAGGAAGTAACTGATGCCATTTCCAATTAATCCCCAAGTGTGTAAAAAAATTCCTTCCTGATGATAAATGGCAATCATATATTTCCCTGGATCTGTTTTGGTCAACTGCCATATTTCTCAATATTGTTCAGTGCTAGGTAGGTATCCATTACTTTTTTTAAAGCAGTTACAGTATCTGCAAGCAGAGCATCCTGAGGCAGAGAATTCCATAACTTTACTACCCTTACTGTAAAAAATCCATGCCTTTGGTTTCAGTTGAAAGCACCTTTCCTCTAGTCTTAATAGGTGACCTCTTGTACACTATAAAACAATGTAAGTTCAACTTACACATTTCACACTTAGCATTCCTATAATGGAAGAGTCCACTTCCTGGCTCTATTTAAGACTCTATCCTGAGATTGACTTCAAATAAACCGAGTCTCTTCTAACTAACACTATTCTGATATGATTCTGATTCTGGTTTAACTGAGTTTGACATAGTTACAACATATCCCTACATTTGCTCCACATCTATAAACTCTCAACAGTTAATAACCATGTACATTGAACATCACCTCTCTGCCTCAGCCTATCATCAACAAACATGCTCAGTGATACAGCAGTGGCCAAATTCAGTATCCTATTGGAATGTCATTGTCTTCACGGCAACCTTCAAAAGGGCAACACCAAAATGTCTGTTTCAACAGGCTACATGTTCCAGGGTGTTGGGTGAGGTGCTGATAGCCCTGAAGAGGAAATCCAGGATGTATGTTCATTTACCCTCCACCCTGATGGAGTGGGTATCACAGTGCCTGTGATCTTCCTGTCACTCTAGTCTGTGGCATACTCTGATTTGCTGAGTTGGTTTGGCCTGCCCCCTGGTGACCTTTTTATACCTGACCATTACATCTGTCAGATGCCCTTTTGTGGTGTTTCTGAGCCAGTCTTGCTGTTGCTGTGTTCCAGTATCCGGATTCCTGTGTACCGATTTTGGCCTGTCCTGACTACGATCCAGTGTTCCTGATCGTGTTTGACCTGGCTTGTCTGAGAACCTCCTACGTGCTACGACCTGGCCTGGCTGACTTCCTGCTTCGTGATCGACTATGGCTTGTTCCAGCGACCTGTGTTTTCCTGTTGTCGCCGCCGCGACATTCTGACTCCTGCTGTGCTGAGTACTGACTCAGTGTGACCATTACACTCCGGTGTAACCCTTCTCCAGTGCAGAGTTCCTTGCTGATTTGCAGAGCTGTGCTCCTTGTACCGAGCCTCCATACGCTTGCAGAGCTTAGTTACCATACCGAGCCTTGGAGATTTAAACGTACTCTTTAACCCTTGCAGTGCCGCCTCTCTCGTGCAGAGCCTCCATTCCAGTCATAGAGCCTTTACCTTATTGGTCTACGTCTGCTGAGTTGGCCGCTAGCGTGGACGGCGACTCATATATACAACTGCAGAGTAGTCGAGTCATGTCGGTCCGGTTGGGCGCCGTAGGCTCTTGGTATTACGTTGATTACCGGAGGTATCCATTGCGGCTATTGGTTCTGAGAGAAAGCAAGGTTAGGCTCCAAGCTCTTGCAGGTTCCGTAGGTCTACGCCCGTGGGGGCTATTGGCTCGATTTATGCTCACTTTGGTCTCCGGTTATACGCCCGTGGGGGCTAAACGCAAGCTTGCATCTCAGGCTATTCTCCGATTACGCCCGTGGGGGCTACATACTCTCGCACTTGCAGTATCAGTTGCCTCATTGGGTACGCCCGCGGGGGCTATATTGGGTCACTGTTCTGCTAAGCTTATGCTGGTCACTGAACACCTACTATCCTCCATCGTATGAACTCTGTGTTGTGCACATATTCTCAGTACATCACTACACCATTTGGGCGTGCCAAACCCCACAGCTGAGACGGACTGATTGTTCTTATTTACCCTTTAGTGTCCAGCTTGCTATTATCTGTACCGTTTAGAGTGTGCCTTCTCTACAGTATAGTGAACCTCTGTGTACTATTGTATTCACTTTGCAATTGCTGCTGTCACCTGTAGAGGGCGATTATTTGCATTTATTTTCATTCAATAAACGCTGTTTTATTTTACCTACTGGTCTGAGTGTCCTAATAACCGTTACAGTGGGCTTGGAGCAAGCAGGAGTTCTACTCAAGGGGAATATACCCAGAGTGATGGGGGTCATTCACTGCACACATGTATGCCTAACAGCTCCTCCAACTGACATCTGGTGATCAACAAGAAGCATATACACTCCATCAATGCTCAGATGGTGTGTGATGACAACATGCGGATCACACATGTGCTTAATTTCCTGGCAGTTGTCCTTACTCCTACATACTCAGGCACTCCTCCGTCTACTATGATTTTGAGAATGGGACCTATACAGGAGGATGGCTGTTGGATGAGTGACCAATGTACACATCACATCAGATAACACAGACACAGGCACTCACATGATAAAAAAAATCCCTAGCTTAGCATGGTCATTGATCTTGATCTATTCAAGAAGACTCAAAATGGAAGAATAAGATACAACATAGCTTTATTGAAACACAATATCAATACAAACACCCTACAACATTAAAACATATAAAAACATACAGAGAGGAGGGACATATGATGCCACACAATAATAAAAGGGCCACCACTGTTGTGGCTGCTGTGTTGGCACCCAGCTGCGTGCCTGTGAAGGTGAGGTGAGTCCCAATGAACTATATTGCTGTGTGTTGGGCATCCAGTTGCAAGCCATTAGTGGGGGTGGGGGCATCCAGTACTGGCCAGATGTTGGTACATCAATTAAAGTTGTGGAATTCACTGCTGGAACTCCTGTGGCATCCACTTGATGTGCTGTTGTGGGTGGCAGCCTATGCTGTGACTGTGGTGGTAGCAGCATCCAGCTGGTGCCCTCTGATGGATCATGAGGGCCTGTGGCACTGGGAGTCACTGTGTGCTCTTCTTCACTTTCCTCCTGCTCTGCTCCTGGCACGGATGCTGTGTGGAAAGAATTATATTGTGGGATTAGGAACCTAGGCAATGACAACAGAGGTGTAAGATGTTCCACTTGGCCCTGTAACGTATAAACAGAAAATCACACACAGTAAGAGGTCACAAACAGTTTAATTATTATGAAGATCTAGTAACAAAGTAACTTAATAATTTAGATGGGGATACAATTAAGAACAAACAGAAGAAGGTTTTAAGAGGTGTAGTTTATAATAGAGAAGGGAAAAACTCAGTATGGGCTCCACACCAGCAACAGAATAAGGAAGCTGGATATAAGAGAGGATATAGAACTAATTTTAGAAAATCCACTGAAATAAAGAATAAGGGTGAAAATGTAATAAACGGGGTACTAGACAACATAAGGAAATTAGTTCCATAGAAGAGGGAGGGGATTTGGGACATAGAGTTCAGTCCACTTATAGGAACCAAACAAATAATGATATAGTACAGAACCGACATGTAGAGGGTAATGCAAATAATATGAACTTTGCCCACCCGAATGTCTTCCAGTCATTGATGGGGACACAGATGAATTTGGAAACCCAACCTCTACTTCTCCAGTGGCACACTGTTCTACAGATCGGTTTCCTTTTTTAGATTTAAGCTTTCACAAACACGGAGTGAAAAGGAGAACGTTTCTAGCGTCAGAGAAGGAGGAGGGAGAAATTTTAGACGAAGAGGAAGATTAGAAAAACAGAAACAGATTAAGAAACAATTTAAAAGTATAGATAATGCAGAATTAAGGCAATTAGGAATATATAATTTATCTGGAATGTCACTCACATTAGGACAAGTTTCCTTGTTGTCAAAAGGTTTAAACTTTGCACCTAAGACACAGGTGGATAAGTTTGAACTTTTTAAAAATTTTGAGAAATTTATAAGGGATTGAGATCCAGGTGTAAAATTGGAGGCATAGAATTTAAAAAGCCGGTAGCTCAATCATTAGCTATACGATACTCTGTTGCTTTACCACAGTGGGTGGTTTGAAACGCGTTGTAGTGAGATATATGGTCCCGGCCGGGCACTTATCTGCAAAGCTGTGTATTGAGCTGTTATTTTATGTATGTTTTTTACATTTTTATTTTGTATATTATTATTTGGATCAATTCAATTAAACTTTTTGTAATACTCTATTGAGTATACATATGTATGTTATAGAAATACATTTCAATTTACTGGATTTGTTAAAGTATGTATTTTTATATATTATTGTAAGATCATTATATTTGGGTACTTGCATTGCGGGGTTTAAAGGTGATTGCAGAACATTATCATGCAATTTTAACAGATATCTTAAGTTTCTCTGTAATTTGTATTCAATCAAATATATTGATTTTTTACCATATATATATATTTTCTGTGGCTTTCTGTGATAGTGCAAGCTTATTGTCCTGTATGGACTAGTAAGGGACATATTCATTGAAGACTGACATACTGTGTGTGATTTTCTGTTGATATGTTACAGGGCCGAGTGGAAGGTCCTAGCGCCAGGTTCCCTGTTTGAAGTGATATCTTGTAAGTTTCCCTTGTGGTGGAAATTTCAAGTTATGGCATCACTGGAACATTGGGCAGCAGGGGACTTTCCTCTTAAGGACCTTGATCTATAAAGAAGCGATTGTCTTGGTCGAGTCCCGGTGAGATCTGGGGACATAAATTGCATCAGCGCCTTCCTTATATATATATATATGTTTAAGGGGTGTAAGATGGTTACATTCTCATCTAACCCCTTGAGTAACAGAATGGTATCCAATGCATTGCATTGCAATGCATCATATACCTCTCTGGCATTCAGAGATTAAAATGCTTAACAATATCCTGTACATTGATGGAACCTACTGTGGTTGACCTTTCATTATCATATGTATGTGGAACACAGGGGATGGTAACAAGGGATGCATTCATGTTGAGGATGCATTATCTAGCATGGAAAAAACATATGTTTGAACCCAAGGATAGTCAAATTTGGCTCACCGGATATTGGGACTACCATTCCCATTATCCACAATCATCTATATGCTTCTTATGGCGTGTGTTGTTTTTCCCTATGGATATGGTTCCCCAGTTTGGCTAACCCTAGTTTTGAATGTTTGTTCCAAAATCACATTTTGATTGTGTGTTTGGGTTTGTAATCCTGCTGAGTGAAACAAGTGTTGTCCCACTGCTGCTTGGCTTGATGCCCCCCAGTCAGTTTATATTTTTAGACTTGCTTTGCCTGTGTGCGGTAATCCCATAGCCTGAACCTTGCTGTTATGGTTGTGGTTCCAATGCAAATGTGTAATTTCAGGCAATGGGGGTTCTGTGCACGCAGCATGTGTGTTGGACATGCAAACACTTTGTGTTTGTACAACTATCAAGAGTGGGATAGCCCCTGTTGAAATCTACAACAGGACCCTTGTGTATTGTATTCGTCCACTGTTAAGTGGTTACATCGTTGTGACATGACTGTGGCAACATGTCTAACACTGTTCAAGAACATTTGTATTACAACACTGTAGCAATTTCTGAGAGGTAAGCATGCTTGAGCAATGCAGCACTGTGGGGGGTAACTTTATGATTCAATATGAGCTGGCCTGCTTGCTGCATCAGATTTCCCTTTTGGTTTAAACCATTAGCTCCTTGTTTTAATCCTATCAGTGCTGTATTGCTCAACTTGGAGGGATCACTAATGGCCATGAGTACAGCTGCTACTGTGTTATGTGGTACTATATATGGCTTGTGTGGTGGACATTTATGTATCATGGTACTGGGAAGATGGAGGTTGCTGTCATCTCCTGTATCACAGCTGCCTTCTATCCCCTTAACTGCCGTTGCGGACAGGTTTTGGCGTAGCATCTCCTCCCAGGTATTGAAGGTGATGTTTGCTGGTGGACTACCTCTGGTGCCTCTTGTATGCAAGGACAGTTCTCACTTCTTATTCTTGACCTTCCACTTGCAGTCTGTCCAGCACTTCTTAATGGAGTCTGAGTTGCTCATGCACTTGGGTACCACATTGACTGCATCCTCCACCTGAAGCCAGGCTACCTTCTCCTGCACACCAATCTCCCTGCTCTTCTCCATGGAGAAGAGTATGTGCTCCCTAGCCAGGATTCTCTGAACCAGGGAGATGTACTCCTCATAGGAGTACATGGAGTAATGCAGTCTATCCTCCTCCACTGCAGTCCGGGATGGATGTGCACTCTGTATAGCCATTAGGTAATTAGGTACTGCCTGTGCTGTCCATGGATGTGTTTGTTCCTCTCCCACATACCATGCAATTCTCACTGCCATGTTGGTTCCTGGATGATGTGGACATGACAGTTGTTTGTTACCCCTCTGCCCACCTGCTCTCCCTCTCCCACTCCTTCCCTTACTGAGGATCCCCTGTTCTCTTTCCTCTTCTCCTGCACCTCACTCCATCCCTCCAGCCTCTACTCCTCTCCCTGCCATCTAACTACTCTCATACCTCTCTCACATCCAGTCACTCACACAGGCACTCGGTCACTATCACTCTCTGTTACTCCCTTATACACACTCAATCAAAAAAAAAAAAATTTGTGTGCAATATGTGCCAAAGTGTGTTATGTGGTTTTTGTATGCAATTTGCTCCACTCTGCTCACCTCTACAACTCCTCCTCCTATCAGTGTGTACGCCTGTCTCTCTCTCTTACTGTCTCTAGCCTCTGCTCCTGGGCCCTGTGCTGTAGCTCGCAGAACATCCAAACACAGCCTATGTGTCAGTTACTTTGGGGTATATATACATATATTTGAATTAGCATGATACTTTGCTGTGTGGTGCTTGGCTGGGGTTTCAAACTTATTTTGACAATGTCTAGCATCACCTACTAATGTCCAGCATTAGCTACTTTACTTTGAATGATTTTCTCAAGTTATTTAGCAACAAAATCAATGCACTGTGAGGAAAAAAGTTGCTCTGAATGTTATCATGATATGTGGATTTGTGTGTTCACTTTAGTAGATGAATTATTCAATAGCTGCGGAACACAAATATGTTTATAGTTTGATATTGGTTTTCTGTTAAACGACTGTTTTTCCTTAGCTTATTGAATCAAGCCCTATGTTGTTTACTTGATTGAGTGCACCTGCGATTAAAAAATGTGAATGCAAGGCACTGTTAGGCCAGTGTGTGTGTGAATGTGTGTTCACTGAGCCAGAAACTCCCAGGTCCCCCAGCGACACTTCAGACACTTTACCTGAGGAGCTTGATGAACTCATCTCCTTTACGATACTAATAGACACAAGGATCAGAGAAAGATTCCCTTTCAAGGAACGGTTACGGAGGCCTTCTTCCCGATTGGCGCCTACCTTTGTGCTCCCACCCAATCCTCCCTCGCCTCCCATGCCTCCTAGTGCTGAAACGGGCAGGCCTGAACCCATGCAAGTAGGGTTCATGCGCCTTTTGGGGGAGGAGAGGGCCTTCCATTGCAGAGAGGGCCTATGACTGTACTGTGGTAAGGCAGGGCACTTAATACACACTTGTCCCGCCTGGCCGGGAAAAGCTTGCACCTAGGGTTGAGTCAGGGAAAGACCCTGGGTGGAGTTTCACAGTCCCCAGAGCAGATGCAGATAAGACCTATCCTAGAGGTGATAGTATCTTGGGATACATCATCTGTCACGGCTCCGGTTTTGATCGACTTCGGAGCGGCATGTTATTTTATGGATACAGACTTTGCTACCCAGAACACAATTCCATTGGTGCCTCGTTCCTCTCTGCTTGATTTAGAGGCTATTAACGGGAGACCGTTACAACAGTTTACTCTCAAGACATGTCCTCTGTCTTTAAGGGTGGGGGCCCTCCACGTGGAGACCCAACAATTCCAAATAATAAAGTCATCTTGCTACGCAATCATTCTGGGGTTCTCTTGGCTTCAGACACACAACCCCAGAATAAATTCGGAGACTTGTGACATTATGTCTTGGTCCTCTTACTGTTCTAAGTCTTGCCTGCAGCAACCTATTAAGATCCTTTGTACCTCTTCCTCATTACCCTCAGAGTATCAAGCTTTCAGTGAGGTGTTCAGTAAGGTAGAGGCTACTACTTTGCCGATGCATAGGGCATACGACTATACCATCGATTTTACACCAGGTGCTATACCCCCTAAGGGGCGCACTTATCCTCTCCGAGCTATAGAGGAGTATGTGGCCGATACTCTTGCCAGAGGAATCATCCGAAAGTCTTCCTCACCCGCTGGCGCAGGATTATTTTTTGTTGAAAAAGAAGGATGGGGAGCTGAGACCCTGCATTGACTATAGAGGTCTGAATAAACCGATGGTTAAGAATGCTTACCCCATACCTTTGATTACCAAATAGTCTGACCGAATCAAGGGTTCCTCGGTCTTCACCAAACTGGATCTAAGGGTAGCCTATAAATTGGTGAATACCCGAGAGGAAGACGAGTGGAAAACTGCATTTAATACATGCAGTGGTCACTATGAATACTTGGTTATGCCATTCGGTTTGTGTAATGCTCCAGCAGTATTCCAAGAATTTATTAACGATGTATTGAGAGATTTACTACAGAGCTGTGTAGTAGTCTAATTGGAGGACATTTTAATCCATTCCCCGAATCTAGTGGAACATTGGAAGGATGTGGAACATCGGAAGGATGTGCTACGGATTCTGGTCGAGAACAAGCTGTTCCTTAAACTGGAGAAATGTGAGTTCCACAAGACTCAGGTGACATTTCCAGGTTACATAATCTCCTCTGACTTTATAGCTATGGACTCCCAAAAACTCTTGGCCGTCCTGCAATGGCCGAGGCCAGTAGCTTTGAAGGCCATACAGAGATTCTTGGGGTTCTCTAATTATTACAGGAGATTCATAAGGAAACTTCTCTACAGTGGTTAAACCTCTAACTGACATGACACATAAGGGGGCTAACCCATCCGTATGGTCTCCTAGTGCGATCCAGGCTTTTGAGGATTTGAAGTCTGCCTTTGCCAAGGCTCCAATTTTGTCACATCCCAATCCCACCCTTTAATCTGGAGGTGGATGCATCTGAAACAGGAGTGGGAGCCCTCCTGTCCCAGCATTCCGGTCATGGTAAACCCTTCTTCCCTGTGGGGGTTTTTCTAGGAAACTGTCAAGAGCCCATAGTCTGTATGATATAGGTGACCGCGAGCTCCTGGCTATTATGCTTGCTCTCCATGAGTGGCGGCACCTAATAGAGGGGACAAGTTCCCCAAACCTGATCCTGACTGATCATAAGAATCTAACACATTTGTCCGAGGCCAAGAGACTGTCTCCTCCACAAGCCAGATGGGCATTATTCCTGTCCAGATTTAATTTCATAGTCTCGTACCTTCCTGGCTCCAAGAATGTCAGAACAGATGCCCTGTCCAGGCAGTATGGGTCTGACCAGGAGGCTGAGTCTACACGGGTGCCTATCATTCCTACTGATCATATCCTAGCTACTGTCCGCACCAGCATCACTTCTCCTCTGAGAGAGGAGATTTTAGCATCCCAGTTCACCACTCCGGCTGACAAGCGCAGTGGTAAATGTTTTGTTCCCGAGGGCCTTCATTCCAGATTATTGGAGACTTAACTCTTATCTAAGGCTGCTGGTCATATTGGCCGTGACCAATTGATTTGGTCAGTCTCCCAGTTGTTTTGGTGGCCCAGTCTTAGGGCAGATTGCTCAGCCCTCATGGCAGCATGCCACATTTGTGCTCATACTAAGACCCGGAATCATCTTCCTGTGGGTCTACTCCAAACTATCCCCAATGGCGAATGCCCCTGGTCCAACGCTTCCTTGGACTTTATGGTGGAACTACCGGTATCCAAGGGGTACACAGTCATCCTTATGATAGTGGACTGATTTTCGAAAATGGCTCACTTTGTCCAGATGGGTATCCAACTCTATTTCTCCTCTGCATACCACCCCCAGTCCAACGGTGCTGCCGAGAGATCCAACCGAGGGTTGGAACAGTTTTTGCGTTCTTTCATCTCGGTCCATCAAGACAATTAGGCATCCTTGTTACCGTGGGCAGAGTTTGCAAGGAATTGTGCAGTAAACTCTTCCTCACAGATTTCTCCGTTAAATAATTATGGGTTCCAGCCCTCAGTGCTTCCTGACTCCTTTTGTGCACAAGATATTCCAGCTCTGGATGAGCTTCTTAGGCAGCTCCGCTCCACTTGGGTACAAGTCAAGACAGCCCTTCAAAGATCCACACAACGCTATATAACACATGCAGACCGGAAGAGACTGCCTGCTCCTGTGTTTCAAGTTGGGACAGGGCTTGGTTATCCTCCTGCAATCTAAACCTCCAGGTGCCGTGTAAAAAGTTGGCCCCTCGCTTTGTAGGTCCATACCGGGTGCTCTGCAGAGTGAACCCTGTCACCTACAGTATGCTTTGGACCTTCCTGCCAGTATGCGCATCCACAATGTGTTTCACGTGTCACTGCAAAAGCTCCTGATTTGTAATCGCTACACTACGGCACCGGTGGTGCCAGGGACTGTGCAGGTGGAGGACCATGAGGAATATGAGATACAGAGCGTTCTGGACTCTCGCAGAGTCAGAGGTCACCTCCAATATTTAGTACACTGGAAAGGCTATGGTCCTAAAGAGTGTTCCTGGGTGACCAGTACCAATGTCCATGCTCCTGCTCTGCTTCGGAAGTTTCACTCTCACTTTCCTGATAAGCCTGGTCCTTTTCCATGGAGAAGAGTCATTGAAGGGGGGTACTATCATGGTGCCCATTATTCTAGCCCTCTTACTGGCATGTTCGCTTTTTATGTTTTCCTGGCGACAGCATGGCGGGTGAATACTTCCTGGTCACTCTGAGTACTCGCTATTTTATAGTTTCCACCTTAATTGACCTTTGTGACTCCGCCTCCTAAAGAGGCCTTATATGCTCATTCCATCATTGCCTCAGTGCCCTTTCCTTGTGTACCTGAGCGCTTTCTGAGTCTTCCGTTGTGATCCGTTCCTGGCTGCTGAATCTGATTTGTGTATGACCCTGGCTCTGTCTGACTACCGATTTGTGCTTGAACCTTTTGCCTAGCTGATTGTCCGTTCCATACCGGCCTTGGCCTTGTCTGACTACCCGCTCCGTGTATGACCTTTGGCCTGGCTGACTAACCGCTCTGTGCTGACCTTGGCTTGTCCAATTACCCTCTCTGTGTATGACCTCTGGCCCTCTCCGTGCTAAGCAATGTGGCTTGTCTGACTTCCTGCTCAGTGCTAAGTACTTTGGTTTGTCTGACTACCTGAACCGTCTGACCACTGGCTATATAGTCTCTGTCACTTCCTGAGCCCTGGCAGCCCCTTGCAGGCTCTCATACTCAGTCCTTGGTCGGGTAAGTCCTGTCAGTAGTGCAGCAACACCTAAGTCCTCCGGGGTTGTTGTGCCTCTTGCATTCTAGGGTGCATGGTGTTCTGTAACCCTAGCGTTCTAGGGTATTGCGGTTGTGTTATTAGAGCACGCTTACCACTTTCCTCTACCTCAGTGGTTCTGCGCTTCACTCTGGTTCGCTCCTAGCTGGTGCCTCTGTCTGGCTAAGGTTCAGTGTCAACTCCTGGTAGTGGACTGTACACAGTCCCCACGCCTGACCCCGGGAAGGCCGGGGAAGAGTCTTACTTATTTACTTGTGATCATTCTTAATAAAGTGGAAATTGATTTGATGTACCTGCCTGAGTGTTTATTTACAAGTCTCCCGTGACAGGCATTTACTTCACTGAATTATATTCAGAGCTATATTCTGTTCTAAAAAAAGTTCTCCATTTTCCTCACACCGTTTAGTCTCTGGATAATTCAGTCATGTTCTCACTCATCAGATCTTTCTATCCATAGATTCTGCATGCTCAAAGGCTCTCCTATAAGACCACTTATTTTAGACAGCTTATATCAGAACTACGAGAATTGAATATGAAAATAATGTTCTGTTAACAGTTTCTGCCCCACTGGAAGCCCTCTGATAGTATGCGGAGCATGACAGCTTTCTACTTGAAGGATGAGGCTGGCAGCTATACTCTTTCTGTAGACATAAGTATCAACCTCCACTGTTATAGGGTTTGGAGAATTCAATCTTTTTTCTGAAGGGGGCTATCATCCTCCCACCAACCAACATACAGATTGGCATATGATTGTGAGAAATGTACCATACAGAGATCCCACATCTCCAGAGATACAATAACCCCAAATGAAAATAAATTGTGTGTCAACTCAACAAATAATATACAGCTTGTACAGTAAACTCCTTAACTACCCCAGAGAAGAAACTGTGTACACAAACAAGGGGAAGACACTATACATGAGGCAGGCATAATCCACCCTCCACTGAAGATCCTCAGTAAGCTGCAGGACCTGATTTGTTCTCTCACTTAACTGTATAACAGCTTTATCAGAGGCTTCAAGTACATATCACCCCATTCACCCATAGGTTCATACAAGGAGTGAATGTCTGATATTATGTCTTCAACATCAAGACTTCCCTATGGCTCAGGATACCCACTGAAGATCCTTGGTCTATTAAACAATCCAGCAAGACCTTTTTTCCCCCTAGTCAGAGTCCTGGATAACTTGCTATAATTGGAGGAGTCTAATAACTTTTGTAATGTCTATTTCAAATAGTGTTCAATGTCAAGTACTACTGCATTATCTGCATTTGTTTTAATTGAATATTGTAATTTTCTCTCAATTACTTGATTGCTAAACGCTCTGATCTACTCACAATGTGTATGACAAATCTTCCCTCATTTTTGAGCAAATCTGTCAACTCTTTCATCATGACATTCTGGAAGGTTTGTAACACTTGGGGCTAGATTTAAAGGCAGCCATTAAACCAGCCGCTAAGTGAAAAAGGGACATCGCTCGCAAATAATACAGGAGTTACGGCAGATTCAATAGCTACTCTACGAGAATAGCTATCGAGTGTAGGCACACAAAAAACACGTAACACAAAAGCCGTTGTCGCTCATGTTAATGCACGACGGGCGGCCAAATCACACGATAACTGAGCTCAAAACAACATCTAACATAACGGCTGCCGTTGTCAAGCAACCATGATTGATGCCAAAACAAATTCAAACACACAGCCAATCACAAAGGCCCAATGTATCAAATAACTTCAAATACACCTATATATGCCCAAAAATAACCGTAGCACACTGTCTGTTATCGAGTTCTTCAGAGCCAGATATCAGGACCCAGGAGCGGAGGATAGTCATTAGAGAGAGGGAGAGAGGCGCGTTCATTGGAGGTAGAGGAGTTTTTGAGTTTGGAGAGAGGAGAGCATTGCACAGAATACGACACATAGCACATCTTTGCACATATTACATACACACATACAAACACAAACACATACATACACATAGTCCTTTTATTTTATAACACCTTACACATTTTACTTTTTATTTTGACAGTGTGAATCTGGGAGTGAAAGTGTGTGACAGAGAGTGACTGGATCGAGTGTGTCTGTGAGGGCCTGTGGGAGTGCCTGGGTGTGACTGGGTGAGTGATGGCCAGGAGAGGAGGACAGGAGAGAGGGATGGGGAGAGTAGTGGAGGAGGAGGAAGCTCAGGAGGGCATCCCTCAGCAGAGCAGGGGTGGCAGAGGGAGATCTGCAGGGCGGAGGGGGACCCGGCCCACAAGAGCAGGCACACAAAGAAGAGGGACAGAACCTGCAGTGGGACGAGGGGTAGTTGCTGGGGAGAAACACACACAGTCAGGGTCAGACCAGGCAGGGCACTCCGGCTCAGAATCCTCCCATGAGCTGACGAGGGCAGGATCAGGGACCCCAAATACACAGACGAGGAGAACACGGCTCTCGTGGAAGCTGTCCTGGAGAGGCAGAGTGTTCTCCACCCAACAGCGAAGGTCCCTGGCCTGTCAGTGAGGAGGAAGGCAGCCTGGAACCAAATATGCAGCCGGGTCAACGCGGTGGCAACATGCAGGCGGGACATGGAGTCCATCAAAAAGAGATGGGGCGACTGCCGGAGGGTTGTCAAGAATAAGATGACAGAGCTCGCCAAGCACGCCCGAGGCACTGGAGGTGGACCAGCAGTCCCTATCACCTTCTGCGGCTGGGAGGAGATGGTGCGGCAGACCATGTCTCCGACCCTGATCGAGGGGGTCATTGGAGGAACTGACACTGGGGATGAGAGGAGCCTCCACACTACCGGTAAGTGCAACACTACAGAACAACACACTACAGCAACCAACACCAGCTGCACACACAGTCACACCTCAACACATGTCCATCACTCAGCCATACAACTGCACCAACACAGCACCATGAGGGTTAAAAAAAGGACACAACACCTGGACAAATGACAACGTCCAACTTGGCACAAACCTGTCAAAGTCCTACTTCAACCCTCCTGTCGCTGTGCTCATCACACACAATACACAAACCGTTATGTTCAAAATGTCGTCTGTTAAATATCATCACTATTCACACACAATGTCACCCATGTCTCCACCCCCACCCTAACCCCTTGAGTGCTAGAGGGATCATCAATGCATCAATCAACAATGCATTGGCAACCCCTCTGGTACTCAAGGGGTTAACCAGACAACAAGTCAATAGGCCAACGATCACATGCTACACAGGGGACATTCACGAAGCGGTGACAAACAGATGGTGGACACAAAGTAACCCTCACACACCCTCACTTCACCAATACCAGTGTTAGTTCATGGAGAATATGCAAAAACAAGAATCAAGTTTATAAGGTCCCATTGTACACACTCCATGGAAAACACTGGCAATGGGGAAAGGAGATCACTGGAGAAGTCACCATCATGTTCACTTCATCAGTTCTACATCACCGCTTACTGAATCACAAAAAGGGGGCATCAGGTCATACATCACAGTGTCACACAGAATAAATGCTTGTAGGTGCAACACACAGGCCGAAAACTATTACACAGAATTCAAGCTGGAAAATGTAGGCATTGGTGTTGTGGCTGCAATCATTTACTCGGACTTGAAATTACATATCCCGTATCTGATTCCCACATGGATCCACAGGGGTGCTGATGCCATGGATGGATGGTACACCAGCCGCTCTTTGCAGGATACACATGGGAAACAAATAGCAAACATCATTGTACCTTGGTCACCAACAGGCCATGACTGATGGATATCTAGGATTGAGTACGGTTGCCTCACACAGAAGGATGGATGGGCTCATACACAGAAAAAAACAGGCCTCAATCAAACATATCCCTCACTACTGGCTGGATTGTTGCCCTTAGGATTCAAATGTTTGTTACTAAATATGTTCCAACACAATGTGAACACAGATCACTTCACTGGGTGTGATTGCCTTACTGGACAGATATGTGCACCCATCACAAATCAACCTACATTGCAAACATCCAAATACACATACATAGTATATCACACTCTATGTAGATGGGATATACGAGGTATGTTCATATCCATCATATCAATACAATGTCTTGTTGGATGGGTGCACATGTATAGCCAGTAAGACAATCACACCTACTGAACTGCTCTCTGGCTTCACATCTTGGAAGGATATTACTCTATCCATATGAAGGGTACATATCCACATACATATATGACCATTTATACTTGTGTGTCACTGTAATGGGATAGCAATGGGTAATGTCATCATGATGTCATATCATTGCCATCGTTAACAAATGTGTCTTGATCTAAGTCCCATCCCTCCAACACTCATGGTTATACAGATATTGTGACAGGTGGAGATATCTATCATGTGATCACACGGAGGCTCTTCAGCAGAGCCAAAGTCGCAACATGTCGAGATAAATACCTCTTTGGAATGGTCCACAGAATGTGCTTGCAAAACATGCACACTCTGTACACCATTCCAATTAAGTATTGTCCTCCAAATGGGGCGATTTGGGCTCTGCTGAAGAGCCCTCGTGTGGACAAATGACTGAAATCTACATCTGGCACATAGAGCAATATCTGAACAACCATGAGGGTAGGAGGGATAGGACTAACAGAGAACAACATCTGTTTTCACAATCTCTACAATCTGACATCAAGGTGGACTTAACCTTTGCCATCTCTACAAGTTGTGAAGACAAATATATGTTGTCGGATTTCCCCCCTCCCCCGAGTTAAACAATGGTATTCCTACTGCTGAAAGGTGTGTTGATACAAAAGGTATCACAGCTCAGACGTGGATATGTCAGGGGCAATATCCCAGTGGCATGAAATTGTACAGTGGTGCTGTTACTACGCAATCATATGGACAGCTCTGGAACAGGGACCAGATATCTACATGGGAGGGTGTTGCAACAGCCCCACTGTACTATTTCGGCCCACTGTGATATTGCACCTCAAAATTAAACCTTGACCCATAATAACTCAAACAACACCTTTCAACAGTGGGAGTACCCTTGTTTACCCAGGGGGATTAACCCAAACACATATATTTGTCTTCAACACATATCAAAGTATAACTGTCTCCACAAACATATGGCTAAGGTCACTAATCACAACATCTTATTTCTCCACACAGCTCATGGCCCTCAAGCCCAGCGGGAGACAGTGGAGGAGGCTATGTCACCCCCCAGTGAGGAGTACACAGAGGAGGGGACCAGCCGGTGGTCACCTTACCCACCATCACCATCCCCTCCACCACAGGCTGGACCACCACAGGCTGCACCACCACAGGCTGGACCACCACAGGCTGCACCACCCCAGTACAGTGGCTGGATGCCACAGGAGGAGAGGTGGACATATCCATCCACCTCCACCCGCTACTACCCTCCTTCAGCAGCACCACCACCGCCAGGGAGGCAATGGCTGCCAGGGACAGTGGCCAACACCCAATATGGGCCATATGCCTCCCAGATCAACCCACCCTCCTGGATGGCTCCACAGCATGCCCCAAGGTATGATCCGAGGTGGGGTCCCACCACCTATCAGTGGCCACCATATGACCCTTGGCCACTGGACTACACACACCTGGGCCTGATTGGTGAGCCCCAGCGCCCCCTACCCAGGGACATATTCACACCTCCACCAGCACACACATCTTTGGGCAGCTCGGGATCACTTGATGTGGTGGGCAGATGCCCATCATCTGCACCAGCCACTCCAACAGCAGCCACAGCACCCTCAGCAGCAGCAGAGGAAACAGCACCTCCAGCAGCATAGGAAACAGCACCTCCAGCAGAGGAGGAAACAGCACCCTCAGCAGAAGAGGAAGAAACAGCACCCTCAGCAGAAGAGGAAGAAACAGCACCCTCAGCAGCAGAGGAAGAAACAGCAGCACCAGGGACACCGGGCACATCCACCTCCAGCACCGCACGCCTCACAGGGATGGAGGCGGAGTGTATGGCCCTTCAGAGGAGACTACTCCGGTCGAGCAGGAGTACTGACAGCAATATCACCAGGAGCAGGAGGAAATCCAGGAGGAACATTGGCCAATTGGAGAGCAGGATCCAAGGTTTGGAGTCGGAGGTGTCCAGGGGGAATACACTACTCCAGCAGCTCAGGACTGGTGTGATGGACATGTTAACACAGGTCCTTGTGGAGCTGAGGGAGATAAACCGCAGGGAGAACCTGAGGATGGAGAGGGAGAACTTGCGTTCCACTGAGGGGTCTACTGCAACCACCACTCCCTCTAGTGTTACCCCTGAAGCCACACCTAGGGGGCAGAGGATTACCAGGAGTTCAACAAGGGCATCCACCTCTGGCACCCAGGCTAAGGCCCCCCACCCAAAAAGGAAAAAATGAAAGGCCCAACCTGTCAACTTTCCCCTCAATAAAAAAACCTTTTTTTTGTATTCCTGTCTGATCTGTTGTGTCTTCAGTTATGGATTGGGTGGCAGGGTTGTCTCCAATGCATTACCATACAATGCAGTGAACACAACCTCTGCCTGGGTGAAATGTTAGTGGGATGCTACAACATGGGTTCACACACACACACACCGTTGTACAAATTCAACTTGTAATACATCCCTGGAGCCATATTACACCACTGTGTTATATGGCGGTGTTGTGTGTTGAATTTGAACAACAAAACATACCCCTTAGCACAACAAATTGTACAACACTGAACATTTGTCTACATTATATGTTGTGTTTAACCCTTTGAGTGCCAGAGTTGTAGACAACGCATTGTAAAGAAATGCGTTGGGGACCACTCTTGCACTCAGTGGGTTAATGGGATAACCAGACAAACAGCTCTGTGACTTAGCAGGGACATTATAAGCAGGAAAGATAAATGGGACATGTATCCATGTTGTCTTGGATTCACACACTCATTGTGCAACTGACTTACTGGGTAAGCCAATGTTTTTAACCTAGGATTTCAATGTGTAGCACACACATTGATATCCTGGGCTGAGCATTGGGGTCTCCTGTAAGTTGAGTTGCTGTTTCCCTAAGGGTGTAACAGACTTCACCAGTGATAACACATGTCCACTTAGTCTGGTTGTTCGTTAGCCCATGTACTGAGATATGTCACAGTGGAGCAAAATCTCAGAACATGGATTATACTGAGCAATACAGATACTGTGGACAGGTATTCACTGTGGAAGTATGTCCCCTGTATCACCTCTTCATCACTCCCACAACACATTGGTGCATCACTGCCACCATCATCTGTTTGCATGGATACATCACAGAGTCCAGTCACTGGCAAACAAGTGGTGGACTCCTGTGATGTGGGTGATGCCTTTCCATGTATGGGGCATACTCTACCCTGGGTGTGGTAACACATTGACATATGTGTTCTCAAATATATCCTCCTACAGACACAGATAGAATGGTGATGGTTCATCTTTATTGTGTCTCAAAGTACATTAGAATGTACATGTGTTTTGTGTGTGTATTGCCTATATGCATTGAACACCTGTATGAGAACACTAAATGTACTTTGAGACTAAATCTTAATACTTCTGTAACACTGCTGCCCTGCTCATGTGTTGTCCATGAGGTTTGACAACTCTGTAGCTGAGCATCCTAACTGTACAGGTTATAACACTTAAGAATTAGTGATTTCTGTGTCTATATGAGAATGTTCCAGTAGAGGTTTGTGTGAACCTCAGGTCAAACTTTGCATCACCAACAACATCACCATAAACAGCAAGGGGTGATCTTCATGAAGGTGTTGTCAAGACATCAATCCAGTCACATGGAAGATCTTCAGTTCAAGGATGGATCATGTTACGGATGCCTGCGGGACAAGACGACAGGATTTGGAGCAGTAGACCTGAACTGATCATCAAGCAACAACAATTTAGTCTTTTTCATCCCCTCAGTTTTCACAGTTACAGGTGAGTGCACAAACCATTGCTTGACAATGTGTTGTGTACTCATCTATAACCAATTCTGTGGGGAACTAAGGACATGTGCATCAGTCCTAGGGATATGTGCCCCTGACATGTATACACACATTAACAAGTGTTCTGAGAGCTCCATGGAAGTAATGACATTGTGCTGCCACTGTGAAAGTGACAGTGGCAGCCCAATGTCATTTGTTCCATGGAACTGTTAGGACACATTTGTTGATGTGTGTATTCATGTCAGGGGCACATATGTCTGCACACTCACAGGTCTGCATGGAGTCCGTGGTAATCTGATCTACGTCTCATGACCTCTATATTGTGTGCCCATACCACTGTACATCCACCCCTGTGCTGCTCTTCTCAGCTGTAGCACAGTACAGGTCCCATATTGAGTCTGATGTCCCTTCTAATGCATATCATTAGATAATACTCTTTCTCTACTGGGCTAGCATGGTTGTTCAGGCTATAATCATGGCATATCCAGTTAGTTGCTGTCAATCAAGCCGTGTAAGGTGATGAACATGGGTAATATGTTGTACATTGTTTCTCCTGGGGGTGTGCGTGATATCCTTGGGGTCTGTATGTCAACGTGGAGAGTGGAATGGAGGATGGTTGTTGAGTCCACACACACAATTTTCCACGTCCACTGCCAGTGCAGTGCTGTGTCACTGTTCCTGTGGGGTGAGACAGAACAAAATGTGCAGTGTGGTTAGTGTCACAGGACTGATGGGGGACTTGCATGGATTGTTTGCATGCATGTGTTATACTCACAGGTGAAGTATTCCGTGATGAGCCTGTCTCTGATCTGTGCCCCTCTCATGGTCTCCTCCACATGCCCGATGTCCATGGGCACTTCCTGTATGGGGGGGTCCGGGATGTGCTCCAGCAGCCTGGTGTCCACTGCGATGTTGTGCAGTATTGCGCACGCCACAATGATGTCACACACCTTAGCCGGTGCATACTGCAGTGCTCCCCCAGAGTGGTCCAGACATCGGAATCTTGACTTGAGGAGTCCAAATGTCCGCTCAATAGCATTCCTCGTTCTGGCATGAGCCTGGTTGTAGCTTTCCTGGGCATGTGTTTGGGGATTGGCCAGAGGGGTCAGTAGCCAGGACTTGCATCCATAGCCAGCATCACCTGTGTAATGTGAGTGACATGGTGAAACAGGGAGCACATGTTGTGTGAATGATGTTTTGTGTGGTGGACGTAGTAGCTGTGGGTCAGGTGCATGCTGAGCTGAGTGGTGTGTACGCCTGTGTATGTGGTGTGATTTTGTTTTGTGAACTCACCCACTAGCCATCCCCCTGTAAAGGTTCCATTCTCAAAATCTCTGTGGACTGAGGAGTTTTGTAGAATGTATGCATCATGTGTGCTGCCAGGATATTTTGCACAGACATTCATGATCCTCATGTTGCTGTCACACACCATCTGCACGTTGATGGAGTGGAAGTTCTTCCTGTTGATGAATATCTGTGCGTCACGTGCTGGGGCCTTAATACGGACATGGGTGCAATCTATAGCACCCATGACCCTGGGCATGCCTCCCTTTGCGTAAAAGGCCTGCTTGACGTGTATCCAGTCCATGTCGGTGGTGGGAAAATGTATATAGGTACTGGCCTTGCTTTTGAGGGCTGGCAGGACCTGGGCCAGCACTCTGGAGAATGTGGCCTGTGACATGCCAGATGTGTAACCCTCAGTGGACTGGAAGGCCCCGCTTGCCATGAAGTGTATGGCACAGAGTAGTTTCTGCAGGCCAGTTAGGGCATGGTTGTGGATGTAGATGGGATCCACCTGCTCCTTGATGACCTCATACAAGGCAATGATGCTGTCAGGCCTCAACCTGTAGCGATCAATGACCTCGTCATCAGCCATTCCAAAGAGTGTAACCCTTGGGCGGTATACCCTGTGCCTTGGTGTTCGTCTATACATCCTGTGCCCTCCAGGTGGGGATGGACTCCTGTGTGGCTGGTGAGCCAGAGCCTCCTCACTTGCAACGGGTGAAGGCTGTTGATGAGGCGTGCTTGGAGTTTGCTGATGTTCCCTAGCTCTCTCCCTTGCACGCCTTCTCCGCAGTCTTCGCAACAATATGTAACCCAACATACTGTCTGCTCTCTCTATCTGTCTCTATCTATCTGTATCTATCTCTCTCTCTCTCTATCTCCCTCCCTGAGTGGAAAACAAGCCACAAGTGAGTGTGTTGAGTTGTCCCTTTAAGTACTTGCTAGGGCGTTGTGTAGGTGTGGTGATGAGGTGAGTGCTGACCAATGGTGAGTTGTTTGTGTCCAGGTAAGTGTTAGCAGGTGTGTGTGTGTTATAAGATGTGGTGTGTTGTGCTTGTTCTGTGTGTGCCATTTGCGGGCGTGCAGTTGTGGGGTGCAGGTCGCGTGTTGATGTTGCCCAGGTGAGCTTGTATTTGCAGGGTCCGCTTTGTGTGATGACCCCCATTGTTCCGTGCCATGTTGTGTTGTTGTTTTTTTGTGTGTCATTGTTCCTGTGGTGTTGGTTGTTGTTGTGTGTGTAGTGATTTGTGTTGTGTGTGCATGTTTTTTGTTGTTTTGGCATTGCACGGGTTAATTTTCCCATTTACATGGTTGTGCGGTAAGCCTTTTGTGTCTTTTCCTCTGTAACGGGTGATTAGTTTTGGCCGTTAAGTGTCTAACGTGTGTGAAAAGTGGGTCTTAACTTTTAGCCATTAGGTTTGTCTTTTTTTCAGCCGTTATCAGTACCGCAAGCCTTTGAATAGCTCTGGGGTATGTTGTTCCATGCGTCTAAATGCACGCAAGTGTATCGGCCGTAAGGATTCTGCAACTGCCGTTAGCTGTTGTTTAGACGGGTCTTTGAATTGCAACATGACACTTAACGCACCCGTTAGTGATTTTTTTTGCTAACGGCTGCCTTTAAATCTAGCCCTTAATCTCTAGCGAGGGTAGGCTGAATCAGTTGAATCTCCATCCTATTTACAGTGCCCTGCCCCACAAGGGCTCCATTGCTCTACTGCCAGATGTTGTATGTGCAAAAGACAACACTCCCTATTAAATGTCAATTTAGAGATTTCACCCAATCTCCTAATGACCTATGGTAAGAAAACTTGGTTTTCCAACTGTTGGGATAGAGTCACTTCTTGATTTTCTCCTACTTACATCATATCTCTGTAAAACATCCAAATTTCAGCTTTATTTATCAAACACTTCAAAAGTTATAGGCATTTGGAAATTAAAGGGATAGTAACCCTCCCCCCAACAACTTCACGCCAAAATACAGCAATCATACAAACATACTGAACGCACTTAGTCCCATCTCTCAGACCATTATGATTTGAGAGATGTAAGGCAAGACAGTCCTCCGCTCCCTCCCCCTTCTGCCTGACGAGCTGTAAAGCTGTCAGAGGCAGAATCCGGTCGGCCGACTTTCAGCGGTTCTGCAGGAGTTCTGACATCTAGATATCTCCATATAATTACTTCATAGGAATGGTCTACAACATGTGCTTGCAAGACAGGAAATGCCTGGGGGGCCAATTCCAAGAATATCTCCAATTGATTAATGAATCCCCTGCATAGGGAAGGTTCGCCATCATATCTTAACGGTAACGGCGCCGCTGCTGTTAAACCTCTGGTATTAGTTGGAAGGACTACAGGCGGATTGTCCGGTGTCAAAACTGGGGGGACCACCGGATTCGGACTAGGCTTGTCCAAGTGTACCGTGCGCTCGAGTAAGGTGTAAACCCAGTGCCAATTGGTCCAGGCGCTGCTCATGGACATCCATTCTCCAGTGGATGTTTTGTGTCTTACTTTCACCTTTACCGTCTGAGGTCATGGCCCTTTCGTACTGTAACGGTTTTTAGGACACTCAGACAAGTTGGTAAAATAAAACACAATTTTATTTTAATAGCAATAATGCAAACGAACGCCCTCTAGAGGTGGCAGGAATAAACACACAGTGATGACTGATACAGCACAGAGAGACAATGCACAGTATAATTGACATACAAGATCTCTTCACAGAGAATGGTGTACAGTACCCAAAGGGTTAAGAGCATAAATCAGTCCGTGTCAGATGTGGTGGTTTGGCACGCCCTAGGTGTTAAAAGGAGGTGCTGATAGAGACAGTTCACAGTGTTCTGGAAATGTAAATGCCTAGCCGAAGTGACCAAATAGTTAAGCAGAACAGAAATCCAAATAGCCCCCGCGGGGGTACCTAACAGGAAAACTGCTTCTGCGAGTGTGGATAGCCCCCACGGGCGAAACGGAAACCGACCTGCAATGCAAGAGCTGGCAATAGCCTCCACAGGCGTTAACCGGATACCAGCAATAGTAGCGATAGAGCCAATAGCCCGCACGGGCGTATACAATGGGAACCTGCCAGAGCTTGAGCCTTCCCTTTGCTGCCACACTAGCCCAGAGGCCACAGTAGATATCGCCCAGTAACTAACGTAGAAGTGAGAGCCAATGACGCCCTACCGGACCAACATAAAGTGACTACTCTGCAGTAGGATAGATAGAGTCGCCGTCGGTAAGCGGCCAACTCAGCAGACGTAGCACAGCGAGAGAGGCTCTATACTGGGAATCGAGGTAGCGAGAATAAAGCAGCACTGCAAGGGTTAATATGCACATTTAAACACAAGGCTCTGTAAGGTATTGAGGCTCTACAAGTGTAGTGAGGCTCACGGAGGAATGCACAGCTCTGCAAGACAAAGGTACACTGCACTGATCGAAGGCAACACAAGGAAGAGTGGTCACACGGCAGCTGGCAACAGCAGGGGAATAATGTTGCGGCGGCGACAACGGGAACAGAGGTCACTGGAACAGGCTGGAAGTCGATCTCGGAGGAGGAAGTCAGCCGGGCCGGGTCGGAGCACGCAGGAGGTAGTCATACAAGCCGGGTCATACACGAACAGGAACGTCAGCCAAGCCGGGTCAGGAAACAGAGGTGGTTCGCAGACAAGCCGGGTCAAACACGATCAGGAACACTGGAGCGTAGTCAGGACAAGCCAAGTCGGTACACGAGAATCCGGAACACAGGAACACAGCAACAGCACTACTGGCTCAGAAACACCACGAAAGGGCATCTGACAGATGTCTGGGCCAGGCATAAGAAGGTCACCAGGGGCGGGCCAAACTGGCTCAGCAAATCAGAGCGAACCACAAGTAAGAGTGACAGAAAATTACAGGCACTGTGATGGGGGGGGGGGGTTACTATCCCTTTAACATTTAAAAAAAACTTTAACTTGAAATATAACTATAGCTATAATGTACGGCAAGAAAAACAGCACCTCATATAATCTTAAAAAGAAAAGATCACAAGCCTAGATGTTGAAGGGATGCCAAGAAGTCAAATTAAAGGCAGAGTCCTGAGCCATAAACAGTTATAGAGTGGAAAAATACAGATTTAGATATGATCCCTGTATAAGCTTGCAGTGTGTCAATACTACAAAACATAAATGGTAGTGATCACACGGTATAATGGAATAATATATATTTCAAAGCAGACATATTGAGTTTCCAAATGAAAGGATGTGTCCTCAGTTTTACAGGCAGCATATTTATAGAAATTGCATGTGTTAGGAAAAGTGAAAGCTCAATGAATTAATGCATATAATAATCCCACTTCCTGGTATGAACTCTGCTATTTTTCCTTAAGAAAACATTATATACTGCAGGGTACTTGTTTAAAATAGCTCTCTGATGCGGAGAATCCCTCCTAAATCAACTTTACCACTGACTGGATAGTCTCAGTTTTAATGTATAGCAAAGATGAAAGAAACAGAAGTGGAACAAGAAGGGGATCCCCTGAATCAGAGAATCCAAGAGGACCCCCATGCCTGGGACTTGAATGTTGTTTTTTTTCTGTGAGGAAAATCTATGGACTCAGACATAATGATTAATCGGTAAGTACACAAAAATCCCCTTTTCTCTTACATCCAATGCGGAACACAGGAACCCTATCAGGAAACATGGTGATATACCAAAGCATCCACCATCATTGCAGGGATGGAAAAAGAAAGATCTCTCTAAAGATAGACCGGTTCCATTGAAAAGAAACTGGTACAACATGAACCTCAGGTGTTAATGGGCATCACAAACCAAAGAACAGGAACAGGGTACTGGCCACAAAATAAACAGGAAGGACAATGGCCTATAGAACTGCCCAGCCAAAAACTGGTTTCAGCAAGGTAATGTTTAATCAATGTATGAAGGAACAACCATGTCACTGTATTACACAACTGCTCAGCAGAGGTCTGACCTGGTAGAATGCACCGTAACCCGAAAGGGAACAGGTTTCTTCCTAAGAATGTATGCCTGGCAAATGTTTTAATTAATACAAGAAGCCACTGACACCATAGTAGCAGCCTGGACTGTTTGCGGGACTTCAGGAATGACAAAGATCTGATCAGACTTTTGAAAATACTGTGTTTTGAACATAGTACTTTAAGCATCTGTTCACATCCCATATATGAAACTCCTGCTCCTGTCTACTAGACAAAAGCTGGGCAGAAAGAAAGAAGGACAATTTCCTGCTTTATGTGAAAATCAGAAACAAACTTAGAGAGGAATCCAATAGGGATCCGCAAAACCACCCTATAAAGGTGGAAAGTCAGAAAGGGAGACTCATAAAACAGATACAATTGCCAGCAGGAAAGCTGTCTTAAGTATCAAAAAGTGCAGTGAAATCGAAGATACCAGCTCAAAAAGGGCCTTATGAATCATACCCAGAGCTAAGTTTAAATCCCACAGTGGAGTGGGAGCCTGAAAGATTGTGTAGACATGAGCTATCCCTTGGACAAAGGTCTGCACATCAGGTATCAAGGCAATATGCCTCAAGAAAAGGACAGAAAGAGCTGAAATCTGAACTTTAATAGACCGAATCCTTTTTTAAGATGAAGAAAAAACAAAACAACCGGAAGTCAGAAAGACTGTGGGAGTGACCCCCCCTATCTTCACATCACTTACTGAACAAGGACCATACTTTAGATGAAACTGGCTTACAAGCCTGCAACATGGTAGCAATGAAAATCTTCTTCCTCAGGAGACTGGCCTCAAATGCAAAGACATCAAAGCCAACTTCTCCACCTTTGTGTGAGACAGTAAACCCTGTGAATAGACATTACTGTGCAAAGGAAACTGAAATGACTCTGCTACCGAAAGGCCTGATGGAGTCATAACAGGGTGATCAGAAATATTTGAGCCTGCTCCATCTTGGGAATCAGGAAATATATAAACAAAAGGAATATGCCAAGGAATGGCCATCAGGTCCACAGCAAGAGCTAGAAGGACCAGCGATCTGGCACAGAACTAATGGACCTGGTGGTTCAGCTGAGAGGCCATTGGATACACTGTTGGAAGACCCCTGCAGTGAACTATTGAGTCAAACATGCTCTAATTAATATCCCATTTGCAAGAATCCAGGTGTTGGTTCCTGAGAAAGTCTGCTATGATGTTGTTTACGTCAGGATACAGATGGTAGAGGGAGCTGGAACATGGGCCTCTGCCAACATGAAGATCAACCACACCTAGGACCAAGCAGCAACATTCTTGGCCCCTCCCTGGTGGTTGATATAGGCTTCAGCTGTCTGTTTATCAGATTAAATACACACCAGGGATCCCTGAAGAGAATTAGACCAATGCTGCAAGGATAGATGAATCACTCAAAGTTCAAACACAGTGATGGACAGGAGACTTTCCACCTTCGACCAGAGACCCTGGTCCATCTGAGGACCCAGCATAGCACCCCAGCCCCTCAGGCTGCCATACATTGTGACTGTGACCCAATTCGAGATAACAGTCCAATGGCTCTTCCAGAAAGAGAAGGAACCTCTGGAGCTACCAACAAAGGTCCACCTTCATCTGACTGGACAGGGACCAAAGACTGGAGAGATGATATTGCTGTCTGGACCAATTCCTTAGAATTTCCAGCTGCTACTACTGCATATGGAATTGAGCCATGGGAACTGCCTCCAAGGCAGAAACTAGAAAGCCCAGAACCTTCACGAACTTCCATACCATAGTAGATGGTCAAAGTATAGCTCGAGACACATAATGACAACAATAGAATCTTGTCCTCTGGCAGGAACACCTTCCCCCGAAAGGTGTTGAATCTCATGCTGAGAAAATGAAGGATCTGTGACGGAACCAGAGTGGATTTCTTGAAATTGAGAACCCAACCATGTTGCTCCAGATTAGATATGCAAGTCAGAATCTGAAGCTGCAAAACCTTCTCTGAAGGGCCTTCAACAGAATGTCGTCCAGTTAGGGAGCCAGAGAAATACCTAATGAATGGATGTGAGGCTATCATAACCATTGTAAACACCCACAGAGTGGAGGCCGGCCCAAAATGGCAATCTTAGAAGACAAACTGCAGGAAATGCTGATGGTCTGCATGAATAGCAACATGTAGGTAAGTGTCCTTAATCTCGAGTGACTCCATAAATTTCCTTGGACACACAGCAGTAATGATGGAGCACAAAGACTCCATCCTGAACCAAAGAGCTAGAACAAAATGGTTGAGAAGCTTTAAGTCCAGAATAAGATAGCAATTGCCGTCTTTTTAGGGAACTATGAAATCATTAAAATAAATTCCATTTAACCTTTCCTGAGAAGGAAAGGACACCAAAACCTACATCTCTAGCAGGTTTTTATCTATAAAAATAGAAGACAAAGCTTAAGATCACAAGGCGATTTGGAGGAAGGCTACAAAGCATAAAACATGCAAGAAGCGCAACCACAACACCCCTAGGTGCAATGTTAATGAGAGTGTTTCCTAGTAATTTTCTTCCTCCCAAAGGAGATGCACTCATGTAAGAGAGGGGATTACATTATTTTTCAATAAGTAAAGAATGTCTGGCTCAACGCGTTTCGTGACTCTAATTTCTGTCACTTCATCAGGAGCATATTTTAGTAACTATACTATTTATCTTTCTATTTGATATTTTAATTGTATGTCTTTTACTAGACCTATTTGAAGGATCAATATCTCTTGTATAGAAAGTTTATACATTAGTCAAGGAGTGACTTTATGTCATCCTTTTAATTTCTATCTAAATTGTTTTATTATTTTTTATAGTTTCCTATCTAATAAATACAGTTATTCATTGTTTAAGATATTATATAGTTCCCATACCAATACTTTGCATATTCTCTGATGATATGTAATTTTATATTGGGAACAACAGTCTTTTACAAGAAAGCCTTTTGAAGATCACAACAAAGAGTTTTACTTCACAACTATATTGTAACTTTTGAAGAGGCATTATGTATTGAAAAATAATGTAATCCCCTCTCTTACATGAGTGCATCTCCTTTGGGAGGAAGAAAATTACTAGGAAACACTCTCATTAACATTGCACCTAGGGGTGTTGTGGTTGCGCTTCTTGCATGTTTTATGCTTTGTAGAGTACCTTTTGGTGGCTGGGATTGCGTTTGGTGAAGTCCCAATAAAAGAAGCAGCATCACATATCCAAATAAGTGCAATAGCATTTCCCTCTCTCTTTGGTCCTACTATATTGTACTTTGAAAGTGATAAGCGCATAACCATTTCTTGTCAAACAAGAAGATACTATTTGATTTGGAGGAAGGGACTTGAAATCTATGTGGTACCCTTCTGAAATATCCACAAAACTCACTAGACTTCCATGGAAGCAGCCCACATTCCAAGAAAAAGTGGTAGGCAACCTCCTATAGCCTGAGGCAGACAAGACTCATGTGAGTAATTTGGAGAAGGTATGTCAGATTTTGGCTTCTGCATAGGCTTTAGTGCCTGACCAAGCCTGCTTGGGTTTTGAGTTGGAATGTGCCTAGGTTGCTGAGGGAATTGGTGTCCTGGGTGTGTATCCATACCGGTGGAGTTAACAAAATATATGCATCTTCCATGGAAAAAAAGGAACATTTAGGAGTAACCTGAGGGAATAAAGTAATCTTGCCTTTTAAAGCTGCACCAGAGGCAGCAAAAATAACCTTCAACAGATAATCCAGGCATTTATCCTCCTGATCCTGATCACCAGCGGCGAAGCAGTATTCTTAATCCACTGTAACAAAGCTTCAGCAGAAAAGGGTTACAGAAGTGAGATTTGTCTAGGAAGGGATAAGCTTATTTTTGGTATCCTCCCTTCCTCCAGGAGTACAAGGTCCATAAAATGGTGAGAAGGAAAAATGGCAACCTCCTTTTTTCCTCTCTTGAAAATATCAAGAGAAGAGTCTGAGACCTTAAGTGTATCAAGAACAACCTACATAAAACTCTCACTAGAAGAATCCCCAACAGAGAATGACAAAGTACTGGAAATTTCCCTGAGAAGGCCAATATGGCATTAGGAGCAATGGGTTAAACATTTTAAGCAGATGCCCGAAACCTTAATAGCCTTAGTCTTGCACATGTCTCCCTTAAGCTCTAACATAGCCAAGAGATCCCTTTACATAGGAAAGAAAGTATAAAATAGTAGAATAAAATTACTTAAAGGGATAGTAATACTTAAAATGTAAAAAAAAATATGTTGTAGGGTTTATCCCCCTGAGTAAAACAAGGGTACTCCCACTGCTGAAAGGTGTTTTATTCAAAAGTTATTAATTTTCAAAGTTGAATTTTTTAGGTGCAATATCACAGTGGCCTGAAATTGTAGAGTGGCGCTGTTGCTACACGATCCTATGGACAACTCTGGTCAGTTGACCATAAATCTCCATAGGATGGTGTAGCAACAGCGCCACTGTACAATTTCAGGCCACTGTGATATTGCACCTAAAAAATTCAACTTTGAAAATTAATAACTTTTGAATGAAACACCTTTCAGCAGTGGGAGTGCCCTTGTTTTACTCAGGGGGATAAACTCTACAACATATTTTTTTTTACATTTTAAGTATTACTATCCCT
Source organism: Rhinophrynus dorsalis (assembly GCA_037306005.1). Classification (NCBI taxonomy): domain Eukaryota; kingdom Metazoa; phylum Chordata; class Amphibia; order Anura; family Rhinophrynidae; genus Rhinophrynus; species Rhinophrynus dorsalis. The sequence goes on along the minus strand of CM074718.1, from coordinate 67,049,806 downwards.
TTAAAGTGATAGTAATGTTTCAAAATAAAAGCAGCTCCAATTCATCTTCATAGTATTTGGGTCATGAACACTGTTATTTCAATACTGAGAGAGCTGTAGTTCAAGAGTTTTTGAATGATAAAGTATCCCCCTCCCGCCCCTTTTACCTAGTGTAAGCCGCCTCCCCTCAGATGTGGAATCTGGTCTTAAGACCAGACAGCTCAAAGCAAGGGACAATTTTCTTACTGTAAGAACAATGAAAACCCTTCTCTCCTTTACAGGTTTTTCCCTTATGCTAATTGAAGATTGTCCCTCTCTGCAATCCATATGGACACCACCTTTCTGTTCTGAGGTGAGCAGTGTTACATCAGTAAAAGGGGCGGGAGGAGGATACTTTATCATTCAATTACTCTTGAACTACAACTCTCTCAGTATTGAAATAACACTCTCCATGGCCCAAATACTATGAAAATTAATTGGAGCTGCATTTATTTTGAAACATTACTATCCCTTTAAATATGCATATATATTTATCTGACAGTTAACAAGAAGGGAGAGACAAGCCTCTGAATAGCAGATCTACAGCTCCAATTAAAGCGTACCCCCGATATTGGGGGGACTTTTGCAACACTGGTAGAGGGAAAGTAGTAAAAGAAGCACTCCCAGCCCCTTTAAAACCACCAAAATACTATCGGTGGCAAGAGATATTCCAGATGAGAGGTCCATGTTCCATCCAATATGACCACCGCTGGTGCCGATTCTTAAAGAACCAGAAAAGTACTTAAAAATAATAAAAGTAAACAAAAGTGAATAAAATGTAAAAAGGAGTCCCTGAAGCAGAGGACATAGATAAAGAATCCCAATTTGCAAATGAGAAAGGCAGTGCAAGGGTTAAATGTCATTAAACAGCAGAAAGTTAAAGAGAGGAACAGCAGAACATTTCCCTCAAACGTATGTGCTGTTAGAGCATACCATAAAATAGAGTGCTAGTTCGGCTTCAACTCCACAGTGACACAATGTGATTTCCAGACATGGCAACTGGGACATATTCTCAGGACCTGTGCACTCTGAGGAATGTCCATTTTCTTCAGGCTTTATGCTCCTATACTAATAAGAGGCTGCTCAGAGAAAGACATGCGGATAAGGAAGCCTAAGCAAGCCTCAAGTATGTGCTTTGGTTCAAACCACCAAATGAGTGATGATACAGAACCATGCCTAACAACAAAAAAGAACACTAGTTAAGAGAGAGTATTTGCCCTGTATCTAGCCTGAGTAAGGTCACTTTAAAACTGAACATATCTAGGTTGAGGCTGGGTAGGTGGAGGAAGAGCTATTTTGACTGAGTGCCCTGCTTTTCTGAAGGAGGTGACTTTACACGTTTCCTGTGTTCCACATCCTATAATATAAAAGGCCAGATGTACGTTTGTCCGATGCAGTCATTCGCCATAGAGACTGCCCAAATGCACAGAATGAAGGGAGGTGTAGTGCTCGGGCAGTCTCTACTGCTCTGGCCTTTTTTATTATAGGATAAGCCCGTTTACACAGGCTTTTACACTAGTTGGACATAAGAGAAATATACATATATATGTATTTTTACAGTGATTTAGTTCTTTTTATGGGATCCTTTACAGTTAAGAGTTGTTGTATTAGAATAGTACTTTTTCACAAGTCCTGGAAGTGTGAATTTCATTAAATATAACTCTGGAAGAAAGCATTTGGACAATTAAAATTTTAAATCATGGGTGCCAGACAACCATTACCTTTTCATAATATGTTTATAGTCAAATGTGAGAAAATACATATTACTATTACTAATGATGTAGGATTGCTTAAAAAAATGTATGGTAAAAACAGGAAAAGATAATCTAATGTTACTATGCAGATGAAGCCATTATACATGTGTATCATATTGGTGGGAGATAGATACAAATGGCATACATCAGCACTCTGATGCATGATTACTTAGTGCTTCCTCCGGATCATCTCATGCAGAAAATGTGCTATCAGTTAATGCATATGGACATGGAACACACAATCCCTACTACATAGCTATCACGCATTAGCTTTTAATATACTTTTTTTATATATATATATATATACCATATATATATATATATATATATACACTAGAAGGCACTGATGTTGTACAATGAATGCTCTTGTAAATTATTTACATTACTGATGTCCTCTATTATGAAAACTAGCACTGTATTCAGCACTTGACCCTAATGTAATCTGTATGTCTCCCATTACCACTTTAGATTGTAAGCTTTCGGGCAGGGACCTCGCACCCAATGTTTCACTCTACAAAGCACCTATAACCATGTATTGTTTAAACCCTGAAATTGTAAAGCGCTGCATACACTTGTGGCGATATATAAATAAACATTTTCATTCATTCATTCATACCATGTGGGCCTCATTCTAAATCTGTTGCACCCTTAGTTTTGGAGTCTGTAAAGCACTTAGCTTGAAAATAAAGTTCCACACCCATCATACATGTAACAAGAGGATTCCGAGAACTAACAGCCCACTTCTGTTGATTCATACTGATATCATTAATAAACTAGCGTGAACATGTCACACAGTTTTCCAGGTTAAAATTACTAAGACATTAAGGAAAAATTCCTATATTATACAAATAACTAGTAATTACTTGTTTAAAGTAGACCTGTCCTCATGACTAATGCTAATCCTTTTGCAAACCTCGTTCAAATCCAACTATGTATTAAATGAACTGAAAGTCCAGCAGAAGTTTACTTTAGGAGATATAACTATCACTAGTTATAACGTCTCTCAACAACACTGTGTGCTTATAAAGGTCTGCACTGCATAGAGAGCTGAGTTTGCACATGAATCTCATACCTGGGAACGCTCAGGGTATGAACTTGAGACTCAGGGTTTTGACACAAATCTCAGTGTCTCAGAATTCTCAGGGGGAGAGAGTCCAGTCTTATCTACTGCATGACCTGAACCGATTCAGTGTTTCTTTACTCTCTTAATTGGGGCTATTTGTAGAAGAAAATAAAGGCAGACGTTCTGCTTGTCTCCTGTGAATTCCAGTATCACCAAGATGTAGCCTGTAAGTGGTTTCTTGAGGACAGGGAGCCCTGAATCCATTAGTGAAAAAAATACCCTGTGGTCCATAACTGTCGGCCGCATGGCCGGTCCTTAAGGGGTTAATATTTCAACATCTCAGGGCCAACTATTTTGAAATTTCTCAGGTATGAACATGGTGCTGCACAGAGAGAGATTGTTATACAGAATTAAAAGTATTAATTGTGTCCTAAACTATACACCTGGTAGTTCCTCTGTTTCTTCTCTACTCTACATTTCGTATTTAATGGCTCGATAATAAGGACAAAGTGGTATAGGACTTCACTGACAAATAGGATTACAAAAGGCTTCTTAGCGTTCATCCAGATGAATGACATACTTGATAAAGTGGCATTCCATATAGCCACAAAATACTGTCATGATCATCAGTAAGCTTGTATACATGCGAAACGCGTTGATGGAGAGCAAGTAGAGATTTCTGCAGAAAGGTGCCTACTAAACCTCCCTTACGCTTGTCTGATGGAATGAGGAACTGTCCATATGTTTAATGTATACATCCAATAAAGTATTGATGATTTAAAGCCACGTGTTGTCGCATCCTGGATATATACGTGTGGTGCACCATTATGTGTTTTGTTTCACATTGACTGGAGTGTCGGAAGAACATCCATGGTTGCACACGAGGCAGTGGATTGGCAACATGTTTGCACTCAAGGAATCACAAAAGTGATATTTTGTCCACACATTGATAAGTGTCCGTGGCTGCTAACTTGTTTCCATTTTAGGTTGGAGCAGCTGTCTTCATTGCTGTATGCTGAACAAGCTTATTATATCCCTGTAAGAATACGCCGGTGAGATTAACCTTGTGGGTACCATTCACATTTTCTACTTTATCCCATTGTCCGAGCGCTTCTGTGGTAGAACTTCTCCTTGCACTGTGTTTTTTCTTTAGGATTACAAAACGGAACCTACTAAAACGTCATGATTGGAAAGAATTTCTACTATTTTCTGTCAAGCTGAAGAGTGCAATAAAGCATGAATAAAATTGTTAAAAGTAAACTATAATAATTATTTTATTATATGAATATCAAACAATGAAAAGAAAATAAAAAGACACTGACCGTGCTCTGCTGGGTGTTTCATCCTATAGTGCTCAGCTCCTCCATCATGCAGGGACCAGCTGTCAAATCATATTTAGCCCAATGCACCAAATAAAAATTCCCAGAAATTGAAATTGGTCTTTAATCTTCCTGCATGATATAAGTTGGACGCCCATCTAGCATTCAAGGGGTTAAAAGTCACATTCAAGCCAATGGGAATATGGGTGGGATTTATTATTTTCTAAGTGGTGCCCTTGGTTTGCTCCACAATTTCTCCAATTCTTCTTAGTAAATCAGCCTCTGTGATCATGTGGTATTCAACTATATGACTGCAGTCACAATAGGAAGTTTTCCCTTTCAGTGCTACAGAGGTAGACAACACATCGCAAAGCAATGTGGTGTGTACCCCGCTGGCACTGAAAGGGTTAAAGGGGGACACGGTTATGCACACCCTGGGGAGTATGTACATATGTACTATGGAAACTCAGTTTCAGTGCTGGAATGTTGGTCTCCTACTCCAGCTGGTACACTTCAGGTTACATACTAGAGAGTATGATGAATTTAGTGCAGGGGCAGACAACATGAGGCCTTCCAGTTGTTGCTGTACTACAACAGACATTATCCTCCTTCGGCAGACGATGATGGGAATTGTAGTTCAAAAATGGATGCAGGGCCTCATGCTGTCCACCCCTGCGTTAGATCATACTGGCACACACACTCCGCTATTTTTAAGACTTCATTGCCAGCAAGCCCCCAACCCACCCCAACAGCATGATCAGAGAAATGTGGTATAATGACTTCAGTCTCCTCTGCACCTAGGAATAGAACACCCTTACATACACTTACTCATTCCCCTTTCTCTTAGTGTATGGGGCATTAATGGGAGAAATTTCAATGTAAGCAGCTTAGTTAGTAAATAGGTGTTAGGCATGTGTAGCATTAAAAAAATGGTTCCAGCACCTATTATATTGCAGAATCATATTAGTAAACCCATCCACCTGTATTGACATCCCTAATAGAGGTTATTGAAGCGTGAAAAAATGTAAGAAAAATACACATATTTTTGGCTCTTATTTTCTAGCTCTCTTCTTGGCTCTAAGCCCAGCTGGGAATTAATTCACAAGAATATGAAATAGTAAAAGTGATGCTGTTCTCTGTTTTTAAAGAGGTAATGTACCTTAGTAATAAGTGTCTCATTATTTGTTCAACATAAGGACTTTCCTAGGTAGTTTTCATTTAAACACTAGCCAGGTATATCTGCATTTCATATGAAACTGGTTCTCTCTTTTAGTCCACTACTAGTCATTTCAGTTTGTCTGACAAAGTTTAGTGTCCCTTATGAACCATTCAGGCCTACTGAAGAGCAGTCTTATCATGAGGAGATGTTACCTAGAAGCGGCCTGTAACCCTTTACAGACCAGAGTGGTCCTCAGCTTATTGGGAAACAAATAGTTACACCACCTACTGGTCCTTAAGATAAAAAGTATGTGATAACCATGCACATAGTTTGTTTTAATTCTGCATAGACCATGGTTGTACAAATTGAAATCCCCCTTCTATTGTTGGACTACAATTCCCATCAACCACAACTTGCCAAAAGCTGTAAGGGATTATGGGAGCTTGGTCCATCAACAGATGAGGAGATGAAGGTTGTCCAACCATGTTATAAACATGTTAAAAAAGCAGCAAACGTGTCTTTATTGGGGTCCTAAAGCTGTGTCTCTCTGTAATCTGATAGAGTGCAAGAGTTTATTTTTCCACAACTGAACCCCCATACCTGGGAGGTTGTTCTACAATTGTATATTTCATTTGTGAAATATTGAAGGGTATGAAAGGGTAGTGATTACAGAATCACTTCCCATTGTTGGTCCACGTGGTTTTGGGGAACCCTGTAAACCCTGAGGTTCTAATGGCGCTAAATCAGAAAACCACTACTCTAAAACAACAGTTATTGATACAAGATGAGCGAAGCCACCACAGTGAATTATGTGTGCTCAGCCCCAGGTGATTGCATTGCACAGGTAGTATGGGAATTAATTAAAGTCTACAACGAGTGCTGTGCATTGCGAGACAGGAAAGGCAGGTACTTTCACGGACACCCTCCAGGCTTACTCCCAGTTCACCTATTTGGCACCTCGGTAAGTAAGTGAGCAGCCGCTCCCCTGTGTAGCATTCCATTGTCACGTCACTTACTATGCAAGACAGCCCAGCAATGACTCACATAGCTCCATCTTTTGTACAGCCGGGGCCACGCCCCACTCCCACGGGCTTCCACTCCACGCAGCCACTCCGGCTGAACGCCTGATATCTCCTCAGCCTGGGCTAACCAATGAGTGAACGGGACGCTCCCTCGGATGTTGCCCTTCTCACACCTACCTGCCCGTGGCTGGCTCTTGGAAGCAGACCAGGTAAAGCCTTTCCCAGCGCTTCCTTTTCTCACAGGGCCGGGGACTGCTTGCCAAGTTACCTGCCAGGTGGAAGGAAAGGCAACGCCCAGCCCATTTAGTATCCGTATCATTGCCAATAGGTTGATTTTATCTGTTTTTGTACATGTTGTATTATTACTGCACACGTCAATTACGGTAATAGGTGTATGAGTGCAGGTAGCGTTGGGAAGCATATTCATGTACAGTGTCTCTATGTACAAGTGGCGTTGTGTCTAAAATCAAACGAGATCAATTCTGGAGCATATTAACTGTACACTAGGGGACATAGAAACATGGCCAGGGTTCCCACTGATTTTTTTTTGTTTTTTACATTAATGCTAGCCAGGCCTCTAACAAATTGCAATGCAACATATCTCAGTCCTCTCTAGCATAGACGGTATTAAAAACTTCGACTGGACTGTTCGTCTATCTCATTGGTTTGCTCCAGAGCTGCTCCAGTTTTCTTTTATACTGTGGTTGCCAATGCCAGTTTATCCCTTTAAAAGAAGACATATGTGTATATAATAACTGCTGCAGGGTTCCTTTGGTTATTAAGTTGTAATAGTTCCCATGTATCAATGCAGCAGGCGCTTTAATTTATGTATAAGGCCTAAAGCCTCCATCCAGCAGCAACACACCTAAGTGCCCCTGCAGGAAACAATTGTTAAAACAAATCACATTTCTCTGTAATAACATTTGAACTAAGCATCTTTCAACAGAGAGCATACCTCATTTTAGTGAGCAGGAAAAGCCCTATATTACATTTTTTCATAGTAAATGATACTTTCCCTTTAAGAGTCAGATTGTCAGACACGCTACAACCAACTCCTGTTTGTATTTCCTATGCAGAATAATGAAAGCCCATTAATTTACCTTCCTTCTCATTCAATTATATGCTAATGCAGAAATGGATAATTTCCAGCCAATCAAATGTTTTTAGATGACAACTGCTAGCATCCAAAGCACGGCACTAGCGTTAGCTTTCTACTGTGGCATTCTTGCTATGCGGTGGAATTCTTGCTCTGTCTATGGAGCGGTTTAGGCTAAGACTCAAACTTTCGCAGAGAGAAATAAATAAAAGATAAGTCACCAACTGGCACTGTTGCTAAGTTTTTTTTTTTAATTACATTTGATCTGTAATAACCTTTGAATGGAGCATCTACCAGCAGTGGGCGTTCGCTTGTTTTACTCGTCAAGGCCATGTATAGGCAACCTTTGGCTCTCAGGCTGTTGGAGACTACAACTCCCATCATCCCCACCCATCTGCTGGCTGTTTGCAGAGGAGTTGCAGTTCCAACAGCTGGAGAGCCAAATGTTGCTTACCCATTGCCTAGGTACTGTCAGCTAAAATGTTCTGTTGAGCACTCATGCAATGGACTGTTGCCTTTTCTCATTGAGCGCTCATTATGAAATCCTCCAGTTCTGCATGTTTTCATGCTGGTGTTTACATTCAAACATAATTTCATTGACTTTCTTTGAGAAACCCTAACATACCATATGCACTTCCACAAGATACATTTGGTTTGTAAAAGTATTTTTATTGAAGTCCTAATAAAAGGAATGACAACAAACAACTGTGTATTTAAGTGGGCTTTTTCTACACTACACTAGGCTGTTCATATATTCCTCCTACACTTGATAGTGTCTCACATTTCCAGAACACCAAACATCATGTTTTTATGAGATCTTCCTAAAAAATCTGCTTTTGGAAAAAATAAAGTACTTTTTTTTTTTTTTTTTTGCGCCATTCTGTCTTTCAGGCAAAAAATAGACAGGTAGAGACTATGTAACTTGCAGTGCTATATGGTTTTGAAAATTTCACTAAACTCCAGCCTCTGAGAGGGGTCCTCTGTGTTTCTAACTCAAGGTTGCATTGCTATGAACTCTCCAGAAAATGGAACTATTTTGTAAAGCTTTTATTTTTTTAAACATTTTCGCATCTTAAAGGGTGCAGACATCTGTGAAAACCACGTCATGTCATTTAAAGGGATAGTGATTTTTCAAAATAAAAGGAGCTCCAATTAATCTTCATAGAATTTGGGCCATGGACAGTGTTATTTCAGTACTGTCAGAGTTGTAGTTCAAGAGTAATAGAATGATAAAGTTTCCCCCTTCTACCCCTTTTACCTAGTGTAAGTCACCTCCCCTAAGACCAGACAGCTCACAGCAAGGGACAATCTTCTTACTGAGAGAACAATGAAAACCCTGCCCCCTTTGACAGGTTTTTCCCTTATGTTAATTAAAGATTGTCTCTCTCTGCAAGCCATCTGGACACCACCTTTGTGTTCTTTGGTGAACAGTGTTACGTCAGTAAAAGGGGTGGGAGGGGAAACTTTATCATTCAGTTACTCTTGAACTACAACTCTCTCAGTATTGAAATAACACCCTCCATGACCCAAATACTATGAATATTAATTGGGGCTGCTTTTATTTTGAAACATTACTATCCTTTTAAGTAGCTAGATATTTTGTGACTATAATTATACTCCATTTGTATAGGTGGACACACCATATGGGGTGCTAGTAGACTGCACACACCTCAATTGTTCAGTGTTCTTGCATTTTTTACCTGCGTTAAAATGGTTGTAACTACTACAGGCATGTAAAAAAAAATGGCAAACAAGGCATGCCATTTTGTAAACTAGATAGGCCGATGTGCAAATATTTTTCCAGAATGTGGCTCTAAAGGATAAAATATATTTCTTAGTATTTCAACTTTAAAAAAAAAAAAAAAAATGAAATATTTGCAGAATGAAATATCCTTTTATCAGGGCTCAAAATTTCCACTCGCCACTAACCAATGGCGAGTGAAAATTTAGCCCTGGTGAGTAGAAATTCAGCCCTGGTGGGTATGTTTTGGCTTGCAGTGGCGAGTAACTTTTCAGGTCTGGCCAAAATCATTGAAAGTCATGTAATTATGTACTGTGTCCACTATCCTGCCCTCCTGAGAAAAATGGTGCCCTGTCATTGTGGGTTGACATATGATATGGGGGGGGGGGGTAAGGAACATTAAACAGCACCAGACACAGTCTAAAACTTTCATTATAATGTCATATTTAAAAAAAAAAAAAAACACCGTACATTTGAACAGGAAGATAAGGTAGACAAAATACAAGTTTTGAAAATACACTACTGGCCCTGTTGTATTAGGGCTTAGTTGCTTTTACAACCTTTAGCTAAAATTCACAAAAATGTTCAGAAGGCAATTATTTATGACATTTTAATTTTTTTCCCACCAGTTTAAACATGTCAATCTTTTTAAAAGTCATGTATTTTTCTACATATGATACATCACTGGAAAGGGAATGGTCTCCCTTTTTCAGCAGTTCTGATTTCACTTTGGTTGGAATTTGTGGAGGTCCGGTATGGGATCTTATAAATGTGTGTCCCTCAGCTCCTACCACTTACCCTTCCCCAGTGATCCAGTGGGCTCTGCCATCTTGTGGCACACAGCACATGTATGGTGACATTTCAGAATGGGGCAGAGGCAGGACACATAAACAATAGTGGACTTTGCAATGGATACCCAGGTAAGCTCTTTACAAGCCACTAAACCTTGCAATTTGCCTTTTGAATGCTATGACATCTTAGGAGATGTCAGACATTCTCAGGGCCACAAAGGCATGACGTCTTCCATCGTCGCCTCATGGGTTTAAAAGGTAACTTTTATGTGATAATTACCATATCAACAGGTTGTTATTATATTTTGTTCCTTTTCTCGCCGTACAGATGCATGGGCTCCATTGCGAGCCCCAGGGGATCATTGTTGTAGCCGAATGGTCATGTGAAAAGTGCTCTCCTGCTGATCCTGCAAGAGGCTGAACTTTGAAATTGTCTTTGCAGAGAAGATGAGAGTTGGTACCATGTTAGCCACAGAAATACAGGAGACAGATATAGTCATGTTAATACCTTTATTGGCTAACTAAGCAAGGATGCAAGCATTCAAGGCCTCTCAGGTCTCTTCCTCAGGTTTGTTATACAGATAAATATTTCATACTTTTATTTAAAAGATATGGTTTCATATTTATCTGTATAACATGCCTGAGGAAGAGACCTGAGAGGTCTTGAAAGCAGGCATACTAAATCTGCTTAGTTAGTCTTGCAGTTCAGCATCTTCTGGGGTGGAACCCACAGTCCCAGAATATTTTTATTGATGCTCTTTTTTGTTTTTGTTGTTTTTTTTTACTTGATCGTATGGGGGGTGCATTCACAACTTGGCAAAGACTGTGGCTCCGAGCCTCAAACTTCTGCATTTATCCAGGCCCCGTATAAGTTTTCTGACCCCACAAAATGTGCTCCCATGGGACAAGGTTTAGTACAGTATAATAGTTGCCCTTTAATCCTTTGAGTGCCAGAGCAAAGCAATGCATTGCATACCCCTCTGACTCTCAAAGGGTTAAAGTATCATCTAAAACTAAATTGGGTTCTATACAGTTAAAACATTGTAGTCTATGCTAGCATCAATGGAAATCAGTTTCCTGAGGCCTGAAATCTAGTCTTAAACATGATCTGTGGGGGCACATCTTCATGCCTTTTGCAGGACTCCCTGACCCCATTACAGAGAAATCTTGATAAGGAGGTTGGTGTATTAAGAAGTGGATTAAATCTGGGGCAAGCTAACTGCACCTTAAGAAACAAAAAATGAAATTGATTTAAATGGTGCCCTTAACCACTAAAATGTTGTACAGCATGGGGGTTCAAAGTGCGGCCTGTGGGACAAATGCACTCCACCTGACCCCAAGGTGTGGCCCGCCTGAGATTTTTAAAAAACTATTTTACTACCTAATTAACTAGCATATGAATTAATAGGCAAGTAAGACCCAATCCCCTGCCTGCCAGTACCATACAGTTCCAGAACAGATGTCTGTTATATATCAGTATTTTCACTGGCTTGATCAATAAATAAATCCATAGTATAAATAGCTGACAGTCTATAATCCATCATCATTATCAATAAAAAAAATACACTTATGGCTTTCTGATCATGTGGACCACAACTGACAAAACGTGGATGCCCCTGACATAGAGGTCTCTATAATTTTGTAAATCAATGAGCTGATAACGTCACTCTCATCCAAGGGGTTTAATGGCCAATTTCAGCCAATGGGAATTTGTTTTCCTTCCCTATGCTACAGGTGGTTTGCTACAAAATGACTCCAGGGGGGAGATGCACTAAGGAGTGATAAAGTGTGATGACTTCTCCAGTTATATCACTTCTCCAATTCCTATGTTATTCTATAGAGCCTATGCACTAAGATCTCCAAGGTATCACTGAATAAGTGAGAGCACAAACAAAATTAAGCAAATAGTGAATTTTGATTAGTTTTTGGTAGGTAACATAAAATAAATACCTTTTGTATCATATGAGGGACACTGACCACAAGGGTAAGTAGTTAACTATAAGTAAAAATAAAGTTCTCCCACTCCCCTGCCCTACTTTACCTCTGAGGTTGGAATACTTGGTAGTTTTCAGAGTGACCTCGAAGGAGCCAGAAGGGCTGACCTCTTCCTAGAGACCAATTAGGACTCCTTATGAGGAAGTTGTTATCATTTAGTTGTATGTCAACACCACACACCGCAATGGTTCCTCACCAAATTAAATGGGTGAAGAGGGGGCTCTCTTGATACTCAAGTACACCCCTTCGATTTCCAGATGGGTACACAACGCGTTGTTTTGCAATGCGCTGCATATATGTCTGGCATGCAAAAGGATACACCCTTTGTGGGATGGGCTTTCTGTGAGGTGCAGTACATCCATATTTCTCAACAAGAGGCAGACTGAATCAGCCTGTCCTGGAACTACACCCTATGTATTATTTATGACTGTGAATGGGTGTATATATCTTTTACGACTGCTTGTTTTTGGGCTTATCATTGAAATGTTTATCTTGTAATAGCACTGGTGAAAACTGTGACTTAAAATGTCCCCAATTACTGTTGCTTGGAGAATACCATAGCAGTTGTGAAGTATTGTGTCACATCTTCCCGCTGTTCAGGTCTTTTATAACCGATGGAACTTTTTCAGAATTTGCACACTGTTGAGGACCTGGAAGTACATGATATTTAAATGTACAGCAATCAATCTCATTTTTTGTGTTAATTTCCTTTTAACAACTGGAAGTCCAAAGGGCTGTATGACACATTACAAAGCAATTTGTTGCACAACCCCCTCTGGTCCTTACACAGTTAAACAGTTAAACATATACAGGCAGTTTTACATAGTGCTTTGAAGCACAGACTGGGTGAGAACAGAACTTGAAAGGAATAGTGAGATATCTCCTGTAGTACGGTTATTATGATTTCATGTTTAAGGTAACATTTCCCATTGACATGACTACTAGACATGAATGGCTATACAGTTTAGCCAACTTCATTCCCAACTGATTCATAGTCTTTCTAGGTTTCGGATTTAACACCTCAAAACAGCAAGTCTCCACCTCCGGATCCCAATAGGCCTGAGCAGAATCTGCACACTGTTGAGGACCTGACAGTCTATAATTTGAGATTACAGGAATTGGGAGGGATTAGGGTCCCCACTCTAAGAGCTACCTCATTGCCAATTGTTGGTGGCTCTTTACACCAAGACAGATATTTCCCCATTGTGCAGTGGACAGTAAGTGCCACAGAGGCTAGTCTCTCCATTTGGGGAGCGGATTATCCAAACCATTATTTACAAGGTTTGTGGTCACAACCAGAAAACTATCATTGCCCTAAAATTGAGGGCAATCTACTTGGTTTCTTTGATGTGGATGACCATCTTGAAGGAACATCCCTTTTGGATCTAGTCTGACAACTCCAGCACTGTCACATATAGAAAAATACTACAGTTGCAGGTCCAGATGATCCTAAATTGGGCGGCAATTTAGATCCCAGAGGTAGAAAACTGAGAGGCAGACTTTATCAGCAGAATGATGATCCACCCTAGCAAGTGAGTGATAAAACAAGCTGCCGTTTCAAGCACTAGTAGACAGGGTCAGGAGGATATCATGGTGTTCTCACACAATGAGAAGTTACTTGCCTTAGGTACCAGGACATTTAACCATAGGAAGGTGGTGGAATACACTATGGTGATCACTTAAACATACATTCTGGTATATCTAATTACTAAGGTCATCACAGATGGGAACAAGCTTATGTCCTCTTTACACCAGAATATCCTCCACTAGTGTGGTTCTGTTCTCATCTAAAATTTTCAACAGTGGAACTCTGGTGACTTCCATCATGCAGGATTTACTCATTCAAGGTTACATATGTCATCCCATTCCAGCCAACCTTGCTTTTACTGTATGTGAAGGATAGCCTCAGAGTTCTAAGGGCCAATGGTTTTGTCTGAAACCTTCAGCCAACCCATGCTGAAACAACAATCACCATTGTCCTACACAATTTTCACAGAAATTAGAGAACTTATTCTGAAGGTTGTGAACAATAGAATTTAGACAATTTCTTTCAAATTGCCTTGGCTTTTCAATCTTCTTCATGCAAGACTAGAGAACAATATGTAACTCCGTTCTGTAATGCTCAAAATTTCTGCACGTCTATACTTTTCAGACATATGATTATGAAGGTTCCAGAGTTTCAAGCTTTTTAGACAAAGGGTGGCACATATCCCCTGTATCCCCATTAGATGCAAGAGAAAAGGAGATTTGTGTATCTACCAATAAATCCTTTTCTCTTAGTCCACTGCGAGACATAGGGCATCCCACCACAAGAAAACAACCTTAATCTCTATTGGGTGTTGGAGTGCCCTGCTATTTTTTGGCTTCTCTCTCCCGGTAATTTTACCTTCCTTACTTTTCTATATGTAAAATGCTGAGTAGGCTGAACCTCAGGGGTAAAATTGTGTGGCGGAGCATGAGGAGTTTAGTACTTTTAGGTAATTGTTTAATCTCATACTCTACTACCCCCTGTTGGAAGACAGTTTGCCTCATGGTTCCTGTGTCCCATTGGACTAAGAATATATTTATTGACAAAGTACACTAACCCCTTTTCACAGATGCTAGCTGGAAGTGCATGGTATTTAAAGGGATAGTAATGTTTCAAAATAAAAGCATCTCCAATTAATCTTCATAGTATTTGGGCCATGGAGAGTGTTATTTCAATACTGAGACAGTAGTAGTTTAAGAGTAATTGAATGATAAAGTATCCCCCTCCCACCCCTTTTACTGATGTAACACTGCTCACCTCAGAACAGAAAGGTGGTGTCCAGATGGATTGCAGAGAGGGACACTCTTCAATTAGCATAAGGGAAAAACCTGTCAGGGGGGCAGAGTTTTCATTGTGCTCACAGTAAGAAGACTTTCCCTTCTCTGAACTATCTTGTCTTAAGACCAGATTCCACAAGCCATCTGGACACCGCCTTTGTGTTCTTTGGTGAACAGTGTTACATCAGTAAAAGGGGCGGAAGGGGGATATTTTATCATTCTATTACTCTTGAACTACAACTCTGACAGTACTGAAATAACACTCTCCATGGCCCAAATGCTACGAAGATTAATTGGAGCTTCTTTTATTTTGAAACATTACTATCGCCTTTAAATGTACAGCAATCAATCTCATTTTGTGTGTTAATTTCCTATTAACTAATTAACACATTACAAATCAATTTGTTGCACACACCCTCTCTGGTCCTTAAACAGTTAAACATATGCAGGCAGTTTTACATAGCGTTTTGAAGCCCAGCCCAGGTGAGAACAGAACTTGAAAAGAATAGTGAGATATCGCCTGTAGGAGGATTATTCTTTTCTTTTCCATCTGCGGTAACAGTCCTACTCCCCACACCTACAGTTTCCATACTACAACTTTACCTTCTGTTTGTTTATGTCGTATCTACTTCCTTTCCTTTGAACTCATTGAATATTCGCCTGCAATGACTGTAAGAAACTATGACGTATAGTTTTTCACTGTAGGAGCTTCCAACAATCACCACTGATGACAGATTAACCTTTTGAGTGCCAGAGGGGTAAGGAACACATTGCAAAGCTATGTGTTGCATACCCCTCTGACACTCAAAGGGTTACTCAGTTGGATGATAGTGAGGTTCCCAGATCATGGCTTCACCATAATGAAAAACTATCTAGCAACCAGGGGGTTAATGGTAAATTATGACATCAAAATATTACACCCCCTTAACCTTACTGTAATCAGAACGTAATGGTGTCCACCTATGAATATTTACCCTTGTCCATTTTTTTCATCAGATACAATTAGTCCTGGATGTCATCTAAGGAGGGAGACATGATAGATGCTGGTGGTTTTTCAAACTGAAACAGGCAGAGTGCGTGAACCTACGTAACCCTATAAGGACAGAGGGGTACAGAACACAATGCATTGCACATCCCTCTGATATTTAGAGAGTGAAGATTACCAGGTGCAGTGAGCAGAGTTTGAGGTCCTGCTGTCCTCTTAGCAACTGTCATATCCGCCTCCATGGACATGATATCCAGGGCTGATTGAAGTTGTTATCTTGAACAAAGTTATAATTTGATGGTACCACTGCGTATCCATATTTGCCCTACCGTCAGTTTTATCTGTGACAATTGGATCAAACCCCTGATGAGATGGCAGCTGTCAGATGATATTGCCCTTTAAAGGAGCTATACCAAAGAAATAAATGGCTCTTAACCCCTTAACGATCATGTACAGCTGCACTGCCATCCCAGAATTCCATGAATTGCCAGGATCATCACCGGTCCTTAAGTGCCAGGACCGGCGTGACAGTCCTGGCACATCAAGGCTTGTTAAAGGGTTACTTTGTTTAAAAGAGTAACTTACCGGGGGGGGGGGGGTCCTTTATAAGGCAGCCATATGTACCTATCTATTTATTTTCTGTATTATATTTGCAGACAGTAGGCTTAAATAGTGCAAAATTACTCGTAAAGGACACAAGTCTTGATCAGTTTTAAATAGAAATCATTAGCAGTAGACTACACTATACAGCAAATGTTCAAACATAAGCTATATACGAGATATGCATGTGTGCTATAGGAAGAACACTTACCATGGTAAATAATTTTGTATAAATAAAACGAGACACGTATTCGTAGGGTAGTGTTAGTTTTTAAAGGGGGTGTATCACCCCTATACAAGTTAGCCTTAATATTTAGAGTATATAGCGAATGTGTGTAAACATGTATTCATTTCTTTTTTTTAAAGCTCTGTTTTGTCAAAATTGAAGTAATAAAAGCTGCCCTGCACCTACTTCTTCATAGACTGCGGTTACCTGCTCTGTATCCACAGTCCATCACTCTGCATTCTCTCCCCTCCCTCAATGCAACCTCCTCTGATGACGGAGGCTTTCTGTCTGTAAGCTGGAGCGCTCTCACTGGCTAGATATCGATCTCTGCCAATGAGAGAGCAATGCGTTGCGTACCCCTTGGCACTCAAAGGGTTAACACTAATTTAGACCTGAAACTTTTATCAGTTCACCACTGGAAAAATGGTTCTGTGATATGACTTGAATACCAGCCTTGCTTGTTTGCCTTGAATATTTGCAGAAAAAAATGCATTTTCCTACCTAATTTCTTACTCGAAATATATATCTTTCAATCTACATTTGATATGTAAATAAAAACAGAATAAATGTCTAATTTTATTTCTATAATGCTTTCCTGAGGAGTTAACGTGTTAAGCGTTGTGGTTTTCTCTAATCCCGGTATCCTGGAGAAAGTCATGTTGAAATATGTGTAAATATCTGAACAGTAAGTTATATTTATCTGCGCTACAGCTGTAATTTTTATTCTCTATTGTAAACACAGAAACAAGTCTTTATTGATTGGTAATTTAATGTGTCATTGCTGGTTCCTTACTGTCCTACTTACACTATATTCGAGGCATTTTACTATAGAGCAGGCATATCAAAAACGTGGGCTGCCAACTTGTGACCCTCCACAGAGAGAAACATTTTAAATGTCCAGCAACTCCTTTTTTTACTCCTTACCTCGGGCTAGAGTTGCCATCTGTCCAGTTTTCTGGCTTCTCTCTGGGTTTCTTTGATCCTGAAATCAGAGGCGTAACTAGAAGCGACTGGGCCCTGGTGTGAAAAAATTGCCATGGGGCCCCCCAACCACATTGCCCCCATTGTTCACCTCCACATTGCCCCATTGTTCACCTCCACAGTTCTCCCATTGTCCACCTTCATAATGCCACCACTGTCCACCTCCACATTGCCTCCATTGCACACCTCCACATTGTCCACCTCCACAATGCCCCATTGTCCACCTCCACAATGTCCCCATTGTCCACCTCCACAATGCCTCTACTGTCCACCTCCACAATGCCCCATTGTCCACCTCCACAATGACCCCATTGTCCACCTCCACAATGGCCCCATTGTCCACCTCCACAATGGCCCCATTGTCCACCTCCACAATGGCCCCATTGTCCACCTCCACAATGGCCCCATTGTCCACCTCCACAATGCCTCCACTGGCCACCTCCACATTGGTCCCCATTGTCCACCTCCTACCTCCCTGGTGGTCCATCAGCATGCGGTGTGGTAGGAGACGTATGTGCCACCTTCTGTACAGAGCTCCCAGTCCTCTCTCCAGTAATACAGAGCGCTGGGAGATGATGTCATATCCCAGCGCTCTGCATCACTAGACTGCTGGGGATGGAGAGGGAGCTGCTAATACAGGTCTATGCCGAAGAAGACACAGACCTCAGCCAGTGGGGAGATCAAGATGGCGGTTGTTTCATTGCGAGGTTATGTCATTGCCAATATTCACTAACATGTCTTCCCCATCAATCTGCCACCAATCTTCCATCTTCGCTATCAATCTGGCATACCTTCACTGGGTTTAAGATTTTACGCTGAACAAATTGACAATGGCTCATTTCCATAGGGAAATGCAGGATAATGAACCATTGTCATATTCATGTGGGTGTGTTCATATTATTGGCCACAGGCGCTAAGCTCCGATATCTTCCTCTGCGGTCAGAATTCACAGTCCCAACATCGTCTATCTGAGGTTGGCATTGTTAGCATCTCTCTGTAGCTCTCTATGGAGCCAGACAACAGTTTGATGTCTCTGCTAAAGAGACAGTAACTGTCCTTGCTTAACCCATTCAGTACCATAGGGATGTGCATTGCATACCCCTGTTGCATCAAAAGGGTTAAAAGTTACACTATTAACAACAATTTTTTCTTGTTAATATTTTGTTAATTTTAATTAAAAAAAAATGTGACAACAGGCTTCAAACCCTGGTCGGAGAGTATGTGGAACCAGCACCTTACACACACGGCTACAGACACTGTTTTTGAAGCTTGGAACATTTTATTAGTATCAAATGAAGGGTTAAAAGTACACATCTAATAATTATATACAGTAGTTTTGAGAGGAAGAATGGATTGCTTAACCTCTTGGCTGCTGGATAGATCTCCAAAACAATGTTTCACAGTGCATTGGGGTTTCTCTAACCAACAAAGGTTTAAATCGTGTCTAATATCTAATAATTATGTACTGTATTTTTAACAATATTACATAACTCTTTTGGATGCTGTAGTGATCTCCAGCTCATTGATTCACACTGATGTGAAGGTCTCCCTATCATGCAAGTGGTGACATTAATGTGGTTCATATCTAATAATATACAGTAGTTTTAACAGAACCAATTGCTTAATCCCATAGATGCTAACAAGATTTCCAACACATTGCTTAGCAACCCATTGGAGATCTCTTTAGCACCAAGAGGTTAAATTAATGTGGCAGAAATGTAATTTTCACTGTCGTCCAATACAGGTTACTGGTAACTCTGGGAGGCGTCAGTCCCCTTTAAGTAGGCAGGAACATTCTCTAAATGTATGCAGGGGGTGGAGCTTCCCTTCCCTCTCAGGCTGCATTATACCCAGCCTGCTTCAGAATTGTTTGTTCCTGTGTGTGAACACACCAGGTGGAGAACATCTCGTCAGTTTTTAGTTTTTTTTATTTTTCTGTCAAATATGGAATACCACCATTAGGCGGGTTACCTTTCCTGACAAATGCCCTCTCCAAAGTGGCTAGCTCAGTGTCCAGGGCCTTTTGGTGGACCTTAAGCCCTTAAGGGGGAATATCTTTGTTACAAGTGCTTCCCCACGGATTACCTTTCTGAGGTAATACTACAGGGTAACCTGAAGACAGTAGATCTGCAGAAAGGTGAGTCACCCTTTGAGTGCTGAAGGTCCACTTGTCCCACAGTGTCCCTTAATTGGGCTTGTATTTGGGAGTTCTCATTGCGCACTCCGGCACTCATTGGCAGGGCCGGATTTACACCTCAGTAAATTTACAAACATAAATTAAAGGGTCATTCTAAGTTACATAACCAGTTGTAATGGTTTTGGTGCCAGTGTGAATTTCCTCTTTATCATAGAAAGTCAGAGCAGAGGGACTGTGGGTACCTAATAACAGCAAGGTAAGTATCAATCAATTTGTAAACCGTTTCACAAATTACTTTCGGTCAGAAAACAGGGGTGCACTGTAGTGGTTATGGAGCTTAGAATGTATCTTTAACCCCTTAACGACCCTTGACGTACCAGGACCGTCAAGGGTAAATTTGCTTTAAGGACCAGTGACGGTCCTGGTACGTCAAGAGTTAAATGGTAGCAGCGCGCCGCGGTGCACACTGCTACCATTCAATCCAGGCTGAGACTGAGCGGTCCAGTACCGGACCGTTCAGTCTCAGCCTCGGTCGGTTGTGCCAGGTCATGTGATCGCTGCGTCAGCGATCACATGTACCGGCATTCTAAAAAAAATGAATGTACATTAGGATAACTGTCAATCAGGTCTTCTTCATGAAACATTCTGCATAATCTTGACAGTGAGATCGATTTGCACTCAGGCTCCACTAAACCCTTCAGATGCCCGTTCAGTTGGATGCATTCTTCTACTAAGTCATCTTCCAAGTCATCATTAAATGATTTTAAAAGATTAGCAGCACTAGTAGAAATTTCAGGCAGATCCAAAGTGTGAATCTTTTCCAGAAAACTGAAACGATCAAACAGTGCTGAGTAGGCCTCACTTCGTCGCCTTAACTCTACAAGTAGTTCATCCAGAATAACGTTAAAAATATTTATTCGAAAATTATCTTTGCCCGTTTCAATTACATAGCCCTCTTTTGTTTCATCAAATCTAGGGTTATGTTTCTTCTTCCGTCTAATGTCATGCTGATATTCATGAACTTCACACATTGCCATAGAAAGCTGTTCATAGTGGTCAAAGTTGTCTCGTAAGGTTTTTATTAATTCTACCAACGAACTGTACAATGAACGACTGTTCCCAGATCAATGTGGACACTCTGCAACTTCATGCTGACTGCTTTAAATCTCTTCAGTATAATGGCCCATAGGTTCGCCATTATAGCAGTCTCGAGATGGTTTAACAGATTTAAAATACTTTTAGCTTCATTTCTTGTTTTGTTTTTCTCATTATCATCATCTGAGATATGTTGGAGGGATTTTAAAATGTCCACCCATCCTTCTGTAAGAGCTTGGCATGCATCTTGTCTTGCTGACCAGCGTGTTTGAGATAAACTTTTGATAACATGTTCCAGGTCTCCTATAGGACATTAACACACTCCAGCGATGGGTAGAAGCTGTAAAAAAGTTATACAGCTGTTGTAAACAAGAAAAAAATGAAGATGATTCATGACAGCACTCTGCGGCCACTGATGCCACAAGGTTGAGAGAGTGAGCTGCACATGGCACATATTGGGCTAAAGGATTCTTATTCTTAACCCGAGCTTGAAGACCTGAGTATGCACCTGACATATTACTTGCGTTGTCGTAAGACTGACCACGACAATCCTTAAGGTCAAGGCCATATTTTTCTAAAGTGCTGAATACGATATCAGTAAGTTCTTGTGATTTGTGTCCTAAATTTGGTATAAAACCATAAAGCGTTCGACAGGTATGCCATCAGGCTTAATGTACCGTAAGATAAATGTTAATTGGTCCACATGAGAAATGTCAGGCGTAGAATCAACACTTATTCCATAATATTTAGCGGTCTTTACTTCACTAACAATTTGTGTGATCAATTTGTCACATTTTAATTTGATTATTTCCTCATAAACGGTTTTAGAGATGTAGGAAGTATGTCCACTTCCTACTTTTCCGTACTCTTTCAAATGTTGAAACAAAAAATGGGTCAAACTGTGCAATGGCTTCTAATATAGCAAGGTAATTGCCATTATGTAGACTACCTAACTGTTCGTCGGTGCCACGAAATGGTAATCCACGCATTGCAAGAGTTTTCACTGTCACACAAACACGTTTTAAAACATTTCTCCAATAGTGCCTTTCTTCTTCCATCTGCTCCACCATTAAGTTATCAATTCGTCCCCTGGCACAACCTCGGACTTTCAATTTAACAACTGATGATCTGTGGTGCTGTGAACACTCATGCTTATGAATTCTCCCTGTAGCATTGTTCCAGTCATTAAATCCTGCTGAACTGGAAAATGCATTCAGTTGATCACCAAAAAGTAAACATGGTACGCAATAGACGCTACCATTACTTTGCGAATACACCAACCAAGATCTCTTTTGCAATTCTCCATTTTTCAGCTTCCTTTTAAAAAGGTCTTCTGTACAACATCGAGCAACATTATCTCCATACATTCTTTTTGACTTGCTAAAGTCTACACTCGTATTTTGCTGGATTCCATGCAGTGCAATATGATCTTTTGTTTCTTCGTTGATGATCCACATGGCTGGATCATCAGAAATTGGAGCTGGTGTATGTGTACATGTATCCACTACCACCACTGGTGCAGAACTAGATTCTGCTTCCCCAGATTTAGACACAGAAGATGTTGCAGGTGTTTGAATGGAGTCATCATGCATTTCAACATCTTCACTAACATCACCATCCATCACATTTTCTTCAGTGTCATCACTGCATTTCTCTTCTTCTCCAATCAAAGATACATCTGAAGATTTTGAACTGCTTGGACCACCAAAATAAGAATTAATTTTTCCAACTTTTGCTAAGAGTTCATCCGTCTTTTTTTGTTTTTCTTCTCTCAGTTTTTTAAACTGATAGCCACTCTTCTTCTTTTTTGGTTCACTCATGCTGGCTGGCACACGCACTCTGCCTAAAGCAATGAAATCCACAATGCATAAGATGCAAACCATACGTCTGGAACATCTTTTAGTTAAACACTTAAAACTGCCCATTTTGTAGGTATGACTACATGCTGATGTAGTCTCCATAAAAATGTAACCCATTGTGCGGTGCCCAATTAATGCCAACACATTTTTTTACCGTTGCATTTAGTTTTAATAAAGTAAATGGTGGGTTATACTTATCCGTGTAAATGTTGTATGTAAAGAAAGCCCTATTTGTGCGTACAGAACAGTATATAATTCATGTGCATGGAATAAAAGCCTTAGAGGGAAAACACTGCTGAACAAAGACATAGTCAAAAATGTCAGAATTGCTCCGGTCCTTAAATGCAATCCAACTCCTTAAGGGGATCCTGCAGCCCCTTCCTCCCAATAAAATTAGTTTTAGATTATACATGAGCATTATGCAGCATAGTCATATCGGCTATATAGTAGGGAAAACCGTGCTGTGTTAACCCTTTGAGTGCCAGGGGGGTTGGAGCTGATTGGGGGCATCTTGGAGCTTATAGGGGGAAAAGTGCAGCTGATGAGGGCAAGTTGGAGCTGGTGGGGGCATCTCTTACAGGAATCTCCATACAAGGGGCATACTGGCCCAGGGGGCAGAGAGAGGACAAAAATTAAGTAATGTATCATGGGTTTCCTCCCTAACCCTGACTACCTACTCCGTATTTAGTTTACACTACAGTTTTGTGGGCACAGGCACTCAAAGGGTTATCCAGTCATTGGGTTGTCCAGTCATTGGATAATCCTTTGAATGCATGTGCCCACAAAATTGTAGTGTAAACAAAACAATGTGTAGGTAGCCAAACTTAGAGAGGTATGGGGGGCCCAAATTGATAGCTTGCCTAGGGCCCCATGGAGTGTTAATCCGGCTCTGGAGAGAAGGAGAAGCGGCAGCAGGGAGAGAAACCAGAGGCGAAAAGGAGGGTGGACAGGGAGAGAAGTTGGTGGCTGAGAGGAGAGTGATCAGTGTGGGTGGGCTGGGAGGAGTGGCGGAATGTGCCCTGTGTTACCCCCTCATGGCATGACGTTCTTGCCACTCTATGGCAGTGCTGGACGCTGATTTGGATTCTCCTATCAGGATATATAGAGAGGTTGGAGCCCAGGAGGATTCCCACAGACACGTAAGAGCAAATAACTAACATAACTAGTTTATATGCCCAGATTCCCCTACCTATCTGCCCCAAACGCTACCTATCTGACTCAGACACTACCTGCCTGCCTCAGACACTGCCTGCCTGCCACATACACAGTATGACTGCCTATCCACATTCAATTTCAGAAATAGTTTATTATTAATATTTTGAATACCAGAGGGTTACACAACGCATTGTGTTGTATACACCCTGGCACTCAAAGGGTTAAAACATTAAAAAGTAGGCATTGGTCACAGTTAGGGCTACAACTAACGATTATTTTCATAATCTATTAGTTGGCCGATTAATTTTTCTATTAATTGATTAATCGGATAAAAATAGAAAAAATGAAATACCATTTTTCCCCTTATCCTATATAATAATTCGCTAAATCGTGTGTAACACCACGACATGCGCAGTAGACACTGCTGCGTGTGCTGCAGTCATGCGCAGTAGAGACTGCCCACGTCGCGGCTGATAAAGAGCTGGGCGTTCCGAAGGAAGTGTAACGGGCTGTTCAACTAGTATTTAAAATAAAATCCACAAAATAAGTGTTACGAATATATATATATATATATATATATATATTCACTTATTTATTTACAGAACCATTGTCATTTGCTAATAATTTCACTAATCCCAGCATGCAGCGGCTGCCTCAGAGTGATAGGAGTGTGATTGCACACTCCCATCGCACTCAGGCAGCCTGCACATTCCGTGATCTCAGCATAAACAGACTGCCTGAGAGTGACAGGAGTGTGATTGATGCAATCACATTCCTATCACTGAGGCAGCCGCTGCATGCTGGGATTAGTGGGTTCTTACTAATTGATAGTACATAGCAGCATTCAGTAATAGCCAATAAGTGACTGCACAGAGCTTCTGATCGCTGTGCAGAATCTCTGTGCAGCCATTCATTGGCTATTACTGAATACTACTACCAATTAGTAAGCCTGGTGCATGCTAGGATTTCACCAACTGCTTCAGAGTGATAGAAATACAGGAAAATAATGAGACATGTTAAGTTTGTAATAGAATTGTATTTCCAGGGTCAGGCTTTGAAAGGAGGGGAGGTATTCCACTGGGATGCCAACCATAGATAGTGCCTTCCAACACTCAAAGTATTAAACCAACATAAGGTAGTGCATGAAATCTGTAACTGCTGCAAACCCACTATGTGCGAGAGCTCTCAATCCCTGCTTGGACTCTTTTAGAAGAAATAACCATCCTATATAATAATTCGCTAAAACGTGTGTAACGCCGCCACAATCATGCTCAGTAGAGACTGCTGCGCGTGCGGCAGTCATGCGCAGTAGAGACTGCTCGCACCACGGCTGATACAGAGCTGGGCGCTCCAAAAGAGCGTCCAGCTCTGTATCAGCCGTGGAGCGGGCAGTCTCTACTGTGCATGACTGCCCCGCGACCGGCTGGCTGTGGCACGTGTAACGGGCTCTACAACTAGTAACATTATAACAAAACATTCAGCAAGAATTCCCTGGGACCCAAACAACCCTCCCTTCAGCATTGTACATAAAATATCCTGCATTAAAGTGGTGGTCTTGTGTCACCTCCAATATTACTGGTAGAAATACCAAAATATGTTAACCCTTAAGGACCAGAGCTATGCCCCTCTGCTTCTTAAAACCCTTTGATTGCCACTCAAAGGGTTAAACCCGAAGTTCCACATGCATGGAACATCATAAGGCTGGGAGGCAACCCTACCTACAACACTGAAGTGGTTAAAGACAGTGACACGCGATTGCTAAGTGCAATTGCATGTCTTCCTTTGAGTGCCAGAGTGGTACTCAAAGGGTTAAAACAGTCTGGGGCTGCCACTCACAACATCCAAAAAAACATACCTGCCCTGGAGTTAGACGGTCAGTCAGAGCTGGAAATTTCCTCCTGCAGGCTGCAGCATGTACAGTTTATCCGGGACCAGTCCAGGGCACCGTGGTGGCTGGGTAGATCAGCTGTGGCTCCCACTCCCTGCTGCAGCTTACACTGTGTTTGGAGGCTTGGAGCGGAGGAGGACTGGAGGCTGGCGCTGGACTCTGGCGGCGGGGCAGCAGCGGTACTGTCACTGTTCTGTTCCACTCCCACCGGGTCACTCACGATCAATCAGGGCAGGCTGGGCACTGGGCAGCAGCATTAAGTGATGACTGATTCGGAATTGGATAACTCCTCAGACCAGACCTTATTTGTAGAGCAGGCAGCAGCCAGCCCGCCGACAGGCGCGGCGGCGCTGCTTGATCTTCTCTCTCCACTCCAGTCACGATGTCTTTCTTCTTTACTTTGATGAAATTAAATAAAATTAAATAATGTGGCTGGGCTGGGGGTTATGCAGCGGCGCCCCGCTGACTTTGACAGCTCAGCACTTCTGCACTAAGACGCGGGCCGCGGCACAGGTGCACAGGAGATGACAATTTACACTCACTCACTGTCTGGGCCATGGACTACAAAGGGGGGGCAGTGTGAGTCACACTGTGTGACTCACAGTCTGTCACCCCTTTGTAGTCCACGGCCCAGACGATCAAAGACTGGCCTGGCAGGCTAGCGAATTTATTTAAAAAAAAAAAAAAAATCCCAATGGCAGGCGCCCCTCCATGGCATGCGCCTGTAGGCAGGTGCCTACTCTGCCTTATGGCAAATCAGGCCCTGCTCATTGGGTGTATATGTGTATGTCTGTGGGTATTTGGAGCAGGTTTCTGTGGTAACTTAACCCTTCCTCTGCTGGTTTGACAGGTTTAATGGGGTTTTCTGGCACTTTTCTTAGTGGATCAGTGTTTTCTCTATATGCATACATGTTCCCTGCATGTGTTTCATGTTTTTAACTTGTAGTTTAACTTTTATTAAAATTGTGTACTGCGCCTTTAAGGCGCGCTTTACCGAATAGACGCCATTGCTTCATTTACTTTCTATGGGTTAACACTGTTTGGGACGTATCTCTGTAACCGCTTCACACAGCGAATTCAGAGAGGGCTCATTTTAATTGTCCACCCTTGCTCTATCATCCGGTTTATAGTTTGTGTGTTGGGGGGCTTCGGGCACTGTTTTGGGGTGCTTTTTGGGAAAAACTACATTTCCCATGAGCGCTTGATTCGCGCCTAATTTCTGATTGTCTCCCGTCGCGGCAGCCATTTTGGGCACTTTTCTCAATGAGTATCCTACACAGCGCTTGGACAATCCTTTTCTCCTCTGGAGATTGACCCTTCACCTGCCAGAACAGTCTATATTTAGCGTTTCTGGGGTGAAATATCAATCTTATACACTACAATTGGGTGATTCATTGTACAGTTGGTTATTTTGACAATGTGAGAATGTCTATACCGCTGGTGCTAGGGGCTAGACTTAAGACTAAGGAAGATGGGGTATCAGTATCCCTCATTGCGCATTGCTCTTCCTGTCACACAGGGCTACCTAGAGTGTTCTCTGGTCATTTCTGCCCAGCAGGTTCTGAAGTTCCTGGCAGCAACCCAGGGCCTTCCAGCCATGCTATTGAGCCAGATTGGGTGCGAGAGTTTAAGGCTGCAACTGGAGACCTCAGGTCCACTTTACAGGTCTTTACATCCCAGATACATGGGGTACTTCAATTATGGCAGACCCCCTCTATTATCAGATCCTCCCTGCCTCAACCAAAGGGAGCACCTGATGTGTCAGATTCTTCTGAGGAAGAATTGTTGCTAGATTCGAATGTTGAGGTTGGTGCTCCTTTGGAATCTTCCAGGTCTCTTAGGGGACCCATTTGAAGCTGATCCTGAAACCTCTACTGAGGACCTGATCAGGGCTGTATTGTCCACTCTCAACATTCCATCCGTTCAGGGGGTTCCCTCTGATCTCTCTGATGTTTTTCAGGTGCCTGCAAAGCCCCTTACTCATTTTCCTCCTAACCCAACTTGATTGTTTGGTTCTGATGCATGACTACTCCGGACACGTCCTCTTCAGTGTCTAGAAAGTTTGCTAAACTTTTCCCCTTTTCTGAAACAGAAATGACTGAATGGGTTCATCCCCCTAAGGTGGACGCACCCATATCTAGACTGTCTAAATCTACTGTCTTACATGTTTCTGATGCTTCTGCGCTGCAAGATTGGACTGATAAGTAACTTGAGGTTCCCCTCAAGTCCATTTTCACTTCTATTGGCTCTGCTGTGCGTCCAGCCTTTGCTGTTGCATGGGTTATCCAGGCAGTTGCAGTCTGGACTGAGCAACTTACTATGGCGGTTCGTCAGGATGCGCCTACTTCGGAGAGATCTCGTCTCCTTGCTGTTATCTCTGTGGATCAACAATATGTTTCTGCTGCTGCCTTTGATGCCATCTGCATGATGGCAAAGGCCTTCGCTACTCCTGTGGTGGTTGGGCGTGCGCGTTGGCTTAAGATTTGGTCTGCTGTCACGGCTTCCAAAAAAAAAAAAAAAAGTTTTTCTTTCTTTGCCTTTTGAAGGTACTTCCTTGTTTGGATCCGAACTTAAGGAACTAATTAGCGAGGCCTCGGGGGTTAGAGTACTCTTCTGCCCTTGGTCTTTAAAAAAAAAAAAAAAAAAAGTGTCAGTTTACGCGTAACCGGTCCTTTCATTCCTTTCACTCTGAGACACGTACGACGAACCAGGCGGTTCCATCTGCTCCGCGTTCCTCCTTCAAGCCCAGGCACCACTTGCAGCCCAAGGCCGCATTCAAGCCTATTACTTCGTGACTGCTTCGACATGACTCACCAACACCGTGGGATGATTCAGTATCGGACCCATGGGCTTTTCTGGTGGTGTCTGTGGGATATAAGATCCTTTTCTTTTCTCTCCCACCTTTTTGTCTTTATCTTCTCGTTCTCCTCAAGAAGTCGAGTGAAGCCGTCTGTTCGAAGATGCTATTCAGGCTCTTCTGGACAAGGTTGTCCTGGAAAAGGTACCCCCTGCGGACTGGGGTTCAGGATTTTATTCAAGCCTTTTTGTGGTGACCAAAAAAAAAGGGGGACGGCGGATGCCGCCCTATTTTGGGTCTGTGAGATCTTAGTTCCTTTGTAGTGAAGTCTCACTATCGTCAGGAGTCTCTGCTCACAGTATTCACTGCCATGTCTCCGGGGGAGTTTCTTGCTTCTCTGGACCTTCAGGATGCGTATTGCACATCCCAATCCATCTAGAGAGCAGGCAGTATCTGAGGTTTGCCTGCGCCAGAGGTCATTTTCAGTTTCAGCTTTACCATTGGTCTGACAATAGCCCCCCCCCAGGTTTTCCAACGGGTGTTGGGGGGCCTTGATATCCGTCCTCCATTGGGACGGCATCAGAGTGCCTTTGTACATGGAAGACTTGCCTTTTGCAACCATTATCTGCGGACCTTCTTCATCAGCAGGTCCAGACCTGCATTCAATTCCTTACACATCACGGTTGGATTGCGAACTTGGTCAAGTCTGACCTTGTTCCGTCTTGGCATCTGGGTCTTCTGTTCGATACTCAGAGGTGCATGATTTTTCTACCGGATGACGTAACCTTCAGTTTGCTCAAAGAGTCTCAATGATCCTAACCCGCTATTGGATACTGGTTCCGAAGTTGTCTTCTCTGGTGGGGTAGTTCATCTCCACGATAGAGGCGGTTCCATTTGCCAGGGAACTTCAGGGATTTGTGATACGGATATGCAGGGACCGACCGATCATCAAAAGCTATCGATCACCCCCCCTATGTCGAGTTGAGCTTGGAGTGGTGGTTGGGCCTTCCGATCTCCTACAAGGAAGATCCTTCCGGATTCCCTACTGGACCGAGGTCACAACGGATGCCAGCCTCCTGGGCTGGGGAGCTGTTCTGGGTCGCTTTAGCGCTCAGGGGAAGTGGTCCATGGAGGAGTCCCTTCTTTCCATCATTGGGAGTGTCAACTGGAGGACGGGCCAGTCTGAGTGGTGTCCGACTTCACCACGGCAGTAGCTTACATCGACAGACAGGACGGGACAGGAAGTCTCGCCGCTTGGTTAGAGGTCAAGGCCATTCTGTCCTGGGCAGAGGTTCATGTTCCGGTCATTTCCACAGTTCTCATTCCAGGCGTAGACAACGTCATGGCAGACTTCCTCAGTCGTCACACAGTTGACAGCGGAGAGTGGGAACTACATCCGGAGGTGTTTCAACTCCTGGTTCTGAGATGGGGAATTCCCCAGTGGAACTGATGGCAATGGGACACAACAGGAAGGTTCCGCCGTTTTGCTTTCTGTGGAGCGACACTCTCACTCTGCTGCTGATACAATGTCCATTCCTGGACATTCTCTCTGGCCATTTTTCCTCTCTCTCTCCCTAAGTTTTTATGGGCGTTACGGACATTGTAATTGGTACGTTGTCCGGTAATTCTGATTGTTCGGGATCAACATCGTCAACCCTGGTATCCGGAGTTTATAACCCTATCTGTGGTGGAGCCATTTCCGCTCCCCTCTCGTCCAGCTCTTCTTCTACAGGGTTATCTGTGGAAGACGATGTTCTTTGGCTCAATTTGACGGTCTGTATGTTGAATCCTCGATTTTATGGAAGAAAGGGTTTTCTTCTGCTGTGGTTTCTACTATGCTTAGTGCCATAAGACTGTTTCTTCCATGATCTATCACCGTGTCCGGTCGATATTTGTGTCTTGGTGTGCTGACAGAGATCTGTCTCATGACTTTGATCTTCCAACTGTCCTGTCCTTTTGGTTGGACGGTGTTGGCAAGGGACTCAGTCTGAGTTCTCTTACGGTTCTTACTTCGGCGCTTTCTGTCGTTTTCCAGAAACGCATTACTATCTTCCTGACGTCAGAGGTTTCTTCCAGGGTGTTGCTTCTGTGCGCCCTGCCTTTCGGAGTCCGGCTCCTCAGTGGGACTTTAATCTGGTTTGGGGGTTCTCCAGCGTTCCCCCTTTGAGTCCTTGGCTACTATTCCTTTGCGCCTTTTGTCTTGGAAGATGGCCTTTCTTCTGGTTATTGTGTCAGTTCGCCGGGTGGCGGACTTGCAAGCTCTGTCCTGTAACCACCTTATCTGGTGTTTCACAAGGATAAGGCTGTGCTTCGCACCTCTAAGGAGTCCTTGCCTAAAGTGGTCTCCGAGTTCCACATCAATCAGGAGATTGTGGTGCCCTCTTTCTGCCCTAACCCTTCCTCTGTCAAGGAGAGGGATCTCCACTTGTTGGATGTTGTGTGTTGTCTCAAGTTTCATGTTCATCGCACTGAGTCTATCAGGAACTCTGACGCCCTGTTCGTCATTCTTGAGGGTCCTAGGGCAGGGAGACCGGCATTCGGGGTACCTTTTGCATCTTGGATTAAGTCTTCTAATCGTGAAGCTTACAAATTGAGGGATAAGCATGTTCCCTTTCGGGTTACAGCCCATTCTACCAGGTCAATTGGAGCCTCTTGGGCCTCCAAGAATCAAGCGTCTGCCGCTCAATTGTGCCGGGCGGCCACTTGGTCTTCTGTGCACCCCTTCTTGAAGCGCTACCGTGTGGATGTGCTGGCCTCGGCTGATGCCAGCTTTGGGAGGAAGATCCTGGAGGCAGTTTTGCCTGTCTAGGATCTTTCTTTTCTGAGTTTCTCAGTGCTTCCTTACTGTTGAGCCTCATTGGCTCTGGTTCAGTGTGCTGTGTAACAGTTCTTGGGGTCGGTTTTTACTTCTAGTTGGTGTCCGTTGACACCTCTGGTTAGTTGGGATCTCTGACCGGTTGGTTCATGGAGGTCCTGGTGACTTTGGGGGCCTTACGCCTGGTACTTGCCTTCTTCCCACCTCAGGGTAACTCAATGGTTGGACATCCCAGAGTTACCAGTAACCTGTTTTGGATGACAGTGAAAATAGGATTTTAGTCTTACCTGTTAAATCCTTTTCACTTAGTCCATACAGGTTACTGGTCTCCCGCCCTGTCAAGAGACCATGCTTGGCTCTCCTGTGGCATTATGTGGGAGTCCTTCAGGGCATGCTCACAGGAGTCTTCTTTCCGTCTACTATCTAGTCTGGTTAGTTCTCAAACAATTCTGAGGCAGGCTGGGTAGACTGCAGCCTGAGAGGGAAGGGAGGCTCCACCCATACATTTAGAGAATGTTCCTGCCTACTTAAAGGGGACTGACGCCTCCCAGAGTTACCAGTAACCTGTATGGACTAAGTGAAAAGGATTTAACAGGTAAGACTAAAATCCTATTATCATTCAAACCATTTTTAATAAGAGAATTTTTTCTGATTTATCTGTAAGCTGTGCATTGCATCTCCCTGGATTTTATTTATACAACAAACCCATACAGGTTTTATGGAAATGATAGAATTCCCACTTCTATAAACCAGCACACAAAGGTTCAAATTGATTTGGAAATCAGCAGCCCCAGCAGCTGGTTGCTTGCTTGGTGAAGCTTCCAACTTCAGAAGAGACCCCCCCCCATTTAGCGAAGCAGCAGATGCTTTGCTAAGCAGACATCCAGCTGCTGGGGCCACCAATTTTCAAATCAGATTGAACCTTTCAGTTCAGTCCTGGGCCCAATGCTTTTTAATTTGTTTATTAATGATCTAGAAGTGGAAATTGAAAGTAATGTATCAATGTTTGCTGATAACACTAAACTGTGTAAGGAAATGCATACAGAACTGGATGTTTTTTTCTCTGCAGAAGGATTTAGATAAACTGAATGGGCAGAGAACTGGCAGATGAGGTTTAATGTAGATAAATGTAAGGTTATGCATTTGGGCTGTAGAAACAAACATGCTACATATACAATAAATGGGAAGCAACTTGGTGAATCCTTATTAGAGAAAGTTTTAGGAGTGCTGATAGAAGATAGACTTCACAGCAGTGTGCGGAGTCCCTCAGCTGCTGCAAGAGCAAATAGAGTACTAGCCTGCATAAAATCTGGTATACATGCACAGGATGCAAATATAATTCTACCTCTGTATACATTTTTGGTAAGGCCTCATCAAGAATGTGCAGTGAGTTTTGGACAACGGTTTTATAAAAGAAAAACATTACTGAACTGGAAAAAATGCAGAGATGTACAACAAAACAGATAAAGGGATCAGAGCTTTAAAGAGAGACTAGCCAACCTGGGTTTGCTTACATTAGAGAAGAGACATCTACAGGGTGATATGATTTCCATTTACAAATACATTCAAGGTCAATACAAAGAACGCTCCAAGGAACTATTTACTCAAAGCTGAGCGAAGAACAAGAAGTTGTCCATTAAGAATAGGTGCTTTCAACTAAACAAATGCAGGGATTGCTTACAGTAAGGGGAGTAAAGTTATGGGATTCTTTTCCTCAGGATCCTTTGCTTGCAGGTACTGTAATTGCTTTCAAAAAAATAATGGATACCTATCTACCACAAAACAGTATTGTAAATTATGACAGTTGATCCAGGGAAATATCTTGCTTTCGTTTGGAGTCAGAAAGAAATTTTGTTTACCTTCTTGCATCCAAAAGGTTTAAGTAATCTTATTGTTAAAACACAGTACATAATTATTAGATATTAAACAAATGGTTTTAACTTCTTGCTTGCTAGAAATACCCCAATGCACTGTGAAACAATATTTTGGAGATCTTTCCAGCAACCAAGAAATTCATTCTTCCTGTCAAAATATTGTTTATAATTATTAGATGTGTATTTTTAACCTTTCTTTTGCGAATTAAATGTTCCAAAGTTTGAAAGCCATAAACCCAAGGGAACTTCATTCTGTAAAAGCAAGACCATTATACTTAATTGATTTACTTTCATCAAGCATAGTGCACTGTGATTGGAGGAAAGGTGATGAAGTGCCATTATTCAAAAAGGGGGACAAGATCTAAACCAGGAAATTATAGACCTGTGAGCTTGACGTCCATAGTGTGTAAGAAGCGTTACTAACTGACAGTATTCAGGACCAACAATACTATTACTAGTAGCCAACATGGCTTTATGAAGAATAGATCATGTCAAAATAATTTATAGTAATTTGGACGAGGGAATTGCTCTTGATGTAGTATACTTGGATTTTGCAGAGGTCTTTGATACTGTGCATCACAACAGGTTATAAATTAAAAGACTTCGGTTTGGGGTACTGGAATACAGATAGATGATATACTTCACAACAGAATGTAGTGTCAAACACTCCAGTATGTGGAATGTGAAATTCCACCTGGTAGGGACCTCCATTTTAAGCTGGTATGGAGTAGGTGGTTATGCTCTTACAAGGAAAATAATACATTGTGGGCATTGAACAGGCTAAAATGTGCACATATTTGTGCATGATATCTAGCATTTCTCTGAGCGTGTTGGATTCTGAGAGCCATCAAAGAACAAATTTAGGACACGGGCATAGCAGGGTACCTGCACCATAATCTGCTACTCTCAGTGCAGCTATTATATTGTCAGCGGACACAAAGCCAGCTTTCTAGGATAGGTGTACAAGCCATTTGCTTGTTTAACATGCTGCGTTTTCTTTAATAACGTTACAGCTATGTGGGTTTGTCTCTCTAAGCTCTGCATACATAAAGTGGCATGTTGATGGTATGGTGCAGATGGCTTTTACTAGTAGAGCCAGAGACAGCTGTTGTTGCTGTCCTATAATGGGAAGGATACCCAATGAGCAGGATCAGTCAAAAAGTGTTCACTCGGGCCACTTTTCCTCATATCTGTGGTCAGGTGTATTTTCTTGCTGGATGAGGTTTACAGCCATTTTCCTTTCACAGTAACCACCTGCTTGTACAACTCTGGCACATCCTTCAAAAATACTTGCAGCTTGGTACATGCCAGTGTGGTGAAACAAATTACATCCGTTCTTTAGAACCATTGTTTTCAACAAAAGAATAGGTCAGCATGTCAACAGTTATCACTCTGCCATATTTTCCATTCCACAGATGTAGTTTTGGATTATTTTTGTTCATTTTGTTCTTTCTTTCTAAACATATGGCAAATATTCTTTCCCTTAAAATGGGTTTCACGTTCCCTCAGCATGTCTTTCTGTGTTTGTGAGAGAAAGCAGCACATTTTTTCAGCTAGTTAGGATAAGCATATAAAGTAAAGTTGGAGTGCAGTTTAGGAAGTTTTGTAGGCAGGAAATTTATACTCTGTGTTTTGGGAGTCTGGGGGCACTCTGGGACAGAGTGAAAGGAAATTTACCCAAAATACCCTAACATTTTTATTGACAGAGAAAGACAGCTTTGATCCAAATGCATTCCTGATATAGCTGTTATCTCTGTGTTAGGGGGGTCTGTGGGTGTGGCAAAAGCAATAGAGATTTACCCCCCAAAAAAACAAAAACATTTAGGTGGCTGACGAGACAGTCAGGCCCCTGTGACCCAAGTTCCTTTCTGCTGACTGATCTGTGTTAGGGGAGTCTGGGTTCTGTGAAGGGAGCAAAGGAGAATTACACCAAATACACCAACAATCTGTATAACTGAGAAGGCACAGGCCGTTGTGATTCATTTCTGATGACTGTTCTCTGTGTTAGAGGAGTGTTGGGGAAAAAGCAGTTGCACTGGGAGTGTGTTTTTTTTTCCAACGCTGACAGGGACAGTTAATAATAAAATATATATATATATATATATATATATATATATATATATATATATATATATATATATACACTGGTTATTGGTTGAAAGCACTCACTCTTAAGAGTCACATGCCCAGCTGCACATTCCCCAAAGTGGATGAAATAGAAGAATGAAAGAGGGCAGCACCTGTGGGACTTATGAAATAGCTTTAATAGATTCAATTGGTAAAAATATAAGGTCAATGTTTCAGTCCCTCTTAAGGACCTTTCTCAAGACAAAACGTGTGTAATGACGTATGTTGAATACATTGTATGCCCTCAGCGTTGCTCGTGTCACTGATGGCATCATCATCCACCTCACTGTTGATAGGACAGTGGTGGATGGACGTCCCTCATTGGTCACGTGGCAAAATACAAAGTGTATGTGGAGTCAAATGAGTATAACGTGAAAATAAATGTCTAGGAAGTACAAAAATAGAATGACATCTATTATAATATACATGAACAGCATAAAGAGAGCTACTGAACAGACTATATTCGCTTGTGATGAGTTCACGCATTGCTCCGCACCTTAATCACTAGAATGTGAAAGGTGCTAAGTGCAGTGCTTCAATCATCGCGAAGTGAGCGGACCGTCATTTGCAGCTACACGATTGAGAAGAGGAGCATGCCATAAAAAGCATGCTTTGCTATGTCACAGAGACAGAGCTGCATAGCAGATACACAGAGTCCTTAGTCTATAATGATAGTGTATCACAGCAGCACTCAATATAAGTATAGTTTAGAGGAAACAAATATGTCTGCAGTAACTAATACATAATTTGGTAGAGCGCCTGTGATGGAGATAAGGCTATAATACGAATATGCAGCACTCTCACATGTGAAACCAAGAGTTACTGTACTCCAGGAGCACTTCATGTAGTCATTAACTGCAAGCACAGTGAAAGAGTGTCCATAATCAATGTGACTACATATAGTCAGTAAAAAAGATGATAGACGAGACAGCATATCATAAGATGAATAGAATCCTATGGACAGCTCTGGTCTGTATACCATAAATTTCCATAGGATGGTGTAGTAACAGCGCCACTGTACATTTTCAGGCCACTGTGATATTGCACCTAAAAAACTGAAGTTTGAGCTCTTATAATGTTTTAATAAACTATCTCTCAGCAGTGACCCTTGTTTTATTCGGGGACATAAACCCTACAACATATATTTTTTTACATCTTAAGTATTACTATCCCTTTAATGCTCCTTTAGTGCAGACTGATGGTCTGAGTGGACTGGGCAGGATTTTAAGAACTGACCAGAGGAAGAGGGATTGAGAGCAAAAACTCTTCTTGTTGCCATGGCAATGCAAGAAGCTTGTTAAACTTTTTTATATTTCTACTAGTTGAACAGCCTGTTACACAGGCCACAGAGCCCCTGCCACCCGGTCACAGGGCAGTCACGCGCAGTAGAGACTGCCCGCGCCACGGCTGATACAGAGCTGGACGCTCCTTCGGAGCGCCCAGCTCTGTATCAGCTGCGGCGTGGGCAGTCTCTACTGCGCATTACTGCAGCACGCGCAGCAGTGTATACTTCGCATGTCGCGGCGTTACACACAATTTAGCGAATTATTATGTAGGATATGCACAAGAGACCTATTTTGTTTCCATCCTTAAAATGTTACTACACTTATCTCAATGCTGTTCTACAAAGCACTTCCTCTTAAACTGATGCACAAACTGATAGTTTATTGGTATCTATCACAAGTAGTTTAACCAAGGATATAATTTATTTGGTGTCTTTCATAAGTAGTTTAACCAAGGATATAACTAACTGGGCAAGATTTAATTACATTAGAACGCACATAAGCAGACACTATGCAGGATGTAACTCTGTTGGCACACTTATTCACGAGCAAGTCCTGACTGATTTTATTACACTGACTTTTTCTTTCTGACACCTTGAATTAAATTACAAAAGGATACGGAGAGTCGCCTCTGGGGAGATGCACTAAAGATCAGTGTTATGGCAGTGTGTGTTTGGCGATGTGTATGGCGATAGGGACAAACATCACCATATTCACTAAGAATTAATTATGTAGGGGGATGGGGAATAGAATATGCTCCTTAACATGCAGGGTTGTCAAACTGCTGGTGATGTGTAAGGGATGTCCTCTCTTATGCATCTCCAGCAGTTCAACAACCCTGAATCCTGAGCGCATTCTCTCTGCTCTCCCACTACTACTACTATTACTACAGTCTCCCACTACTCAGACAAACATCACTATACTGAGCTCCATCCTGCCTTATAAGAGTTCCTACATATCACCGAATCCCAGTATTCACATCCCCTTCTCCTCTACAGGAGCTTTCCATCATTTATTTTCACCATTTCAATGCATTTCCTCACCCCTCTCATCCTCTTCCCCTCACCATCACTCGCTTTCGCCACATTGCCACATCCACATCCTTTACGCCACCATCCATACCCCTCTCTCCCTTTGCCATCCACCCAAGCACTTCCTTCCACACTGCACAGAGTATCTGTCCCTTTTGGTGCTGTGGCACTTCCACCTCCCAATAGGCTCAAGAACCAAAAGGCTGGGTGAAGGGACATATACAGAAACCTTGTGCACTACCCACCATAAACTAGTACGTACAGAGGGAAGGAAGCTTAATGCAAAGAATTGGAAATAGAATAAAACAAGCAACCAACATAATAGTAACAAATATGTGTCCAAATCAGATCATGTAATAACTGAAGAAAGCAAAGTAAACCTTGAATGGATAGTCCAGCAGTTCAGTTGTATGAAGATGATCACATGAAATGAGATGAAATAATGAATGGAGTTGGGATGATCAGATGAAAACAGATTCCACAATAGGCAATGTGTGATCTGTCAAGTGGTATTAGTATCTCTGTTTTTCGCTGCTAATGCCTATACAACCTAGTACGCTGCTGGCTCTCCCCATGGCTTTGCTGCATTGCTTTCCTTTTGCTTATCAGATATAACTACCGTTTCCTCTGCTGCTGAGATATATATAATATACACCTGTTCCAAATTATTATGCAAATGATATTTTTCTCATTTACCTAAATAATTGATGTAAATAACAGTCAGCATAATTCTCATGTTTTCAACTATTAAGAGTACAATTCAAATTTGATAACAATGATAACAGTATTTTTTTAAACATAAAAAACTTACAATGCACTGTTCCAAATTATTACGCACAGTAAGTTTCAAAACACTTTATAGGTTGTAAAGAACTAAAAATTGTTATTTGTTGTGTTTGCAGCATATTTACTGAAATCAAAAGCTATTTCAATCAAACTTTTAACAACATTTTAACTTTTTAAACATTTTAACAGGTCACGTTACATTTCAACATAGGACCCCTTATTTGATAGCAGCTTCACAAGTCTTGCATCCATTGAACTTATGAGTTTTTGGACAGTTTCTGCTTGAATTTGTTTGCAAGATGTCAGAATACCCTCCCAGAGCTGCTGTTTGGATGTAAACTGCCTCCCACCCTTATAGATCTTTTGCTTGAGGATGCTCCAAAGGTTCTCAATAGGATTGAGGTAAGGGGAGAATGGAGGCCACACCATGACTTTCTCTCCTTTTATCCCCATAGCAGCCATTGATGCAGAGGTATTCTTTGCAGCATGAGATGGTGCATTGTCATGCATGAAGATGATTTTATTACGGAAAGCATAGTTCTTCCTTCTGTACCAGGGAAGAAAGTGGTCAGTCAGAAACTCCACATACTTTGCAGAGGTCATCTTTACACCACGGGGGACCCTAAAGGAGCTCTCTTCCCATGATTCCGGCCCAAAACATGACTCCACCACCACCTTGCTGACGTCGCAGCCTTGTTGGAACAGGGTGGCCGTCCACCAACCATCCACTACTCCATCTATCTGGACCATCCAGGGTTGCACGGCACTCATCAGTGAACAGGACTGTTTGAAAATCAGTCTTCATGTATTTTTCTGCCCAATGCAGCCGTTTCTGCTTGTGAGCATTGGTTAGTGGTGGCCGAATAGAAGGTTTATGCACAGTTGCAAGACTCTGGAGGACTCTACACCTTGATGTCCGTGGGACTCCAGAGGCACCAGCAGCTTCAAATATCTGTTTGTTGCTATGTAATGGTATTTTAGCAGCTGCTCTCTTGATCCAATGCATGGATCTGGCAGAAATCTTCCTCAATGTGCCTTTATCTGCACAAACCCGTCTGTGCTCTGAATCAGCCACAAATCTCTTAATAGTGCGATGATCACACTTAAGTTTTCGTGAAATATCTAATGTTTTCATACCTCGTCCAAGGCATTGAACTATTTCACTCTTTTCGGCAGCAGAGAGATCCTTTTTCTTCCCCATATTGCTTGAAAATGGTGCTCTGCTTCATAATGTGGAACACCCACCTTTAGTAGTTTTTCCTTAAATTGGGCTCACCTGGCAATCTAATTATCACAGGTGTCTGAGATTGTTTTCAGTGATCAAAAGAGCCCTGAGACACAATGCCATCCATGAGTTAAACTGAAAAACAAAATATTTAATCTTTGTGACACTTAAATATCATTTGCATAATAATTTGGAACAGGGTGTATATATACATATGCATTATTTTGCATTTTTGACATAATATTTTAAACCCCATACTTTTAACTAGAGCTGATTTCCCAATAAGTAGAGTAGGCAACTGCCAAATTTTTAGGGGATCTTCAGCTGTGCTGGCCACACACCTATACTGTATTGTGGATGTGGTCAGAGCAGTCTCAACATCCTGCACCAGTTTTACACCTTTTTACAGGCTATTATTTAACCCCTTGGATGCTGGAGAGATTGCCAGTGCATTGCTCCATAATGCATTGGAGATCTCTAGCAACCAAGGAGTTTAACCCCTTAACGACCAGCGGTCATGGGGTGAGTGGTCCTTTAAGGACCAGATAGAGAATTTCGGCGTGCCGCCCCACGTGACTGATCACGTGGGGCGGCACGCCGAACTGAGGGACTGAAAGAGATCGCTCCGGTCTTGGAGCGATCAAATTCAGTCCCCTTAAGTGCCGGACCAGCGTGACGGTCCGGGTACGTCACCGGACTCTAAGGGGTTAAAGCTTTTTCCTGTTTTTGCTTGTTATAGGGCCAATGGTATATTCTATGTCAGGAAACAGTGGATGGGACTGGGAGCAAGGTTAATATGAGGAGTGTGGTTGTGGGCATGGGCAAAGCTAAGGGCTCCTAGTGTGCCTTGCCAAAGGGTGCCCTGGATGTAAATCCAGCCCTACTTTGCCCATTCCGCTGTGCTGTTTAATTCCCTTCCCATTTGACTTACATATCCAGGATAATCAACCGTATTACAGGTCTTAGCATCATCTGCAAAAAAGGCACATTTCCCTTGAATCCACTGGTAACCCATGCTTCCTCTGAATGTGTTCCTTTGACTACAGCCCTCTGTATTGAATCCTTCAGCCAATAATTCATCCACCCAACTACTTCTGATTCCATTTCCAAGCCATGCAGTTTGTGGGTTTACTTTTTCTCCAGGGCTTTGTCTAAGGTAATGTAAGAATAGTAGATGGACAGAAAAATGACTTGATGTACATTAGGAAGAGAAGGTGGAGGCTATATGCAGTAGGCTGACAAAAAGAGCAGTAGATTGATGGATAAAAACAGATGGATGATATGTAGATGTATGGCAAGAGAAATAGATTAAACTTTTAAGTGTCAGAGTAGTGTTCAGCACTTTAGAAAACACTCTGGCACTCAAAGGGTAAGAGCGGCAGACAAAATGTAACTGCAATAGACAGAAGGCAATAGCAGAAGATGGATAGTAACCCTTTGAGTGCTAGAGAGGTATAAAATGCATTGCATTGCAATGTATTAGATACCGACTGGCGGGAGTATCCATGTAGAAACCACAGTAAGTAATTGTTCTGCTTCATTTAATCAGTGACACTCTCTATTACATTCGGAAGCAGAGAGAGAGTTTAGTCTGTGAGACTGACGTCCACTGAAAGGGAACTCGCAGATAAAATGGTTTAACCCTATATCCAGTATTTACTATAAGAGAGGCAAACCCAGGACTTCCAGAGAAGGTTTTCCAAAAGAAATAAGTATAAAAAAAAAATGCCGAGAATTTGTGTGCATAATTCTGCACCCAAACATCAGTGCAACAACGTGAGCATAGACCAAGGTGGGAGCACCCAGTGGCCCCTCCATCTGAAGATGATGTGTGTTGTAGGTCAACAACAGTTGGCAGACTCCCAGTTGCCCACCCCTGGCATTGACACACAATGGCAACAACTATTTGTCATTATTGAGGTGCTAAATCTTTGTGGCTATCTTAGCTAATGGCACAAAGAGTATGCCAGGGTTTTTGGTGGGGAGGGAGGTTGGAAAATAAAGGCACCAGGTGAGGTTATTTTAGATTAGTTTGATCCCCTGCTGGTGGCATGTAATGATATATTGCACTGCTAATCTCATCTAATGCCAGGTAAAAAAGGTATAGGATCATCCACCTGGCAGGACCATGCTAAAATCACCCTTGGTTTCTGGTAAATGAATACACCCTCTGTCGTATACCAACAGCTCTAAGACTATGTGTCACTATTACTGTAAATGGCAGAGTAACATTATACAGGTTGGAAAAGAGGTAAAAACATTCCTTAGTTATAGGCATGTAGAAACCTGAATGGAAATTCATAGATTTCATAAGTGAATGAGTAGGAACATTACACTTTAAGATAATTCCCACCTGTTTTTCCCATTCATAAACCTGGCTGTAGTACAACTCTCACATTTTAACCCTTTGAGTGCCAGAGGGGTACGCAATGCGTTGCGTACCCCTCTGTCATTCAAAGGGTTAAGGTGTTAAAGAAGTTAAAAAGACTCAGATTGTGTACAAAAAATATAGTGATAAATGGGAAAGTTATAACATTATATTTCCCCCTTGGCCCCACTGTACTGTTTCATAGGTACAACATCACATGCTTAAACAGGAGATGCAATATCTTAGACCTTAACTTATGTATAGAACTTGCACATATTCATATGGTGCCATGAAGGAGTATTCACCACCTTTGACTTTTCCACATTTTGTTGTTTAACAACCTGACATTACAATGGTAATGATTGGGATTTTTTTATACTGATCTACACAAAGTAGTCCATACTATCTACGTATAAATAAATGTACATATTTTACAAAATGATTTACTAATCAGAAAACTGAAAGTCTTGATTGCCTAAGTATTCACACCTTTGTCAGGATACCCCCTAAATATCTTCTGGTGAAACCAGCTGCCTTCAGACGGCACACTATTAGTAGAATAAAGTTAATCTGTATGCAGTTACAATGTCTCATGAGCTCAGATTAAATTCCCCTGTTTCTGTTAGGACCCAGAGTATGTTACAGACCATATCTAAGCAAACAGCATCATGAAGAGCAAGAATCTATCAAAAGAAGTGGGGTATAAAGTTCTGGAAATGCACCAATCAGGGTCGGGTTATGAAGAAAGAATATCAGAAACATTCCCATGGAGCACAGTTAAATCCATAAAAAAAGATGGAAAGAATATGACACATCTGTGAGCACTAAAATGCATTTACCAGGTAAGGAGGGCATTAGACAGAGAAGCAACCAAGAAGCCAGTGGTAGCTTGGAAGGAGCTGATCCACAGCTGAGATGAGGCATGTGGGAGACACAGCAAATGTGAAAAAGGTTCTCTGGTCTGATGAGAGCAAAGTGCAACTATTATGAATTAACTCAAAATCTTCTTGTGGCACAAAGCCAACACTGCTCATTGCCCTTAAAAATGTCCCTGTGTTGAAGCATGGGGATGGCAGCATCATGTTTTGGGGGTGCTTTTCTTCAACAGGGACTGGGCAACTGGCCAGGATTGAAGGCAAGATTAATAGAGCCAAATACAGTGCAATTGTAGAGAAAAACATGTTTTAGTCTGCAAGGGACCTGGAACTGCAGCACAATGGCCACTGGACTGGTTTAAAAAAACAAAAACTTGGATGTCTTGGAAAGATCCAGTCAAAACCCAGACCTCAATCTGATTAAGAATCTGTAGCAAGACTTGAAAATTGCTGTTACCAACACACCCCTTCCAACCTGATAGAGCTTGAGTAATTTTGCCAAGAAGTATGGTCATAAAAATCGCAGAATCCAGATGTGCAAAACTGGTAGAGATTTGCCTAACAAAACTCACAGCTGTAATTGCTGCCAGTGTTGCATCTACCAAGTATAGATTCTGGGGAGTGAACACTTATTCAACCAACAAGTCTGTTGTTTTGTTTTTTTTTGTTTTGTTAATTTAATTTTTGTGTCACAATGAAAAAAATGTTGCCTTCAAAGTGTTAAATATATTAAGTAAATCAAATTGCATAAGTGAATACTTATGCAAGACACTGGATTTGCAAGTATTACAACAGGATCTTTCTTGTTTTATAGATAATAGACATTACAGCAGTAAGCAGTGTCAGGCCATTACCATAAGAGCCAATAAGATACTATTATGTAAAAAAGGTTTCATAGAAGAAATTAAAGTGCAGTTCTCATTATAAATCCTTGGTAAAACCTTATCTTCAGTCTGGAATACGTCTTGGGCACCATTTTCTAAAATAATACTGAACTGGAAAAAGTACAGAGAGAGGCTGGGGATAGAAGACTTTATTTATATAGAAAGGCAGATCCGGTAACTAGAAGTTCCTGGGCCCTGGTACAACATTTTAAAGTTGAGGCCCCCTCCCAAAAAAAATTACCTTTTTAGCCTGTTTGCCTTCAGTGTGTGCCATTTATAAATGGTTGCAACCCTTTAAACTGACAAACTGTACTGTCACATAAATTGCATTTC
Organism: Rhinophrynus dorsalis; assembly: GCA_037306005.1. Classification (NCBI taxonomy): domain Eukaryota; kingdom Metazoa; phylum Chordata; class Amphibia; order Anura; family Rhinophrynidae; genus Rhinophrynus; species Rhinophrynus dorsalis. The sequence continues at coordinate 67,005,719 of CM074718.1, read as the reverse complement.
TCTTGCACCCTATGTGGATCAATGGGGTAAAGTCATCTCCAGGGAAAGGACAGTTGATAAAAACAGCTCTGTGAGTTGGAAACTACCTCCTGTATCCACTTTAACCCTGCCTTGACATGCTCAGTTTTAAATGTGACCTCACTCTGGATGGATGCAGGTCAAATATTCTCTCTTAGCTTTCCTTCTTTTTGTTTTTTATTCTGATAGGCATGGGGCTGTATAATCCCCCATTAGGTGGGCTTCTTTCTCCGGCCACCACTGTTGGCTTGAATTAGAGCACAGGCTTCAGGCACCTGGGTCTGGTGGAGGACAGATTGCTTAGGCAGTCATATCATCATGTCTTTCTCTGAGCATCTTCTTTGTTTGCTGATATATAAGTATGAAGACTGAAGATGAAGTGCACAGGCCCTATGAGTATGTCCCAGTTTCCTTGTCCAACAGCCACATATTTTCATTGTGGAATTGAAGCCTGGCGAGCACTCTATTGTATATAGACATTTGAGAAATGTTGCGATGTTCCTCTCCTTTCTTTTCTTTGCTACTGATTTGTGGCATTTTACCTTGCAGTACCTCTCTGGGAAATTCCTTAGTGGCAGCTGTATAGCTGCTGCACCATATTTATTAAACTATATTTCCCTAAGCCCATTCTTCCCTGGCTTTTTAGGAAAAGGTGGCTCTATACCAACTCTCTTCCTTTTTGGATTCAACCTGCTAAGCAGAGGCAGGTCTCCCCCTCCTTGCTTGCCACATTACCCCCATGCAGTTAGATACATACTTTTAAACATATTTAAGTACTTTTATTCTACATTGTATACTTTCTGTTAAACTTAAAGGGGGTCTCTTGGCTAGGTTAAAGCCTAATTGATACATGGGTAAGTCTAAGGCTACTAATGTTTTGGGGGTCCCCTTAACCCCTTTAACCCTTTGTTGGTCATGCCAGATTTGTCTTCCTAGGGAACTTTCTGGTACTTTATGTCCCTCTTGTGCTGTGGCCCCCTACTCAACCTCAGGGGCCCTTATCTGTCGAACAAGATCCTGCATGGGTTAAGGCATTAATTTCCTCAGTTCTCTCCCTTCATCTATTGTATGGGATTTTACACTCTTGGTCCCAAGGCCACCTTTCCCCAAAAGGCACTTAAACAATTTTACTGAGGATGATGCCCCATCATTGGTGACTGCTTGGGAAGGGGAAACTGAGGCAGACAAACTGGATTTGTCTATCTCTGTTGGGGATTATTATGAGGAAGATCCCAGTTCTTCCTCTGAGGGTGTTATTTGGGCTGTCTCAATTTATCAATATCAAAATAGGGCATTGGAGGAGAAAACTCCCTAGCTGGAAACGTTGTGAACACCAAATCAACAAGTAAATGAACGATCTAACTGTATCAGCACCCTGCTGTGTCAATGGACACTACATGGAACAAATCCCAACATGACAGGAAGAAATATTAGTTTCAGTGTCTTCACCTTTATCTTCCTTGACAACTCAATTGGCTGTTAAAATCTGCAACACCTTTCTTCCAAAATCTGACTGTGCCATGGCAAATACAATGAACTAGCAGAGCTTTTCTAAATGGATGCCGAGATAACCAGGTCATCACCTTGTATAACTGTTCCACCAAAGCTTGAGTCTTTTATGGCCAAGATGTGCTCATTTCTCTGGTGGAATGTGCCGTAACCTTTAAAAGAACAGGTTTTACTTCTATTATGTAAGCCTTTTGCACTGTCCGTTTTAATTCTCAATGCAGCTGTACATTTTGATACTGCTTGTCCTTTCCTTGGACCCTCAGGAATCACAAAAAGAGCATCTCTCTTGAGGAAAGATTTTGTCTCTTCTACATATTGTTTCGTACCACATCCAATTTACACAATTCCTTGTGTTAGATTGATTAGTACAAAGGATGAAATTTCTATTTTATGATTTAAATGCTAATACAATACTACTTTAGGTAGAGTCTGCTTCTTGTACAAATAACTTCCTATCTGAATGGAGACTCTAAAGATAACGTTTCCTACTCCACTGCTCTGCTTGCTGGAGCTATTGCAAGAGAATCAACCGCCAAAAAGATAATTTGCTACATGGATTGAACAGGTCTTTTTGAAGACTGGGTAGGAGATTTAAAACTAGTTATACACGGCACTCTTTGAATGAAAGTTTGCACATTTGGGATATTCACTAGTCCTCTTTGGAACAATATTGATAAAGCTGGAATTTTTATCTTTATAGAACTGAGACACAAATGTATACTATTTTGTAGAAAACCAGGCAAATAAAACTTGTTTGGAGAAACCTGGTATTCCTTGCACCAGTGAAAGTACATATACCATATTCTATGATACATTTTTGCTTTCAACATAGTCAAAACCACCACTGATATGAAATCCTTTCTTTTCTATTTGTTGTCCTCAAAAGCCATGCCATCCAAGTCAATTTGTTTATTCCTGGATGATTCAGTGGTCTTTGCTATATCAAATCCAGTGTTCTTGGTAGTTTCCATGGTGTTTCTATAGCTATACTGACAAGACCCATGAGATTCATACTCTCTGAGGCCATTCTGAAGAAACTGGATAATCTGCGCCCCATCCATCTTTATCTTGCAGATTATCCTGGGTATTGTGGGAATTTGGGATATATTGTTCTGGTGCAATATCTTGTAACCAATTATTTTGTCACCATCAAATATACTTGTGGCACACCCCAATTTGGCTGTTATTTTCTCAGATATTGCTTGTGTTAGTTCCCATTTTCCTGTGTGTGATGACTTAGTCTGCTTCCATATTGTACTCCCCTGGATTGTAAATCTCTGAAATCAGTTGACTTTTCAGTTCAAGTATGCTATCGCTAAGTATGCCACTGTTATTTCTGGTATGATTTCTTGCTTCAACCATTCTCCATGTACTGTGTGGCTTAGACACACAGCTCCCCATCCTGATAGACTTGTGTTTGTAGTCACCACAGCCAACTTTCTGATTGTGAATGGTTTTACTATCCTTAGATGTTCTATAATTGACCTTCATCTTATGTCTGTTTTAATTTCTGACAGCTAGGTCACCATCTGCTAAAATATATTGGGTTAATGGCACCATCCCTTCCCAATCACTAATTAAAGTGCTTAAATGTAGAATTGGGCATATGAGACTCCATGATTTTGGTCAGATCATTTCCGATACTTGCATACAGTCTTTTACTGAAGACTGACTGCATTGTATCAACTGATACTCTGAGATATTTAATATGTTTGAGTTCTGATAGAAATGCCTTCTGTTTCACTGTATTATATATAAAGCCCAGAAGCAATATTGACTGAGCTGGTTCCAGGTTTCTTCATGTTCAGCACCTATCTGTGCTCATGTAGGATGGTCCTGAAACTCTCTAGATGTATTATCAGGACATTTGCTGATAGTGCCTTGGGTTAACTGCTTATATGCAGGAAAGATTGCTAAAGAGGTCTTCTTAAGCGTAAATATATATTTAGATGGATCTTCATTTGTTATTCTGTCAGATCTATTTGATGTCTCCAGCACCTCTCTTATTAAACCTTCAACAGAATCCCTAGAAACATCCGCTATACTCTCAATAGTTTCATGTGATGAAACATTGCTATCCTCATCACTATCCTTTTGTCCTTATTCCAGTGATATGTTATCCTCAATAGATGCCCTGCCTATGTTCACTGAAGGCAGAGAAGTGAACTAAGAACTTTATCTAGTGATGATGATAGGGTAGCTATAATAGAGTCAGTAATAGTAATAGAGTCAGTGAGGGATTTAACTCATTCTGGACTAGGAAACTTATCTAACAATACCTGCATCAGATTTGAATTTCCCTGAGGTATTTAAGAAGAACCTGTTGTACACAATGGACAGACAGGATTATCATGATCTTCAGGTATTTTGTTGTTTTTTGCAAAGTTTACATGCATGCATATTAAACAAGGTACTAGAAATCTGGACTTTATATCTACTTTTCTCTGACATGTGGGCAGATAAATATAAATGGACTGATTTTATCTGATTCTTTCAGTAGATATTTTCTCTCTAGATGTGGTAAACAGTTGATGCTGCTTCTTGTCTAGCCAAGATAGGAGTAGATAGAGAGAGTCTGACTTCTTCCATCATCTGCTCAAAATTGGTTACAGAGTCTCCTTCACACTACCACACCCTCACTCTCATCCTCTTCCCAACCATTGTCCACTCATTAATATCCTCCATGTAAAATCAGTGTAATTAGAGCTGTCAAATGAAGATAAGGTCTATGTTTCCTCACTATCACCTGACCTCCTCCTCTGTATTGTAAGGCGCAGCAGTCACGGCAGGTAAACTGGAACCCGATAGCAGGTACTCGCACACCCGTATCCGAGCACCAAACCTTGAGGAGGCTGAATAGGTGACAGACTCCCAAGATGTAGGCCACAACACAGGGACAGGTAGTGTAAATCAGATGTCTGATGCAGTGTAGACAGACAAAAGGCAAATAGCCCAGAAAATTCAGAAGGACCACACTGCCAGGTGTGATGGAGATGGTAACACCAATGATCAATTTGGATAGCCAGAGGTCAGTGTTGATAGCCAGAGGTCAGGATTAGGGAGTTCAGCAGAGTTCAGTGTGGATAACCAGAGGTCAGGATTAGAGAGATCAGTAGTGGTCAGTGTTGATAGCCAGAGGTCAGAGTTAAAATAGCAGTGGTCAGTATGCATAGCCAGAGGTCAGGAGTACAGAGTTCAGTAGAAGTCAGCATTGATAGCCAGAGGTCAGGATTAGGGAGTTCAGCAGAGCATAGTGTTGATAGGCAGAGGTCAGGATAAGAGAGAACAGCATGGTCATATGGATAGCCAGAGGTCAGGAGTATAGAGTTCAGCTAGGTCAGTGTTGATAACCAGAGGTCAGTAGTACAGGGTTCAACAGAGGTAGATATACTATGCCAGAGGTCTGAGATCCAGGAGGAATGCATGGTCACAAGGCTGAGTGGAAGACAGGTACTCAGGGCAACAACAGGAGTCAGGACAGGAAGGCTGAATGTGTCACTCACATGCCTGACAACCAACCCCCTCACTGGAAACTCCAGCACCCCCTGCCTCTCTGTGACTCAGAGGGATGAGATGCACAACACAACGTCATGTGTCGGTTCATATGCCTGCCCATATGACACACAAAAAACTGAAGGAACTCCACTGCCCCGCCACACAGACTTGGAGGAGGCTGCCTGGCAGTGAGGGCTTGGTAAGTACGTGCCTGACAGTATTAGATCATCCCCTCAGGTATAATCATCCCCTTCTCCTTATTCCCTTATCCAAATGCAGTCTCATATGCTTACATCCAAGTCTGCTCTTTATTCAGTTAGTAAGAGTTGTTTCCTATATACAGGACTTTTCCTCAATCATTGAAGCTATTCCCATCAATACTATGGAAGGCAGAGGATATACGTCACAAACTCCATCTATTATTTATGTTAAACCCAATAATTATGATGTCAAAAACTAAGGAAAAAAAATAAATACAAATATCAAATGAGATTGTCTGTGTTTCTCCCAGGATACATTTTAAAGTGATACGTGGACTGAGTTAATGAGGAGTAAACATAAGCAAAGAGGGAGTCTCTTCCAAATGTTTTTAAAGCTCCCTGTCTTCTAATTCAATATTAAATGCACAGGATCCCAAAATAAAATGGTAAGAAGAAGCAGTAACTCAATCCAGTTGCTCTAAATTTCTTGGAGAGAGCCCATGCCCCTTACAAATTAAGAGGTATGGTGACTGCAGAAGTCCCTTCTCTAAAAGAGGAGGTGATAGAGCCAGATTCCTTCTCCAAAGAAATGTGTTCCGGATCTACACAGGGTTGAGATTCCATTCCATTACAATTGAAATCTGGAAGGCAAAAGAACAGGAGAAAGGCTTTTTTTTGTGCAGCCTTTTTCTTACTTCTGCTATTCCATTCTGGCTTGTATGTATGCTGAATTTTCCAATTTGGCTTACATATAAAACAGTCCAAAATATAATTTAAAAAGACCATTATGCTAACACATACTAATAGGGTGGCCTTTGTAAGGATGCCTTGTACAGCTGAATAGGTTGTCCCAGACTTGGCCTACAAAAGTCTCCCAGAAACCCCAGTGTCTCCATGTATACCCAGCCACCCTCCACACACCCCTCAGTTGCCAGGCTACTTGCCATGTGTTGATGTGCAATGCATTATAAACTGTGTGACACTGGAGGGGTTAACTGGTCAAAAAATGTACACTACCTCACCAGCTCTTTTAGGACTACCATTAATTAGATGATTTCTGTTTATTTCATAGCAGTAAGTATTTTTTGTAGTTAGAAAAAGATTCAAAGATCTTTGTACACACAGCCTGGAGGAGACAAGAGAGACATGACATGATGGAACCTTATACAGTTCAAGAATTCAACAAAATGAAGATCTTGTCCCAGAGAAGAGGAAGCGGTAGAACAGAACAGGGGCAGCAAGTTCAAAGGAAACAAAAGGATGTGTTTACTTTACATGTAAAATAACCTCATCCAGCAGAGTAGAGACTGTAGAGAAAAGGGCAAAGGATTTCAGAAGGTGACTGGGGTAGGTACCTACCCCCACTTATTATGGCCAAAAAATCCTAATGACACCTATACATTTTGACCTTGAGCCATTCTTCAAATCTACCTCCACAGACATAGCCCAAAAGCAAAATTCCTAGAGGCCATTAGGCTTTTTTGCCATTCTAAGTAAATTTGGGAGTTATTACTAGGAGGAATTATTTGTCATTTAACCCTGTGAGTGCCAGAGGGGGAGGCAAGGCATTGGGTTAAAAGGGACAAAATAGCACTATACCAGCCCTAATCTTCTCGCATGCTTTGCCCTTTCTCTGTAGTCTCTACTGGAAGAGGTGACTTTTACATGTTCCCCATAACCAGTGTAATGGGACTTTCTGGCCATAGTAAAGTAAGTAGGGGGAAGTGTTCATTCTCTTTTACCTCTATGATTGGCAGAGGGGTACAGAACATTTGCTTGGCAATGCTTCTGTATGCCCTGGCTAAAAAGAAGAAGTTTAAATATGTCTATTTGTGATGTTTCAGAAGAGGAATTTTCTTTTTTTGGCATCATTGCTCTTTTAACCCTTTCAGTGCCAGAGGGGTACACAGCAATGCACTGAGTACCCCTATGTCACTCAAAGGGTTTAAATATATTATAACCCACGTAACAATAAAATAATTTATAATCATGTCATTACCATTTCAAGCAATGAATTCTGACGCTAGAATTTATCTCCTGGAAAATTTGTGTGGAGGATGTGTATTTGAGCTCCACCTAGTGGACACATAGCAATTGTACAAATTAACTCGATTACAGCAAGTGGCACTGCAACATAATTCTGGAGAACATGATACCAAGCTTAGCACTATGAAGTGTGGCCTGAACAGTGATATGAAATGTATGTCACATTATTCAACACAATAAACATATTTTACTCACAAATTCAATAAACACTTTTAAACACCAACAACACATTGACCAATACTCACATGACACTTCAGAAAGGAGAGATTTCTTGAAACCACTTGGCCACACTTCATAGTGGGAGGTGGCTATTAATACAGACTGCAAAAGATGTCCATACTGAAGTGTAAGCAGTAGTATAGAGAGACAGGTGATAAGAGTGTCACCTTCAATGGATCCAGTTATCAAAATCTTATACTTCCCACTGTCATGAACGTGTGATGATTTTCCATTGTGCAGTGTATGGTATGTTGTGTGTGTGCATACGTGTGTGTATATGTATTTTATATTTAATATGTGTGGTACTCTCCTGGTTTATTCATGACTAACCTTTACCTATATGGCAATATAACTGTCAAAGTAATAGGTGAAAATATATATTGTGGCTCCCCCTGCTGGCTAAAAATTTGTTAGCGCCATGTGAATGAAGGTTTTTTCTTTTTTCAGTCAACACTGAATAGTCTAAAGAAATTCTGTATCAAAGTAAACTGGGGCAGAGCAACAGTACCACATGCATGGGACTTTTAACACAACCACTGTAGCATTCAAGGGGTTAAAGGCCCCAATTTAAATCCATGAAATTCCTATTTATCCTCTATGGTTCCTTTGATTTGGCTTGGAACTGCTACAGCTTGCTTTCATACCCAAGCTGTAGGGGAGGGGGCTCAGTTTATTTTGGGATATGTGGCTACCAGTAAACAGAGGAAGAAGTCTGGGGGTCAGACAGTATATATGAGGATATGTGACCAGCAGTGGGCAGGGGAACAAGGATTGTGGGATCTGACATTTTATATGGGCAATCTGTGGCAACCATTGAGCAGGAGGACTGGGCTGTGGGTGTCAGACAGTGTGTATGGGCATCTGTGACAACTAGTGGGCAGGGGAATCAGGGTGGGAGAGTCAGACATTGTATATGGGGTTCTGTGACTATCAGTGGGCAGGAGAATTGGGGTGAGGGATCATACAGTGTATATGGGGATCTGTGGCTAGGAGTGGTCAAGGGAACAAGATGATGGGAGAGTCAGACAGAATGTATGTGTGTGTGTATATATATTTCACTGTCGTCCAATACAGGTTACTGGTACACTGGGAGGCGATCCGCCCCTTTAAGTAGGCAGGAACATTCATCTAAATGTATGCAGGGGGCGGAGCCTCCCCTCCCTTTTAGGCTGCACCTCAGTCAGAACAAGCCAGAATGATTTGTTCCTCGGTGTGTTCACACCAGGCAGAGAACAGCTCTCTTCAAGTTTTAGTTTCTTTGTTATTTTTACAAATATGGAATACCACCATTAGGTGGGTTACCAAGGCTGTCAAATGCCCTATTTAAAGTGGATAGCACAGCTTCCAGGGTACTTCTGGTGGATCTTTTGCCCTGAAGAGGGAATAACGTGATTTCAAGTATTTCCCTGGGGAATTATCCTCTGTGGTGATTCCTTTCTGATCTTGGTAACCTGAAGACAGAAGTCCTGCAGGAAAGGTGAGCCACCCTTTGAGTGCCGAAGGTCCACTTGTCCCTCAGTGTCCCTTCATTGGGATTGTGTTTGGGAGTTCTCATTGTGCACTCCAGCGCTCATTGGGTGTTTTTATATATTTTGCTAATGCAATGTATATGTGTATGTCTGAGTTTTGGAGCAGTTTATGTGGAATTTAACCCTCTCTCTGCTGGGTTTGTCTATTTTATGGACATTTGCATTGTTTACCTTGGTTGGGTAATGTTTGCTGTTATAGTATATATGTTTGCTATGTGTTATGGAACGTTTACTTTAAGGGTAAAATTTATTAGAAATAATGTTCCGCTCCTTTAAGCGTGCTTTTCCCGCATAGACGCCATTGCTCCTTTACTCTCTATGGACTTACACTCTGTGGGACGTATCTCTGGAACCGCTTCACATAGCGACTTCAGAGAGGGCTCATTTTATTTGTCTTCCCTTGCTCTATCATCCGATTGTATGTTTGAGTGTGTTGGGGGACTGGTGGGACTTTGGTCACTGTTTTGGGGTACTTTGTGAGGAAAACTACGCTTCCCATGAGCGCTTGGTTTGCGCTCTTTTTCTGATTGGCGCCCGTCGCGGCAGCCATTTTGTGAGTTCTTCTCATCGAGTATACTACGCAGGGACCGGACCCTCTCTCTCCTCTGCTGATTGACCCTTCGCTTGACAGATACGTTTAGTTTTAAACGTTTCTGGGGTGAATATTTAATCTTTCACACTTTAATCGGGTGATTCATATCAGTGGGGTATATCTCTGTGAGCATGTCTACTCCACTTGAGCCTGGGACTAGACCTAAGACGAAGGAGGCTGGGGTATCTGTCTCCCCCATTGCATTTTGCTCCTCCTGTCATGCAGGGCTACCCAGAGAATTTTCTGGTAATTTATGCCCAACTTGTGTGGAAGGTCATGGCAGCAACCCAGGGCCTTCCAGTCACACTATTGAGCCAACATGGGTGAAAGAGTTCAAGGCTGCAACTAGGGATCTTAGATCCACTCTTCAGCAATTTCCCTCTCAGGTTCAGGGGGCTCTTCAAGTATGGCAGACCCCCTCCGCTGTCAGGACCTCCCTGCCCAAGCCACAGGGGGCTCCTGATGTCTCTGATTCTTCTGAAGAAGAATTGTTGCAGGATTCTGATGTTGAGGATGGTACAGTTATTGAGTCTACCAGATCCATTGGAGACCCTTACGAATGTGACCCTGAACTCTCTGCTGAGGGTTTGATCAGGGCTGTGCTGACCACCTTCAATCTTCCCTTGCGTCAGGAATCTACTCTTGACCCAACGGACGTGTTTCAGAAACCTTCTAAGGCTGTTACATGTTTTCCTACTAATCCTACTCTTGAATGCTTAGTCTCTGATGCGTGGAAAAATCCTGATAAGTCATCTTCAGTCTCAAAAAAGTTTGCCAAACTTTATCCTTTTCCTGAGACTGAACTGGCTAAATGGGTTCATCCTCCTAAGATGGATGCTCCTGTTTCTAGGTTGTCTAAATCTACTGCCTTGGCTGTATCTGATGCTTCTGGACGGACAAAAAGTTAGAAACTTGTCTTAAGTCTATTTTTGCCTCTATTGGTACTGCCATGCGTCCAGCCTTTGCTGTGGCGTGGGTTAACCTGGCCATTGCGGTCTGGACTGAACAGCTTACTGTGGCGGTTCGCCAAGATGCGCCAGTGTCAGAGCAGTTGCAACTCCTTGCTAACATTTCTGAAGCTCAGAATTGTGTTTTTGACGCTGCTTTTGACGCAGTTCGCATGATGGCGAGGGCCTCCGCTTCTTCAGTGGTGGCTAGACGTGCTCTTTGGCTGAAAATTTGGTCTGCTGACACCGCTTCCAAGAAAGTGTTACTTTCTTTGCCCTTTCAAGGGACTTCCCTGTTTGGTTCAGAATTAAAGGAGTTGATTAGCGAGGCTACTGGAGGTAAAAGTACTCTTCTACCCTCAGTCTTTAAAAAGAAGTTTCCAGCCAAACGCAATCGGTCCTTTCGTTCCTTCCAAACTGAGACACGCTCTGCGTCCCAGGCGGTTCCGCCTGCTTCACGCTCCTCCTCCAAGCCCAAACAGTCCTGGAAGCCCAAAGTTGCCCCCAAGGCCAAGACCTCCAAGACTGCTTCGGCATGACTCGCCAAACCCGGTTCCGCATCCGGCTGTAGGTGTGCGCCTTCACATCTTTCGCCGGACTTGGGAGGAGTCAGTGGCGGACCCTTGGGTTCTTCAGGTGGTGTCAGAGGGATACAGGATCCCTTTCTCCTCTCTTCCTCCTTTTCGGTTCCATTTTACTCGTCCTTCTCAGGAACCTACAAAAAGGCGTCTGTTCATCAACGCTATTCAGGATCTTTTGAACAAAGAAGTCCTGAAACCAGTTTCCACAGAGGACACAGGTTCAGGATTCTATTCCAACCTGTTCATGGTGGCCAAAAAGGACGGTGGCGCTCGTCCTATTTTGGACCTCAAAGATCTCAATTCCTTTGTTGTGAGTACCCACTATCGTCAGGAATCCCTGCGCTCTGTGATAGCTGCTATGTCTCCGGGGGAGTTCCTTGCCTCCCTGGATCTTCAGGATGCTTATCTGCACATCCCTATCCATCTAGAGAGCAGGCGGTATCTCAGGTTTGCCTGCCACAAAGGTCACTTTCAATTTTCGGCTCTTCCCTTTGGACTGACTACAGCCCCGCAGGTTTTTCAGAGAGTCCTGGGTGCTTTGATAGCGGTGATCCATCAAGATGGCATCAGGGTGACTCCCTACATGGACGATTTACTCTTGAAAGCTTCATCTGCGGAGATCCTTCACCAGCAGGTTCAGGCTTGCATTCAGACACTCACTCAACACGGGTGGATTGTGAATCTGGACAAGTCAGACTTGATCCCATCTCAGCAGATACTCTTCCTGGGTCTCCTGTTCGACACTCAGAAGTGCATGGTGTTTCTCCCAGAAGAGGTGGCTAATCAGATTGCTCTACGAGTATCAAAGATTTTGGCTCTCGAGCGGATTCCAGTTCCGAAGTTAACATCTCTGGTGGGGAAGTTCATTTCCACCATAGAGGCGGTGCCATTTGCCATGGCACACACCAGGGAACTTCAGAGGTTTGTGATCCAGACGTGCAGGAATCATCCAGACCATCTGCGCCTGTCAGTCTCTCTGCCTCCCCATGTCGAGTTGAGCTTGGAGTGGTGGTTGGACCTGTCTCATCTCCTGAAAGGGAGATCCTTCCAGATTCCCTATTGGACCACAGTCACGACGGATGCCAGCCTCCTGGGATGGGGGGCAGTGTTGGGTTGCTTCTGTGCTCAGGGGAAGTGGGGATTGGAGGAATCTCTCCTCTCCATCAATGTTCTGGAACTACGTGCCATCTTCCTTGCCCTGACACATTGGGAATCTCAACTGGAGGGTTGTCCAGTCAGAGTGGAGTCCGACAATGCCACCGCAGTGACCTACAGGAAGGTGTCCGTGTTCTGCTCTCGGTGGAGGGATCCACTGGCCCTGGCAGTGGACGCCTTGTCCATCCCTTGGGACTTCTCCCTAGCCTACATCTTCCCTCCTCTTCCTCTGTTGATCAGAGTCATCCAGAAGCTGAAGGTGGAGCGTTGTCCTGTCATCCTAATCGCTCCGAAATGGCCTCGTCAGTCCTGGTATCCGGATCTGATGGAAATGTCTGTAGTGGAACCCTTTCCGCTTCCAGCTCGTCCAGATCTGCTGCTACAAGGTTACCTGTGGAAGGAGGATGTTCATCGTCTTCATTTGATGGCCTGGAGGTTGAATCCTCAATTCTGAAGAAAAAGGGTTTTTCCTCTTCTGTGGTGTCTATGATGCTTAAAGCTCGTAAGCCTGTGTCTTCCAAGATTTATCATCGAGTCTGGTCAACCTTTGTCGCATGGTGTGCTGATAGGGATCTATCACTTGATTTCCATCTTCCTACTGTCCTGGCATTTTTACAGGACGGGGTTGAGAAAGCGCTCAGCCTGAGTTCTCTCAAGGTTCAGATGTCTGCTCTGTCTGTCTTTTTCCAGGAACGCATTGCCATCCTTCCTGATGTCAAGGTTTTCTTCCAAGGTGTGGCTCATGTTCGGCCCGCTTTCAAGAGTCCAGCTCCTCAGTGGGACCTCAATCTAGTTCTGGGGGTTCTTCAACGACCCCCATTTGAGTCCTTAGCTTCCATTCCTTTATGCCTTTTGACCTGGAAGATGGCCTTCCTCTTGGCTATCGTTTCAGTTCGCCGGGTGGCAGAGTTACAAGCCTTGTCTTGTAAACCTCCTTATCTGGTGTTCCACAAGCTTAAGGCTGTGCTTCGCACTTCCAAGGAATTTTTGCCTAAGGTTGTCTCCGAATTTCACATCAATCAGGAGATTGTGGTGCCCTCTTTCTGCCCTAACCCTTCCTCTGACAAGGAGAGGGACCTTCATTTGTTGGATGTTGTGCGTTGTCTCAAATTTTAGGTTCATCGCACCGAGTCTATCAGGAAGTCTGACGCTCTGTTTGTCATTCCTGAGGGACCTAGGGCAGGGAGACCGGCATCCAAGGTGACCATTGCATCTTGGATCAAATCTACTATTTGTAAGACTTACGAATTGCGGAATAAACATGTGCCCTTTCGGGTCACTGCTCATTCCACCAGATCAATTGGGGCCTCTTGGGCCTACAAAAATCAAGTGTCTGCTGATCAGCTGTGCCGGGCGGCCACTTGGTCCTCTGTGCACACGTTCTCAAAGCACTATCGTGTGGATGTGCTGGCCTCAGCTGATGCCAGCTTAGGAAGGAAGGTCCTGGAGGCAGTTTTGCCTGTCTAGGATCTTTCTTCTGAGATTCTTAGTGCTTCCTTACTGTTGAGCCCTGTTGGCTCTGGTTCAGTGTGCTGTGTTTTGTCCTTGGGGTCTGTTGTTACCCCTAGTTGGTGTCCGTTGACACTTCTGTTAGTTGGGATCTATGACCAGTTGGTTCATAGAGGTTCTGGTGACCTGGGGGCCTTGCGCCTGGTCCTTGCCTTCTTCCCGCCTCTGGGAAAACTCAAATGTTTGGACATCCCAGTGTACCAGTAACCTGTATTGGACGACAGTGAAAATAGGATTTTAGTCTTACCTGTTAAATCCTTTTCACTTAGTCCATACAGGTTACTGGTCTCCCACCCTGTCAAGGGACCATGCTTGGCTCTCCTGTGGCATGTTGTGGGAGTCCTTTGGGGCATGCTCACAGGGGTCTTCATCTTCTGTCCTATCTCTGGTCAGTGGTAGTGTCTCAAATCATTCTGACTTGTTCTGACTGAGGTGCAGCCTAAGAGGGAGGGGAGGCTCCGCCCCCTGCATACATTTAGATGAATGTTCCTGCCTACTTAAAGGGGCGGATCGCCTCCCAGTGTACCAGTAACCTGTATGGACTAAGTGAAAAGGATTTAACAGGTAAGACTAAAATCCTATTATATTTATTCCGGAAGCTGGGAAGCACTCTCATTTAACAAGGTTCAATTATTGCCTGGGTGCTTAATCAGGTCTGAAAAATACAAGACAGGTAGACCAGCGTTGTCTGGTCGAAACGTTAAGTTAATAAATATCTTTTTTTAACTTTTCTAAGACCTGCGAGTGCTTGATCCTTCTACCTCTAGATAGATAGATATATAGATATATCTTTGACCACCAGTGGAACCAGGCTGGGGGCAGGCAATGTATGTGTATGTGTGTGTGTGTGTGTGTGTGTGTGTGTGTGTGTGTGTGTGTGTACAATATAATATAATATAATATAATATATAGATCTCTGGCTAACAGTGGGCAGGGGGAAAGGCTGGGGGGGGCAGACTGTATTAGGGGAATCTGTGACCACCAGTGGAACGAGGCTGTAGGGGGGAACAGTGTATGTGCAGAGCTGTGACTACCAGTGGAACCAGGCTGGGGGCAGATGATGAATGTGGGGAACTGTGACTACCAGTTGAACCAGGCTCGGGGGCAGACAGTGAATGTGGGCATCCGTGACTTACAGTGAGAGCAGAACCAAACCAAATCTGTGACTACCAGTGGGCAGTGGACCAGGCTGTGAGGGGGCCAACAATGTCTTGGGGAGATCAGTATATTTAGAGATCTGTGACTACCAGGGGACAGTGGAGTCAGGCTTGGGTGGTCAATGTTTTGGGGGGATCTGTGACTACTAGTGTTGAGCGAGCATGCTCGGCCGATGCTCGGATCGGCTCGAGCATCGCTCTGCTCGGCACATGGCGGTACTCGTACGAGTACCGCATGTGCTCGCCCGCCATGTTCGGGTCTCCTCCCCGCACGTTTTGCGGCTGCTGCGCAGCCAATAAACGTGCAGGGAGGCTCTGACATCGGTGTAATGCCAGCAGCCATGTTGGCTGCTGGCATTACACTGATTGGCTGGCCAGAACCCGTGGTCGGGTGCTGTATAGCACCTGACCATCGAGTTCGGCTCAGTCTGAGCCAGGGAGAGCTGAGGATAGGAAGGGAAAGGCAGTGTAGGGAGGAAAAAAAAAAATTGTGAAAAAAAAGAACCAAAAGTCCTTTTTAGGACTACTGTGTGTGGGGGCAGCAGGTTATTTTGTGTGGGGGGAAAAAAACAAAAAAAAAAAAAAAAAAAATATTCTGTTTAGTGTGAAAAGTTGCAGATTAGAGCACATTCTGTTTAGTGTGCACAGTTGCAGATTAGAGCACATTCTGTTTAGTGTGCAAAGTTGCAGATTAGAGCACATTCTGTTTAGTGTGCAAAGTTGCAGATTAGAGCACATTCTGTTTAGTGTGCAAAGTTGCAGATTAGAGCACATTCTGTTAAGTCTTCAAACTAAAATATCAAAGTCACATATTCCATTCAGTGTGCGTCGCCGCAGTTTAGCAGCACATTCTGTGTACTGTGCAGAGTTGCAGAATAGGAAGAAATACTGTTAAGTCTTCAAACTAAAATATCAAAGTCACATATTCCATTCAGTGTGCTTCGCCGCAGTTTAGCAGCCTATTCTGTGTACTGTGCAGAGTTGCAGAATAGGAAGAAATACTGTTAAGTTTTCAAACTCAAATATCAAAGTCACATATTCCATTCAGTGTGTTTCACCGCCGTTTAGCAGCCTATTCTGTGTACTGTGCAGAGTTGCAGAATAATAAGAAATACTGTTAAGTTTTCAAACTCAAATATTAAAGTCACATATTCCATTCAGTGTGTTTCACCGCCGTTTAGCAGCCTATTCTGTGTACTCTGTACAGTTGCAGAATAATAAGAAATACTGTTAAGTTTTCAAACTCAAATATTAAAGTCACATATTCTGTGTAAGATGAAGAAGGCGGGTAAAAAGGGACGGGGAAGTGGACGTGATCCTGAAAGTTCAGGGCGCGGGTCAGGACGCGGAGAAACTGTGCCTGGTGCCAGAGCACAAGAAAGAAAGACATCCACCATACCTAGCTTCATGTGTAATTTTACAGGGCGTCGCAGGACATCACTCTCGAGGTCCGACCACTGCGAACAGGTGGTCGGTTGGATGACAGCTGATACTGCTTCCAGTCGGTTAAGCACCACCCTGTCTTCCACCAAGTCCACTCTCAGTAGCCAAGAGTCTGGTCAACATAATCCTCACTCTGATCATCCTTCCTCCCACCATACACGGTCTGGTCAAAGAAGTGATCCCACACTGGGATATAGTGAGGAGCTCGTCTCATCACCAATCCTTCATTTGACCCTCTCTCCAAGCACGCTTGCAGAGGAACATGACATCTTGTGCCCTGATTCACAACCTCTAGAGGCTACCCAATCACAAGAAGATGACAGATGTGAACGGCATTTAAGGTCAAAGGAAGTAGTGGATGATGATGATGATGATGAGACACAGTTGCCATTAAATCAACCACTATTTCCGTCTCAAGACCTTGTTGAGGAGAATGTTATACAGTTGTCAATGACTGAGTATGTGGTGGGATCAAGACTTGAGGAGGATGATCAGAGTGAGGAAGTGGAGGAGGACTTGGTGGACGATGAGGTGACTGACCCCACCTGGGAAGGTGTAGAGCCGAGCGATGACAGCAGTCCTGAGGGTGAGCCATCTGCAGCACCGCAACAGGCTGGAAGAGGCAGTGGTGTGGCTACAGAAAGAAGGCGGACCGCACCAAACCGGCCCGCAAATGTTCCACGGAGCACCCCCTTGCGTAAATCTACCTTGCCAAGGGGTAGGTGTTCCGCGGTATGGCGTTTTTTTAAGGAAAGTGCGGACGACAAAAGAATTGTAGTTTGCAACCTGTGCCACACCAGAATGAGCCGAGGCATGAACACTAGAAACCTCACCACCACCAGCATGATCCGACACATGGCATCCAAGCACCGTAGTAAGTGGGAGGAACGCCTGGATCGCCCATCTGTGTCTGCAGGCCACACCACTGCCTCCTCTTCCCCTGTTTTCGGTGCCGGCCAATCGCCTGTCGAAGGCGCAGGCCCGCATACCTCCCGCCCTGCACCTGTAGCATCTGAAGCACCATCAGCGACCACATCCACTTCCCTGTCCCAGCACAGCGTCCAAATGTCGTTACCCCAGGCATTTGAGCGCAAGAGAAAGTACCCAGCCACCCACCCACAGGCCATAGCACTAACCTCACACCTTTCAAAATTACTGGCCATCGAAATGCTGCCATTTAGGCTTGTGGACACTGAGTCCTTCCGCAGCCTGATGGCAGCAGCTGTCCCTCGGTACGCGGTCCCCAGCCGCCACTACTTTTCCCGGTGTGCCATCCCCGCATTACACCACCATGTGTCCCGTAACATCACCCGTGCCCTGACCAACGCAGTTACTGGGAAGGTCCACTTAACGACTGACACATGGACAAGTGCTTGTGGCCAGGGACGCTACATTTCCCTGACGGCACACTGGGTGAATGTCGTGGAGGCTGGGAGCGACTCGGACCCTGGGATGGCATGGGTGCTACCCACGCCGAGGATTGCGGGCCCTACCTCCATCAGGGTTTCCACCAGCACCTACGTTATTGGCTCCTCCTCCTCCGTTTCCACCTCCGAATTCTCTACACACAGCACCACTCCCCCATCAGCCAGTAGCTGGAAGCAGTGTAGCACTGCAGTGGGGAAGCGTCAACAGGCCGTGCTGAAGCTGATCTGCCTTGGGGACAAACAGCACACGGCCTCAGAGCTGTTGCAGGGGATTAGTCACCAGACCGAGCAGTGGCTCTCGCCACTCAACCTGCAAGCAGGCATGGTTGTGTGTGATAATGGGCGTAACTTGGTGGCGGCTTTGGAGCTCGGCAAGCTCACACACGTACCATGCCTAGCGCATGTATTTAATTTAGTGGTGCAGCGATTTCTAAAAACCTACCCCAATGTGCATGATCTCTTGACCAAGGTGCGCCGCGTGTGTGCACATTTCCGTAAGTCATCAACAGCTTCAGCCGGCCTGTTGAAGCTGCAGCAGCGCTTACAATTGCCAGCTCACCGGCTGCTGTGTGACGTGAGCACGCGCTGGAACTCCACCTTCCACATGTTGGCCCGGCTTTGTGAGCAGCAGAGGGCAGTAGTGGAGTACCAGCTGTTACACGGTCGTCGCCTCTCCGTTCAACTTCCTGTAATCAGAAGTGAGGAGTGGGAATGGATGTCAGACCTCTGCGAGGTTTTACGCAATTTTGAGGAATCGACACAGATGGTGAGCGGCGATAACGCTATTATCAGTGTAACCATCCCACTTCTGTGTCTACTGAAACGCTCGCTGCTCACAATTAAAACCGACGCTTTGCATGTGGAAGAGGTGGAAATGGGGGAGGAAGAGCTTACACAAGGTGATAGCCAGAGCACCCTCACTTCGTCTTCTCAGCGACAATTGGAGGAGGCGGAGGAGGAGGAGGAGGAGGAAGACACGGTTGCCTCCGCTACAGAGGGTAGCCATGGAACTTTAGTTCCATCTCTTCAGCGTGGGTGGGCAGAAGAGGAGGAAGAGGATGAGGATATTGAGAGTCATCCTCCTGGTGAGGACAGCGAAATCTTGACTGTTGGTACTCTGGCACACATGGCTGACTTTATGTTAGGCTGCCTTTCCCGTGACCCACGCGTTGTACGCATTTTAGACAACACGGATTACTGGGTGTTCACCCTTCTGGACCCCCGCTACAAAGAGAATTTCTCATCTCTCATTCCTCCGGTGGAGAGGACAAGCAAAATGTTGCAATACCAGAAGGTTCTTGTCGAAAAATTGCTCCAAAATTTTCCATCTGACAACGCTGGCGGCAGAGTACGTGCTACCTTGGCCAACCGAGAAGGGGAGAAAAGGGGAGCACACAGCAGTTCCGAGAAAGGCAGGGCAACACTCTCCAAGGCGTGGGACACCTTCATGACACCCCGCCAGCACCCTCACCCTGATGCGCAGCCTAGTGTCACAAGGAGGGAAAAGTTTTGGAAGATGGTGAAGGAGTACGTAGCAGACCGTGTCAGCGTCCTCAATGATCCCTCTGTGCCTAACAACTACTGGGTGTCCAAGCTGGACACGTGGTATGAACTGGCACTCTACGCCTTGGAGGTGCTGGCCTGCCCTGCCGCCAGCGTTCTGTCTGAGCGGGTATTTAGTGCTGCTGGTGGCATCATAACAGATAAGCGTATCCGCCTTTCCACCGACAATGCTGATAGGTTGACACTTATAAAAATGAACAAGGCCTGGATTTCCCCTGACTTCTCCACTCCACTGGAGGAAAGCCCCGGGGGAACATAAACTCACTTTATATATGTTATTTACAATGATGGGAATACTCTGTATTCCCATTCACCCCTTCCACCCAAAAAATGGGTATATGGTTGACTCTTAATCTTCTCATCCTCCTCCTCCTCTTCCATATGCCCTGTGCTATAATTTTTATATAGGGCCAGCTCACCAGCGGGCCCTGTGATATAATTTTTATATAGGGTCAGCTCACCAGCGGGCCCTGTTTGCCAATTTTTATATAGTTCAGCTCACCAGCGGGCCTTCTCATATAATGTTTTATTGGGTCAGCTCTCTAGCGGGCCCTCTCATATAATGTTTTATAGCGTCAGCTCACTAGCGGGCCTTCGCATATAATGTTTAGGATGGTCAGCTCTGCAGCAGACCCTCACCCATAATGTTTTAGATGGTCAGCTCAGCGCACGTTTCCCTCTTAATCATGGCCTCAGTTCTGAAAATCAAGGAAATTTTTGGGAGAATTTGCCTCTGCGCACGTTTCCCTCTTAATCATGGCCTCAGTTCTGAAAATCAAGGAAATTTTTGGGAGAATTTGCCTCTGCGCACGTTTCCCTCTTAATCATGGCCTCACTTCCAAAAATCAAGGAAATTTTTGGGATAATTTGCAGATGATATACAAGTAAATATACAGCAAATATTGTTTGGTAACAATTTTTCGCCTAAAGTCGTTTTTATTTTCCTTTTTGTGTGTTTTATGGTCAGTCTGTAAAAATGGCGTACTACGGGCGAAAGATCGTTCCCAGCAGCGATGTTGGAGTCCAAGGTGCATCCAGACATCCTCCCTATGCTGTCCCTGAACCATTTCTGTAGTGTTTCCATCTTTTTCTGCCCTTTTCCTATGGACCAGGCACCCTCCCCTCATCAGAGCAGGGGGTGCCTGGTGTAATGCTCGAGTCCTCCCATTGACTTCAATGGGGCTCGGGTGCTCGGCCGAGCACTCGAGCCTCAGGGGGTGCTCGGTCAGAGCACCCGAACACCCGAGCATTGGGGTGCTCGCTCATCACTAGTGACTACCAATGGGCAGAGGAACCAGGCTGGGGAGGTCAGTGTATGTGTGGATCAGTGACTGGCACTGGGCAGTGGAAGCAAGCTGGGGTGGGAGGTCAGATAATTTACCTGTGGATCTGAACAAGGCTGGGGGTTCAGACAGTGTATGTGGAGATCTTTGACTACTAGTTGTCAGTCGAACAAGGCTGGGGCTTAGATAGTGTATGACTGTCAGTGCAGTGGAGCCAGGCTGGGGAGGTCAGATAATGTACACGTGGAACTGTGACTTCCAGTAGCCAGTGGAACAAGGCTGGGTGTTCCATACAGTATATGTGGGAATCTATGACTACTAGACAGCAGTGAAATCAGACTGGGGATGATACAGTGTATGTGGGGATCTGTAACTACCAGTGGGCAGTGGAACCAGGCTGGGGGGTCAGACTGTGTATGTTGGGATCTATGACTTCTATTGGGTAGAGTAACCATAATGTGGGGTCAGACAGTGGAACAAGGTTAGATGTCAGAATGTGTATGAGTAGCTTTGTGGCCATCAGTGTACAGTAGAACAAGGCAGAGGTGGCAGACTGTGTATTTGTGATTCTGACTAACAGTGGGCCCTTTATGTCACAGCAGCATGGGGACCCCTCAACAGAGTTTGCAGTGGGGCTTCATCATTGGATGATGAGCACCAGCCTATAATGTTGGGCTGGTGCTAATGTTGGCCGCCTCCTCTCCGCCTCTTCAGGATTGGTGGTGGAAGGCAGGAGAAGGTGTGTCAAAGAACACAGGTGCAGGGACATCCATAGAAATGTTTCTGGGGGATGGGGACAAAGCAATAATATGCCCCCCCAGTCCAGCCTGCCTAGCTCCCAAGTTTATATGGAGGAGCCACTTTCCTCCCCCTTCAGACACCCATGCACCGGTGACAGAGCTGTAGCAGGGAGCTTCTATAAGTTTTGCCACCTGTGAGAAAGAATCTTGAATCTCTTGGGTGGTAAAGATGTGTTAACAATGCTGTGATGATATCTCTAGCATTCATGTGGTTTAACTGTATTTCTGTCTTTATAAGGAAATGCCCATTCCAAACCATTTAGTAATATTTAATGAGGCTGAACTGATTGATAATAAACAGGGAACAAAAGTATAAATGTCACCCTTGATTTTTAGCACTTGTTTTGCTGGAACTCAGGCAGCCAAGAATCTTACTCCCACGATTTCCATTTTCAGCTCCTTCAAAGGCTCACTACAAAACCTTCTGAATAGGCTTTTATACTCCGTCCTGACAAAACACCCGTCTTTCTTGTGCCTCATTTACCCTAAGTGATTTGTACTTGTGCTGTGAATATGGATGTTCAGTCTTATGAATACAGTTTTAACTTGTCAGTAAAAAAAGTACACGTTTCTACTTGTGACATCGATGTCATCTCCTTTCCAAGGAAAAGTACCGACATGTTGGAAATGGCATTGATATATAGTTATAATGACATAGGTTAGATAAATAAGGATGATTTTATCTTTACCCTTTGAATGCCGGAGGGGTACGCAACACATAACAAAGGCTAACCAAATGCAATTTAGGAAAGAAATTTAAATTCCCATTGAGTTGAAGGGAGATTTTTAACCCCTTAAATGCTAGAAAGGAGCGCTATTTTCGCATTCTGTGGGTTAAAAGCTCCATTTCAATTAAAAGGAATTTGGGGAATTTGTACTTCTTTCTTATAGTACAGTAAGGTTGCCCTAGAATTGCTTCTCATTTCCTTAGGCTCAATGACTCCTTACCCACAAAGCTTATACTATGTTTGATGCCTGAATCACTGGAATATAAAGGGATTGTGGTAAGGTCATAAGGACCGCCTTGCTCCAAAGTAGCAAACTGAGACAATCCTCATAAAGATATATTTAATAAGAAAGCACTATCACAACATAGCCAACATCAGTTGTGATTTATTTAACCGTTTGAGTGTCTGAGAGGTACACAATGTATTGCGGACACCCAAAGGGTTAATAAGATAACCACTCCCACCCAGCACTGTTTATGGCGAATAACACATTAATTAAAGCTGAAACAGAAATCCACAGTAAGTAGATCTATATCTAAAATAGCACAAAAGACAGCAACGCACAGTTCACATGTGTGATTCCAAGGTGGAGGTGCAATATCCATGTGTGTGTGTATAACACCTTGCTTAATGGAGCATTTGAGTTCAAGGTTTTTGGCAGGTAGGTGGCACTGTTGCTATTACTTCCTGTGAAGAGGTAAGTGTGGCAGAAATAGGCTTTTCATAGATGGCGGTAGCAGCTCTGCCTGCCAACTGGCATCAAAATATCTAGCGCTCAGATGCATAGAAAAAGACAAGTTACTTTTGAGAGAAGCATCTGCCAACATTTGGAGGACTGTTATTTTACTCAACAGGCAATGCCCCACCATATATATTGATATAATAAGGATTTACTGTATCTTACAGTTAAATTCACAGTCGTTGTTGTTATGAATGGGTTTTTAGTTAGACGAGGGGCTAAACATATGTACTTCTTCATTTACAGGGAAAAAACTGTGAAACCAGATATGACCAAAGAGAACTTAGGTCATGACTGTATATTATTTAGCACAGACAGGCGGTGGGCCTTTTGGAGCTCCCCGCTCCGGATCAGCGCATTTGGCCAGTCTCTACTGCGCATGACCGCATCATTCCGGCAGTCTCTACTGCTCATCACTGCATCGTTCTGGGCCGTCTCTACTGCGCATAACTGCATAGTTCCGGCAGTCTCTACTGCGCATAACTGCATAGTTCCGGCAGTCTCTACTGCTCATGACTGCATTGTTCCTGCAGTCTCTACTGCGCATGACTGCATTGTTCCGGCAGTCTCTACTGCGCATGACTGCATTGTTCCGGCAGTCTCTACTGCGCATGACTGCATAGTTCCGGGCAGTCTCCACTGCGCATGACTGTATATTATTTAGCACAGACAGGCGGTGGGCCTTTTGGAGCTCCCCGCTCCGGACCAGCACGTTCGGCCAGTCTCTACTGCGCATGACTGCATCATTCTGGCAGTCTCTACTGCTCATCACTGCATCGTTCTGGGCCGTCTCTACTGCGCATAACTGCATCGTTCCGGCAGTCTCTACTGCGCATGACTGCATCGTTCCGGCAGTCTCTACTGCGCATGACTGCATCATTCCGGCAGTCTCTACTGCGCATGACTGCATCATTCCGGCAGTCTCTACTGCTCATGACTGCATCGTTCCGGCAGTCTCTACTGCGCATGACTGCATCATTCCGGCAGTCTCTACTGCGCATGACTGCATAATTCCGGCAGTCTCTACTGCGCATGACTGCATCATTCCGGCAGTCTATACTGCGCATGACTGCATCATTCCGGCAGTCTCTACTGTGCATGTGCTGTTACGTACACAGGGATCTTCGCAGCCTAGTGATTTATATTATACAGATGCCATATAATAAGCAGACAACCTGTAGATCTGCAGCTGTTGTTGGACTATACTTCCCATCATCCTCAGCGCTCCTGAGCTTATAAACATATAACTTAGGTTCAGATATTATTCCAGACCACCCATCACTACAGATCTCCCTCCCTGCTGTGATCAAAGAAGAGACAGAAGTAGAGTGTGTTAAAGGGATAGTAATACTTCGTTTTAACTTTATTTTATTTTGTAGGCATTAAAAAAACATGAAGAATGATATAAGTCTTATCTCTCAAACCTTTATGGTTTATGAGATATTCACAAGCAAAGTTCCCCTCCCTGCCCCTTTTTCCTAGTGTAAGCAATCTCTTCTCAAATGTGAGTCTGGTTGTATGACAGGACAGATAACAGAAGGGGACAATTTTCTTTGTATGAAAACAATGAAAGCCCTTCCCCCCTTGACAAGTTTTTCAGCTTTTTCCATTATCTTAATTGAAGATTGTCCCTCTCTGCAGTCTACCTGGGCACCTCCCTTCTGATCTGGTTGAACAGGGAAGGGATACTTTGTTTGTGAATATCTCTTAAACCATAAAGGTTTGAGAGATAAGACTTATATCATTCTTCATGTTTTTTTAATGCCTACAAAATAAAATAAAGTTAAAACGAAGTATTACTATGCCTTTAAGCTCTCATGAAGGGGCAGTGCAACTGGGATCTCTTCTATTCCATTCTGCCATTGGTAATCAACATTTGAACCGACTCTGAACACTGTATATTGGGTAAAGCATGTAACAAAATTGTGTGAGCCTCTCAAATTGTCTATTGATAATGGCAGGAGTCATTGTTTTATTTTGCAAGCAATTTTTCTGCAGCCTGCTGGAGGGGGAAGTGTGTGGGGTGGGTGGATGGAGAGGTATGAGAGAAGATTTGAAAGTGGATTGAGCCCTGGCACTATTTTACATCAGTACCTAGGATTATTGTCTTTGAATGGCAAGATGGACATGGGTCACAGCATGTACCAGTAGCTCTGCTCCTCAGGGGTCAGATTGATATTTACTTTCTCCATGTCCTATTGCTGCAAATGGAAGTAAGTCTTGTATAAATCTGATATAGATGGTTTCTACTAGAACATGAACAACACAGGTTAGATCCAGGGGCATTGCTACCTACTAGCTAAGGGGGCCAGGGCCACCATCAGATATCATGTGGCCCATGACTATATAACTGGCCTGGTCCCCTGCACCCCATAATTTTGATTACCCAGCCTCACTCTTGTGCTTAAAACAGATGAGCTGTGAGTCTTTACAAAGCATTCTTTTGGCTAAAAGTTTTCTTTAAATTTGTTTTGTTCTAAGTATCCAGAAAGGCCATTACTTTAGAGCGGCTGTCCCACTGTCGTCATGCACCATAAGATCTTAAAAAAAAATAAGAAAAAATCATTGAGAGCACACTTATAATATCCTATAACGTCTAACCCATATAATCATAACATGGGGTGCGCTCAGTCCCTTGATGATATCTTAAAAAACAAAAAGAAAAAAGACAGAAAAGGACTAATAAGAGGCACAAGACAAATTAAATAATAATCATACAAAATGTATATAAAAATATCAAATTTATTAATGACACAATGTCACAATCAAAATAGCAAAAAAGTCATCAGCAAGATGGAGCAACCCCACCTGGACATATCCCCCCACCCTCTATACCACCCAAAAGCCACCAAACCATAAATAGTAAAAAACCAAAATAAAAAAAACAACCATCAAGCAACAAATGACATAGAAGGAGTACATGTAAACAGAGTGATATGCGATATACAATATATATGTATGATCGGTAAAGTATATCGCAAACTTCACCAAATCATACACTGGTTCACTCCAAAGTCTATATATGAGGTATCGTAATATACCAGACACCAAAAAGTCCACACATCCAATAAAATGAATATGAAGATGAATATGAAGAAGAGTTAACGTATACAATGGAATGAATATGAAAATGAATATGGAGATGAATATGATGACGTAGATGATGATGTAAGAACAAGGTCGTCACTCACACAACTGAGTCTGGCAAATATATCTCAAAGCGGGAGGCCACAAAACAGGAATAGATAAATATTCTCACCAATCTTCACCCATATATAAAGGGCAACAATTCAAGTGCCTCCTTCCGCTATCATAACACGCCACTCACAAGTTATGCGGACGCCTGTAATTATTCCATTTCCCAGATGATACAACCGAGTCTGACTCCAGGCATAATCTTCAAATCCACTCTCAAAGTCTCCGAGTCACTCACAGGTTGATACAAAATTGATATACAATGTATCCATCATCTCCATAGATGTAAATAATTCAGGTGATGGTATAAACATCCAACTCCATGTATACTCCTTCAATATGTCACATCCAATTGTATTGTAACGCGTTTCGCCCGTATCACATCAGGCTTCTTCAAGACACACATTTTCAAACTGAAACCGCTGCTTTATAAACCTTTCTAAACCGGAAGTCGTCATCATCTCCATAGTAACCATATAAACATGATGGCGGCGTCCATAGCGGGTTGCTCTTGTGAATGGCAAACATAATTTCACTGTACAGTTCAATACATTCATTAAATCAACATAAATAATCCTTGGTGTGTGATCGACAGCATATGTAAATACAGATCCAATGTTATAAATCAACATGGTGCATCGGATTAGGGTATCAATCAAAAATAAACAAAAAATGTCAAATATAAATTTGTTTACATGAATCCAAATAATAGACCCATAATATAGTCCCCAGTGAGTCAAATCTCACTACATATGGGATTCATGCCAAGCAGTCGCTATGCTAAACGTAAGGTACCCTTACAATAACGGGATAACATTCCCACCAAGGGATCTCACATATACACATAACCCACCAGGCAATAAGTCCCATTGTCCTTAACAGGACTACTGATCGCCAAAAGAATACCCCAACCGATGCACACAAGGATCATTTATTTTAAAACATTATAAGAATGCATTATATTGAATCTCCTCATTCATTCCTTTCGGTTGAAGAGAATCCAAAGTATAGATCCACCTACATTCTTTCTGTAATAACCTTTTATTCAAATCACCACCTCTCACATTATTTACAACATGTTCAATCCCCACAAATTTCAAACCATCAGCTTTTCCTCCATGATACTCCAAAAAATGTCTAGCTACCGGACTCTCCAAGCAACCATTTTCAATATCACATTTATGCTCTAATATCCTACGTCTAAACTCTCTAATTGTCTTTCCTACATATATTTTTTGACAAGGACAACTGAGCTGATAGATCACACCCTTTGTTCGACAGTTTATAAAACTCCTTATTTTAAATATTTTGGATGCATTGAAATTCAAAAAGGAATCAGATCTATTAATGTATCTACATGCTCCACATGAACTACATGGGAAAGTTCCCCAGGTCCGACTCTTCCCCAACCAATTCAAATTCTTAATAGATGGGTCATAAAAACTATGAACCAACTTATCTCTTAAATTCGGGGCCCTTTTTGCCACCAAAGCTGGAGAGTCCCCTACTATCCTACGTAAGGACTCATTTTGTGTCAACAGTCCCCAATGTTTTATTAATACACCTCTCAGCATCTGCCAATGGGTCCCATAAGTTGTAATAAAACGAACCCTTGTATCTTTTATAATTTTTTCTCTTTTCCCAAATATAACTCCACTTCGTTCTTGTGACAACGCTCTATGATAACTCTTTTTAAAAGTACACATGGAGTAACCCCTCTCCAAAAATCGACCAGTTAATTCACTTGCTTGTAATTTAAATTCCTCCAAATCAGAACAATTTCTCCTTAAACGGAGATATTGACCATAAGGAATACCTTTCACTTGTGAGGGTACATGATAACTAGATGCATGAAGCAAAGTGTTACACGCTGTAGGCTTACGGTAACCCTTCGTTTTTAATTCACCATTCTCTTTAAAAATTTTTAAATCCAAAAATCAACCTCTTCCCGACTATAAGAACAAGTGAGTTTAATATTCATGTCATTATTATTTAATTCTGACACGAATACTTCCAATAGTTCAACTGAACCTTCCCATACCATAAAGATATCGTCAATATATCTAATCCAAAGGGCCACATGTTCCCCAAATCCAGGCGCATCCAACACCACTGATTGCTCCCACCAACCCAGGTGAAGGCATGCATAGGTTGGGGCGCACGTGGCCCCCATTGCCACTCCTCTACATTGTCTATAATACCTATTTTTAAATACAAAATAATTATTTTCCAATACAAACTGCATTAATTCTACAATGAACTCATTTTGATGGACAAACTCACTTCTTCTAGTGTCTAGGTAAAGCTGACATGCTCTTAGGGCCACATCGTTGGGAATGGAGGTATAGAGGGACTCCACATCCAGAGTAACTAGATGCGAGTCCCTCCCCACCTCCACGCCCACCAACCGACGGATGACATCTCCAGTGTCCTCCACATAAGATGGCAAAGTCTTTAAAAAGGGTTTTAACCACAAATCTACATAATGTCCTACATTTTCTGTAACACTACCAATCCCGGAAACCACTGGGCGACCTGGCGGGTGTCTCAATGATTTATGTACCTTTGGTAAAATATAAATTGTCGGAACAACCGGGTTCTCATTGATCATATATTGCATCTCTTTCCTTAAAATCAGACCTTCCTCAAAAGCAAACTGTAATTTGCATTTCAACCTATTTTGAACCTCAAACGTAGGATCCTTATCAAGAGGTTCATAACAATTCACATCTCGCAATTGTCTTAAAATCTCATTACAATAATCCTCTTCTTTCATAAGAACCACATTCCCTCCTTTGTCACTTTGCTTAATGACAATTTCAGGATGGCTCTGCAAATCCTTCAAAGCCCAACGTTCTTCCTTCTCTAAGTTATCATAAGGAACAACACTAAAATCCATCATCCTTATGTCACGTTGTACTGCCTTGGTAAATGCACATATATATGGATTGAGAGATAGAGGGGGCATAGTTTTTGACTTACTCACCAAATTCGTAAATTTAGTATCCAAGGACTCCAAATCAGTTCCCGGAAAAGACTCACCTTCCATCTGTAAATCCTTTAATATTTCAAGTGTTTCTATATCTTGATTATTTACATCCTGTCGATCCTCATGTAACTTACGAAGAAGAATCTTTCGCGAGAACAGACTTAAATCCTTGGACACCATAAATTCATCTCCCTTATTTATAGGGGAAAATGACAAACCTTTACTTAAAAGAGAAATATGACATTTATCTAACTTAAAATCCGTCAAATTGATAATAATTTTATTATCCTCCCTCTGTTCATCATCAAGATTTATTTGATCTATCCTGTATTTATTTCTACATTTTTCAAAATCTTCTTCTCTTTGTCTTTGTTTTTTGCTCTTCCTCTGCCACCTACCCCTCCTTGTTTTTCCTCTCCTTGTACCCTTTCCAAAAAAGAAGAAGAAGAAGAAGAGGAGGCATTACCACTCTCATTACTCCCTCCTCGTTGTACATTCCCTCTAGTAGTCACCCCAATCCGTGGTTCATCCTCAGATCCAGATTCACTACTACTGGTTTCCGAGGAATCACCAGCCATTTTGGGGTATCTACGTCTAAAGTTCTTAAAAATCGAATACACCTTTTTACTAGAAAAATCCTGTATATCACGAACATACTTTTTCTTTTTCCTCAAACTGATCTCTCTTTGTATTTTCTCAATATCTGCTTTTAAAACTTCATTAACACTTTTAAATTCCTCCAAGTCTTTAAAATTAGATAATTCCTGAGTACTCTTCTCAATCTCTTTTTTAATTTCAATCAATTGTGATTGATTTTCCTCAACAATCAAACTTATTAATTCCAATGAGCATTTAGTTAATGTATTATACCACTTTTCCAAAAAACCTTCAGACTTCAAATGTTTCCCTGGGAGCATTCGAATTCGGAGACCCCTTGGGACAATTTTGGCCCTTAAATACGCCTCCAAGCTTGAAATATCCCATGTCAGTCTTAACTGTTTTATCAAAATATGTTTATAATTTTTGAATTTTTTAAATAAGTCGGACCTAACAGAACTTTCCCCGATATTCAGTTCATGTACAAAAGCTGTTCTAATCTCATCATCCCACTTCTCATCCAAACAAAATGCCATTTTCAACAAGAGCAACACACCATATATGGCACAGAGGATGAGGATGAAACGCCACAGGTTAGGACTTCTCACCAATGCTGATGAAATCTATAATTACCAAAAATAGATAAGGTGCTCAACCAATAAAGAAAGTGGCATTACTGCCACATAGAAACTTAAAAAAAATAAGAAAAAATCATTGAGAGCACACTTATAATATCCTATAACGTCTAACCCATATAATCATAACATGGGGTGCGCTCAGTCCCTTGATGATATCTTAAAAAACAAAAAGAAAAAAGACAGAAAAGGACTAATAAGAGGCACAAGACAAATTAAATAATAATCATACAAAATGTATATAAAAATATCAAATTTATTAATGACACAATGTCACAATCAAAATAGCAAAAAAGTAATCAGCAAGATGGAGCAACCCCACCTGGACATATCCCCCCACCCTCTATACCACCCAAAAGCCACCAAACCATAAATAGTAAAAAACCAAAATAAAAAAACAACCATCAAGCAACAAATGACATAGAAGGAGTACATGTAAACAGAGTGATATGCGATATACAATATATATGTATGATCGGTAAAGTATATCGCAAACTTCACCAAATCATACACTGGTTCACTCCAAAGTCTATATATGAGGTATCGTAATATACCAGACACCAAAAAGTCCACACATCCAATAAAATGAATATGAAGATGAATATGACGAAGAGTTAACGTATACAATGGAATGAATATGAAAATGAATATGGAGATGAATATGATGACGTAGATGATGATGTAAGAACAAGGTCGTCACTCACACAACTGAGTCTGGCAAATATATCTCAAAGCGGGAGGCCACAAAACAGGAATAGATAAATATTCTCACCAATCTTCACCCATATATAAAGGGCAACAATTCAAGTGCCTCCTTCCGCTATCATAACACGCCACTCACAAGTTATGCGGACGCCTGTAATTATTCCATTTCCCAGATGATACAACCGAGTCTGACTCCAGGCATAATCTTCAAATACACTCTCAAAGTCTCCGAGTCACTCACAGGTTGATACAAAATTGATATACAATGTATCCATCATCTCCATAGATGTAAATAATTCCGGTGATGGTATAAGCATCCAACTCCATGTATACTCCTTGTTCTTACATCATCATCTACGTCATCATATTCATCTCCATATTCATTTATTTTGGTTTTTTACTATTTATGGTTTGGTGGCTTTTGGGTGGTATAGAGGGTGGGGGGATATGTCCAGGTGGGGTTGCTCCATCTTGCTGATGACTTTTTTGCTATTTTGATTGTGACATTGTGTCATTAATAAATTTGATATTTTTATATACATTTTGTATGATTATTATTTAATTTGTCTTGTGCCTCTTATTAGTCCTTTTCTGTCTTTTTTCTTTTTGTTTTTTACCATAAGATCTTCCCACATTTCACAGCCATTAATACACTTTGGTTCTAGGTAGAATTATTCCATCAGCATGTCACTGTCGTTACTATACTTTGGTCCTAGTAGAGACTGATCCATAAAAATGTTCATTATTATAAATGTCTAACTCTGTGCAGGTTATGATGGAGACCACCATAGCACTGAGTGGATTAAACTAATTAACTTTAACAAGGCCAAATATAAACAAGCAAGTATGTATGTGGATGAAGGTAGACAGATAGTTCAGATGTTATAAGAGACACAAGCACAGAATAGTTTTTTGTTGTCCTGATTTCATCTACACACATAGACTGAAGATCAGCACTGGAGCACCCTTAGTCCCACTCCTGTCTGCCTCTCTATCTTCAGTATACGGCCATACAAAACAGTACTTAATGGCACACAGCAAAGTCTCCCTACCACTACTCTACATATGACACAGTCGGATCTGCTTATATCATTTGACCATTCACTTAGAGCAATGGAGCAAACCATGTGGACAAGGTAATCGGAAAGACAGACAAAAGTTATTGCAGCTCAGATTTGCACTTTTTGGATGCAGTACTTTCATAGCCATATATATATTATGGTGGCGCTGTTGTCTATGAACACCTGTGTTCAATTGACCAAGTCTTCATAGGATGATATAACAACAGTGCAGCTGTAAAATCTCAGGCCATGGAGGTATTGCACCCAAAATGTTCAAGATTGACTTACAATAACTTTTGAATAAAACACCTCACATCAGTAGGCTTACCCTTGGTTCACTCTTTAGAATAAACACTGAAATATATATTATTTTCATTGTTAAGCATTATTATCTGTTTAAAAGCAAAATGGAATCCAAGCCAAGTTTCTTTTATCTAGAAGGAATATGCCAATCAATACTCCGTACTTCATGTAACTGGCCAAAAAGAAATATGTTTTTATAAATCAAATTAGTTTTTCAATTAATCTGCTAAAAGAAATTAAGGTAATTCCATTTCTCATGAAATCGGTAACAAATTGCTTTTGTCTGGGGCCTCTGAAGATAAAACGGTGATTTTAATTAACTAAATAAATAGTGGACATTGGATTTAAAGGGATAGTAATACTTCGTTTTATCTTTATTTTATTTTGTAGGCATTAAAAAAACACGAAGAACGATATAAGTCTTATCTTAACATGCCAGAGGAAGAGACCTTAGAGGTCTTGAAAGCTTGCATCCTATATCTGCTTAGTTAGCCAATAAAGGTATCGAGGACTATATTTGCCTCCTGTTTATATTATGACATTACTATCTCTTTAAATTAGAGCCATTTCACTGGTCTTTACACACGAACCAAGAAAGCCCATCCCATCCAACTGATCTGAATTCTAACACATATTATTAATAATTAATAATTTCCTAATGTTTAATTTGAATGAAGCACATATGTACTTATGTATGCATTATGAAGCATTAACCCCATAAGGACCCATGACGTGCCAGGACCATCACGGGTAAACTTCCCATACCCCCTTAAGGACCAGGAAAATATTAGGTCATTTTCACTTAAGGACCAGAGCAATTCTGACCTTTTTGACTAAATCTTTATTCAACAGCATTTTCCCTCTAAGTACTTTATTTTACCCATGTAAATTATATACTGTTTTTTCCAGCACAAGTAGGGCTTTATTTTGATACTACAGTTATATGGCTAGCCCACCATTTATTTTATTAAAATTAAAGTAAACGGTTAAAAAAAAATGTAAAAAAAAACACCTTTTTTTATTTTTTCTCTTGGGATCATTTGGGCACAATGGGTTAAATTTTTATGGAGACTACATGAAAGTTATGACTGGTCAGTCATACCTACAAAATAGGCAGTTTTAAGTGGGCACACGTTTTAGACCATTCCAGTGAAGGGATTCCTTGTAAGTAACGAGATCGCGGCACTTCTCAAGCGCCACCGTGTCGACCGACACAAATCTCCTGCTGACAGCTTTACAGCTGTCAGTAGGAGAAATCAAAATTTAAACGCCTGTATCTCTTAAACCATAGCGGTTTGAGAGAGACTTTTTTTTGCATTTAGCTCCTCTTTTTATGCTCTTCTAAATGCAAAAAAACTTTTTTTTGGACATTACTAACACTTTAATTTAAAAGTGTCTTTTAGCAGGTCAGAAATAGACCTGCATCCAGCCAGCCTCCAGCACCAGCAGTGAAGGGGTTACTATTAACAGCTGCTGCATTTTTTACCAATAGGTGTCTCCTCTCTGCTTCTCTCTCCCTTACTTTGATCGTAAGGGAGAGACAGGCAAACGTAAGACACAGAGGCAGTCTGCCTCATTTTTTTTCAAAATGCCAGTACATGTGACCACATCTGCAGCGATCACATGACCTGGCACAAGTGACAAGGCTGAGACTGAGTGCTCCGGTACCTGAGCGCTCAGTCTCAGCCTGCAATGAATGATAGCAGCATGCACGGAGGCACGTTAAGGGCCAGGGATGGTCCTGTCACATCATGGAATTCAGGAGTCCCAGAATGGCTGCATGCCCCTCAAAGAACCCCTGAATCCAGAGTGGCAAAAAATGAAAATGCCCTGTGGTCCTTAACTGTCATTAAGGGGTTAATCCCTTCTAGCCCTCAAATGGTTAAAAGTGAATAATATCACAAGATGTAGCTAAGTAAAAATTTATACTAAATTTAACAAAAATAGCAAATATGATTATTTACAAGTGAAGAATAAGGGTCTTATTCATCAAACTTTAATGGTGCAATTCTGGAGCAATGCAACTGCATCGTAGGAGGAGTGGGATATGAAAATGTTTTGCCCCTTTTTATACCCCTTTTTTATACCCCTTGCTTTGCAATGCGTTGGAGACCTCTCTAGCATTCAAAGGGTTAAAAAACCCATAGAAATCAGTGAGAAATTTGGGGAGTTTTCATTTGTCCCCTATAGTGCAGTTGTTTTGCTCCAGAATTGCTGCTCATATCTGTCGCAAATTAGGCCCATATTTAACACAAACTGGAGTTATTATGGAGTAAACTAACTGCACCATAGGCATACCTCCCAACGTTTCAAATGGTCAAGGAGTGATGCTTACAGTTAGGGAAAAAAATATTTGATCTCCTGCTGATTTTGTACGTTTGTCCACTGACAGAAATGATCAGTCTATATTTTTAATGGTAGGTTTATTTGAACAGTGAGAGACAGAATAACAACAAAAAAATCCTGAAAAACACATTTTAAAAAAGTTATAAATTGATTTGCATTTTACTGAGTGAAATAATTATTTGACCCCTTTGCAAAATATGACTTAGTATTTGGGGGCTAAACCCTTGTTGGCAATCACATAGGTCAGATGTTTCTTGTAGTTGGCCACCAGGTTTGCATACATCTCAGGAGGGATTTTGTCCCACTCCTCTTTGCAGATCCTCTCCAAGTCATTAAGGTTTCGAGGCTGACGTTTGGCAACTCGAACCTTCAGCTCCCTCCACAGATTTTCTATGGGATTAAGGTCTGGAGACTGGCTAGGCCACTCCAGGACCTTAATGCGCTTCTTCTTGAGCGACTCCTTTATTGCTTTGGCCATGTGTTTTGGGTCATTGTCATGCTGGAATACCCATCCACAACCCATTTTCAATGCCCTGGCTGAGGAAAGGAGGTTCTCACCCAAGATTTGACGGTATATTGCCCCGTCCATCATCCCTTTGATGCGGTGAAGTTGTCCTGTCCCCTTAGCAGAAAAACACCAACAAAGCATACGGTTTCCACCTTCATGTTTGACGGTGGGGATGGTATTCTTGGCAGCATTCCTCCTCCTCCAAACACGGCAAGTTGAGTTGATACCAAAGAGCTTAATCTTGGTCTCATCTGACCACAGCACTTTCACCCAGTTCTCCTTTGAATCATTCAGATGTTCACTGGCAAACTTCAGACGGGCCTGTACATGTGCTTTCTTGAGCAGGGGGACCTTGCGGGCGCTGCAGGATTTCAGTCCTTCACGGCGTAGTGTGTTACCAATTGTTTTCTTGGTGACTATGTTCCCAGCTGCCTTGAGATAATTGACAAGATCCTCCCATGTAGTTCTGTGTTGATTCCTTACTGTTCTCATGATCATTGAAACTCCATGAGGTGAGATCTTGCATGGAGCCCCAGACCGTGGGAGACTGACAGTAATTTTGTGTTTCTTCCATTCTTCCATTTGTGAATAATCACGCCAACTGTTATCACCTTCTCAATAAGCTGCTTGGCGATGGTCTTGTAGCCCATTCCAGCTCTTTGGTCTTGGCCATGGTGGAGAGTTTGGAATCTGATTGATTGATTGCTTCCGTGGACAGGTGTCTTTTATACAGGTAACAAGCTGAGATTTTTTTAAATGCTTTTTTTCTGGATTTTTTGTTGTTATTCTGTCTCTCACTGTTCAAATAAACCGACCATTAAAATTATAGACTGATTATTTCTTTGTCAGTGGGCAAACGTACAATATCAGCAGAGGATCAAATAATTTTTTCCCTCACTGTAGGTGTTTTAGGTGGTGTTGCTGGGGTGTGCGGCTGGTGGGCGGGGCATTCGAAAATTTTTAGGTTATTTCATGACCTATTGACACCTCTTCGTGTAATTAAATAAATAATTCACAGAAAGACCAAAGTATTTTATTTACACACACTAATTTATATACACATATAGTGACATTTAACCCTTTGAGTGCCCGAGGGGTACGCAACACATTGCTTTGCAATGCGTTGTGTACCCCTCAGGCACTCAAAGGGTTAAACAAACATTAATGTGAGTTTTATTAGTGGAGCGATGTGATACACTTATATATACAGCACACAGTCTGATCTCATAAAGAGAGGGACACCAGGATGGGAAAGAGGGACAGAGGGTTATAGGTCTCAAAGAGGGACTGTCCCTCCCAAAGAATGACCATTGGGAGGTATGCATAGGGGATAAATAAAGATTTCTAATTTTTCATTCACATGAATTGAGTTTAGCTCAACTTAAAGTGGAACTACCACTGCTAAAAAACTTGAGCTCCAATAATTCCCATCTGGCTCAGTAGCACTAGTCACCAGAATTATTACCTTATTAAATAGAATTATCCATTCTTCCCGGGCTGACAGGCAGGACGGAGTGCAGACATCTTTCCATAGTGACGTCTGCAGGCCTGCGCTGTCAGTCCAAGCCTGCTCTCCAAGCATTGCTAGGAGCCTTTCAGCTCCAAAAGGGACCAAATGCACAGACACGCTGACGACACTATGGAAAGATGTCTGCACTCCGTCCTGCTGTCAGCCCAGGAAGAATGGATAATTCTGTTTAACAAGGTAATAATGCTGGTGACTAGCGCTACTGAGCAGCTAGTCACCAGATGGGGAATTATTGGAGCTCAAGTTTTTTAGCGATAGTAGTTCTGCTTTAATTTTACAGAAATAATTACGTGTCCCCTATGGTGCAGTTGGTTTACTCAAGAATAACTCCAATTATATACTTGTATAAATATGAGCTATGGTGCTTTACGGGACAAATGAAAATTCCCCAAATTTCTATTTATTTAAATGGGCCGGGCTTTGCATTCTGCACGCCACCGTAAGAACATAAATAGGGCCCAGCAGATGTAAACTGTAGCCATATTAAGGATATGTTCACACAGACAATTGGATGTGTCACTCTGTTTCAATCACCCAATCCATACAAAGTAAATTGCAGAGAGAACATAAATGGCATGGGATATGTGCCAGAGACTGTGGGCAGGTAGAAAGGATTGTCTGACACCTATATCTGGCCCACTGTGACTGGACACTATCATGTGCATTGCAACCATTCAGTGGCTTGCGTGAATGACATCACATTGGCCCCTGTAGATCATCCATGCTGCAGCTTCCCAGTCATCACTGCCAACTGTATGCATTCATAGGCATACCTGGGAACTCCCTGGATCTACCCTGTACACTGGCTTTTAGAGGTAATTACTGGCACTCTGGGAACAGACGTTGATTCTCGGACTGTGCTTAGTTTCTTGGGTAAATCTGCCACTTCTCCTCCATTCTACCTACTTCTCACCCTGTTCTTCCCTGCCCATTTTCGATTAAAGCGGAACTTTCACCCGCTATAAAGTCACCCTGCGGTATAAAGCGACTAACTTTATAATATATATATGTTACCTCTGAAATGTAGCCCATTATGAAGAAATCCTTTATTGTAGGGGACCGGAAACCAGACATCAGCTCAGACATCTTGTCTGTACGCCTGTGCTGTCAGTCCCGGTCTCCATTGAGAAGCACTGCAGTGTGCCATAAGGTAACTGGAAGGGACTGATGGAGCAGGCGCACAGACTGCACTAACCTGCCCATCAGTCTCCTACAATAAAGGATTTCATTATAATGGGCTACATTTCAGAGGTAACATATTTATATCTATAAAGCTAGTCGCTACCTGCTTAATTATTGCAGGGCAACTTTATAGCGGGTGGAAGTTCCGCTTTAATCCCTGTGCAGTCAATTAAGTCCCACCCACTTTATGACATAACTCGCCTCATATAAACATTCCAAGTCTCAGCCCATGAGCGCTCTCCAGGACTCCACAGAAGAAAGAAAGGTATGTGCATGGGCAAAATTCATAGCGAACGGTGTCCATATGAACAGCAGTAATAAGACACCATGGTAACTACACCATTTGATTTTTATTACCACATTTCAGTTGCTGCAATTCCACTAATGTGAACATAGCCTGATACTTTTATTTCTAGGGGTTGATCGTACTCCGTGCAATACAAAATGCTAATTAAGTCTGAGCTGCATACAGAGATTGACACCCAGAAATACAAGTTTGAACCATGAAACGAGTTGCATAACCCTCTGGCACTCAATGCGTTAATAACATTTAAGCTATGTTCCTGCTGCCCTTTCGGCCAGGACAGTGACTCACTACAGTTTTTTGTTGCATCATATGAGTCACTATAAGGCAGTACACCATTATATGCCAACAGCAGGGCAATACACAGACATTAACCCATTAAGGACCAGAGGGGTGTCAGAATGAGTTGAACACCCCTCTGGTCCCTAAAGGTGTAGTATAGTATAGCATAGCTCTAAACTCCTCCTTTGCCCTGTGGTAAGCCTAGCAGTTCATGGTAATCTGCAGCCGCTGGCTGACATCAGCTCTGAATGGGAGCTCATGGCAGATTGCCCTCCTCTATATTCAGCTGAATAGAGGCCCTGTGTTGGTGAATCCACCATTAATGGGCTTCTATACAGAGGAGAACTATCTCTCCTCACTCAGCCCAGATGTCACCCAGACTTGAATAACAAGGCTTATCAGAGGGCAACAGAGGACTTTAGAGTTATGGGCACTCTTTTCTCAAAGGTTTTGAGGCCCAATCTAGTATTTAGATCATAAGCGTTCGAACTGCGATCCCGCTTCCAGTGTTTCACTTTCACCTGTATTATATAAGCCTTTAAATTGTAAAGTGCTGCATACACTTATGGCTCTATATAAATGTATTTATTCATCTTAAAGGGTCTTGTATATAACCTAAACTGTGTCGTTAATGGATTGGCATTGCCCTGATGATCTCATGTAATTACTTCTGGGTAATGGTTGTCTCATGTAAAGTTTACCCAGGACTGGGAATGGAGTGTACAGGGAGGGGAAACGTCATTGAGAGGGTTGAAGCCGATGTAGGTGCTGCGTGTCATGGGAGGAGAAAATTCAGGATATAAGGAGGCTGAGGCAGGAAGAGGTTTGTCATCCCTCCTTCCCTCCTATTATGGTGAGTTTGTGGTTGAATTTGTTACAGCAGGCAGTTAGTCCTTGAATGGTTTTTTTAGATATCAGTAACTTATGTGGTAAAGTGATGTGGATTTGTTCCCTGGCTGAAGCCCTTTGCAAGTTATGCCCCAGAGTTAGGTCACTGATGTGATGTTACCCATTGAGCTAAGGTGTATGGCCAATGGGGTAATTCCTTTGCAGTCAGGTATAAGATGCTGAAGAATGTTGGGATTCTAGCGTGAGCCCGGGCAATCTGGCCATGCTTGGTTCAAGTATGTTTTATACTGGCAAGGATTGTCAGTTTTTAATAATTAATTGCATTATTATGTTTAAATTATGTTAATGGATGTATTTGAAATAAAGCTGTGGCCTGTTGTCCCCAAGCTGTGTGTCTGTGTTTATTTTGGGAGGATCATACCCTTTATCTTGTTACATTCTCCTATTTTTTCATTTTATATTATGTTTTCTTCTGTGTCCACTCCACGGCAGTAGAATGGACATTGTCTCCATCCCCCAGCTGGTAGGAACAACCAAACTCTTTAAAGTCTCCCCCTCAACTGCTATCCTCAGTTATTAGTTGATCCTACAAGCTGGATGACGGAAAGGAACTTTCCACCCACCATTTATTTAGTTTTAACTTTTGCCTCTCTGCCTTTCTTACCCCTTTGGCTGTACCTTGATGCTGTCCCTAGGAAGGGTCTTCCCCGTGGTGCTGTCTGTTCCCTTTTCCCAACCTCACCAATGGCAGTGATGAGGTTGGAATAGTGCTGCCAGTCTCTCCATTGAAATTCAGTCACAATGGCCTCCTCGTGCTACGGAAGTGCCTGCATGCAGTCCAGTATCTAACCTCGGAGATGATGTCATGCATGCGTTCTATTGCTGGAATGCACACTGTAATACTATGAGAGATATAAGGATTCCATGGGGGGTATCACGGTGCCCATGATTCGTGCTGCTCAGTGTCTGTCACTTGCTGAGTAATCATGATTGGCTGTCTGTGATTAGCCTATCACGGTGCCCGTGATTTGTGCTGTTCAGTGTCTGTCACTTGCTGAGTAATCATGACTGGCTGTATGTGATTAGCCCTCCTCACACAGCCTTTTTAAACCCAGGCTGAGCACTTCCAGGTTGCCCTTTCGTGGTGTTTCTGACTTCACTCTGCCTGACCTGCTTGTCAGGCTTCTAGGCCTGTTCCTGCTGTACTTGCTGATCCTGTGTTCCTGTATGCTAGCATTCCAGTGTTCCTGTATGCTAGTGTTCCTGTATTCCAGTGTTCCTGTGTTCCAGCACCTCGTGGGTTAATCTTACTGAGTTCCTGAATCTCCTGCTCCAGCCGTCGCTCCGGCGACATTGTTCTTCTCGCTGCTGATCATACATTGTTGGTTCCAGCGTGCGGACGCTGGTTTACTCCACTAAACCTGGTTGCGATATACATTGTTGGTTCCAGTGTGCGGACGCTGGTTTACTCCACTAAACCTGGTTGCGATATACATTGTTGGTTCCAGCGTGCGGGCGCTGGTTTACTATATTAAACCTGGTTGCGATATACATTGTTGGTTCCAGCGTGCGGACGCTGGTTTACTCCACTAAAACCTGGTTGCGATATACATTGTTGGTTCCAGCGTGCGGACGCTGGTTTACTCCACTAAACCTGGTTGCGATATACATTGTTGGTTCCAGCGTGCAGACTCTGGTTTACTCCACTAAACCTGGTTGCGATTACATTGTTGGTTCCAGCGTGCGGACGCTGGTTTACTCCACTAAACCTGGTTGCGATATACATTGTTGGTTCCAGCGTGCGGACGCTGGTTTACTCCCCTAAACTTGGTTGCGATATACATTGTTGGTTCCAGCGTGTGGACGCTGGTTTGCTCCATTTAACCTGGTTGCGATATACACTGTTGGTTTACTCCATTAAACTTGGGTGCACCATTTACTGTTGGTTCCAGCGTGCGGACGCTGGTTTACTCCATTAAACCTGGTGGCGACATCTATTATTGGTCCCAGCGTGCGGACGCTGGTTTACTCCATTAACCTGGTGGCGTCATTTACTGTTGGTCCCAACGTACGGACGTTGGTTTGCTCCTGAATGATCCAGTACTTTGGCCAGGTCGCTGTCCACTCCTATTGTATATTGTCAGATGAGTCAACTTTAATATGAAGCTAGGTCCTCTGACAATTTTCCGTGTACCATATATAATGATCAAACTTAGAGACTAACAGGAATAAAATCCCAGATATAGATCACTATAATTTAATTATGTACTGATTTCAAATATTGTATACCTTCTGAATAAAACATATAAATTGTAATTAATATAGTCAATCATAGATTATACCAAGAATATAATTAGAATCAATCTAATAATATTTGTCTAGACAGTATATAAATTTCATGCAACATATATCACAAATATGACTATAGCAATATTATGTAAAACCTATAGGGTACTTCAAGGGTTAATCCACTTATTAAGATAGGGTGCCCCACCCAAGATAGCAACTTCTTTTGTCTAGTGAAAGTTTAAAAGAAACTTTCACTTTATAAAAGTTAGGCCTAATGCACACACAGAGAAATATATAAGGTACTCCAAGGGTTAATCCACTCTAAGGATAGGAAACCACACCCAAGATGGCAGCTTCTTTTGTCTAGTGAATGTTTAAAAGAAACTTTCACTTTACAAAAGTTAGGCCTAATACACACACAAAGAAATCCAAAGAAACACCACAAATAAATAGACAAATAGCAGTTAAAGGGTTAATAAATGTATTCAAAGAATTCCCCAGATCAAATATTAGCTATATAATCTTTCCAGAAACACAATATTCTAGAAATAACAGAATTATATTAACTAATATATAAACCACTCTATTTAACTATGTTACACTTATCTGGCAAAATATAACAATCCTATATAATAATTCGCTAAATCGTGTGTAACGCCCGACATGCGCAGTAGACATTGCTGCGCGTGCGGCAGTCATGCGCAGTAGAGACTGCCCGCGCCGCTGCTGATACAGAGCTGGGTGCTCCGAAGGAGTGTCCAGCTCTGTATCAGCCGTGGCGCGGGCAGTCTCCACTGCGCGTGACTGCCCTGCGACCGGCTGCCTGAGGCACTGTGGACCGTGTAACGGGCTGTTCAACTAGTTTACCAATAATAAATAAATTCTGCCTAATTTCAGAGTCTCTAGAGCTAATATAGCTTATTATAATTGATCCCAAATGGTTGGCCAGTCCAATTAAGACAATTATAAGACAAATTGGGTTTCTTCAAATATAGAAGAAATGTGTATATGATTCTGAACTTTTTGCAGAATTTAAATAAAGAAAATA
The DNA here is from genome assembly GCA_037306005.1 of Rhinophrynus dorsalis. Classification (NCBI taxonomy): domain Eukaryota; kingdom Metazoa; phylum Chordata; class Amphibia; order Anura; family Rhinophrynidae; genus Rhinophrynus; species Rhinophrynus dorsalis. The sequence goes on along the minus strand of CM074718.1, from coordinate 66,962,958 downwards.
TATAGTTACCAGGTCAATAAATGTGGGTTCTTAGATTATCTTTGGCAGCTCAGCAAACATGTTAGCAGGAAGCCAAGAGAGACAAGAGAAAAACCGCTTTTCTCTCTAAACTTGCATATATATATATATGTATATATATAATATAAAACTCCTCTTATCAAAATCTGCTCTGATTGGTTAAAGGACCATCTCATTATAGAGTGATGTCACCACTAATGACGCTATAAAAACTGTAGATGGCACCCTTACTCCACATTCAAATTTTACATATAATCAATGTTTATGTCATCAATGATGTGTGTAAGAGGTCCTTAAACATCATATAAATCTGCCATCCTCTCAGACATTCTCATAGGGGAGTATTTCTCTGTTGTAGACTTAGTGTCTAGCACCTAATCGTTTATCTCCATAACTGTCATTCAGTTATTTCCCCCCCCCACATCTTGAATCAAAGGCCCATTGTTTTAACATGGGGTAATTTACACACATCTTAAAATAGAATTTCAGAGAATTTGGTTTAAAAGACAAATTAACCATTTCCTCCCCATCATGTCAATGTCTCTGACAAGGTCAGACCCACCATAAGAGAAGTCATACCACCATGGAATTTAAATTTAGTCCTAGATCAATTATCTTCCTCTCATTCATTTGAACCCATGCATAAGATATCGATTTAAAAATCTCTCTATTAAAGCCTCTTTTCTTACAACAATTACTTCGGCTAGGAGAGTGGGGAGAACTACAGGCTCTATCCTATAAATCCCCATACACAGTATTCCATCAGGATAAAGCTGTGCTCAGAATCTGGCCTTCTTTCAAGTCTACGGTAGTTTTGGATTTCGATATCAATCAAGAAATTGTGCTACCTTCCTTTTGCTGTAACCTTACATCTGAGAAAGAAAATACATTTCACAACCTAGACCTGGTGAGATGTCTATCATTCTATTTGGATAGGACTTAAGACTTTAGAAATTTTGATTCCCTGTTCATTCATGTTTTCGGCAAATATAAGGGGAAATCAGCCTCCAAAGCATCCATTAGTAGATGGATAAGAGACTGTATAAGACTGGCTTACCAAGACGCAGGAGTTCAGCCTCCTATTAAAAGCTCACTCCACCAGAGCTATGTCCGCCTCATGGGCTAGTAAGACAGATGCATCAGAATACATTAGTAAAGCTGCTATATGGACTTCTATTTCCACATTTAACATCAGCAGATGTTAAATATATCAGGAAGGTTCTAAAAGCAATTGTACCACTGTAATGGTGGTATGATTCCATTTTTTATTATTGACTTCACTATGGTGTATTGTCTTGGATTTATGGTAATGATCTATCTTTATGTAAGTTCTCCTACCTTCTGGCATACTGCTTCGGTATGTCCCATCCTACTGCCATGGCACACCCTACCCTTTATACAAGTTTTTCTGTTGTATTTTACAACTTTGTTAAAGAAAATAACTGAGGATAACTATTGAGGGAGAGACTTTAAGGAGTTTGGTTGGTCCTACTAGCTGGGGGGCAGAGACAATGCCCATTCTACTGCCGTGGAGGGACACAGAAGAAATAGAAATATCAGTGAGTAAATTTCCTCCTATCTTGCCTCAGTTACTCTTGTGTAATGGTGCATTACTGCATCAGTCTCATGTCCTCCTAAATTGAATCTGTCACCCTCGGGAACTCAGAGGGTTAAAAGGAAGCCAAAACTGCTCATATGTTATTGTACAAGCAAGCTTTTTGAAATAGAAATAGTTTTTGAGAGATTATCTTGTAGTTGTTGGTGGTGCAGTCTGACACTATGCTCCTAGGTCCCTGTGCTGGGACAATAGTTCCACAGGCTGTGCTCCTAGGCAGAGCCCACACACGGGTAGTTATAATGGTACAGACAGCAGTAAGTTTCACCTCAAACAGAACTAATTATCACACTGTGGGAGAATTATCATAAATGCCTCGCTGTGCCACAAAAATATAAAGGTATTTTTTTCAGAAGCTATTTATTTTGGGGAAAATGGGATGTACAAAACAGGCAAATTTTAATTATCTGTAAAACAAGCCACAATAGTCTTAGGATGACAGGTCCACTTTAAATAGGTACATATCTGCATGAGGTACAAGTTGACCTTAACCCAATGTGTGTTAGAGACCTCTCCAACTCATTGCTTCAAAATGCTTTGGATACATCCTTAGCATCCAAAGTGTTAAAATATCTTGGAATTACCATCAGTTTATCAGTTACGTCCGTTATAGAATGGTAGGTATATTTAGGCCTTGGCCTAGCGCAGCAGATTGTCAGTGATCACAAGACATTGTTACATCCTGAAATCACAACTAAAGGTGCAGCCTGCAGGAAAACAGGGGGCTCAGGGTCCTGTGTTCCACATTCATACAGAATTCTATTAATTTATTCATAAACCACCCATTTACTATTTTTAATTCTCACCCACTCTATTCTACTCCTTCCCAGTGTTTCTACCTTTGCACTGGGTGGAGAGGTTGTTAAACCCTTTGAGTGCGAGTACCGGAGGGTTACACATCGCAGAGCAATGTGTTGCATACTTCCCTGGCATAAAAAGGTTAAAGAGATAGTAATGTAAATATTAGTAAACGTAGGAATTATTTTTTACCCATATTGTTCTGATTGGTGTTCCTAATTTTTCTCCATGATGGCAAACTCTGCAATTTCCAGCGACGAGGCCTCTGTGGCACTCAAAAGGTTAACTATTTTACATGGAAGGGGGTGGGTTTTGTAGAAGAAGTGGGATTAAGTGGGGGGGGGGGTTGCCAAAGTGAATATCAGGGGACCAATCTTTTTTTGGGGTCTAGTGCAGTAAAAACCCTAACTATATCACTTACTGTATTGTAACACAGAACAGCACACTGGAATACCATTTATTTTTTTAATTCACATGAAGAAAAAAACAAACTTTTGTTGCTGGCTTTTTGAGGTTGGCCCAATTAAAAGTAAAGTAGCACCATCTAATAATAACTACCCACACAAACTTGGCTCATCACATACCGCCCAACATTTCAAATGGCCAACATTGCTGCGAGATGGAAATTGTTGAGAATTTTTAGGTTATTTCCTGAACCATAGACATCTCTTGTTGTAACTTAATAAATGATCTAGAGCCAGACCAAAGTATTTTATTTACACAGACTAATTTATAAACACATATAGTGAAACGGATAGTAATTTTTCACAAAAACAGCAGCTCCAATTAATCTCCATAGTATTTGTGCCATAAAGACTGCTATTTCAATACTGTCAGAGTTGTAGTTCAAGAGTAATTGAATGCTAAAGTATCCCCCTCCTGCCCCTTTTACCTAGTGTAAGCCACCTCCCCTCAGATGTGGAATCTGGTCTTGAGACCAGACAGCTCACAGCAAGGAACAATCTTCTTACTGTGAGAACAATGAAAACCCTGTCCCACCCCATCTTGACAGGATTTCCCCTTTTATTAATTGAAGATTGTCTCTCTCTGCAATCCACTTGGACACCACCCTGCTGCTCTGAGCTGAGCAGTGTTACATCAGTAAAAGGGGCGGGAGGGGGATACTTTATGATTCAATTACTCTTGAACTACAACTCTGACAGTATTGAAATAACACACTCGATGGCCCAAATACTATGATGATTAATTGGAGCTGCTTTTATTATGAAACATTACTATCCCTTGAAATTTAAACAAACATTAATGTGAGTTTTATTTCTGTGGAACAATGTGATACACTTATATACACACCACACAGTGTGATCTCCTAAAAAGAGGGACACCAGGGAGGGAAAGAGGGACAGAGGGATTTGGGTCTCAAAGAGGGACACTTGGGAGGTATAGCCCTCCTAATATTTCCTAAAGAGAGACACTTGGGGGGTATATACCCCCTAATATCTCCTAAAGAGGGATAATTGGGAGGTATGGTATTGTGGTCAGACAACCCTAATGAACACCTCTAAATTTTGCCCCTGTGTCTTTGTGGATGTTATGTCCATGGGTGCATACATGACAGATGCTAGCAATGCGTTGTGTACCCCTCTGGCACTGAAAGGGTTAATCCTTTGAGTGTCAGAGGGGTATCCAACACATTGCTTCGCAATGCTTTGGATACCCCTTTTGGCACTCAAAGGGTTAAAGGAGTATGTATTTAAATTGTATTTAACCCTAGCAGCACAATGGGTCACTCTGACAAATGCGGAGTGTTGCAGTCTGTGTGCCCACTTTGTAGATTCCGGAAGTCTCTGTGTGTTTAAGAGCAGAATTTGCAGCCAGGTTGCGCTGGGTTCTCTGTACATTGTAGCAGTCTGACCGGGCTGTTGTAGAGAAAAAACACATAATCAGTTATTAGGAATAGATTGTTTTTAACAATTGCTGGACGCCAGTTTAAAACCAAAGAAAACACAGTTTGACATGTAATAACATGTAAATGAAGCATCACCCTTGTTTTACTTATCAGGAAAAGCTGTATGCCATTTTACCATAATACAACTTTAATGCAGATGATGTAGTCAGTTTGATATGCCAGTTTTTTCACCATAATGAAGGGCACATCCTTACCATTTGGACATCACGTACATTTGAACCCTTTGAGTGTCAGCCACTGTACAACACATTGTTACAGTACATAGCTCAGTAGAAGAAAAAAAAAAAAAAAGCTGACGGGCAACTTCGTCCCACACTGCTATTGCGTACTTAAAAGTATTGCATTGAGTCTTCTTTATATAAAAACGAAGAGATTGCGCTATATTTAAGTCTTTAGTTTTGTGTAGTTCAACAGTTATTCACAGATAAAGATCCCCAGCCCACCCCATTCTTCTACGTCACTGCTGAATCTGCAGTCTGGTCAGGACGGCTGCAGCAAGGGACAATCTTCAGTAAGCAAAAGGGAAATCCTGTCCTCCTTCATCAAACGGGGTAGGACTGAAGTTTGTCCCTCACTGCATCCGTCAAAAGGGAGGTGGCCAGAAGGGGAGGGGCTGGGGATCTTTACCTGTGCATAACTTTTGAACTACACAAAACTAAAGACTTAAATATAACGCAATGTCTTAGTTTTATATAAAGGAGATTTGACACAATACTTTTAAGTAGACATTACTAACACTTTAAACTATATTATTTTAATAGTGTATGTTTAGGTTTTTATTCAACTGGCTCTTTTAAACAACTTGAATGCACTGGATGAGTCCAGTGTCCATTTGCAATGTGTTGTAGACTTCTGCAGTATTCTAGGGCTTAATTATATTTGCATATCGTTTATCAGCTCTTCTTCCTTCTGCTTTAAAGGAGCAGTAAACTTTTTTTTATGAAAAATATATAATGTAGGGTGTTTCCTGTTGAGTAAAATAAGTGTACTCCCACTGCTGAGAGATGCATATTTCTAGAGTTATTACTGTTTACACCTGTGTTATTTTACATCAGCAGTGCCCTCTAGTGGTCAAATTCCAATTAATCGGTTACATTCTAATGAAGAAGAAAGTCAGTGACTTAGCTGTTTCTATCACATTCTATGGAGAACTGTGAGTCACTTCCTGTCAGAACAATCAGGAAGTAAACACACAGTAAATTCTCTTCCTGGTTATTTGAACTGTTATAAAGTTTGAATAAAACAACTGACAGCCGTGGGAGTGACCTTGTTTTACTCAGCAGGAAAAGAGCTACAACATATAGGTTTTCATTAACCCCTTAAGGAGCGGCCGCACAAGCACGCGGGCGCCACTTAAGGACCGTGGAGATTTTTTTTTTTTGCATTCGATTCCGGACTCCCCGAACGGCGTGCAGTCGCACGGGGAGCCCAGAATTCCATTACTGTCCTGGAACATCATGGGTCCTTAACTCAAATCCACCCATGACGTGCCAGGACTGTCAAGGGTCCTTAAGGGGTTAAAAAAGTTTACTGCTCCTTTAAGTGGTGTGAGCTCTTTGAAGTATGTAAAGAGTCTTGGACTCAAATAGATCTGCAAATGATCGTACAGAGAGAGGGGGGGTGGAGTATGTTCATTAATGATAAAATGAAGTATTACTATTCCTTTAACAAAACACCCTAGGGTTGTAGAAAAATACATCTACTAATATTGGGTGAGGTATAGACTGAGGACTGATGTGAGAACCTGTCATTACAGCAAGCAGGTACCTATCACCTTTAATCTACTTTATTGGACTCATTATGGATTAATATATTAAAGATCTCAGGGTCAGTTCATTTTGAAAGTTCACAGGTATGTACATATCCTATCATTTCTATGCTAAATAAAAATGCCAATGAAAACATATAAGCAAACACTCGCCTGTAGTTGTCAATGCAGGAGTATGCAAGCTTGTATTCTTCAATGTAGTGTTTTAATTCCTGTAATGATTCTGTATCACATGAATTTCTGAAAGACAAAGATATGATTGACAGTTAGTACATTATTCAGTTATCAGTGGATTAGAATTATGAAGTTAAACATTTTATTCTTTATGAAAGAATAGCTCATGGCACTAACTCACCATAATATCCTATATAATAATTTGCTAGGATGTTTGTCAGAAGCCATCATGCGCAGTAGAGACTGCTCGAACACACAGAATGCTGGAAGCACAGAATGCTGGGAGGTGTAGGAATGCTGGGTGCACGGAATGCTGGGAGTTCTGTGATGGGAGCATTCTGTGCTTTTGGGCTGCCTCTACAGTGCATGACTGCGTTGGCAGCAGGACGCAGAGCAGGTCCGGCTTTCTAACATCACCCGGACCTTGGCCCATGTACACGGGCTTTAACACTAGTATACATATAATTAATAAAGTGTAAATAAGAATAATATCATGAATGTATAGATATAGACAATTTTTGACCAAATTTCTGGAATTAAATCCTCATATTTATTAACACAGACATATTATATATGCCCAAACAGGGAACACATTTGCACTTTGCATAGAGAAGCTCAGATTTGTCTTTTTATTTTATTCTTTGTCTGTTATACCAACCACTTGGTTAGCCTGAATATGCTCTAGATAGTTTTAGGGCCTTATGCAGAAAGAAAAGGCAACTCATTCTGGAACAAACCAACTGCACCTTAGGGAGAGAATAAAAATTCCCATTAATTTCATGCATATTAAAGTACCCCCCCAAATAATTATTCCCATAGCATTAAGCATATCAATACTTGTATTATCCTTAGTAAGTCTGGCATTATTTAGAAATCCAACTTCTTCGGAGACTCAGTGGCAGCCATCTTGACGTAGAGGAATCTATGCACCTCCACGATCAGTCCCTTAAGGTACAATGCAACTCCCCCTAACCAGTCGTAGAGGAGACAGAAACGGACAGCGCAGGCACACAGATGCCTTTTTGGCAAGATGTCCGAACAATTGGATTTCTAAATAATGCAGGACTTACTAAGAATGATACAAGTATTGATATGCTTAATGGTATGTGAAAATGATTTGGGGGCACTTTATTATGCATGAAAGTTCCGCTTTAAATAGGAACTTTTACTTGAATATTAGAAACCTCTCTGTTGCCTTGCAAAGAACAGCATTGTAGAACTTTGTAGCATTGAACTGTTTAAACCTTGTGAGGTTCAGATGGGTGTCCAATGCATTGGACACCACTCTGTACTCAACAGGTTAAAACCCCATTTCAAATGAATGAGAATTTAGGGGTTTTCTTAGTTGACCATTCAGGGGCAGTTGGCTTGCTACTGAATGTCTCCTCTTTAGCTTATTGAATAAGGCTCTTTGTGTGCCACAATTTTCCAATTACTATTTGTGGATTGAAATTCACATGTTTAACCCATACCTCACTGGCACTCAAAGGGTTAATTGCCCAGATGCATAGGAGTAACTAGAAGCTACCGGGCCCTGATGCAGAAATTGCCATGCCCCCCCCCCTCCGACCACATTGCCCTCAATTTCCACATTGCCACCACATTACCCCCCAATCTCCACACTGCCTCCACATTGCCCCCAATCTCCACATTGCCCCTACTGACCCCTCCCAGTGTCCATCTCCTACCTCCCTGGTGGTCTAGCGGTGTGGCATGAGAGGTCTGTGCCTCGTTCTGCACCCGCACGGTTCTCTCTTCAGTAATGCAAGTGCTGGAAGATGATGTCATCTCCAAGCGCTCTGCATTACCAGAGTGCCGGAGAGGGAGATCAGCTGCTAGAGGTCTGGACTACAATTATAGCAGGATCACTGGGATTATACCTGGGAACTCTAATGATTTGACCCAAAGACTCAGGGTTTTAACCCAAATCTCAGGGTAAAAGGCCAAATTCTCATGTTGAGAGAAAGTTCTATTTTACCTACTACATGATTTGCCCCAATTAAAAGTTTTTTTTAGTCTGGAAATTGGTGCTATTTGTACCAGAAAGACAGGGGAATATGTTTAGGCAGCAAGATCTCAGAATTGTAGCATAAAATCTACATTAATGGAAGCTCTAAGGGTTAATATTTCAAATATCTCATGATCAGCTCATCTTGAAAGGTGCCAGGTATGAGTATGATGTGTTTTAGGATATTTCCTCACTGTATAAGGCACTTGTGAGCTAAAAATGATTGCACCCTAGGTAGGGTATCATTCCTATAGAGCCTGCTAAATTCTGTGTCGGGCTTGTTCCTAGTTGAACCTTTCTGACCAGCACTTTGTTTATATTTGGTTGCCCCAAAGGGTTCTGGGTCCCTTGTAAGGACTGGAGCGTGTGATCCAGAGTAGATGCTCCATACCAGAGCAACAAAGGTACCCTAGGGAGTGGAAGATCCCTAGGTCTGGTCCTGCAATGAGGCACAGAGTGAGGCAAGTTATTGGGTTCCCTTTTAGGGTCTCAGATGGATTGCCAGAGCAGCTCATTACAAGGCTTTTTTAAGAGAGCAGTAATAAAATACTTACCCCTTTCATTCCCCGGTATGTCTATTCGAGACACACTGCTAGTGTTACTGGGAAATAATGGCGACCCATTCTGGTACCACAAACACTGTGCTGATGTGGCAAGGAAGTGTATAAATGAAAATAAATTGAACACATATAAGATATAAAAACAATATGTATCAGGACCTTTTCATCAGGAGAATATACACTATATGACCAAAAGTATGTGGACACTTGACCATCACATATATATGAGTGTGTTGGACATCCTATTCCAAAATCATGGGTATTAATGTGGAGTTGAGACCCCCTCTTTGCAGCTATAACAGCCTCCACTCTTCTGGGAAAGCTTTCCACAAGATTGTGGAGTGTGTCTGTGGGAATTTGTATCCATTCAGCCAAAAGAGCATTTGTGAAGTCAGGCACTGATCATGGACGAGAAGGCCTGCTTCACAATCAGCATTCCAGTTCATCCCAAAAGTGTTAATTGGGTTTAAAGTCAGGGCTCTGTACAGGCCACTTGAGTTCCTCTACACCAAACTCATCAAACCATGTTTTTATGGACCTTGCTTTGTGCATTGGGGGAACACAGGCATGCTGGAACAGGAAAGAGCCTTCTCCAAACTTGGCACAAAGTTGGAAGCATACTGTGGAGATCTGGCGAGACTACGAATGTACGCTGCGAGAAACCTAACTCGGAACAGGACAGAACTGAACAGAGTATCAGCAAGCAGCTCAAATTGTCTATAAGAAGATACTCCCCCAGAAGGAGGGTAGTAGAAGGTTGGACACAGTGGCAGGACAAGTGAGGCCCAAAGAACAAATATACATATATTGAAATATATATATATACAGATAAAATGGGTACCTGACACCCCAGAACCACTGAGCAGGAAAGTAGGGATGAAGGCCAAACAGGAAGAAAACGAGCAGCAAGGCAGAGACTGGAGCCTGGAGCTGGAGGCAGTGACTGGAGCCTGGAGCTGGAGGCAGTGACTGGAGCTGGAGGCAGTGACTGGAGCCTGGAGCTGGAGGCAGTGACTGGAGCCTGGAGCTGGAGGCAGAGACTGGAGCCTGGAGCTGGAGGCAGTGACTGGAGCCTGGAGCTGGAGGCAGTGACTGGAGCCTGGAGCTGGAGGCAGAGACTGGAGCCTGGAGAAAGTCAAGAGAGCAGGCAGGAAGGGAGGCAGCTGCAGGATCGTGAGAGAGGACCCAGAGAGAGAGCAGACCAGAGACTCCAAGGAGGAAGTGCACACAGGGAGCTCAATGAATAACTGAGCACCCGCTATTGCGCTTACCTCCTCTTTATGGGAAGACCTTGTGGCGATGCGACGCAGTTGTCTGGCAATGCGAGTCCGACGTCCGATCCAGTATGAGCCGCGCTTCCTCTTCAGAGCGGCACAGTAAGAAAGCCCCGACGGACGCTGACACATACAAGTGTTTAAAATGTCATTGTATGCTGTAGCATTAACATTACCCTTCACTGGAACTAAAGGACCTACTCCAAACCCTGAAAAACAGCCCAGAACATTATCCCTCCTTTACAACTTTACAGTAGGCACTACGAATTCCAGTAGGTAGCGTTCTCCTGGCATCCGCCAAACCCAAATTCATCACATTGCCAGACAGTGAACACTCCAGAGAACACATTTCCCCTGCTCCAGAGTCCAGTGGTGGTGTGCTTTACACAGCTCCATCTGACTCTTGGCATTGCGCATAGTGATCTTAGGCTTGTATGTAGCTGTTCGGCCAGGGAACAGTGCTTGTGCTGATGTTGCTTCCAGAGGCAATTTGGAACTCTGTAGTGAGTGATGCTACCAAGGACAGCCAATTGCTATGTGCGGCCCCGCTCTGTCAGTGTGCATGGTCTACCGCTTTGTGGCTGAGCTCTTATTACTCCTAGATGCATTAATGCAGTCATTATCATACTTTGAGGTACTGGTTCAACACAAGTGCACCCCTTCTTTTTTCTTTCTAGGTTTAATAATGTAAAGCTATTGAAGCACTACACATGTGATATGCTTCTCTTAATACTTAAGCCCCAGATACACTACGAGAATGTATGTAACTTTATTTTCACTTTACATATCCCGTATGTATATGTACAGTCAAATTGCTTATACTTATTTTTTTCCTCAATTTCAGCGTTTGTTTGTTTGCTTTTTCAATTATGTCCCTGACAGAGAGCTTCTTATATCTCAGTTTCTAGGACGTTTTCTGGTTGATAAACCATCAAGGTGGGATGTAATACAATGTTACTCTCTGCATCACTGAGTGCTCTGTGTATCACTTACTTTACATTGTGTCTATTTTTATTTATGTTCCTTAGTAAAAAACCTCTCGGCAAACAGATCAAGGGAGCAAACGGTCAAGGATGATGGGAGATGTAGGCTGGCAGCAGCTGAAGGGCCTCCGGTTGCCCACCACTGCTATAACATATGTAGTTGTCTGTATTTATGGATTCCCATTTTAGTCTGCTGTTACTACACACTTCTTCATAATAGTCTTCACCAATCTAAAAGAGGAATCCATTATAGAAAAGCTCCTCCAGTGATTCTTTACTCAGATTGTGACTGGAAATGATCCAGCTATAGACTAAAATGGATACACAGCAAAAAGAAACCTCTTCTGTCCTTAAAGGGTTAAATACAATACAATACAATACAATACACACACAGAATAACCATTATCTGTAAAGTTCTGCAAACAGCAGACATCATTTCTACTATTGTTGAATTATTTACCTGTCAGGACCATCAATGTTATCTATAACCCAGAGTCGTACTTCAGTCACTGTCCTTCGGTTCATACCTGGGATTTCAACAGTTCGTAGTATGCTGTAAGAAAGTAAAAATCCAAGTGCATGGATTTGAGGTTAAATACAACTACCCTGCACTTCATGCTATCATTTGTAAAAATTATCTATTCGCTTACTGAGGCCTAAAATGCAATATTATATATGTTCAAACAAACATTTCTGCCTCTTCCAGGGCTCTCGTTGATTGTCCAATGAATGGGCTGACTAGTTAGAGTCATTCATTTAACACTACCTCTTCTCTCTCACTACAAAAAGAGCACAGATAACATTAACCCTTGCAATGCATTGCATACGCCTCTGGTCCTTACTCGGCTACATAAACACTCTCTCGACAGGACAGTTTACACATGTTAAAAAAAAAAAACAAGGTTTCAGATTATATTTAGAGACGGAAATATGAATTTTAATATGTGCTAGCAGTAAGTACATGATATTTCAACTTAAAGGGATAGTAATACTTGCAAATGACTAATCCCCATATTGTAGCTTTGTTAAAGGGATAGTAATACTTAAAATGTAAAACAAAATATGTTGTAGGGTTTATCCCCCTGAGTAAAACAAGAGTACTCCCACTGCTGTAAGGCGTTTCATTCAAAAGTTATTAATTTTCAAAGTTGAATTTTTTAGGTGCAATATCACAGTGGCCTGAAATTGTACAGTGGCGCTGTTGCTACACCATCCTATGGAGATTTATGGTCCCAGGACCAGAGCTGTCCATAGGATCGTGTAGCAACAGCGCCACTGTACAATTTCAGGCCACTGTGATATTGCACCTAAAAAATTCAAGTTTGAAAATTAATAACTTTTGAATGAAACACCTTTCAGCAGTGGGAGTACCCTTGTTTTACTCAGGAGGATAAACCCTACAACATATTTTTTTTTTACATTTTAAGTATTACTATCCCTTTAAAAAGAAACTTATTGCCCCCAGTGTCATCTCTCAAACCCTTATGGTTTGAGAGATGATAGCGCTCAAAGTTCCCCCCTCCACCCCCCCTTCCCTGACTGAACGCTGACTGCAGGGATATCCAGTATTACTTGCATCAGGCGGCTCTGCAGCATTGCCAAGATCGCATTTATAAAAAAGAAATCTTTCACTAAAATGGTCTTCGACGTGTGCTTGCAAACCAAGCACACATAGAAGACCGTTTGAGTGAAAGAATTCTTTTTTATAAACGCAATCTTGGCTCAGCTGCAGAGCCGCCTGATGCACATACGACAGCTTCCCCTGCAGTCAGCGTTCAGTCAGGGAAGGGGGCTCTAAGGGGGCAATAAGTTTCTTTTTAACAAAGCTACAATATGGGGATTAGTTATTTGCAAGTATTACTATCCCTTTAAAAAAATTTAAAAATACATACTTATTAACCCTTTGCGTGCCGGAGGGGTACTCAATGAATTGCTTTGCAATGCGTTGCGTACCCCTCAGGCACTCAAAGGGTTAACATAAGGGTCCTCACCACCTCCTCTTTACACTTTTGTGAGTGGTTCAAAAGGAAATTGTCCCAGTCCTGAAGTGAGTATAAAGGGTTTTCTGGCCATAGTAATATAAGTAGGGAATTATAATTAGGTGGCGACACTTTTCCTTTAAACAGAAAAATACACAAAACTCTTTACTGTGTTATTTAAAAGATAAATGGTATCATATGGCATGTGATGATCATTTCTGATTTAAGCAGCACTAGATGTTCTCACCTATGACCAGAACATGGATTAATGGAAAAGACAGCCAAGTAGACATCTATTCTATTAAGCAATGCATTGCAATAATTCTGTACTTTCAGCATGATACACACACTGGGATGAATGTACCAGCGAAATCCCCGAGTGCATCGCTTTACAATGCGCCAGGGACCTCACTAGCATGCCATGTGTTTACCCTTTAAGTGCAAGGCAATGCATAGCATACCCCTTTGGCACTCCAACGGTTAAGAGAGTCTTGAAGGAAGATAACGTTTAACCTCTTCAGTGCCAGAGAAGTATCCAACGCATTGCAAAGCATTGGATACCACTCTGGCACTCAAAGGGTTAAATTCCAAGTAATTAAAGAAAATATAAACTGTACCTTTCTTTCCTTGCAATTCCACCCTCCGCCGATCCATTTAGCATTACATTAACTACACCGCATGATGACCTGGCAAACTGAAGGGGGGGAGAATAAACAGTACTTGTTAAGAACATATGTATTACATATCTTGTATGTGAATTGAAGGAATAAGACTTTTATATGAAAAAATATTATATTAGAGAGATTAGGGGTGTTTCTGCAGAGTAAAGCAAGGGTACTTCCGCTGTTCCAATAAGATCTCTAAATACTTTTTATTTTGTAGTGTTAGGAGAAATTCTGGTACCTGACTATTGTTCGCCATAGAAAAAAATAGCAACAGATCCACCTAGCAGTGACTTGCCATAGCTTACATTTAGATTAGTCCCTTAGATGCTACAGACTTCATCAATGCATTGCAAATCAATACTCTGGAGACGTTTCTAACACTGAAATGGTTAACCTTTTGAGTGCCAGAGAGTTGAATACCCCTCTGGTACAAGAAAACATTTTGCTCTGTAATAACTTTTGAATGCAGTGTTTCCCAACAGAGAGCATACCCTTGTTTTACTTGGCAAGAAAAGTCATACATTTTAACAAGAAAGTATTCCCATTCTTTTCAAATAGTCATCAGTAAAAAATGCATGTCGTTTTCCAGTATTAACCTCTTAGTGACAGACCGTGTGCGCACGTGGCCGTCAACGCCCGGCTAACATTTTTTTTTAATTTGCCAAATGATTCCGGAGTCCCCGAATGGCGTGCAGCAGCGCGGGAACCCGGATTTCCGGGACGTACCTGGTACGTCCATTGTCACTAAGTGACAGTTTTTGCAGGACGTACCAGGTAAGTCCATTGTTGGGAAGGAGTTAAATTATGTACACAATTGAACTGCCTAAAGGGGAACCATCCATTGATAATGGGGGGGGGGGGGTATCAAAGTGCCTTTTTCATCCAGCTGGAGAGGTACAATTTTGGAGCATACAAAATGCAACATAGGATTGAGATGAATTTCTGCAAATTCTCAAAGATTTAACCCTTTGGGTGCCAGAGGGCTTAAAAAGGGTTAAACTTAGCATCTAAACACCTCACTGCTAGTGAGGCCCCATTGAATTGCTTTGTAATGCGTGTCTGCATGACTGCTGCCACTGTCAACGGACATTGGGGAGCAATTTTGATATATTTTTTTGCTAACTTTTAATAATAAGTGAGGCTCACTGGCCACTCCTGTCAAAATCACTGCAAGGAGTTGCCCAGCCCTCAAGTTCCAGCAGAAAAAAAGAAAAAACATGGCCAACAAATACACGCATACACACACACTCTGACACAAACACACACACACCACACACTTAAACACTCTCACTCACAGTGGCCTCAGCCAGACCTGAAGTATGGCCAACAAAGGGAACCTGCAGTGCCGGGGGAACGTCCTGCCACTCAAGGGGTTAACTAAGTCCATCACTGCAGAATTATTTTAGGTCTTACAACATTTGACCCTCAACACGTAGGAGAGAGTGTCCTCCAAACGGTGGCATGATTCACTTGCATATCGTGGCCAGTAAGGCACTGTACAGTTGCATATGCTGGGCAGACAACGCAGGCAAGCCTATTCAATCCTTTGCTGTGAGAGCTTGTAGGACTGTATGCCCTTTCCCCAAGAGAACTGTCATCTGTGATAACTGATCCTTTCCCTTCAATTTGTAGGCCGATGACACTAAGCTATGTAAGGAAATACATACAGAGCTGGATGTTTTTCTCTGCAGAACGATTTAGAAAACGAAGTGAATAGGCAGTAAAGTGGCAGATGACATTTAATGTAGATACATGTAAGGTTATGCATTTGGGCTGTAAAAACAAACTTGCTACATATACACTAAATGGGAAACAACTTGGGGAATCCTCATTAGGGAAAGATTTAGGAGTACTGATAGACAATAGACTTCACAGCAGTGTGCAGAGTCCCTCAGCTGCTGCAAGAGCAAATAGAGTACTAGCCTGCATAAAAAGAGGTGTAGATGCAAGGGATGCTAATATTATCCTACCTCTGTATAAATCCTTGGTTAGACCTCATCTAGAATATGGAGTACAATTTTGGGCGACAGTTCTTAAAAAAATACATTGTTGAACTGGAAAAGGTGCAGAGACGTGCAACAATACTGATATAGGGATTGGAGGATCTGAGTTATAAAGAGAGACTAGCCAGTCTAGGTTTGTTTACATTAGAGAAGAGACATCTAAGGGGTGATATGTTTACCATTTACAAATACATTCGTCAATACAAAGAACTATCCAATTAATTATTTACACAAAGAGCTGAGCTAAGAACAAGAGGTCATCCATTAAGACTAGAGGAAAGACGCTTTTGACTAAACAAAGGCAGGGATTCTTTACAGTAAGGGTGATAAATCAATGGAATTCTTTTCCTCGGCATGTTGTACTTGCAGATAATGCAACGGTTTTCAAAAAAGCAATCGATGACTATCTAGCACAGAACAATATTGAAAAATATGACAGATGGCTACAAAGCAGATAGGATGTTGCTCCAGGGAACTATCTGACTGCCATTTGTAGGAAGGAATGTTTTTACCCACTTGGGGCTAAATTAGAAATTGCTCCAGAGGGCTTTTTTGGCCTTCCTCTGGATCAACAGGGGTGTTTTTGGCATGGGCTGGACTTGATGGACACATGTCTTTTTTCAGCCTCCTCAACTATGTTACTATGACACCAGGTACCTTTCCCAACATGTCAAGAGATTGTAAAGTAGCTAGGGGTGTTAACCCCAACACATTGCTTTGCTAAAGTGATTCATAGTTTGTCACTTATAACTCCCTTAGCGTGTGGATACATTTTATTATAGTCAATCAGTGGATAACCCGTATTGGTTCTAACAGTGTGCTCTCAGTAATCACTTCCATGCACACTTCCGCATCAATGAACAGACTTATGGGGACATGCACTATGCTTCATAATATATATGATCCTAATGCTTTATTGATTGGCTGAAAAAGAATGTTCTTTACTATATCAGCCCATTATGCCCTGGCTTTTGATTGTATGTAGCAACTTAAGCAGTTATATACAAGAGATATCAAGTCCGTCTATATACCGATTCGTATACAAAACCGAAGGTGAATATATGCTTTTGCACTTTTTGTTTATTATTTAAATTCATATTTAGTTCAAGTGGTGGGTCCCATGGATCTCCTGGAGTGTTTGACACACTGATTTTTCCTCTTTCATTCCCAAGCCTGCTTATGTCTTTCTTTTTCATTACATTAACCTGTTAGATCTTTGATCAACTGCAGTACTGCCCTTACTTTAAAGAAATCTCTGCCTTTGTTTTAGTTAAAAGTGCATTTCCTCTAGTCTTAATGGATAACCTCTTGTACTTGCTCAGCTCTTTGAGTAAACAATTCCTTATAGGATTATTTGTATTGATATTGAAAATATTTTAAATGGTTAGCATATCACCCCAAGAGGTAGAATTGGATTGTATGATTTCTGATGCCCATATTGGTTGGCACATTCAGAATCAGAGAGTTTCCAGGTATGTCTGTAGGGTGACAGACTGATTGCTTATCCCACAACTTCCATGCACTCTGCATTGAGCTTCATGAAGTTGGAAAATAGCACATTTTGGTTGACCGAGATGAGGTTACATAGTTGATGATTCTGAAAAAAAGACAAGCGTCCATCAAGTTCAGCCCATGCCATATCACCCCGTTGACCTAGAGGAAGGCACAAAACCAAAAAAAAAACATTGAAGCAATTTCCAATTAAGCCCCAAGTGGGTAAAAAAATTCCTTCCTGTCTCCAAAGGGCGGTCGGATATTTCCCTGGATCAACATCCTATCTGCTTAGAAACCAACTGTCATAATTCTCAGTATTGTTCTGTACTATTATTTTGGGGTTTATATACCCAAGAAATAATTTGTACAAATGGAGTACATGACATCTAAAATTGTTTTCATTTTTAGGTGATAATATCCCTTTAAATGAAATGTGTCCTTCTTTAGTACTATGTAGTAATTAGATGGAGGATGAAATTTCCCTCAGTCTGTGCAGCTGAATCACTTGCTTGATACTGTCTTTGCTGTTACAGTAACTGATACAAGAATGTTAGTACTGAGAACAAGGTAGAATGGTTTAGACCAATGGTCCCCAACCCTTTTTTTAAGAGACACCTAATAAGTCATGTCTTTATGAATTCCCTGCTTGTGCACAGGCTAGTTAATTAAATGACTGATTCATATATGTACAAACAGTGAAATGCATGGTCTGTAAGGAGTCTGAGTATAGGGTTGAGAACCACTGGTTTAGACTGAGGGGAATATCACCCCTGTCTGAGCTATGCAGTCTGACAGCCATGTCAGCTTCTAATAGAGAGAAGCAGCTGATGTCAAGGAAAAGGATGGGAAGGGAGAGAGTAAAATATTTTCTAATTAAAAACTAAGTTTTATATGGGGACCAGAATAGTCACTCTCTAAAACCTTGCTCCATTTTAAGAAAACCAGATATTAAAGATTTCTTTGAAGTGTTAGTAATGTCCAGAAATAATTTGTAATAGATTTGTAGAGGGTAAAAAAATAATAGCATTGCCACAAACCCATCTCTCAAACATCTATGGTTTGAGAGATATTGGCAAAATTCCCCCTTCCCTCCCCCTCTCTTGATGTCAGCTGTAAGGCCGACAGCAGGAGATTCATGTCGGCCGACACGATGAGGCTCTTCAGCAGAGCAGAAATCCCGTTATTGCAAAATAATTACTTCATTGGAAAGGTCTACAAAGTGTGCTTGCAAACTACGCACACTTTGTAGACCTTTACAATTAAGTAATTATTTTGCAGTAGTGGGATTTCAGCTCTGCTGCAGAGCCGCTGGCTGATCCCCAGACAGGAATCTCCTGCTGTCAACTAGACATTGACGTCAGGAGAAGGGGAGGGAAGGGGTAACTTTGATTGTGAATGGGGTTTGTGGCAATGCGATTTTTTTTTTTTACTCTGTACAAGTCTATTACAAATTATTTCTGGACATTACTAACACTTTAAGACCATAATAATCATTAAAGGGATAGTAATACCTAAAATGTAAAAAAAAATATGTTGTAGGGTTTATCCCCCTGAGTAAAACAAGAGTACTCCCACTGCTGAAAGATGTTTCATTCAAAAGTTATTAATTTTCAAAGTTGAATTTTTTTAGGTGCAATATCACAGTGGCCTGAAATTGTACAGTGGCGCTGTTGCTACACAATCCTATGGACAGCTCTGGTCTCAGGACCATAAATCTCCATAGGATGGTGTAGCAACAGCGCCACTGTAAAATTTCAGGCCACTGTGATATTGCACCTAAAAAATTCAACTTTGAAAATTAATAACTTTTGAATGAAACACCTTTCAGCAGTGGGAGTACTCTTGTTTTACTCAGGGGGATAAACCCTACAACATATTTTTTTTTACATTTTAGGTATTACTATCCCTTTAAAGTGCTTGCTATAGGTATTTAACCCTGAGTGCCAGAGGCCCCTCTGCAACTCAAAGGGTTAAAGTTGATAATTCCAGTCAAATTATCTCAAAATAATATCACTGGCAATGCCTTGGATTTACTACATCTAGTAGTTATGCCTTTTTTAACCAGTATAGTAGATAATCAGGGCCTTATTTATTAAGATGAAGAGTTACAGTTTTGGAACAAACCAACTGCACCACTGGGTCAATATGAAAATCCCCCAAATTCTCATTGTTTTAACTAGGGCTTTGCAATACATTCAGTGGACTAACAGTTCCATTTAAAATCAATGTAAATTCACACCTCCCCAACTCTGGTGGTTTGCGCCACAATTTCCCCTTTTGATAAATAGGGCCATTAAACCTTAGAGAACTAGAGAGGTATTGCATTTGATACCTCTCCGGCACTTTAAGGGTTAATATCCTCTCCTAACTTTAGAATACAAAGCTACAGTCCACCTTATTAGGGCTCTTTCACATCTCCATATTCTGTACTCACCTTCTCCTATATTCACCCAGCGATCCAGTCACAGGGGGTGAGTGGCTGAAGGCCGGCCCATATGAGTGTCAGCCAACTATTATTGTCCACACCCACATGGTTCAGCTAATATTTTGAGGTTATGAATAGCATTACAAAATCCAATACAGCTTGTGTGAAATGTCTGCAAGCAGCTCCATAGGCCACCATGCAGATCAACCATGCTGCACTTTTACTTCTTACTGAACAAAATAAAGATGCAGCTTGTTGGACTCTGGTGCTTTCCTATGAGGCTACAGGCGAAAGGCACCATAGATCAGCAGTATACCTTTCAGCATGGAACACATACCCACATGCCATTGATGTGTTGGTGTGGCCCATGTGAAAAGGCCCTGTTTACTTGTACCCATATCACTTACTGTAGCAGATGCCTTCTTCCAGAAAGAGGACACAGAATTATTGTCACATTCATTCCAAGCTGGACAAGAATCAGAATTCATCCCTGAAAATATAAATAAAGCCAGTTTCTTTTATTAAAATCACCTTGTTATAACAAGGGTGAGAACAGCCTTCAAAGCTTTATAGTACGATAGGATTTCTTAAATTCTACTCTGACTTTTCCAGAAAACTGACTATATACTCAGTATCCAGTCTCTGCTCTTTAATTTGTAATTGATTCATTCTACTTGTTAGTGCGGTTTCTTTTTGGCAGATATTTTCACAAGTGCGTTATGACAGCCCCACACAGATTTGAAATTGTGTACATTAACATACCTGGGAACTCTCAGGGGTTGGCCATGAGACTCAGGGTACTGACCAAAATCTCAGGGTGAAGGACCCAGTTCTCAGGGTAGGTGAGTCCATTGTTACTTTATGTTAGTAATGTCTGATATTAATAACATGTAACATTGTAGATATTAAAAATATAAATTAACTGGTGCAAGTCTCGTCTCGCAAAAATTTATAGTTTGAGACATATAAGGTTTTAAAGTCCCCCCCCCCCTTAATCCTGACCCCGGGACCGGCCGGCTGCTCTTCAGCAGAGCCGAAATAGCACTATATAAATAGAAATACTTCATTGGAATGGTCAACAAAGTGTGCTTACAAACCAGGCACACTTTGTAGACCATTCCAATGAAGTATTTATTTTTAGATAATGCTATTTTGGCTCTGCTGAAGAGCCACCGTTGGGTCTCGCGACTCGAATCTCCTTCTGTCAGCTTGACAGCGGATGTCCGTGAAAGTGAAGGGGGGACTTTAAAACCTTATATCTCTCAAACTATAAATGTTTGAGAGATGGGAATTGCACCAGTTAATTTATTTTTTTTAATATCTACAATATTACATGTTATTAATATCAGACATTAGTAACCCTTTAATTGATTCTTTAGTCTCTAAATTGGTGCAATTTGTAACAGGAAGTCAGAGTGGAGGAGTCCTGCTTGTCTTCTGTACATTCGGGCAGTGAGATCTGGGTTAGAGCAAGTAGGAACATGTTGCCCAAAATCTGTGTTTTTGGGAACTTTATTGGTTAATATTTCAAGGATCTAAGGGACAACTCATTTAGAAATTCCCAGGTGTGCACATTCACCCTGAATATCCCTTTTATTTGAATATACAAGTTCTAAGAAGCATTGTAAAATTTTAAAGGGATAGTAAACCCCAAGAAAAACTGTACGCCAAATGATAGGAATAATAAAAACATACTTAACCCCCCCATTCCCATTTCTCAAACCATTATGGTTTGAGAGATGTAAGAAAATAAAGACCTCCGCCCCTACCCCTTCTCATACGTCCGCTGTATAGCGGACGTCATGAGATCCTGCTTCCGGGACCAGACGGCGGCTCTTCAGGAGTGCTGTCGTCTACGTATCTAACTATGATTACTTCATCGGAATGGTCTACAACGTGTGCTTGCAAGCCAGGCACACGTTGTAGACCATACCAATTAAGTAATTATAGTTAGATCTCCCGATGTCAGCACTCCTGAAGAGCCACCTACAGTCGGGCGACCGGATTCTGCCTCTGACAGTTTTATAGCTCGTCAGGCAGAAAGGGGAGGGAACGGAGACCTTTATTTTCTTACATCTCTCAAACCATAATGGTTTGAGAAATGGGAATGGGGGGTTAAGTATGTTTTTATTATTCCTATCATTTGGCTTACAGTTTTTCTTGGGGTTTACTATCCCTTTAAATACTAATCAGTCCCTGTAAAATGTGTGGTTTAACCCCTTGAGAACCAGAGAGTGTGCAACGTCTCTGGAAAGCATTGTGTTGTATACCCTTCTGGTCTTCTGCGAGTTTTGCTGTCTGGACAGAACAGCTTACTGTAGCTGTGCATCAGGGTGCTCCCACTGCTGACTTGTTGCACCTTTTGGCCAACATTTCTGAAGCTCAGCATTATGTTTCTGCAGCTATATTTGACGCTATTCACCTTGTAGCTAGGGTTTCTACTATGTCCATGGTCGCCAGACGTGCTCTCTGGCACAAGATCTGTTCTGTGGATACCGTGTCCAAGAAATCCTTACTTTCGTTGCCCTTTTTGGGAACATCCCTATTTGGGCCAGAGCGTAAGGACCTCATAAGCGAGGCCACTGGGGGCAAGAGCACCCTCTTGCCCTTAGTTCCCAGGAGGAAGCCTCAGGTAAGACAGAATCGGATTTCTTGTACCTTTCAGGCTGAGACGCGTGCCACGAACTAGACGGTTCCCCAGGCTCTGCGCTCCTCCAAGCCCAAACAACAGTGGAGGCCCAAGCAGTCATCCTCCAAGCCCAAGACTTCCAAACCTGCTTCGGCATGACTCGTCAAACCCCAATCCCCGTGCACCAGTGGGTGACTGACTGCGCCATTTCCTCAGTGTCTGGACAGACACCGTGGAGGATCGGTGGGTTTTGAAGGTAATTTTGGATGGGTACAGGATCCCTTTCACCTCTATTCCTCTGTTCAGGTTCCTTCCTTCTTACACTCCTCAGGGAGTAGAGAAGAGCCATCTTTTCAATGACGCCATCCAGACCCTTTTGTACAAGGAGGTTCTGGAACCCGTTCCCGAGCTGGAAAAGGGTTTGGGTTTCTATTCCAAGCTGTTTGTCCTGTCCAAGAAGGACGGTGGATGCTGTGCAATCTTAAACCTCAAAGAGCTCAATTCCCAAAACCCATTATCACCAGGAGTCCTAAAGGACAGTGATTGCGGCCATATGTCCTGGGGAATTTCTCGCTTCTCTGGACCTTCAGGATGCCTATCAGCACATAGCCATCCATCCAGAGAGCCGGCAGTACCTAAGGTTTGCTTGTGACCAAGGGCACTTCCAATTTTCTGCTCTCCCCTTTGGTTTGACCACGGCCCCCGAGGTTTTCAATCGTATCCTGGGTGCTTTAGTCTCCGTCCTGCACAGGGATGGTATCAGAGTCACTCCATACATGGACAACTTGCTCTTGAAGGCCCCCTCTCTGGAACGCTTTCATCAGCAGGTCCAGGACTTTATTAATGCCCTCACCCATCATGGGTGGATTCTGAACATGGACAAGCCAAATTTAACTCCTATTAGACACCCTGAAGGGGATGGTCTTTCTCACGGATGAGGTGGTTCACCAGATTACGCACAAGGTGTCTGCAGTCCTGGCTTGCGATCCAGTCCCTGCCAAGAAGTTGACCGGAAGGTTCCGTTGTTCTGCTCCCGCTGGAGGGACCCTCTAGCTCTGGCAGTGGATGCCATGTCAATCCCATGGCGCTTTCCTCTAGCATACATCTTTCCTCCCATTCCCATGCTTCACAAGGTTTTGAGGAAACTGTGTCTGGAGTGCGCTCCAGTAAATCTGATTGCTCCGTACTGGCCTCGTCAGGTGTGGTTTCGGAGCTCCTGGATCTCTCGATGGTGGAACCTTTTCAGCTTCCCCGCAAACCGGATCTTCTTCTACAGGGATATCTGTGGAAGGAGGATGTGGACCGTTTGGGTTTGACAGCATGGAAATGTAATCCTCAATATTGAGGAAGAAGGGTTTCTCTTCGGGTGTCGTGGCCACTATGCTTAGTGCCCGGAAACCTGTGTCTTCCAAAGCGTACTACAGGTCTGGTTTACCTTCCTCTCTTGGTGCGCTGATAAGGATCTTCCCTCTCAAGACTTCGACCTTCCCACAGTCCTGTCCTTTTTACAGGACTGGGTGGACAAGGGTCTCAGCATGAGTTCCTTGAAGGTTCTATCACGGTTTTCAAGCAAAGAATGACAGACACAAAGATAAAATGTAACCACCTTTATTTGAAATATACAGCAATAATGTATTGACCCACACAACCCAAGACACAGGATGATAGGGCCCAGGCTACTCTCCGGGGCTTCACACTCTGCTGTGCACTGTACTACTGAGGCTACCAAGGCTAGGAAAGAGGCTCAAGTGGAACACCCATATGAAGCAGACTAGATATTAGGCCTCAGAAAACAAATGTTTCTTTCACAGGCACTAGCATGAAGTATGGGGTATTTAAGTGTATATAACCCAATTTTTAGGTGTTAGTGGTTCTTTAAATGCCATTATACAGCAAGCTATCATCTATAAACATTCTCCTTATGTTTTGTGATGCCTAAATTCTAGTCTTACATATATTCTGTGGGAGCAGCAATTCCTGCCCTTTCTACGGCTCCCTGACTCCAATTGTCATAGCAATCCTGATAGGTGTCCTAGAAGAGATAGTGCTGTATTATCTGTAAACAGGTTCAGATACAGCACCATCTTTCTTGATTAAGTGAGCAGTGGGCACTATTCTCAATGTACGTAGGACAGTCTACACATGCATTAACCATCTGAATGCCAGAGGGGGTATGAAATACTTTGTACCCCTCCGGCACTCAAAGGGTTAAAATAAGCAAGGATATGTTTATATTTTAGAGAGCTAACATAAAATGCATTTTTATAGATCCTTCCTGGAAATTCATGATATTTAAAATTATATAAACCGATATAATGTTTTTATGTTAGTGTTCCTTTAATTCTATTGCTGACATTTGTGTTAAAGTGATCTGTATCTTAAGCGTGAGTTGCTCTTAATTTGTTTTTACAGATTTACTTTCCTAGGTAGGTTTCCTACATACAAAAGCCAGGAATATCCATCTATTTATTGATTTATTGCATTACATCTGCAGTTTCCTGTATATACGGATATTATTCCAGTCTGCCTCTAGATCATACCTTCTCATAGCAAACAATGGGATTCAATAGACATGAATGGTTTGTAATGATCCCAAAGATTGTTAACTGACAGATCAGCAGTGGACTGCAGCGATGATAAAATGTAATTAAATATATCTGATTGGTGTATGAGGGGTACCTACCTAGTCAAGTCCTTCAGTTAAACAAAATGCAAAGCCACTTATTCCTATAATAAAGTTTCCTTTTAACCCTTTGAGTGCCAGAGCATTACACAACACATTGCTTTGCAATGTGTTGTGTACCCTTTCGGCACTCAAAGGATTAAGGGTGAGAATACAAACAAGTTTGTACTTGATCCTCATCCATGTATTGCAGTAGATCATTATTACTATGCGTTTATCGCTTACCTGAGCTAAAGTACTTGCCACACCACGTCAGACCATCAAACATGTATCCCAAAAAAGTGTCCTCAAGAGTTATATAATCCTGAGTTGATTTTGTGTAACGGTGAACAAGGTAATTCGTTTTACTCCACAGAAGAGACTAAAAAGAAAAATACAATTAGACGTTAACTTGTAAGTTTCATTTATAAACTACTAGCTGAAGAGCCCGTGTACACAGGCCACAGTGCCACCCAGCAACAGCCGCGCTGCAGTCATGCACAGTAGAGACTGCCCGCACCACGGCCAATTTGGAGCAGGGCGCTCTGAATTCAGACTGTAGTACACTACACATAGTACAGACTACGGTCTGAATTCGGAGCACCCCTCTCCATTATCAGCTGCGGCGGGGGCAGTCTGTACTGCACATGACAGCTTCTGACAAACATACCTTTAGTGAATTATATAGAACTAGTTGAAGAGCCCATTACACGGGCCACAGTGCCAAAGCCAGCGGGTCGCGGTTCAGTCATGCGCAGTAGAGACTGCCCGCGCTGCGACTGATACAGAGCGCCGCTCTGTATCAGCTACAGTGAGGACAGTCTCTACTTCGCATGTCTACTGCGCATGACGCGGCGTTACACACGATTTAGCGAATTATTATATAGGATGAGCCTTATTCATTAAGCAGAATAGGTGTGCACCCTGATGTAGGGGAAGGGGAGTGAAAGTTCCCTTTAATTTTCTTGGTGCTTTTAACCCTTAGAGTGCCAGAGAGGTAGCCAACACATTGCGACTCAATGCGTTAAATACCTCTCCGGCACACAAACAGCTAACTCATTCAGACACAGGAAAGTCTCCAACACATTATTAACAAGCTATCTAATGGAGACTAGCATTGAAGAAATTAAAAGTCTCATTTAACCCTTTGAATGCTAGAGAGGTATACCTCTCACTGGCACTCAGTTAAATCAATAGCAAATGACAGGATTTTTTCACACCTATGGTGAAGGTTGTTTTCTTCAGAATTGCACCTCCTCAGCATACTGAATAAATCCCATAGTTCAATTAACCCCCCCCCATATACTAATTTAACACAATGTAATTTTTCCACTATTCTCTTGTACAAACATTTTCCATTTATTTTATTAACTGTTTGTTTCCTATTCTCTGTAGTCTTGTGACTGTCCTGTATTTTCATCGGTGCTGGTTGACACACCAGCCTACCCCCGTGACATCACACAGGCCCTCTCACCCCAGAAACTTCATGGCCACTGGTACTCCCATCCCAGTGACATCAGACCATCAGCCTGCCCACACCAATTACATTATGACTATCATCCCACCCATACCATGGACATGATGACCACCCAACTAACTGCAGTATATATTTAACATCCCCATTAGGAAGCACAAGACTGCCCTGGCCTAAAATTAGTAAATGGAGCTGTAAAATCACCAGAGGGTGTATGTGACATCACTACGGTAGGTGAGCAGTTGCAGCAGGAAGTTCACACTAATGGCAACTACATGAAACTTTAAGCCACCAACAGAAATTAATTCAATTAAAAACAAAAATTATTGTTTTACAAACATTAAATACAGAATGTGTATTAATACTAGATGGTTATTTTAACCCTTTTGATTAGTAATGTGTTGGATACTATTCTAGCATATGAAAGGTAAATCAATATGAAATTTTGGTGCAGTTGGTGTTCTCTAGAATTGCTCCAGTTGTCCCTAGTTTATCAGCCTCCCTTTATGTTCGGCATGATTCAATCCATTTTTATTCCAAATTAATCAGAATGCTTTTTTTCTATTCCCAGTTTCTAAAAGAAGGCATTTCATTACCTTATTGCAAGGCATGGACTGTGATGCCAGCTCTGCCAAGTGATTGTAATCTTCTACTGTAATGTTGCATGGATCTTTCTGATACACTGCGTTAGAAAACGCTTCCCAGATCCCATTGCAGTCCTTCTCCCTACAAAAGGGCATCATGCAAAATAAAATAAAAAGGTACACATGACATTTGTACATTGCTTCACATGGGGAAGTTTTTTGATCAAGAAAATTCTATTTATTTATTTATTTTAAATAAATCCCCATACATAGAAAATTCATTATACTTTCTTCCTTTTTTGCTTCTGCCAGCGCAATTCTCACGAGAACTTGGCGACTTATGTATTTCTATGGCCACAAGAATTCCTGATTCGGTGTTACTGCTGCCACTCCATGTTCCAAGATTATGATGTTTCTACAAGACTGATTTTCCCCAGGTGGCTGTGTGTAGCGACAGCACAAAGGTGCAGCTGCCTGAGCCTGCATTGTCTGAGTGTGACAATGGACAAAGTATCACATAAGTATACCTCCCAAGTGTCCCTCTTTAGGAGGGACAGTCTCTCTTTGAGACCCAAATCCCTCTGTCCCTCTTTTCTACCCTTTTGTCCCTCTTTTTAGGAATCAGAATTAGTGGTGTGTATCGCATTGCTCCACAGCAATAGAACTCACATAAATGTGTTGTTAATCTTCAATATATGTGTCTATAAATGAATCTGTGTAATAAAAAAACTTTAGTCTTGTTCTAAAACATTAATCAGTTGCATAAAGAGGTGCAGATAGGTCAAGAAGTAACCTAAAAAGTCTTGGAAATGAACCGCTTACCAGCCACACCCCCAGAAACGCCACCTAAAATCAGAAGTGTCCCTCTTTGGACATTTGAAATGTTGGGAGGTATGCATAAGACAGGAGGAAGAGGGTGTTAGTGGAGCTCACAATGAAGGTGGTTGATGAGGAGGCGGACAGGGAAATAAGAGCATTCTTAGCACAAACAAAAGAAGAGTGCAAGAGAGAGAGATCATCAGGTGGTGAATGGGTATCTCCACTGGCAGTGATATCAATACATTTGATAATTTAGTTGCTTGTCTGAGAAAGAGATGTCAAGATATCAGGCTTTCCTTGCAGCAAGCCTCAGAGGCTAACAATTTTCTCAAGGCTAAGGCCTATGGCAGGGATATTGAAGAAATTATTAGCAGGCCTACAGCAATGCAGGCCTTGATAAAATTGTTAGCAGGCTAAACCTTCAGCAAGGTAAGCACTTAAAGATTTTTTTGTGTCTGGTGCCGAGCTGGTAGGTGACTGGCACTTCCAGAGAATCATGACTTATTATCAATTAATTATTAAAAACAATTGAGCTGTGCGTGTTCTACAAGGTGGACAATCTACAGAGGTTCCCTTATAACCTGTATCATATTAGTTTCCTCCACATTTTCATAATGTTCAATGTGTAGAGACATATTGCCATAGTCTCTCATCTACAGAATCACTGACTTGTTCTGATGCTGGTAAT
Organism: Rhinophrynus dorsalis; assembly: GCA_037306005.1. Lineage (NCBI taxonomy): Eukaryota > Metazoa > Chordata > Amphibia > Anura > Rhinophrynidae > Rhinophrynus > Rhinophrynus dorsalis. Next base: position 66,934,411 of record CM074718.1, on the reverse strand, counting down.
GTCAGTGCCATTGCTGGGGAGGACACTGGAGGTGATGTGAGGACACTACTTCTAGCCTGGACCCAGGCACTAGCAGAATATTAAGTACAACCTTTTCACACACTGTGCACGTTGCAGTTCTAGATAACTGCACAGTCCTTCCTCCTCCCAAGGAAAAATATTCCTATGCCAGTGATTTCAACAACTGGCTACCACCTGTCTTTGCCTGTCTACACTAGTTAGCATCAACATTTGAGCAATTCTCCCCCCACCCCAAGCACAGATGAATACCCTCTTTTACACTGGCGGGTTAGCACTGTGGGAATATATAAGGGACTTTGCAATGCATTCAATACTCCTATGGCACTCAAAAGGTTATATTATGCTTGTGCCTATGAATTAATGTGTTAATGTCTGTCTATTCATCACCCCTCTGATCACTTCCAAAAACACACAAGCTTTGGGTCCCAAAAGGGTTCGGAAGCATTAGAGTTGTTAAGAATTTTAACCCTTAAATTGATAGTAATTCTTAAAATGTAAAAAAATATATGTTGTAGGATTTATCCCCTGCTCTGGTCCGTAGACCATAAATCTCCATAGGATGATACGTATGACTTGGCAGTCAATCTAGAGGGTTATTCACTTTTTAGGAGGGACAGGGTTAATAAAAGGGGAGGAGGGGTATGCCTATGTGTAAAGCAGGCCTTAAAACCTAGTTTAAGGGAAGATATAAATGAAGGGTCCAATGAAAAGGTAGAGGCCTTGTGGGTTGAAATGCACACTGGGGGCACACATAACAAAAAGATATTGGTGGGGGTTTGCTACAAGCCACCTAATGTTGGGGAGTTGGAGGAAGCCCAACTTTTACTGCAAATGGAAAAGGCTGCTAGGTCAGCAAAGGTAATTATAATGGGAGATTTCAACTACCCTGAAATTGACTGGCGCAATATGACTTCAGGCACAACAAAGGGAAATATTTTTCTAAGTATGATAAATGATAATTTTATGTCCCAACTAGTAGAGGAGCCAACTAGAAAAGAGGCCTTGCTTGACCTAGTGCTCTCAAACGATTCTGACATTGTAAACAATGTGCAGGTAAGGGAACATTTGGGCAGCAGTGACCACAATATTGTATCCTTTGAAGTTTGTTATGAGAAACCCAATAGCAAGAGTTTAACCAAAACATTCAATTTCAAAAAGGCTAATTTTACAAAGTTAAAAGAAGCTTTAAAGGATATCCAGTGGGATGTAATTTTCAAAGATAAAAATGCACAAGAGTCATGGAATGTATTTAAAATGCTCTTGGGCAAATATACACGTCAATATATACCATTGGGGAATAAGCACAAGAGAAGTAAAGCAAAACCAATGTGGATTAATAATGTGGTTAGCAGGGAAATGAGAAATAAAAAGCAGGCTTTTAAGGTGTTTAAGTCAAATGGGTCAGATGCATCATTTAAAAAATATAAAGAATGTAATAAAATCTGCAAACAAGCAATTAAGCTAGCTAAAATAGAAAATGAGCGAAACATTGCAAATGAGAGTAAGAAAAACCCTAAACAATTCTACAAGTATATTAACAACAAAAAAGTTAAGGTTGATATTGGTCCTCTTAAGACTGAAACAGGTGAATTGATTAGTGAGGATAAAGCTATGGCTGACACCCTAAATACGTTCTTTGCTTCAGTATATACAAAGGAAGCAGAAATGACAAGCTGTGGGCAAACAGACAAAACCATGGAATTTCCTCCAACATCTACATGGCTTACTGAGGACAAGGTCCAAAAGAGACTGGAAAGGGTTATAGTGAATAAAGCGCCTGGACCGGACGGTATACACCCAAGGGTACTTAAGGAACTTAGTTCAGTAATAGCAAAACCATTATACTTAATATTTATTGATTCGCTTTCATCAGGCATAGTGCCCTGTGATTGGAGGAAAGCTGATGTAGTTTCATGGTTTAAAAAGGGAGCAAGATCCGAACCAGGAAATTATAGACCTGTGAGCTTGACTTCCATAGTGGGTAAGATACTAGAAGGGTTATTAACTGACAGTATTCAGAACTATGTGAAGACAAACAATATCATTAGTAGGAATCAGCATGGTTTCATGAAGAACAGATCATGTCAGACTAATTTACTTGCATTTTATGAAAGAGTGAGTAGTAATTTGGACAGGGGAATTGCTGTTGATGTAGTATACTTGGATTTTGCAAAAGCCTTTGACACAGTGCCTCACAACAGGTTACTGCATAAATTAAAAGGCTTCGGTTTGGGTGGTGTTATCTGTACATGGATTGAGAACTGGTTAAATGATAGATGGCAGAGAGTTGTTGTAAATGGAACTTTTTCAAATTGGTCTAGGGTTATAAGTGGGGTGCCGCAGGGTTCAGTCCTGGGCCCAATGCTTTTTAATTTGTTTATTAATGATCTAGAAGTGGGAATTGAAAGTAGCATCTCAATCTTTGCTGATGACACTAAGCTATGTAAGGAAATACATACAGAGCTCGATGTTTTTTCCCTACAGAAGGATTTAGATAAACTAAGTGAATGGGCAGAAAAGTGGCAGATGTCATTTAATGTAGATAAATGTAAGGTTATGCATTTGGGTTGTAGAAACAAACTTGCTACATATACTCTAAATGGGAAACAACTTGGGAAATCCTCATTAGAGAAAGATTTAGGTGTACTGATAGACAATAGTCTTCACAGCAGTGTGCAGAGTCACTCAGCTGCTGCAAGAGCAAATAGAGTACTAGCCTGCATAAAAAGAGGTGTAGAAGCAAGGGATGCTAATATTATCCTACCTCTGTATAAATCCTTAGTTAGGCCTCATCTAGAATATGGAGTACAATTTTGGGCGCCTGTTCTAAAAAAAGACATTGCTGAACTGGAAAAGGTGCAGAGACGTGCAACAAAACTGATAAAGGGATTGGAGGATCTGAGTTACAAAGAGAGACTAGCCAAACTGGGTTTGTTTACATTAGAAAAGAGACGTCTAAGGGGTGATATGATTACCATTTACAAATACATTCAAGGTCAATACAAAGAACTATCCAATGAATTATTTATGCAAAGAGCTGAGCTAAGAACAAGAGGTCATCCATTAAGACTTGAGGAAAGGCGCTTTCGACTAAAACACAGGCAGGGATTCTTTACAGTAAGGGCGGTAAGGCTATGGAATTCTTTGCCTCGGGATGTTGTGCTTGCAGATAATGTAACTGCATTCAAAAAAGCAATGGATGCCTATCTAGCACAGAACAATATTGACAGTTATGACAGATGGCTTCAAAGCAAATAGGATATTGAGCCGGGGAACTATTTGACACACACACACCGACCTACACTAGAAATTGCTCCAGAGGGCTTTTTTGTTGCCTTCCTCTGGATCAACAGGGGTGTTATTGGCATGGGCTGGACTTGATGGACGCATGTCTTTTTTCAGCCTTATCTACTATGTTACTATGATGGTGTAGCAACAGCGCCACTGTAAAATTTCAGGCCACTGTGATATTGCACCTAAAAAATTCAAGTTTGAGCTGTTATAATTTTTTAATAAAATATCTCTCAGCAGTGGAAGTACCCTTGTTTTATTCAGGGACATAAACCCTACAACATACATTTTTTTACATCTTAAAGTATTACTATCCCTTTAAAGACGCAGCCTAACAAGAGTAATTGGGTTATTTGGGCATTTATCCTTTGTGCTTTGGTTGTATTCCTAAATTTCACACAACCGATGTACATTCTGTATTGCAAGTGGAGAAGGAGGGGAAAAAAATAATGATCACACCAATGCTCCAAATGCCTCACTCTCTGCGCAGTGCAGGTATTTACTGGCTTTGTTTAACTAATTCTCAACATATCATTGCCAAGGACTGAAAGCCAGGAAATCAAAAGCAGTTATGTTTTTATTAAATGAAAATTCTAGCTCAGTCTATCACAGCATTAATACATTTGTAATCAGGGGAGGTCTGGCCTGGGGGGAAGGGGGCAATTGCCCCCCAGGCTGGTCATGAATATGGGCCAGTGGGCCACTGCCTCATTCAATTTCCCATTTGCAGCTGTAAATAGAGTAAACAGAATTTAAGGAGGTACATGAGTATTGTAGCTCCATTTCAATTGTAAGCTCTATGGTATCACTAGTGTAGCTCCATTTCAATTGTAAGCTCTGTGGTATCACTAGTGTACCTCCATTTCAATTGTAAGCTCTGTGGTATCACTAGTGTAGCTCTATTTCAGTTGTAAGCTCTGTGGTATCACTAGTGTAGCTCTATTTCAGTTGTAAGCTCTGTGGTATCACTAGTGTACCTCCATTTCAATTGTAAGCTCTGTGGTATCACTAGGGTAGCTCTGTTTCAGTTGTAAGCTCTGTGGTATCACTAGTGTACCTCCATTTCAATTGTAAGCTCTGTGGTATCACTAGTGTACCTCCATTTCAACTGTCATCTCTGTAATATCAGTAGTGCACTACCATTTCAGTTATAAGCTCTGAGGTATCACTTGACAATCCATAACATTAATGCCAGCTATAACATTAACAAAAGGGGGTGGGCTGGGACATTGGGCTGGAGCGGTAATAGCAATAGGCCACGTAATTGTACTTGCCCCCCAGACCAAAAGTTGCCAGCCCTCCCCTGTTTTTAGTCTAGAGAGACAATAAAAAAAGCCCATGCAAAATCAAGATATAGTCAGTTGATGTGGGCAATGGCCTATCCTATGTTATTTTTTTTTATAATTCTTTGAGGTTTTTTTTATGCAGATTATTATATGTTAATGACTCTTTAGTAGGGTGAATATGAAAGTGAAGGGCATAATTAATTGTTTTTGGATTGATGGACATTTAGCTTGAATTCCTTTTATTAATTATGTTTCCTGTGGCAGAAAGTGTGCAATACTATGCACTAAACCTGTTCATGGCTTACACACTGATATCTAACCCAAGGGCATGTGTGTTCAATATTTTTTCATAATCAAACCGCATCAGTCTGCTAGAATCGGCTAGGACCAAGCTCTGCTCTTTGATGTTACATAAGCATGGATTTCACAGAATTGCCAGCTTCTATTTGCATAAAAAATGTCAGGAAGATAGAGAGTGAAAGAAACTGATGAGTAACTGAAAAAAGAGGAACACAGTTATTTCTGAAACTTTCAATAAAAAAACAAACAAACGTCTGAGAGACAACAACTTGTTTGGTCTTGCTTTGAGCATTTAACATTTCTGATATTTGTCTCTTCTCATAACAATTAGCTAGAAGATAATTAATTGCCATTAAAGCTTGGGAGAATAAATATGATACCTGCAGTTCAGTTCTAGGGGGATTATGAACCATAGTGAGAAGTCTATATTGCAGTTAGTGGCCCCTATAAATCATTGGGAGACTTGGCAATTTTCATTTCTCCCCAGTTCTGCTGATGTTTTGTTTCCGAAGGGCTTTTATTTCTTTTTTTGTACATTAGGCCCTTAGGTGTCTATTTAATAAGCTGGGGATTTGACAGCTTCACAGAGATTGCTTTTACACTTTATTACATTAGTTCCAATGAATATAACACCACCATACTGATACTAATGCAGATAAGTAAATAAAAAGATGTAGCAAGATGTTCTCCCTGCATCATTTTACCTACAGACCTGTACAATAAAGGACAAGAAAATGGCAGTGGCACTCAAATAAAATATATAAACACAAGCCCGGTGCACGTCCCATATGAGTTCACAAATACAATCAGCCTGGGCTTACCACAGGGAGACGGCACACAGTTCAAACGATGTACAAACTTTTGTTTCATAATATTCTTCACACAGCCAAACGTTTTCGGTCCCCTGATGAAGGTCCAATAGGGGACCGAAAACGTTTGGCTGTGTGAAGCATATTATGAAATAAAAGTTTGTACATCGTTTGAACTGTGTGCCGTCTCCCTGTGGTAAGCCCAGGCTGATTGGACCTGTACAATAAGATACAAAAACAGAGAAGTACGGAGGTGCCTCCTAGTGTAGTAATCAATATACACTGTCCTCCACCACAAATCTCCATACATACACAACACACAGCAAACAAAGCTTAAATGGGAAATCTGACTGTCCTAGCTGCAATCACTAAACACAATAGGCTTCTACTGAGTAAACTTGTGTCATTAGGAAAGAGTATGATCCCAAAATAAACACAGGGAGATAAAAGGCCACAGTTTAATTTAACTATTTCCAATTGCATTAATATTATTGCTCTTATTCAACCATAACAATAATTATTAATCAATCATTAACTGCCAATCCTCATTCCTTGAAACAATCATGGCAAAATTGCACAAGCTCATGCTAGAATCAACACCTTCTTCAGCACTTTCAACTGACTCCACCATTCCTCAGCACTTGCAGCTGACTCCCATTGGCTATCCACTTTAGCTCCAATGGGTAATGTCACCGACCCACAACCTAAGTCCAGGGCAAACTCCCACAGGGCTTCTGCCCGAGGATAGAATCCATATAACTTTACTACGTCAGTCAATGATCTCTGCAAACCATGCAAGGACTATCTGCCACAAGGCCCGACCATCAATACCTTGACCAGCTGGGTCCCCTGCCACACAATAAAGCCATGGCCTGGCCCAATCACAATGCACAGCATCTCCCACCAGTGGCACACTGAGCCCAACTAGGGTCCCAAGCAAGCAACCAGCGACCCAGAACCTGTACACCCAGACAACATCAGCCATACAGCATTCATTCAAACCAAGATCTCCCACAACCAAGGTAAAACCTACTGAGTACAACATCAAGCAACAGCCCATCCTGGCAAACACACAGACAACTGACTGTGACCCAGCTCACCCAATCCAATACTAACACCAGCCACACAGGAACCCAACCCAAGTGAACAACCACCAAGTAGGATTCCCAAGCCAGAAAGGCAACCAAGATTCAACAACCAAAGAAAAATTATACCACGTAATGTATGAAGAGCACAACAAAGAACCACATCACAATGAGATACCCAACTGACTACTCAAGACAGACTACCAAAAAGCAAAACCACACACCCTACCAGAAAACTCAGACACCCTTATGGTACACATACACCAAGACACAAACAAGCTACTACCAAGCTGAACCCACTCACAGCCAAATCAACAGGCACCTAGCTAAATATACACATATAACCAGACACCCAGCACCCAACTACCTGTAGCAATATATGGAGCTATACACAAGACATAGCTGAACATATATACCATATCAATAACCATACCCAAACACATTCAGACCTGTCCGTTCATAACCCACATGTACCAACCCAAAGCAAGGAGCATCACCCCCCAAAACCACCAGAAACTAAAGCCCATGCATAAAACAACAACACCCCTAAAACTAAACCCAATGTAGAACAATACAACACACCCTAAAACAGGAATAAAACCTTGCCTCAAGGTATATAAGACACACAATTATAACCACTTGAGAGTAGAGGAACAGAGGAATGGTCTTGGAATGCATTGCCAAAGGATGAGGGTATGACAGAGACAGTGGATTCTTGAATGCGAAGATTAGAAACATTTCTTTCCAAAGAGGAACATACAGGGTCATAGCGTATAGTATTAGGTAAAACAGAAAGGTCTGATCAAGACTAACTCATTGAGCAGCAGGAAAACCATATACTCCTCTAGGTTACAAGGAAAAGGTCGAACCTGATGGACTTGTGCCTTGTTACAATTTTACTTACTATGGCAAATTTTCCCTATAAATAAAATATACACACGTGGATACCAACCTATCCGTCGATTATCCATACCCTACACACACCCACACACTAGGTACACCACCCATACCAGACATACCCTGTCACGGTTTTGTAAGAACACTCAGACAGTTAGGTAAGGTTTAAAAGTTTTATTGAAAATAAATGGAACAATTACCCTACTTAGGTCCAGATGAGGTCCGTACATAGTACTTCCCAAATCTGACTCAGGTCAGGATGTATGGATATCACAGTGGTAATCAACAATAGGACTCTGTAGGCTTGATCCATGGACAGGTACAGGAACAAGTAGAACCACACAAGCCCCACCCCGCAACTAGATGAGAAAGGGTGATGGGTGACTGCAGGGCAGCTCCCTAGGAGGCTAAGGATAGCAGAGGCAACACAAGCAGGACACTGGCAATGATCTGACCCTAGAATGCTAGGGTTAACGGAGGCAACACAGACAGGACTCTGGCAGTCACCTGACCCTAGAACTCTAGGGTTAAAGGAGGCAACACAGACATGACTCTGGCAGTGACCTGACCCTAGAACACTAGGGTTAACGGAGGCAACACAGACACTGGAAAGTGACCGGACTCCCACAGATCCCTGGTGACTATGGGGATAGACAGAACAGGCATACTGTATAGTATAGCAAGTGGGAGTAGGCGGAATGGAATACAGGGTGTGCACCCTGACAGATCAGAAGCCAGCATTGCCCCAATCTGTACACACGGAGATAGTCAGCCAGTCCAGTCAGAGACGGATCCAGATACACAGCCAGCTCTGTACATGGAGTTAGTCAGTCAGTCCTAGTCAGCAACGGAATCATATACTCAGCCAAGTTAGGTCGGTACACATGGAGTTAGTCATCCAGTCCTAAGTCAGCAACGGAATCGGATCACAGGAGCGTCAGGAACCAGGAGCGTAGTCAGGCGAGCCAAGTCATACATGAAACAGGAACAAGCAGTAAACAAACGCTAGGCACGGGTACACCACGAAAGGGCACTGTAATGACGACAGGAGTGAGTTTATAAAGGCAAGCCCTGGGAGGGGCCAAAGTACCAAAGCCAATAAGAAAAAGGCAATGGTAAACCCAGAAGTAACAATGTTGCCCAGCAGCTGGAATCACGGGCACAGTGATATACCCCCAGTGAGCCTTAGACCGACCCCCCCACACATCGAAACACAAGGCCACACATGATAAAACCGCATACCTGTATGTACCAGACATGCCTACAACACCTAATCAATCCCCAAGAGGCCCAAGGAACCAAACCCCAAAGCGGACCCAACTCAACACCAGTCTCCCTCCACACACAATCCATCACCCCACAGATATTTGACCAGTGGAACTGGGATATATAAGCCTCGCCACCCCACTGCTCAACCGGAATCGCCACCAGACAACTCAGGATCCCACTGACATGAGTGGTAACATCCCACTATGATTGTACCTCCAGGTACATGACAGGCCGTGTCTTTTCCTGTGGGGGATGCTGCAATGAATTCTGGCCCCCAAATGATGCCAGCACATAAGACAAACAGCACTGCAGCGATCTCACAATAGTCTGCAGCACAACACAACCTCCATGTGCAAGCTGCATGAGGTACAATGAGGCTGGAACCACCCTGAAAGCACCATCCGCAATGAATGGCCAAAGCATGAAGCTCTCCCCGGCACTTGTCCACAGCTCAGTAAAAACACTTACAGTAGTTATGAGTAATGTCCAGCAAATGCACAAGGGGCAGGGGGACGGGGGAAATGTGGAGCAGAGTAGGAAAGTGGGAGTAAAATGGTAGTTCATAAAATGACTGTAGCAATGTGCAATAAATGATGATGATCCCTCTCCTTCCAGGGTGGATGCAGTTTGTCAAGGTCCCACCAATCACACCACACCAGTCCCCCACCACCACTACCATACACATCTGTCGCATTGTAGGTTATACACTAGGTTTTCACTTAAGCAGGAAGTTAGTGTGGCAGGCAAAGGACAAATGCACTTTGCATGCTAACAATTTTTTCATGGTGTATGCTGCTGGTAAATGTTGCACCTTAGGAAACATAGGTAAAAAATGTGTTGGAATAGGCAAAAAAATTTGATGGAATAGGTGAAAAAGGAGGAAAATTTTGCATTGGAGAAAAGGAGAAAACTTTTATGAAAACAGAGAATCATCCATTTTTCACTAAAAGTCATGCAGGAAATTATTCTCACTTTTCGCCTACCCCTAGCCAGGACCATCATCAGTCCTTAAAGTCCTGACAGGCGTGACGGTCCTAGCACGTCACCGGTCATTGAGGGGTAAATTTTAGTATACACGTTTATAATTTAGTCTGTGTAAATAAAGTAAATTGGTCTCTCTCTAAATAATGTATTAAATTATACAATTAATGGTCAATAGGTTATGGACCTTTTTTTATTCTTCCCCCTAGTCCTGCTCCCAGTACATCAAAAACACCTCATCTTTTGGCCATTTGAGCCCTGTTCTCTACTTTTCTCCTCCTCAAAATTAGTGAGGAGGCGAGAGCCAGAGAACAGTGACAAATGCAGTGTAAACATACATTGCCTATGTCATGTGCCTCCACTGGCATGTGTGATTAGGGTGACCACGGGTCCCGGAACGTCCGGGACTGTCCCTTATTTCAGGGCTATGTCCCGCATCCGGGTCATCTTCAACCGGGACAATGAAGTGTCCCGGAATGAAGCCAAGCCGCCCTGGATGTCAGCCTGCAAGCGGTGTGTCACATCATGGACGCCGCGAGGGAGCGCTTGGTAGCATAAATCAGCGCTCCCTCGCGGCGTCCATGATATGACACACCGCTTGCATGCTGACATCCAGGGTGGCAATGCAGCTTACCTGATCTCCTGGAGGCAAGCGCTCTAGTAATACAGAGCGCTGGGAGATGACATCATCTCCCAGCGCTCTGCATTACTGAGCACAGCGCGCGGGAGCTTCAGCTTCACTGGGTCCTGCCCGTTCCTTCACCCGCTCACTATGGATGTTTGGTAATGGAAGCTCAGTGCTCAGGCCGACTTTTTTGTACCCATATCGGTGTTTCCCTGCTGTGTCCTGTGGCTGCGGGGGACTACACACAGAGGGTAAGTGCTAGATGGAACAGGCTCACCTATGGTTTGTCACACCGGAATAGAGAGGAGCCAGTAGATATAAAACTGTCATTCACTATCTTTATTGGGGGTTCATAAACGTCACAAGTCACACCGTATAAAGCAAATTGACCCTTCTAATGTTGCTGAAGGTATGCTGTTGATAGGATGACCACGTCCCGGAATGGCAGAAGGGAAATGTGGTCACCCAATGTGTGATAGCAGTAGCAGTGATCATATGTGCAAAGCCACCGGGGAAATGCTGTAGCCTCTATGCAATGAACGCAGCGCTCTGCTATAATTAACCCTTGATCTGCCAGGACACCATTCTTCCTTCCTTTGTGATAGTCTTGGGACATCACGTGTCCTCAGAGGGTTAAACCCTGACCTTTTGTTGTGTCCTGGAGCTGAGACTCACTGGGTTAAAAGGTATATTAATGCATAATATTGAAAAAAGATATTTATTGCATAGTTTATCCTACCATGTAAAACAAGGAAACTCCCACTGTTATGAGATGGTTCATTAAAAGGTTATTGCAGTTCATACTTGCATTTTTCAGAGTGTACTTCCATGGCCTGAAATGTTATGGTGGTGCGGTTGCTACAGAGATCTATGATCATTTAAACATAAACTTCCACAGTACGGTGTAACATCTGCATCAAAAAAATGGACAATGCTAAAAACTTCCAATCTCCCTTTCCACCAATGAAGAGCACTCATACCCTTTGAGTGCCAGAGGGGTACGCAATGTATTGCAAAGCAATGCGTTGCGTACCCCTCTGGCACTCAAAGGGTTGAAGGTAAAAGTTAATTTCTACAAGAAACAGTACACACTGAACATGTTGTAGGAGGGTCAAAAATGGAGAATAAAAAGTGAATCAATTCCAGGGAAAGCCAGAATCCCAAGAAATAGGCTGTATAACTAACTTCAAAGGGTTAAAAGCCAAAACATCAGTGGTTGCTAAGTAATTAAATCAAACACACAGAGCAGATGTAACAGATATCTTTCTCTTTTCAGGAAACAGAGGTACCCTGGGGAAATTAAGGGAATCTGGATGTCATTATTTGGTAACATGAGATATTCTGGATTTTTACATTAAAAAACAGGACCATAAGGAATAATGATATGAATCGTTTTTCCCCAGATAATCTCCAACTTGATACCTATAACTATACAGGGAATTTTTTTAACCATTTAAGTGCCATCTAACACATTGGATGCATCTCTGACACTGAAAGGGTTAACCTGAGCGGCTAGACTTACGGTGTCCTGTATAATAATTCACTAAATTTATGTTTGTCAGAAGCTGTCATGCTCAGTAGAGACGGCTGCTCGCGCTGCAGTCATGCACAGTACAGACTGACGGCGCCGCGGCTGATAAAGGAGCGGGGCGCTCCAAGTTCAAACCGGTCTGACTTTGGAGTGCCCTGCTCCATATCAGATGCTGTTGCTGGGTGGCACTGTGGCCCATGTACACGGGCTCTTCAACTAGTTACTAATAAGAACTGGAGACATTATGGGGCAGACAATTGCACTGTAACACAGTAACAGTAAATTAGGTTGAATAAAGACACAAGTCCATCAAGTTCAGCCTTTGACTCATACCCCAGTGACATGAGAATTATATAGCTTTCCTGCTACCAAATAAGTTAGTCATTATCATACCTTCCTGATTTGTATGTAGAGGGACAAATAAAAATTCCCCAAATGCTATTCATTTAAAATTTGCCTTTAACTGTAAAAGTACATAAGTGAAAAAAAACACATTTCCTAAAACTACTTTAATAACTAAACCTATGCTAAAAACTTTTTAAGAGGCGAATGTTCCCCTTTAAATTAATACCATTCCACCCTGTTGTCCCTTTTTATAGGAGATCAGACTGTGTTGTGTGTATATAAGTGTATCATATTGCTCTGCAGTAAGAAAACTCACAATAATGTTTGGGTAAACTTCAGTATATGTGCTTATAAATTAATCTGTGTAAATAAAATATTTAGGTCTTTCTTTAAATCATATATTTAGTTACACGCAGAAGTGTCAATAGTTCATGAAATAACCTAAAAATTATTGATAGTGCCCCACCCACCAGCCACACCACCTAATACAAGTGACCCTCTTTGACCATTTGATATGTTTCAAGGTGTGGAAATATAGGGAGGTGTGGAACACTAACAACTAAAAATGAACTGGTGTTATATACAGGTAAATACCCACATTTCAGGTCAGTATCTGTAAAAAAAAAAAAATTGTTTTTCGACACCTAAAATGTAGTCTTACATATGCTCTGAGGGAGAAGACATCCTTATTATTATAGTTCCTTATTGGTAGATCGGCATACCTTGGAGCAGACATGCCGATTAAACCCAGAAAACCAAATGGGCAGCAGAACAGGGGTGTAAAATAGTTGATGAGGCTGAAAAAAGACATGCGTCCATCAAGTCTAGCCCAAGCCAAATCACTTGTAGATCCAGAGGAAGTAAAAGAAATTGAAGCCATTTCCATTTAAGCTTCAAGTGGGTAAAGAAAATCATTCCTGATTCCAAATGGCAGTCAGATAGTTCCCTGGATCAACAACCTATCTGCACTGAAGGCATCTGTCATAAGTCTCAATATTGTTCTGTACTACATAGGTATCCATTGCTTTTTTGAACGCCGTTACATTATCTGCAAACACAGCATCCTGAGGCAACGGATTCCATAGTGGGGGGAAAGGTTGTATAAAGGTTGAAAGGTTGTATAAGTATGCTGGATTTTTCTAGTTTGTATATATTAAGTGTAGTTTAATTGTGTGTTGGAGAACTTAAAAAATGTTTCTAGGTTTAGCAGATCACAACACTGAGCAGGTGGAAAAAACGCTGGTCTATTTAGTTCTATGGAAGAGGTGAACAACTACCTATAACTCTCCATTGAATGTAGAGTGTGAATTATAATAATGACGTACCTCATTTTAGTCAGCAGGAAAAGCCCTGCAACATGTTTGATTCATAGTAAAAGTTTACCTAACCTTTAAAAAAAAAAAAAAAAAATGGAAATTTGTATTTGTTCAGTTGTTTTGCCCAAGAAATATGTTAACACAAGATAGTGTCCCACCCAAGGACACAGATAAAGTAGGTCTCCTAAACCAGTTTACAAAGTTATAATGAGTGTAACAAGGACAAAGATAAATTGGGTCTCTGACGCAAAAGATAAATCTCATTGTATGTTGATGCTTTGTACATGAATGATAATTCACATTATGCATACATCTCTAGACAAACACAATGAGGCTGATGTACAAATAATAAAACTGGTGCAGTTCTGGAGCAAGCCAACTGCACCACAGGGATTATTACCAAAATACACATTCATTTGAAAGGATATTTTAACCCCTTGAATACTAGAGAGGTCTCCAATGCATTGCTGTGCAATGCATTGGAGACATCTCTAGTAGTCAAGGGATTATTTAAAAATCACTGAAGATTTATTTGTTCCCTGTGCTTCAGTTGGTTTGCTCCAGATGTGCACCACTTTGCACATCAGCCCTAATGTGTACGAGAAGGAAGCTAAATATTTTCTATGATTAGTCAATATTTGGGCTTCAAGCACAAAAGAAATTAAGTACCGTTCTGAAACAAACCAACTACAGCAAAGAGGACAATTGAGAATGCCCATTCATCTAAATTAAGCTACATTAACCCCTTGAATGCTACAGAGATCTCCAACTCATTGCATAGCAATGTGCATACCTGGGAACTTTTGAAACAGGGCTACCCAGTGGGTAAACCTGTCAGTGCCGACCTGGGAGGAAAATGACGCGATTTGCGTCATAAAAGGGGTGGGGCTTAGTCGCAGAGGGGGGCGGGACAAAAAACAAACAAAAAAAACCTGCAAAATGTATCTAAGAGGGCGGGGAGTGGGAGGAACCAGGCGGGACGGAGCACAAGTGGGCAGAGTTTCTATTAAAACTCTGCCCACCCGGTAATCTGCACATTGCCCCGGAGACCCGGTAATTCAGTCTGAAATCCGGAGTCTCAGGGGCAAAAACCGGAGAGTTCCCAGGTATGCACATGTGTCAGGGTTGTCGGGCTTAAAATACCCATTTAACTGTTTGCATGCCACAGAGATAGCCAAAGCATTGCAACATAATGCAGTGGATACCTCTCAAACGCAAAGGGTTAAAGGGATAGTAATTAGGGTGACCAAATTTCCTTTTTGCCATTCAGGGACACTGTCGGCAAGATAGTGGTAAAGTACTTTTCAGCTCTAGTGTGGCTGCACATCACGTGACCCACAGAGGGCACAACACATTGGGACTTATGTGAAAGGACAAATGTGGTGCAATTCTGAAGTAAAAAATCCTGCTCCATATGTAATAAAGAAATATTTCAGTTGAGTAAAATTGGATTTTTAACAATTGAATGGTACAGAGGTATTCAACACATTGCAAAGTGTTGAAGACCTCTATAGTATCCAAGAGCTTAAATAAATATTGTGTAGTGAAGCAAATCCACACCATCACATTCCAATGAGATTTATTTCCCTCAAAGCCTCTACAATACCCCTTGGATGCCACAGTTCTCGCAATGACTTTGGTACAAGTACAACACTTTTGCTTCTCAAATTGTGTTGCACATCCTGATCCCTCTTTTGTGCAAGCAAAGGGTTAATTTCATTCAATTGTGTTTTTGTTTTAACCCTGAGTGCCAGAGGGGTATGCAACACATGTGAAACAATGTATTGCATCTAGGGTGACCACATTTCCCTTCTGCCATTCCGGGACGTGGTCACCCTAGCCCCGTCATACCTTAAGTCCCTGGTGGTCTAGCGGCGTAGAATGTGCTCTGTGCCTCCTCCGGCACAGAGCTGAAGCTCCCGCGCGGTATGGCCAGTAATGCAGAGCGCTGGGAGTGATGTCATCTCCCAGCGCTCTGTATTACTAGAGCGCTTGCCTCCAGGTAAGCTGCATTGCCGCCCTGGATGTCAGCCTGCAAGCGGTGTGTCATATCATGGACGCCGCGAGCGGCGTCCATGATGTGACACACCGCTTGCAGGCTGACATCCAGGGCGGCTTGCCTTCATTCCGGGACACTTCATTGTCCCGGTTGAAGGGGACCCGGGACGCGGGACATAGCCCTGAAATAAGGGACAGTCCCGGACGTTCCGGGACCCGTGGTCACCCTAATTGCATCCTGTCTGGCACTGGCACTCAAAGGGTTATCTCTACACTCTGGCTTTAGACATTTTTTGGATAGTTATCTGACATAAGTGTGTACTTATGATTATATTAGTGTATTTATATAGTTAGTAGTATTGTGTGCCAGTGCCACAGGGGGATGCAATTCATTGCTTCACAATGTGTTGCATACCCCAGTCCCCTCTGGCACTCAGGGGGTTAAAAGAATCAGCATGTATGAAACTAACAGAAAACAATATTCAGAATCATCCATAAAAAAACAAATTAATGAAATTAACCTTTTTCTTGCACATCAGAGAGTTCTGTGCTGCTGTGCAAAAGATTGAGAACCAAATGTGTTGTTCACTGGTACATACTTGTATATCCATGCCTCTGGTGCAATCAAAGCGTTCTCTCTACACACTGGCTATTTGAATCTGAGATACTTATATTCAATGTGACTTAAACTTGCCCAAAACTGTGTGACTTACTCAATCTCATGACTTTCGCAGACTGGTATGGGAGTCAGCACCAGCGGCACTGGAACTCTCTCACTACACTCCAGACCGTACTGGAGACATTGTGAGTGACACGCTGCCTCCTGCAACACTTACTCGCATTCTCATCCAGGCATGCGTTGCAGCGCCGAGTTACTGCCGCTGTCTCACATGAAACAGGCAACCAGCCAGCCAATGAGGACCATTGAGCAAATACTCTCCTTTCATTGGCTGGTGGTGGTGCCTGATACTGTAGGTAGGCTGTGAGAATGTGAGTTTGAATGACGTTGAGCGAGTCACAGCGCAGGAACAGAGTGGAACAGCTGAGTGGCAGAGATGGGTGCTGGCTATGTTATTTCATTCTGGGACTATTTAATGTCCCGGCGGGGGGTAACCCGGGACGCGGGACACTGATCCCATTTAAGGGACAGTCCCGGACATTCCAGGACACGTGGTCACCCTAATAGTAATGTTTCACAAAAACAGCAGCTCCAGTTAATCTTCATAGTATTTGAGCCATGGAGAGTGTTATTTCAATACTGTCAGAGTTGTAGTTCAAGAGTAATCAAATGATAAATTATCCCCCTACAGTCCCTTTTGCCTAGTGTAAGCCACCTCCCCTCAGATGTGGGATCTGGTCCACAGACCAGACAGCTCACAGCAAGGGACAATCTTCTTACTGTGAGAAAAATGAAATCCCTGCCCCCATTGACAGGTTTTTCAGGTTTTTCCCTTATGTTAGTTGAAGATTGTCCCTCTCGGCAATCCTCTTGGACACCACCCTGCTGCTCTGAGCTGACCAGTGTTATATCAGTAAAAGGGGCGGGAGGGGGATACTTTATCGTTCAATTACTCTTGAACTACAACTCTGACAGTACTGAAATAACACTCTCCATGGCCCAAATACTATGAAGATTATTTGGAGCTAATTTTATTATGAAACATTACTATCCCTTTAAATCAGTCTGTGGTGTAGTTGCTTTAGTCAAGAATTGCCCCTTTTATTTGCACACGTGGCTTTTCTGGTATATGTGCAATGCAGCATATTAGATACTCTTCTGTTTGCCCCTCTGGTTTATGTATGTACATGACCTGAATATTGTTATACCTGGGAACTTTGTCTTCCGGATAATGTGTTCCCAGTGGGAAGATATAAATGATGCAATCTGCATCACAATGGGGTGGAGCTTAATCACAGGTGGAATCGGGCTTAACAGGCTGTTTAATAAAAGTGTCCAGAACAGGGTGTAAAAGGAGGAGAAGTGGGTGGGAAATGGGAGGAACAGGGTGGAAAGGAGCAGAAGTGGGCAGAGTTTCATAAGAAGCTTCCAGCCACCACAGAGTCAGCCTCTGTCCCCGAAGACCCGGTAATTCACTACAAAAACCGCAGTCTCTTGGGCAGATCCGGAGATTTCCCATGTATGACTATTGTATGAATATTGTTAGTTACGTAACAGCAGCAACACTTGTACTTAGCACTTTACAGTTTAAATGACAGTACAGGGCAGGTACAGCAAGTGCAGTATCTATATACACATTGTACTAGGAGGTACAGTAGGTATTACTACATGAGGAGGACCCTTCCCCATAGAGCTTACAATCTATGCAGGGAATCAGTGATACAAGTGGGAAGAAGAGCAAGTGCAGTGTGACAGTTCTGATATTGCTTATGAATTAGAGTTTTATTGTACGTTAGTGATACAGGTGATGGATTTTCTTTTAGTTTGCTGTTGACGTTATGGAAGGCTGATACCTGGTGAATTCTGGGTGGGACAGAGTTCCACAAAGAAGGAGCAGCAATAGAATAAGCCTTCAGATGAGATACAGCAGGAGACTGATATAAAGCTGTCAGGTAGTTATTAACATCCATCCTGTTTTCCTCTGTAGCATGTTCTATACAACGCTCTGAATCTGCCCTGGATACTCCAGTTTTTAGAGTTAATTACCGGGTCTCTAGGCACATAGGCTGATTCTCCAGCTGTGGTTAGTTTCCTGGGTAGCTCCACCTACTTCTCCTCCTTTCTTCCTACTTCCCACCCTGTTCCGCCAAACTCCCAGCCCAGTTAAGCCACACCCACTTTATGGGTCATTTATACAAGCCTAGTGGCAGGCCCCCTCTCCAAGGGCTCCACAGAAGAAAATTCCCAGGTATGAGGACATGGTACAAAAAGAGATTTATGCAGAAGGCAAAAGTTTAACAATTCTGGAACAAACCAGCTGTTTGGGGAATATTAAATATAAATATTATCAGAATGCCTATTGATTTTATTTGGGTTAGGTCTCCAGCCCATTGAAAAGCAAAATATTGAGACCTCACTAGCAATCGGTGTAGACTTAGTAGAGCTCACCATTAACTGTGGACACATAAAAAATACATACTGCTGGGCTCCTTTGATTTCAGTGCAGCCTTGAAGTATGCATATTTCCTATGTGTCACTGGTTAAAGGTGACATCTAGTCAGCTTTGTTCAAGGGGTTAAAAACAGCATATAAAATAAAAGGCTATTTTACTTGCCAGTTTTAGTGCAGTTGGCTTGCTCCAGAAATGTTCATTCTTTCCTTTCTGCACAGATCACCCCACCAGCCCCCCAAAAACAGAAAAACGCACCAATGCCATTAATAAAAATACCATACACAGACTTAATATACACTTCAAAGGGTTCCCATATGTTAGATTTTCCAGGAAGTGGCTTCTTAGGATGTTTATGAGTGTGATTGGGGCAGCACAGTGGCTCAGTGGTTAGCACTGTTGCCTTGCAGCGCTGGGGCCCTGGGTTCAAATCCCACCAAGGACAACATCTGCAATGAGTTTGTATGTTCTCACTGTGTTTGCGTGGGTTTCCTCCCACACTCCAAAAACATACTGATAGGTGAATTTAGATTGTGAGCCCCAATGGGGACAGGAACCAATATGAGTGTAAAGCGCTGCGGAATCTGTGTGCGCTATATAAATAAAGGATTATTATTATTGCCTGGAATGTTAACACATACACTAAATATCCTTGAAGGAGACAGCAGCTGAACTTTATTTCACATTTTTTTCATTACACGCTCTGCAGTTGAGTGCAGGAGACTTCCCCATGCTCACCAAAACTTACAGACCTGTTTTTACTGCTACAGGAGGAGTGCTATAGTTTACCCATCTCTGCCATAAGCTTATTTTATTCACTTTCCCAAGAAACAGACAAGATATAGCAATCCCAATGTGCTAAGAGGATTGTCTCCACCAATGTTGCTCTCAGTGGGTGTGGGTGTTGCCTCTCATGAACACACCTAATGCATCCTGCACTGTGTTCATACAGAAACGCAGGGAAGGTGCAGCACAGATCCTGCACACTGCTTCCTGCAGGTAGTGGTGCCGATCATCCACACAGTAGATGCTGGAGTATTGCACCTCTGGATGGCCAACCCACCTAGCACCAGACAGCTATGTTTGGTTGATGCTGGCATATTCTCCCACTAATAACACCAATTAGGGTTGCCACCTTTTCTTCCAAAAAATACCGGCCATGGCATTCCCTCCATAGACTTAACATTGGACAGAAGCCAATTTTTTACCGGCCTGCTGGTAAAATACTGGCTGGGTGGCAACCCTAACCCCAAGACTGTCTGGGGAACGCAGAAGGAGGCAAATGAACACTGTGGGACTGTATGCAGGTGGCAGAGGAGCATTGGAAAATGGTACATTTCCCATTGATTAAAATGGGCCTTTTAACCCCTTTAATGCTATTTGCTGGAGACCTCTCTATCAATCAAGGGGTTAAAAGCACAATTTAAAATTAATCGTCAGTTTTGGGAATTTTATTTGTTCCCATAGTGCAGTTGGTTTGCTCCAGAAGTCTCCTCTTTAGCTTATTGTAATTGCACCTTTGGGTCCATATGGGGGAGTGAAATGAGCCAGCCATCTGCACCCAGGAGACAAACAGACTTACCCACTGCATACAACAGGGGTTTAATCACCTGGAATACTAAAGAAGTTTCTGATGCCTTGCATTGCATCAAGTATTCATGGGGTTAAAAGCCCATATCCCTCTTACACATCTGCTTATTGCCCCTGGGTGACTGGAATGTGGTTCATCACTGTCAGATTCCAATAGCTCATGTAAAATAGCCTGGAGAGCTCTGCTTGCTAATGCATACACAGAGGCTGATGCACATAGCTGGGAACATGTGGGAATTACAGTGTCTAAATTACTAGAATTGTGGCATAAAGTGGGTGGGGCTCAAGGGTGTGGGTGGGATTAAGGAGAAAGGGTGGAGTTTGCCATCTAGAATGGGTGGGAAGTGGCTGGAACAAGGTGGGAAGTGGGAGGAGCTACACTGAAAATCCACCAGATCCAAAGTGTCTGCCGCTGGTGCTGTCCGCAGGGACCAGGTAATTAACTCAAAAACCCGTAGTCAACGGGGCAGATCCAGAGAGCTCCCCGGTATGCTGATGTATCAAGAGGAGCTAGTGAAAACCAATTGCACCATAGGAGACAGATAAAAAAAAATTCAAAATTCATATTGATTTAAATGGGGCTTTTAACCATGTGAATTCTAGACAGGTCACCAGTGCATTGCAAGGCAACATACTAGTGACCTCTCTAGCATTCAAGGAGTTAAGAGATCAAATTAAAATAATTTTTTTATTGGATCCCTATGATACATTTGATTTGTCCCAAAATTGATACGGCTATCCTTAGTGCATCAATTGTGGTTTTTTTTTAACCTCTTAGTGACCATCACTTAACGCCCAGCTAGGAAATGTTTTGGTTTTTTTTCTCTCTCTAATCCGTGCGGGGACCCGGACTTCCGGGACGTACATACACGTCTTCTGTCACTAAGTGACAGTTTCTGCTGGACGTACATGTACGTCCATTGTCAGGAAGGGGTTAATATTTGTACTGATAATTTCATCAATAAAAGCAATTGAAAGATAAAACAAAATCTGTGTATCTTCTTCTTGACCCTTAGAATTCCACAGTAAAAAGTCTTATCCCGTGAAATGTACTAAATAAACCAATCACCATTTCACTAAAACAAACATCTTCTGTACAATAGCAACTGAGATATGTGAATAATTCAAACTGATTCAGTTCCTATTCCAGAATAAATTAACTGTAAACTCCCAGATTGTTTCAGAATCTCAGACTTACTGTAACGATTTCTGTCATGGTCTATGAATTCCTCAACTGGAAATGCACGTGTAACCTTAAACCCTGAAAAATACACATTAACCCTTTAAATGTCAAGGGTACGCAACGCGTAGCCCTCTGGAACTCAAAGGGTTAAGGAACATGTAACCGCTTGGGTCAGGGGTGTCCAAGCTCAGTCCCCAAGGGCCACCAACAGGCCAGAATGTAAGGATTTCCCTGATTAAAGGGATAGTAATGTTTCACAAAAACAGCAGCTCCAATTAATCTTCATAGCGTTTGAGCCATAGAGAGTGTTATTTCAATACTGTCAGAGTTGTAGTTCAAGAGTAATTGAATGATAAAGTATCCCCCTCCCACCCTTTTACCTAGTGTAACACTGCTCACCTCAGATGTGGAATATGGTCCATAGACCAAACAGATAACAGCAAGGAACAATCTTCTTCTGAGAGAACAATGAAAACCCTGCCCCCCTTGACTGTTTTTTCAGCTTTTTCCCTTATCTTAATTGAAGATTGTCCCTCTCTGCAATCTACCTGGGCAGCTGCCTGAGCTGAACAGTGTTATATCAGTAAAAGGGGCGGGATGGGGATACTTTATCATTCAATTACTCTTGAACTACAACTCTGACAGAATTGAAATAACACTCTCCAAGGCACAAATACTATGATGATTAATTGAAGCTGCTTTTATTATGAAACATTACTATCCCTTTAAGCACAGGTGAGTTAATCAGTGGATCATTCATTCTGACTGACTCACCTGTGCTTAATCAGGGAAATCCTTAACCCTTTGAATGTCAAAAGGGTACACAACACATTGCTTTGCAGTGCATTGCACACACATTTGGCACTCACATGGATAAATCCTGGCCTGTTGGTGGCCCTTGAGGACTGAACTTGGACAGACCTGGCTGGGGTGATTGTATGAATAAGCCAAATGCCAGTTTACAAATCTATAGTAGTTACTAAATAACTCTTTGAGTACCAGAGAGCGCAATGTGTTGGATACCTATCTGGCACTCAAAGGGTTATCCATACTTGCTCATACCTCCCAGCATTTCAAATGGACAAAGAGGGACACTTTTGCTTGACTTGGTTTTGCTTGGGGAGTGGGTGGTGGGCAAGGCATTATTGAGAACTTTTAGGTTATGGTATGACTTATTGACACCTCTTTATGTAACTGAATTAATGATTTAGTGTAGAGCTGTCCAAGTTCAGTCCTCAAGGGTCACCAACAGGCCAGGATGTAAGGATTCCCTGATTAAACACAGATGAGTCAGACACAATGAATGATCCACTGATATTCTCACTTGTGCGTAATCAGGGAAATCCTTATATCCTGGCCTATTGGTGGCCCTTGAGGACTGAACTTGGACAGTCCTGCTTTAGAGCAAGACCGAAGTGTTTTATTTACACAGACTCATTTATAAACACGTATACTGAAGTTTAAGCAAAACATGAATGTGTTATTGCTGTGGAGCAATGTGATATACTTGTATACACCACACATTGTGATCTCCTAAAAAGAGAGACACCAAGGTGGGAAAGAGTGACAGAGGGATTTTGGTCTCAAGGAGGTACTATCCCTCCTGGAGTAGGACAGTTGGGAGGTATGCCTCTAAGAGGAGGGTAATTGAACAGTCAATGGGATTTCCTTTCCTTTACTCCTTGTTGAATCCCATATATTGTCAAGGAATAAAGGAGACAGCATAAGTACACAATTTTCCTGTGGAGGTTATGGGCAGACATAAGGGGCTTGATGACAACGTTTTAACATACCTCCCAACATTTCAGATTGCCAAAGAGGGACACTTGTGTTTTAAGGGGTGTTGCTGTGGGCGCGGCTGGTGGGCGGGGAATTACAAATAATTTTTAGGCTATTTCATGACCAATTGGTACCTCCTTGTGTAACCTAATAAATGACTTCTAACAAGACCAAAGGTTTTCTATTTACACAGACTAATTTAAAAACCCATGTAATGAAGATTAATGTGAGTTTTATTGCTGTGGAGCAATGTGATACACTTTTATACACACCACTCAGTCTGATCTCCTAAAAAGAGGGACATCAAGGTGGGAAAGAGGGACAGGGGGATTTGAGTCTGAAAGAGGGACTGTCCCTCCTAAAGAGGGACACTTGGGAGGTATGGTTTTAATGAGTGGAGTGAGTGTAACAGTGTGGACTACCGAGATCGTACACTGAAGTGCATTTGCTAGTGTTGGAAGCCAATCCCAGTGGCGCTTGTATTGGCAGATTTGACTGTGAGGGTTTACATTGCCAACATCCAAGGAGTTGATATAAAATATACTATTCCAAAATACAGAATTTATCTGATTCCCAAATGAAAAGCTGGCCTATTAAGTCTTAACCCTTGTAAGCCAAGTATTACCCCTTGAGCTACTGGAACAAATTAGTAGTCAGAGGCCCATGGCCAGACTTTTCTAGTCCACAAGGGGTTAATTTAGTGTCTAATTCATAAGATTTCAACAAATAACCCCTTGCACGTTACAGAATCTAAAAGGTATAAAAGGATATATATGTTACATTCAGAATAACTCACCCAATTCCTGGATGTATTGCCAAGTAGTTATAACACCTCCCAAGGACAATCTCTTTTAGATTTTTAGTGGTTCCACTGCCTTTCCATTTTTTAGTGTCTTCTTGTCTCTTAGCTGCATAAAGGCCAAAAATACAGCCGACCACAATAATACCTAACAAAAGAAAAATGCCAGCGGTCAGCAGTAGTTTTTTCTTTAAAGTCCAGCGAAAGGCAGTTTGTGAAGCCATAATGAGTTGTAGTAAACTTGTGATCCACAGTAGCACTGTCTGAAGTATTCAGCTTGCCAGTGTCTCACACGGTCCCTCCCCCTCCTATTTTAAGTAAGCAGGCAAGTGGAGAAGTCAAGATTGTATTGAATCCCTGTTCTGTTAGTGCTCTACCCCCTCCACACTCTTGCCTTTCTGCTCACACAGATGTTTGGGGGGGAGGAAGTTCACTTTGTGAGAAACACCAGGTTGCTTAATGTAATTTGCTTCTGAAAAAGTCATTCACCCTTGAAGAGTTGCAGGGGAGGGCTGGAAATCTGTGGCGTGGAGGGCAGCTACAATCAAGTGGCCCGATTTTACTATCGTTCCAGCCCTCTGTCCCAGCCAACCCTCTTTTGTTAATTTTAAAATTGCCATTAACCCTTTGAGTGCCAGAGGGGTATGCCACGCAATGCGTGGCATACCCCTCTGTCACTCAAAGAGTTAGTGTTGTGAAGTAAGGCAAGCAATACCACAGAGCTTACAGTTGAAATGGGGTTACACTGGTGCAACTACAGAGCTTACAATGTAAGTAAAGCTGCACTAGTGATACCATAGAACTTACAAGAGAAATGGGTTACGCTACTAATGTAGCTCCACTTGGATTGTAGCTCCATTTCAATTGTAAGCTCTGTGGTATCACTCCTGCAGCTACATTTGCAGCAAAAAGAGGGAGTGGCCCACCAGCCCAGACATATGACTGGCCCAGAGAGCAATTACCCCCCTGCCCCCCAGGGCCAGCCCTCCCCTGAACAGTTGTTTTACTTAGCTCAATGGATCTGAAGCAGAAGCAGGCATCCACTTCATATTTTGATGAAGGCTGATAAAAATATGAATGTTGCTTTTCAAATGTATATCTATGGAAATGGTTGTAAGATGTGTTGTTTTCATTTTGATTGTGAGACCCAAGCACAACTGCTTATTTATATATTTGTACACTACATTACACTCGTGACAAATGACAAAATATGTTGGGGCATCCCAAAAATCCCAAAATCCATGTTAGTGGTGCACTGAATGCAGCATATCAACATACCTGGGAACTTTTGAGACAGGGCCAGAGGGTAACCCTGTCAGTGCCGACCTGGGGGAAAATGACGTGATTCGTGTCATAAAAGGGGTGGGGCTTAGTCGCGGGGGGCGGGACAAAAAACCCCCCACAAAATGTATGTAAGAGGGCGGGGAGTGGGAGGAACCAGGCGGGACTGAGCACAAGTGGGCAGAGTTTCTATTTAAACTCTGCCCACCCGGTAATCCACACATTGCCCCGGAGACCCGGTAATTCAATCTGAAATCCGGAGTCTCCAGGGCAAAACCGGAGAGTTCCCAGGTATGCATATCAATAACTACATAAATAAATAAAAATAATAAAAAAGTACTACCTTGTCTTATGAAAGAGAATGATGTGATAGTTATCAGCAGACAGTGCAATCAGGCATATCATTGCTCTATAGACATACTTCTGCTTTTGTTTTATTAACCCCACAGGTGCTAGCAGTGTCTCCAATGCATTGCGGAAATGTATTAAAGTGGAACTATCACCCCAAATAAAGTCCTCCCCAATAATTAGTCATATAGCGATAAGCTTAGAAATAGTAGTATTATCCATCATAAGTACCTAGTTATTAGGAAATCCTACTTCTACTTAGACTGGCGGCCAGGCGTCAGTGCAGACATCTTGGCTTAGCGATATCTGTGCGCCTGTGCTGTCAATCCTGGTCTGGTAACAGGAAGGGACTGGTGGTGGCCATCAGTCTCAGATGAAGCAGGATTTCTTAATAACATGGTACTTATGATGGATAATAGTACTATTTCTAAGCTTATCTCTATATGACTAATTATTGGGGGAGGACTTTATTTGGGGTGACAGTTCCGCGTTAATATACCAGCTCGCTACTGGAGCTACACTTTTATCTAGAGTTGCTAATAATATACTAGCCTGTGTTTATGTATAGATATGCACAATTACCTTGTGGAAAAGCCCTTAATGGCACCGCTATAGCCGACGGTGTCAGGAAAAGGAAGAATTTTGCACTGATTCCTCTGCCCATTTGTACAATGGGTGGGACAGGGTGCAGGGGATCAGGTGCAGTGAAGCGTGACACAAGTGTGCAGTAAAATAGGTGTCTCGCTGCTCAGCTCAATGATGAGCGTGACATGAATAAGCCTGGAACACTACGGGCGTTGCTAGTAAGCAGGGCAGAGACATAGTATAAATGTGACGGGATGGCAGACTTGGGTCCTAAAATTGGGGTTGTCCCCCGTAAATCAGGACTGTTGGCTGCTATGTACTTCAACGATGTCAGGTCTGCTCACATCCCTACACCAACACCCACACTACACACCCTTGGCATAAGTGGATCCAATCAGCCATTTATAAAACAACAGCAGGGAGCACCCAATAGAGTAATTTGAGCACACATAAAAGAGAAATACTGGATACACACAAGTATAATGGTCAGCAAGAGCTGACAAATGTGCTTGTGGAGACCCGTCTCCATTCGGGTTACACTGGTTATCCTGTCCATAAGAAATATCTATATTCCAAAAGATGACTCCAACATTATTTAAAAAAGAGGACATTTTATTAAAATTACACAACGTAATTAAAAATAAGATACAACAGGTTACGGCCAGTAAATATCTAATGTATTTCATGGTGAGAACCACCACTTTCTTAAAGAATAAGGACAACCAAACTATAGACAAAGAGCTACCATACAAATACTATTTAGATACCTCCAATCAGGATAAAAATATTCAATATGGTATGCAAACCTCCGACTCACTCAAGGATCAAACTGAAATGCATATTGTCTAAGACTGAGCAGCATGAGGGCGTAAGCAAGAAGGCCGCACTCCAACCATCCCGATCAAAAATAAACAAGGGGATCTATGAGATGCGGCCAGGACACCAGATCCAAGGGGTTGAATAATAGCCAGTAACTGGGTATAAAACTGGTGCAGGGACATTGATATTGCTCTAGCCACACCCACAATCCAGAATGTGGCTGCACCCAGCGTAGCTGAGACACTCCTCAACACTTGGCAGTTGCTTATTCTGCCAAGTTGAAAATACGCCCCTGTAGACAAGGCTGAGGGGGTCAGTACGTGTGGTTCTATGGCTTTTAGTGCAGTGGGACAAGGCTGGGCATCCGTATGTGTGGTTCTAGCACAACTGAACAAGGCTGGGGGTAGTTGTGGAGAAACTGCACTTTTTGCCTGAATAAACACAGTAGGTGAAAAGTGACTTTTTTTTCTCACTTTTTGCCTTTTGGGACCATCACTGTGTGCAAGGAAGCCATCTCCTTGTGTTACTGAGTGAATAAGCAAAGCAAATCCATGTGGGTTTGGGAAGGGGGGGGGGCAAACCTGCAAGAATTTTAATATTTGCAGCTTTGTTTAGTCAAAACAACTCTATATTCAGTGACAAGTGGGTTTTGTAGGAGGCAGTTTCCCAAGATTTGTTTTGACCAAGCAGACGCTGCAATCTAGTGACCCACATGACACATCAGGCCTTGAAATCTAGTACCCATGTGACATGGTGAAAGGAGGCAAGAAGGAGAGAAAGGAAGAACGGGGGGAGTCCAGGAGGCAAGAAAGGAGGCAAAATCGCGAGAAAGGCATGGGGTGAGCGAAAAAAGTATCATGACGGGTAGGCATTGTGATAAAAATAATCCCTCCTACCCTAGACTGAGGCTTCATTTCACCTGCTCTTCATGGCCAGTTCCTCTTTACCCCCAGTCCAGCTTTCCCGGAGCGCTTCTCAAGCAGGCTGAGCATCAGATCCCATCTATAAACAATACACAGTCTGTGCCTTACTACAAGTAATCACTAGTGAGGTTTAGAAACCTGTTTGTGGCCAAAAGCATGTTTATCTTACCCGCCACATCAAGGCACTTCAGATCAGCAAACTTCATCATATCTGGTATGAACATTTAATTAGTATATTGCAAATAAAAACTAATGATATTGTCTTACCTCTGCTGTAAGCAAAACCCTAATGAGGGAAATGAAAAAGGGTATTTATGCCATCCCTAATTTCAAAATGCACCTGTGTGCAGGGAGCTGATACCCAGTTAGATAGCCAGAGTCTCACAATATACACACAATATATTTTTTACTAATTTTTTTTATGCACAAAAACCTTAGACTCTCTAAGAGAGCAGTAAAGACTATATTCTGTAACATGCATTTTAATAAAAGCTTATTATGGAGAGCATACAAACTACTAATACTTAAAAAAGAAGGCAAATATCCTATAATAAAAGTAATGATAAAAAGTAATGATAGCATATAGTTATATGCACAGTGCAACTATATGATATTCGATGTAGCACACACACTTTCATGCTAACATGATAGGCGGTGCTGAGAAGTATTTTATTCAAATGTTATTCCAGCTCTATCTTGAATTTGTTAGGAGCAATATCGCAATGGTCTTAAATTGTACAGTGGAGTTGTTGCTACACCATCCCATGGCGATTTATGGTCAACTGACCAGAGCTGTCCACAGGATGATGCAGCAACAGTGCTACTGTACAATTTCAGGTCATTGAGATTTTGCAAATTCAGGATTGAGCTGTATTAACTTTTGAACGAAATACCACTCAGCACCAGGAGGTCCCTTGTCTTATTCAGGAGGATAAACCGTACAATATATATTTATCTGTATATTAAGTGTTACTATCCCTTTAATAACTAGTGCATGATTGGACACTAATTGGCACTGTTGCTAAGTTTGATTTTCAAAAATTAAGTATGAACTATGATAACTTTTTAATGAAAAATCTCCAAGTAGCAGAAGAACCCTTGTTTTACAAAGCAGGAAAACCCAATGACTTTTAGTGAAAAGTTAACTACTTCTTTAATTGGTTGAATTTGTTAGTGGCTGAGCCCCAAAAGGCTCATAAAAAGTGCAGATTTTGCCATCCAGTGAGGCTGTAAAATGACTTTAGAACACAGAGCATGAAGAAAGTAAATCAACCCTATAAGGACCAATGGGATTGCAATGCACTGATCTTTAAAGGGTGAAGCTAGGCCAGCAGCAATCTACATGTGTTTCATGGACTTAAAAGAAAGCATGTGTAAAACAGTAGCTGCTAATTACAATGTGTTTCAACAGATCCTGAGAACAACAAAATATTTCAGAAAAAAGTGCAGATGTCACTGAAAGATAACCCTGTTCACACGGATATGACATTCTTTCCCAGGCCCTTTGATCAGTACATTATTCGTATGCACATGTTTTACATTAACCCTTTGAGTGCCAGAGGGGTACGCACCCCTCTGGCACTCAAAGGGTTAAAGATTATTTAACCACTTGGATGCCAGAGATGTTTCGTAATGCACTGGAGACACCTCTAGTATCCAAAAGGTTAAACATTCCATGTCAAACTGATCGCTCTTTATATGTCCCCTTTTCAGTTTATTTAACCCCTTAAGGACCAGGAAAATCTGAGGTCGATTTCACTTAAAGGGATAGTAATACTTAAAGGGATAGTAATACTTAATTTTAACTTTATTTTATTTTGTAGGCATTAAAAAAACATGAATAACGATATAAGTCTTATCTCTGAAACCTTTATGGTTTAAGAGATATTCACAAACAAAGTATCCCCCCCTGTTCAACCAAATCAGAAGGGAGATGCCCAGGTAGACTGCAGAGAGGGACAATCTTCAATTAAGATAATGAAAAAAGCTGAAAAACTTGTCAAGGGGGGAAGGGCTTTCATTGTTTTAATACAAAGAAAATTGTCCCCTTCTGTTATCTGTCCTGTCATACAACCAGACTCACATCTGAGAAGAGATGGCTTACACTAGGTAAAAGGGGCGGGGAGGGGAACTTTGCTTGTGAATATCTCATAAACCATAAAGGCTTGAGAGATAAGACATATCATTCTTCATGTTTTTTTAATGCCTACAAAATAAAACAAAGTTAAAACGAAGTATTACTATCCCTTTAAGTATTACTAATCCCTATAGCAAAGTAGTACTTAAAAAAAGTGTATTGCCCCCAGTGTCATCTCTCAAACCTTTATGGTTTGAGAGATGAACACTTCTAAAGTTGCCCTCTCCCTCCCCCTTCCCCGTAGTCAGCATTCTAGCTGACTCAGGGAAATCCGGTCAGAGATCATCAGGCGGCTCTGCAGCAGAGTCGCGATCTTGTTAACTAAAAAAAAAAACTTTCACTAAAACGGTCTTCTAAGTGTGCTTGCAAGCCAAGCACACGCAGAAGACCATTTCAGTGAAAGTTTTCTTTTTTAGTAACGCGATCCGGCTGTGCTGGAGAGCCACCTGAAAGTCGTACGACTCTCTTCCTTTCAGTCAGCTAGAATGCTGACTACGGGGAAGGGGGAGGGAGAGGGCAACTTTAGAAGCGTTAATCTCTCAAACCATAAAGGTTTGAGAGATGACACTGGGGGCAATACGTTTTTTTTAAGTAGTACTTTGCTATAGGGATTAGTAATACTATTACTATCCCTTTAAGGACCGGAGCAATTCTGACCTTTTTGACTATGTCTTTGTTCAACAGTGTTTTCCCTCTAAGTACATAATTTACCTATGAAAATTATATACCGTTGTTTTACACACAAACAGGGCTTTCTTTTGATACCACACTTATATGGATAACCCACCATTTTTTTTCTCTTGGGATCATTTGGGCACAATGGGTTACATTTTTATGGACACTGCATGAAAGGTATGACCCGTCAGTCATACTGACAAAATGGGCAGATTTAAGTGGTCACTGTCCCCCTGGGTGAAAAACCCCATGTCCCTTTTTCCCACCCTATTTTTCCACTTTTATATTGATAGTATCCAAAGAGAAATGGGAAAAACGTTAAATAAAACTTAACATTTATTCATCCAATTAAAATCGCCCCAAATAATTGGGTTATATATAAAAATAAAATAACAATAACCATATATAAATATGGGATGCAATTAAGTATCCTAGGTGTATTTTAGGAGTTCTTCCATTAGGATTTATTTCAGATTATATTATTTTTTTTTTTTTTTTTTTTTTGATGTTTCAGAATTGTTCTATTAACTTATTTTGTTCCTATATATATAAAAAAAAATAATAATAATAATATAATCTGAAATAAATCCTAATGGAAGAACTCCTAAAATACACCTAGGATACTTAATTGCATCCCATATTTATATATGGTTATTGTTATTTTATTTTTATATATAACCCAATTATTTGGGGCGATTTTAATTGGATGAATAAATGTTAAGTTTTATTTAACGTTTTTCCCATTTCCCCATGTTCCATCTTTTTGGATTCGGAAATGGATAGGGTGGAGTATAGATGGTGTGCTTAGAGTTATAGGGTGTCTTTTTCTTTCTCTTTGGATACTATATGTTGCTTACCCTATGAGCACCTATCTTCTACCCAAATACTTCCGAGTTAGATATATAGGTATAGTGTGCACAGGGTTTTTCTTCTTCGAATACACTTTTATATTGATGACATTTGGCGGTGTGTATAAATGTATTTCATGGCTCCACAACAATCACACTTCCTATTTTGGTAATTGACATGTTTTTTTTATTTTAATAAAATTTTTGTTAAAAAAAAGTGTTGTGTCTTTTTTTTAAAAAACAAACAAAAAAAAACAAACAAAAGTTCATTTTAGCAGGTCAAAAATGGACCTGCATTTATCCAGCCTCCAGCACAGCAGTGAAGGGGTTAATACCCCCAGCTGCTGCATTTTATTTGTCCACTAGGTGTCTCCTCTCTCCTTCTCTGTCCCTTACTTTGTTAGCAAGGGACAGACGGCTGAGAAGAGACACTAGAGGCAGTATAGAACACAGTGCCGGTACATGGGATCCCATGACCTGGCACTTGTGAAAGTGGCTGAAAAGGAATGCTCCGGTCCCGAAGCGTTCAGTCTCAGCAGGAATTAATTATAGAAGCGTGCATGGAGGCGCGCTGCTCTCATTTAACACATGACGGTCCAGGACCGTCATGGGTCCTTAAGGCAAAACAACCCATGACGGTTAATGAGTTAATGGGTTTGAACAATAAGCTATAAGAAAGAAGAGTAAGATTACCCCGAGACTGAATGGGCAAGGTTGTACTTATCTGCAGGGCCGGCCCAAGATACTGTGCTGCACCCCCCCCCACACACACACCAAATGTGGCTTGTGGGCGGGGCTTTACCAAAGAAATTTAGGTTATTTCTTGATCTATTGAGACAGCTCTTGGTGTTACTGAATAAATTATTTAGTGCAGCACTAATGTATTTAAAGGCCCAAAATACAGTTTATTCTATACGTTTGATTTTACAAAAATAAAGTATTTGGAGAAAGTCCTATCTCTCAAACCTTTATGGTTTGAGAGATATTCGCAGCTAAAGTTTCCCTTCTCCTGATGTCAAATGTAAAGCTGACAGAAAGAGATTCAAGTCGGCCAACATAAGGAGGCTCTTCAGCAGAACCGCAATATCACAATTTAAAAAGAACTACTTCAGTGGAATGGTCTACAAAGTGTGCTTGCAAACCAGGCACACTTTGTAGACCGTTCCAATTAAGTAATTCTTTTCCAATATCGCTATTTCATCTCTGCTGCAGAGCCATCGACTGGTCCCAGGACCAGGATCTCCTGCTGTTACCAGAGTGCTGACATTAGGAGAAACGGAGGGAGCCAGAGCCGCAGGTCTGCACCAGAATGGTTGTCGGACAAGCCAAGTGTCATAAACGGAGCGGATAGTCAGACAGAGCCACAGGTCAGCACCAGATCAGTTTGTCAGACAAGCAGGGGAGGCCTGGCAACTTGTGGCTCAGGGGGAAAATACATTCAAGTGGCCCATTTCTATTATCGTTTGAGCTCACTGTTCCAGCCCACCCCCTTTTGTTAATTTTAAAATTGGCATTAATGTTGTGACGTAAGTCAAGTGATACTGCATAGCTTACAGTTGAAATGGGGCTACATTAGTACGCTACTACAAAGCATACAATTTAGGTAAAGCTTGACTAGTGATACTATAGAGCTTACAAGGGAAATGATTTATGCTACTAGTATAGCTCCATTTGGATTGTACCTCTGTGGTATCATTTATGTAGCTCCATTTCAATTGTAAGCTCTGTGGTATCACTAGTGTAGCTCCATTTACATCAGCAATCGGGAGATTTAGTGAGGTGCAGTGGCCTACCAGCTCAGACATATGACCAGCCCAGGGGGCAATTGCCCCCCCAGGCCAGCCCTCACCTGCAGACAAGCCAGGTCATACACGGAGTGGTTAGTCAGCCAGAGCTGCAGGTCTGCACCAGAATGGTTGTCGGACAAGCCAAGGGTCATACACGGAGCAGATAGTCAGACAGAGCCACAGGTCAGCACCAGATCGGGTAGTCAGACAAGCCAGGTTATTCACGGAGCAGTTAGTCAGCTAGAGCCGCATGTCTGCACCAGAATGGTTGTCGGACAAGCCAAGGGTCATACACGGAGCGGACAGTCAGACAGAGCCACAGATCAGCACCAGATCGGGTAGTCAGACAAACCGGGAATATACACAGCTATACAACACAACTGCACTGGAACACCACGAAAGGGCAACTGATGTGGTGTCCAGGCAGTTTAAATACTTATTGCTCCACCTCTAAGAGGTGGAGCAAAAAAGGGTACTGTCTCTTTAAATTAGCCGAGTCGCGACGTCACTAGGGAATCCCTGTGATGCGCACCTGCATTCTGCTGGGTGGAAGAGAACTCAAAGCGGCAGGAGCCGCATGGAACAGCCGCCGGCCGCCGGAGCAGCAGCTAAGGTAAGCAGAACGCTTACAGATAGGTATAGGGTGCCAGGGGGTTATGATACCAGCTCTGTGTCAATATAATAAACCCTTCAGAGGACATCAGAAAGGGGGCATCCAATGCCAGATTATCCTATCTAGAACAGCTGATGGCCCTCCCCTCTAGGGCAGCTATACTGGAGGGGTCATATATCACTGGACATCAGGGCGCAAGATGCTCTTTGTCTGGCACCTCACTCCAGTGGCGTAATAATAAGGGTGGCAGGGGTCGCACCTGTGACCGGGCCCGTCACTCTCAGGGGCACGGCCACCCCCTGCGACCCCCTCGCCACCTGCCCACAGCACAGCCGATGTCCCGGCGGCCAGCGCTCTAGTAATGCAGAGCGCTGGGAGATGACATAATCTCCCAGCGCTCTGCATTACTAAGGACCGCGCGGGAGCTTGTGTACCAACCAGTCAGAGGTTTGTTCCTCATTCGGCATGTCACACACACTGCTAGACCACCAGGAGGTAGGAGGACGGGGGTCAGTAGGGGCAATGTGGCGATGGGGGCATTGTGGAGATTGGGGGGGGATGTGGAGAATGAGGGGCATTGTGGAGATTGGGGGAAATGTGGAGAATGAGGGGCATTGTGGCAATTGGGGGGAAATGTGGAGAATGAGGGGCATTGTGATGGGGTCATTGTTGAAGGGGCAATGTGGAGGTGGCCAATATGATTGAGGGGGGCCAATGTGGTTGGAGGGGGGCCCGTGGCAATTTTTGCACCAGGGCCCCGTGGCTTCTAGTTACGCCTCTGCCTCACTCCTACACACACTACACACTGCTGTGACAGAAAGCAATGCCTGTGGTGGTTTGCAAAATTGCACAACAGCTCCTGTTTGATGTCAGGATCAAGGCTCAGGCCATTTGTTTGTAGACCAGCAGAGGCATCGCAATGGGCAGTTCTTCTAGTGTTTAGAACTCTGTGCTCTGGAGTCTTCATTCCAGGACTTCCTATTGTCCCTGAAGGGGGCTGCCCGGGACACGGGACACACATGTAAAATCAGGGACTGTCCTGGGCAAACAGGGACATGGGGTCACCCTACCAAGGAGGGCAAGGGTGGACTACTATACATGCGTACGCATTTATGATGCGCATAGCACATGCATCCAATGAACTTCTCCCCTGCCGCCATTTGTACAAGTGCAGTTTGCTGCATAAATTGGTATAATTGGCAGCTATGTGAGGAGGAAGCCTGCGCCCAAAAGAACATACCTTGGGGAGGCAAATTGCCACCCCTGTCAAAGTGCCACCCATGTCCCATGGACTCACTGGGACCCATGTATCTGATTGCAAAATCTATGTTTCTGTGAAACCCCTTGGATGCTATAGATGTCTCCAAGTTGAGAAGCATACAAGAAATGAAAATAAAATAATAACTTTGAACGAACATACAATATAACAGTTTACTTTTAGCTTAGGACAATATAGCTATGGCAGCTGGTTTCAATACAAATAGAATGCAGATCCAGGGTGATTTCTGATTGCCCTTTGGAGTCAGGAAGTAGTTTTGTTTCTGGGTTTTTTTACCCACTTAGGGCTAATTTGGAAATGGCTTCAACATGCTGGTTTTTGTCTTTCTTTTAAATCAATAAGGGCGATACTGCAAATGTTAAACATGATAGACACACACAATGTTACTGTTAAATTACATATGTAAATACCTGGGCACTCTCACAGCTGGACCTTGTGTTTTGTGTCTGATGGTCTCCAGATAAAGGGCCATATTCTACACCTACTACATTACCTACTACATTATCTGCACAATTCAACTGCTTCTTTAGTCTTTACATTTGTACAGTTTCTCTCAGACAAGCAAAGGGAGAAGACCTACTTAGTGTATATGTGCTCAGGCAGTGATAGCTCCATGTTGTAACATGTAAAGATTCCTTGAGGCCTGATTAGATCAGCTTTGTGACAGAGCAAGCAGTGATGTGTTGCCCATAATCTACATGTGGGGGAACTTTAAGGGTTAATATTTCAAAGATCAATTCTTGGGAATGGTGCCTTGTCCAGTGCTGCTCAGTCAGATTTTTTTCATTGCAGAGAAGAAATGTCCATATTCACATCAGTCTGGTCCTGTCCAGATGATCCAATTCCAAAATGTCAGGCAAATCATCTCTGCATACGAGAAACAGCAAAACCCCAGAAGTATATATTTTCAGCCCCTAGTGGTTTTATCAGTGAGGTGCAGCCAATTCCCTCTTGGCACATGGAGGGCAAGACTGCATGCCTGCGGTACACTTCTACTTCTAAATATAAAAGTTTATTCTTGGGGATGGTGTCCCTTCAGGTGCTGCTTAGTAATGTTTTTCATTCCTTTCTGACTGACATAAAAAACATTTCCATGTTCGTATTAGACCAGCACCGCACTGTCAGGTAAACACATATGTTCTAAGATTGCCTACTCCTGGCCAGAGCAATATATGTCTATTGAATAACATTTCAAATAGGACATATGAGACTCTGGAATGAAAAGGCTCTAATCTCAAAACCTAACATAACTGGCTATGTAAGCTTTGTACCAAATGTAATGAAAATATAGCATCTAACCCAGTGGTTCTTACTCTTTTTTTACTTCAGGAACAAATAACACACATTCTGGAATTTTCAGGGAACCTCTGCTATATTATAGGCCATTGTCAATCACCTATTGAGTGTCATGGCACCCTAATTGGATGTCCACAGTACAGCAGAGCGCCATAGCACCCTAATTGGGTGTCCTCAGCACAGCAGAGTACCATGGAACCCTAACTGGATGTCCGTGGGTGTCCGCAGCACAGCAGGGTGCCATGGGTTGGGCATCTCTGCTTTAGGAGAACTTATGAACTGTGGTGTACTTTCCACAAAGCTGATTTAACAGCAAAAGGAAAATTAAACTTAGGACCAAAATATAGAAATAACCAGTTTTATACAGGAGATCAGAGGCATTTATAGGTACTGGATGAGAGGGCTAAACTTCCAGGTATCATGCTCATATCTGGGAACTTTCAAAATGAGCTGAACCAGAGATCTTTGATATATTAACCATAACAGTTCCCCAGAACATTGATTCTAGGTGAGATATCCCTGCTTGCTCTAACCAAAAGGTGAGCTTATCACAGTAATCAATGAAGCCTTACCATACTGTAACTCTGAGTTTTCACTGCCTGAACATACATAAGAGAAGCAGGACATATCCCTCTGTCTTCCTGGTAAAAATGACAACAATTTAGGAAATAAATTAGCAGTTACTTGTGTAGATGAAATAGTAGTTATCACTGGGCTCTCCCACCAAGGTGAGAGAATATGGTGTTTCCTACTATATGATTTACACCAATTTACTGCTTATTAATATCCAAATTAGTGACATATCAGAAAGGCAGAGGGAGACAAAGAAGGATATGGATAGCATGAATTTTCCTAATGTATTCTGGTGCTATTCTATAGCTACTGCCATCCAGAGAAAAATAGTATGCCATTGTTATGCAGAAAACTGCAACTATCACAATTCACAGCCCCCCCCCCGACTATTTTTTCAATTCTGATATCTGAAGAAAAAGCATCATTTTGCAAAGCAGACAACAGGGTATATCAAATGAGGCAATACATGCATTTCAGAACTAGGGCAGGTAAACAGAAAATGTGGCTAATAATGCAGCCCCAGCTTTATGTGCAAACCTGCTTCCAGGGGAGCCAATCTGCCAGTGGGGAACTATTTAAGTGACAGTTGCCCTTCCAGAGAATTCTGTTGAAAACCTTTGGCGCCTAGGCTTTTTTTAACCGGTGTACACCCCTATCTCTGTAATGTGGGCCACTGTGGAGATGGGGGTGTACACCAGTTAAAAAAATGAACAAAACAAGCCTAGGTGCCAAAGCTTTTCAACAGAATGCACTTAAAGGGCAACTATCACTTGAATAGTTCCCCGTTGGCAGATCTGCTCCCCTGGAAGCAGATTTGCAAATAAACCTGAGGCTGCATTATTAGCCACATGGTAGGAGCTGTGAATGGTAGGCAGTATTATCCAATGAAGGGAGCATCCATTGTAACCACTCATTAGGTGAGCCGGAGAGTGGTCAAAGGGTTAATTGCAAGGTACCCGATGATAAAGATGTTACACAAGCATAACCATAATCGGGTTCATAATCAGTCATAATGCTTTTGTTCCACACAAAACATGAAAACAATTTGTCAGACTTTTTCTTGCAATCCAATGTACGCACTTGATTTTTAGTTTTATCTGTGCATGTGGAAAACAGCAGTTATCATCCACAGTGCAACCTAAGAATTCCAAATATTCTTCTTTTCACTCCAAAGTCCTGGTGAAACTGGACAATACAGAAATAACTAATGTTCTACAGCAGTGGTTCTCAAACTGTGTGACTTCCCAGAAATAGTTAACTGTCTGAGTGTCAGAAGGGTAACCAACACATTGCTTTGCAATGCATTGGATACCCCCCAGCACTCACACAGTTACGGGTTCTATGGAACACATTTCAGTAACAATACATATACCTGGAATCACGGTTGCTCTCTCTTACACATCACCAGCTTTACAACAACCTTGAGGTCTGACCGCATCCTCCCTGTTCTCCCACTTGCCCAGTGGGGGAGCAGACAAGATGCGTTCAGACTTCAGCACAACAAACAACATTGTTCCCTTTACCCTTTCAGTGTCATAGGGATGTGCATTGCATGCTCATGTGGCACTGAAAGGGTTAACAGGGTTACCAGTAACAGACATTGCAAGCATTCATTTTGTTTGGACACTATATTTAATATCCTGAGATCTGGTGTAGTCTTTTGTGGTGATACAATTCATAGTCCCCTGTTTGGCACACTCGGTTAGTAATTTATAGACTTTTAATTCAAGCAGCACCTCTGGCATCCACTTACATTGCTAGACCATGCCCATTGTGTAATGTGAGCAGATGCCAGTGGTGCTGCTTGTAGAAGTCACATCTGCTCACATCATCACACACTGTGCAAAGCCAGCAGTGCTAGACTGAAATGTGGGACAGACCCCCTCTCTGTTGCTGACAGGAGCACTGTGGGAAGCAGCCAGGAATTACCTGCATATCTGGTGGACTCACTTATCATAACCACTGTTACATGGATGCTGAAGCCTGTGCCAGGAGCATCAGTTTGTTGAAGGTGCCCTGCAAGTTAGTGTCTTTGCCCATAACTCAGCCTGCAACCCTTTTGGAACTGACAGTGTCTTCTACATTGTATTATGCTACAATCCCTCAGTCAGTGTAGGCAGGGGGCACTGTGGGTTTGCAATGTGAGTCTAGTGGGCTCCCCAATTATGAAATCCTCTGGTTGAACCTGGGCTATCCCATCTGCTCCATGAATGCATCCAGATCAAATGTATGTTAATCTAGAGGTCACCAACTCTGGCCAGCTGGTCATTTACAATGACCTCCCAGATACTGTATCTACATTTTCATGGTGAGCAATTCTGCAAGGCTTCTGTGTGCACACTTCCCACTCTCTGTCCTGAAAAAGAGCACTTCCCCTGTGGGTCTTCCCCAAAAACAGCTGGTACACCCCTGTGAATGCCAAAAACACCCAGGCACAGAGAGTGAGATGGTCCATGTTCCCTGTGCTAGTACTATGCCAAACTTTCCTGAATAAGGGGTGTCCAGGTAATGCCAACATCTTCAAAACCTATGAAAAATGCTGGGCATTGTGTAATGATAGGTCCCCGCCTGTACTTTACCTTCTGGGAGAGGTCCCTGCAAGGTTCCAGAATGGTGATGGGCATATAGTCCTCTGATACACAAGTGCTTCTCCTTTATATATGGTGGGTGTCAAACCAATCAAAACAATTGCAAGGATTGCTGCCCTCTGCCTACAGCCAAGCTGTGCCAATGATATCACCTTTGAGGGAGTCTAGTGCCCAGCTTGTACCGAAGTGACTTTGTTTTTGTGGGCAGGCTGAAGGAGTCAGGTGAAGGATGAGTACTCAGGGTTGTGCTGGGGAAGGTGCTGAAGGATGTTCATATGTGTCTTTTCTTGTTTCACACCAAGACATTGGAAGTCAACCTTGGATGGGTGATGGTGTCCTTGTGTCAGTCTGGCTGGGCCAGGGGAAGGCCAGCTTCTGATCATGGGGGAGGTGCAGGATGTCATGGTCTTGCTGGGTCTCTCTAACTATGTTTGTCCAGTCAATGAGAGGAGGCTAAGGAAGGTCAGGTACACGTTTAGCACCGCTGGCCTTGTGCAGTGTGTCTGGTGACGTGAACAGATGTGACTCTGCACTGCTCCTTTGTGTAGTCACATCCACTGCTGTGAGCTTCATGCCCCATTCAACCTGTCAGTCACAACATAACTGGTGTTATTACTCATATTGAGTGTTCTAATAATTTTAATTATTTTATTTTATTTGTTTTTTTTATATACTACCCACTACTCTATCAGTATATGCCAGACCCATAAGAGTGCACACAAGTAATTGGGAACACAGCATTAGATCATTGGCACATTGTCCAGGCCACCTTATTTTACAAGCATAAATTAGATCAAGGTTATTTTATGCCTTTGCTTTACAAAGGGGAAATTATAAAATATACATGATATAGCATTCTTCCTTAACCTCCTGTATTCTAGCGAGACATCTAATGCATTGATTTGCAAAGCGTTGCTTATCCTGCTGGCACTCAAAGGGGGGGGGGGGGTTGGTGGGTTGGTGATGTTGGGACTGTGAGCTCCATCAGCAAAGGCTACTATAGGAGCTTAGTGCATGTGGAGATATGCCACATTAACATATAAACAGGGCCGGATTTGCCATAAGGCAGAGTAGGCACCTGCCTACAGGCGCACGCCACGGAGGGGCGCCTGCCATTGGGAATTTTTTTTTTTTTTTTTTAATTCGCTAGCCTGCCAGGCCAGCCTTTGATCGTCTGGGCCATGGACTACAAAGGGGGGACAGTGTGAGTGAGTGTGAGTGTCAATTGTCATGTGTCTGTGCAGGCAGCTGCTGTGCTGTCACGCTGTGTGTAAGCCTTGTGTGAGTGTGACACTGACTCAGACATCTATCACCTGTGCCGCCGCCGAGTCTATTAGTGCAAAAGACACTAGTGCTGTCAAAGTCAGCGGGGCGCCGCTGCATAACCCCTAGCCACATTATTTTATTTAATTTGATCAAAGTGAAAGAGATCACTCATGTGACTGAGAGGACTGGAGTGGAGAGAGAAGATCAAGCAGCACCACCGCACCTGCCGGCGGGCTGGCTTCTCTACAAGTAAGGTGGCTGAGGTCTGAGGAGTCATTCACGGATTAATGCTGCTGCCCAGTGCCCAGCCTGCCCTGAATGATCGTGAACCGGTGGAACAGTTCAGTACCGCTGCTGCCCCGCCGCCAGAGTCCAGCGCCAGCCTCCAGTCCTCCTCCGCTCCAAACACAGTGCAGCCTGCAGCAGGGAGCGGGAGCCACAGCTGATCTACCCACCACGGTGCCCTGGACTGGTCCCGGATAACTGTACCTGCTACAGCCTGCAGGAGGAAATTTCCAGCTCTGACTGACTGTCTGACCCCAGGCCAGGTATGTTTTTTGGATGTTGTGAGTGGCAGCCCCAGATTGTTTTAACCCTTTGAGTGCCAGAGTGGTAAGCAACGCATTGCAAAGCAATGCGTTGCGTACCACTCTGGCACTCTAAGGAAGACATGCAATTGGATTTAGCAATCGCGTGTCTTTAACCGCTACAGTGTTGTAGGTAGGGTTGCCTCCCAGCCTTATGACATTCCATGCATGCGAGATCTGGCCTGGCCCCGTTTATGGAACTTCGGGTTTTTAAGGAGCAGAAGGGCATAGCGCTGGTCCTTAAGGGTTAACAAGTTTTGGTATTTCTACCAGTAATATTGGAGGTGACACAAGACCACCACTTTAATTTACTTACTGCATTTTTTTTAGGCTGAATAAAAAATATATCCATCAAAACTTTTTTTGCACCTATTTCCGGGGGGGGGGCGCTTCAGATTTCTGTGCCTACAGGCTCCTCAGATATAAATCCGGCCCTGCATATAAACACACACACACAAATATAATAATGGCTCATTAACCTGCATTTCAATGCAAATGAGACATTGTTGAAGTCAATGTCAGTGCAATATCATAAACCTGTTGAGGGCATGGTAGATTTATGTTGATGTTGGCTTATTGTGTGGTATTCTCAGGTATATGATGGGTAAGACATCTTAGTGCATTCTATTGATATTTCATCGACACAAATGTGACACAAGATCGCCAAACAGGCACTTTATTGAACTGTATTGTATCTACCTCCTTGAGTCATAGGCTACAACTCTCCATAGTAAGTGAGAGGAACAGCACCACCTAGTGACCACAATAGGAAGATGCAATTTAATGTATTAAATATATATTTTATTAATAATTTGAGTAATAACATTTGAATAAAAAAATCTCCAAGTATGGCTATCATTGTTTTAAGAGTTTATACTCCATTAAAAATAACAACAAAATCTAACACAGCTGCTGAGATTATAATCC
Source organism: Rhinophrynus dorsalis (assembly GCA_037306005.1). Taxonomy (NCBI): domain Eukaryota; kingdom Metazoa; phylum Chordata; class Amphibia; order Anura; family Rhinophrynidae; genus Rhinophrynus; species Rhinophrynus dorsalis. The sequence continues at coordinate 66,891,706 of CM074718.1, read as the reverse complement.
TCCTTTTTCACTTAACAGAGACTCATCTCATATTCTCCATTTCACATATTCATTAGAAGCCTTCTTAAGCCAACGGGGGTGTGGAGGTCATGCATAACTACTTGCCTATACATAAGCAGATCTACTATAGAACAGATTTTGAGGTTCATATTAGTGTTGAGCGAGCATGCTCGGCCGATGCTCGGATCGGCTCGAGCATCGCTCTGCTCGGCACATGGCGGTACTCGTCGAGTACCGCCATGTGCTCGCCCGCCATGTTCGGGTGGCGGGGATCTGTGCCGAAGGAGGCACAGATCTGAAGACGCTCCGCTGGACCACCAGGGACTGGAGGTACGGGGGCATTGCGGAGATCAAGGGGGACAGTGTGGAGATGAAGGGGGACATTGTGGAAGGGGGACATTGCAGAGATGAAGGGGGCATTGCGGAGATGAAGGGGGACAGTGTGGAGATGAAGGGGGACATTGTGGAAGGGGGACATTGCGGAGATGAAGGGGGCATTGCGGAGATGAAGGGGGACATTGCGGAGATGAAGGGGGACATTGTGGAGATGAAGGGGGACATTGTGGAAGGGGGACATTGCGGAGATGAAGGGGGCATTGCGGAGATGAAGGGGGACAGTGTGGAGATGAAGGGGGACATTGTGGAAGGGGGACATTGCGGAGATGAAGGGGGCATTGCGGAGATGAAGGGGGACATTGCGGAGATGAAGGGGGACATTGTGGAGATGAAGGGGGCATTGACCAGGCACCCTCCCCTCATCAGAGCAGGGGGTGCCTGGTGTAATGCTCGTGTCGCCCCATTGAAGTCAATGGGGCTCGGGTGCTCGGCCGAGCACTCGAGCCTCCGGCGGTGCTCGGTCAGAGCACCCGAGCATCGGGGTGCTCGCTCAACACTAGTTCATATAGCAGATAAAACATTTTGTTTTATAAATGGATATGGCGGTTGATTCTTCATGTAGAAATAACAGCAGAGTTCATCAGGGTGAAAGTTCACTGTGGTTTGTTTGTTTACAGTCACTGTGTCGCACTAGGAGCCTTACAAAACCACAAAAGAGAAGTAATTCTGGAGCATACCAAATGAAACGTAGGGGGAAATAAGAGTTACCATTGATTTAAATATGGATTGTACCATCTTGCATGCTAGGAAAACCTCCAAAGCATTTCTTCACAATTTGTTGGCGATCTCTGTGGAATTACCTGGAGTTAAAAATACAGATTTAACTCAAAGCGACCTTTCAACATTTTTGTCTCCTATGGTGCAGTTTAGATGTTCCAGAATTGCTTCCCATTTTCTTTATGAATAAGGTTCTGATTCTTTAACCCACTGAGGACCAGAGGGCTGTGCAACACATTGGTCTTCAGTAAGGACCAGGGGGGGTGTACAACATGTTATGCAACTTCCCTGGTTCTTTAACCATTTGAATACCAGAGGGGTACGCAACGCATTGTTTTGCAATGCGTTGAGTACCCCTCTGGCACTCAAAGGGTTAAATTGTTAGAACGACTTACCTAGGTGGGTGTCTTTTAGCATTTAGCAATGTGTCTGTACTTGCCTGTATATAATTATTTCTGTTGAAGTCTGAAGATAGGGAATCACTTATCAATGGTCTTAACCTTGTAATTCTACAGATTTATAAATGTTTGAATTCAAAGGGCGATTTAAGCATGCACTGTAGGCTTTAACCCTATGAGTACCAGGGAGGTAACATCATAACACAATGCATTGGATACATTTCTGGCAATCAAAGGGTTAGAGCAGTAACAAAACAAGCCCTATTGTTACTCCAGTTAAGGAGCAAAACATTTAGATATTCCTGACTGACCCACTGGCCTGCTACACTGGAACACAGCTACACAGTGGCCCCTTGCTATGTCCTAATGTGATAACCAACAAGCATTCACAGCAATGGCCACCTGCTATGTCCTAATGTGATAACCAACAAGCATTCACAGCAATGGCCACCTGCTATGTCCTAATGTGATCAACAACAAGCATTCACAGCAATGGCCACCGGCTATGTCCTAATGTGATAACGAACAAGCATTTACAGCAATGGCCACCGGCTATGTCCTAATGTGATAACCAACAAGCATTCACAGCAATGGCCACCTGCTATGTCCTAATGTGATAACCAACAAGCATTCACAGCACCATAGCCTTGTTCCTCTACAGCGTGAGACAACCAAATGCTTTCACAGGCCATGTTTAACCCTTTGAGTGCCAGAGGTGTTGCAGAGGTGTATCCAACGCATTGCAGAGCAAAGTGTTGGCTACCTCTCAGGCTCAAAGTGTTAAAGCCTGCAGTGCATGCTTAAATCACCCTGTGAATTCAAAGATTTTGATAAATCTGTAGAATTACAAGGTTAAGACCACTGATAAATTATTCCCTATCGTCAGATTTCAACAGAGATTATCATATACCGGCAAGTATAGACACAATGCAAATAGGACAGGGCTTATATATATAGATATAAGATCTGAAATGTTACTCGTCGCTGCAAGCCAAAACATACCCACCAGGGCTGAATTTCTACTAGCCAGGGCTGAATTTTCACTCGCCATTGGTTAGTGGCGAGTGGAAATTTTGAGCCCTGAAATAGCACATAGGTATACTTGAGTCCCGAATAAAGGACACCTAGGTAAGTTGATCTAACAATGTAACCCTTTGAGTGCCAGAGGGTTATGGAACACATTGCAAAGCAATGGTTTATGTACCTCTCTGGCACTCAAAGGGTTAAGAACCAGGGGGGTTGCATAACATGTTGTACACCCCCAGGTCCTTACAGGGTTAAACAAGGGAAGAGCCACACGTTTCTAGGGTAGATTTCCCTTTATATTAGTGTATGGTAGTAAACTTTTAAATACAATTAACTCCTTGGATGTTGGAGACATGTTTATCAGATTGTATATGTGAGTAAGTAAAGTGCTACTTTATAGAAGAGGTACTAACTTCATAGCATAGAGTCCCATTGGGAAGGATAAGTTATTAAAGGGAGTTCAATAAGGACTATAAGGAACATAAATCTTTTCTGAAGATTATGTGAGATTAGTTTAGATGTACCAGTTGTTTCTTTTGTGAAACTGAGCTTTTTAATGTATAGAAACGTGGGTAGATTAGTTGTGACAATTTGTTCTTATCTGCTATCAAAATCTATGTTTCTGTGTTTAAGTGCATGTAGTACTGTAGTCTTTATTTTGATGATAATAATAATACTAATGGTTTATACCTTATATTAGTGTGCCATCTACTGGACAGAGGTTGTTTTGCAGCTATAAGTTGATTAATCACCTTAGATCAGAAGGAAGGCAGTCTTTGTCTCTGTGGCTGTTTGAAACGACAATTCCTGCCATCCAAATCAGCCAACAGATGGTTGTAGATGAAGACAGTTAGAAAAACTCAACATACTCACTGTGCTTGTTAACCTAGATCAGAGCTGGGTTACTTGAGGTACTTCAGTTGCTGATGGACTGCTATTGCAATCATCCCTAGTGTGCTTAATGAGCATGATGGCAATTTGAGATTGTCCACTATACTTCCTATTAGCCAGTATATATATATCTCCAGTGAGTATCAATGATGGCTGTATTGCTATCTTACAAATCCCCCCCCTACTACACATTAGCATCTATAAACAATATTTGGTACTGGAGGGATAGTTTTACATATACCCTGTGGACAGGGCCGGACTTCTGTAGGCACAGAAATCTGAAGCCCCCCCCCCCTTGGCCATCTCCACTGGATACCTTCACAATGCTCCTAATCTCCACACCGCCCCCATCATGTCTCCTATCATCTTCACATTGCCCCATCAGCTCCATATTGCCCCATCAACTCCAGCTTGCACCCCATCAGCTCCATACTTCCCTCACATTGCCCTTATCTCAACATTTCCCCATCAGCTCCATATTCCCCCATCAGCTACAACTCGCCCCCCATCAGCTCCATATTGCCCTCTCATTGCCTCTATCATCTTCACATTGACCCATCAGCTCCATATTGCCCTCATCAGCTCTATATTGCCCTCATCAGCTCCATACTGCCCTCACATTGCCCACATCAGCTCCACGTTGCCCTCATACTGCCCCCATCAGCTCCACTTTGCCCTCACATTGCGGCAACCCCTTTTCCTACCTCCTACCTGGTGGTCCAGCGGCATGGCAGAACAGGTCTGCGCCTCCTTCGACACAGACCTGTAACTGCTGGAGCTCCCGCACGGTGTTCTGCTCAGTAATGCAGAGCGTTGGGAGATTATGTCATCTCCCAGCGCTCTGCATTAGTAAAGAGCTCATGAGGGAGCTCTGCAGCTAAAGGTCTGTGCCGAAAGAAGCACAGACATAACCAGGGTTAGAAGAATAATTTAAAAAATATATATATAAAAATAAAATAAATAAATTAAAAAATGGGTCCCAATGACAGGCGTCCCTCTGTGGGGTGCACCTGTAGGCAGATGCCTACTCTGCCTTACGATAAATCTGGCCCTACCTGTGGAGGCATCCATTCATGCTTTATGCTGGACTCCAGCAGGGCCCCATTAGTATAGGAAATCAGCCAGGAAGGCAGAGCTCTTTTGCCTCCTGTCCACCCCCCTTCTCCGATATTACAGCAGCCCTCGCTTTTGTCTTAGTATGTAGCATTTTTAGAGATATTCTGTGTTCCACATTTCCACACCGCACACAGGAGTTAGACCACTATCTCTAGTATGTATAGTGGACCTAACAAATAAGTATGTGGGTTCTACCTTTTATTTTTTCTACCAGACTTCAAGAGTTCAAGATCAGACCAGTGCTGTTTGATACTTTCATAGATGTTATGTGTTGGATTCTAGCTAATCACTGTCATTGCCCTTTCATTCTCCACTATCTCAATGACTTCCTACCCACAGAACCTCCTTATAACCTCTGTTGGTCTTTCCAACCTATTGTCTCTATTTAACAGCTTCAATATTCCAGTAGCCATGCATAAAACTTATGGGGCTAGATTTTATTACAGGTGCTAATTGTATCACTGCATTTATCTCCAGTTTTCCCCATAGACTTCAATAGGAAAATGTTTGATAAAACGGGAGATAACATTTAGCACCTGCAATAGAATCTAGCCCAGAGTCCAGCTACAGCTATTGAATATCTAGGAATTGTCCTCAATACAGTAAAACATTAGGTCAGTCTCCCACAAGAAAAGCTTTCACACATTCGCTCCATCATTTCACAATACTCTTCACAGATCTTGCTAACCAATACTGAGCTTCAGTCCTTACTGGGCACCTCAATTTCACCATGAAGATAATCCCCCGAGGTTGTTTTTCATTTCCCATCTGCTACAGCTCCTGTTTCCATGGCAGACTCAAATTTTCATATCCATATTAGTCAGTCTGCCAGGTCGTACATGGACATGTAGTCTAGATTTCTCTCTCACTGGAACGGTCACATCATGTTTCCTCCATCTCCCTCCCATTCTTCCCTACTAGTGTTTTCAGACACTTCTGCTCTCTATAGTTTCACAGCCATTTGTGGGGAGAACTGGTTCTCCGAGCCCCGATACCTCACCCTTGTTTGAATTATATCCTATTGTGGCAGCAGCAGTCCTATGAGGTCATATCTGATCAGGCAAAACAGTTACTTTTGTTACAAACAACATTGCTACCTCACACCTCATAACCAAAAGTAGATCTCCTTTCTTGTCTATCATGATGTTTCTTCAAAAACTCACTTGGTTGTCATTATACCATAAATTCTTTATTTACCGTTCTTTATTCCAGGTTCTCAAAACTGAGAAGCTGAAGCTTTGTCTCATTTTAATTTGCAGATCTTCTTCAACACCCTCCCATCAGTGAGTCCTCATCCATCACACCCTCCACAATCCCAGGTCCTCATCATACAGCAAACAACTTTATTATATACCATCATACAGGAAGCCTTGGCCTCCAGTACACAAAAGGCGTATTCAAAGACATGGTCCTCTTTTTCAGGTTTTTCTATCTGCTACCCAGAATCTACATCCATGTTCCTCATCAGGAAGACAAAAAAAGGAATATAGTGGGGGTCGTCCCTTGTGTGGTTTCTTCAAAGAATAATCAACCTCCTCCTCAAAACACCCGACAGTAATATACTCATAAAAATATATGTCGAGGAATTATATATAATCCACAGCACATCCATCTTTTCTTAATAATATCTGTACATCCACTCCGATGGGCTGCTCCTTCTAATAGCATGTCTCCCTCTATGGTCCAAAGAATCAACTGCTCCAGATGTACACAAAAATAAAAATATTTAATAATGTATTAAAAAATACATATAATTAAAATTACATATATGTATAAGGCCCTCTGACGTGTTTCGTGACTTTACCAGTCACTTTCTATAAGCCACCGGCCAACAATATAAAAGGTTTGCTTTTATGTTTTTCACATTGTTGGCCAGTGGCTTAGAGAAAGTGATAAAATCACAAAACCCATCAGCTGGCCTTATCCATAAATTAATTTTAATATATGTATTTTGAATACATTTTTAAAAGTTTATACTTTTTGTATACATCTTGAGCAGCAAATTTCTTTACAGAAGATATCCTGATACCTGTATGGGGACAGGTTTGTGATTCCCACATGTGCATGAGGTTGTAGGTGAAACTCTGATCAATCCAAAAGTATACACCTGTTATTCATAGCTTTTGGAATATCATCAAATGTACTGTACCATTGGGATTTTGCAACATACTGCCACTCCACCATTTAGCTGTCCCCTTTTACCATAAAGCTTTACCTTTCAGGCATCCAGCATTAATTGGCCCTCTGATATCCTCACCAACATCTATCCTGTCCAATTACCAAATCAAGATGTTCCTTAAACATCTAAATAAACTCCCTCATTCACCCACATGTACACGACTAACAATCACCGGTCCTTTTCTCCGTCAGTTGTTTGACCTCCTCAGCTTACATCCATTAATTTTCTAAGGCCAGCCGAGTTCACTGCTCACTCTTGATTATCCCCGTACCTCCCAAATCTCCACTCACCTTTCATCAAGACCACAGTTCTCTCTATCTCACAAACTCTGAAGCAGATCAACTGTATAAAGCCTGCCATATCCCTTTTTTCCCAAAGCACAACCGTTGATGTCCTTTCATCTCTCTAAAACACCTTTCCTTGCTCCACAAAGACTATCCTGAAATAGTCCTCTCCTCCATATGTTAGACAGTCTGCTTTCTACTACTATTTTTTCTAAATACCAAAGATTGCTACTCCCCCACTTAGGCCTTAACCCTTTACTATATTCTGGTTACTCTTTTTGGATAAGAGCTGCCTCTTCAGCCTCATAAAAACAGGCACCCCACACATCATTCGGAGGCTGAGGAGGTGGCACTTCAATTGTTTTACCCGTCACATACCTGACCTGGCACACAAAGTTAGACTAGCCCTTAATGTTATATTTCCATGGCGTTTATACAGGCTGACATGGCTCTCCGAGGGAACCCCAAACTTATTAGTTTGTTTCCTTCTCCACCATTCATCTATATACCTGGAAGCCCTGAGCACGAATTTGTGGGAGGGGCTGCAAGCCTTTATATTAGAGACAGCAGCCCTTCCCACTGGGCTCTTAATGTTACTAGCCTCCCTTACCCATGACCTTTCCCCATGCTTCATCTTTTAATCCCTTGAATGCCAGAGAGCTTTGAAGGGGTTAAAAGTCCCATTTAAGTAAATGGGCATTTTGTGAATTTACATTTTTCCTTTATGTTGCTGTTGGTTTTCTCCACTATTACTCCACTCTTCTTCTTATATCACGTTTCCTGAGTTGCTGCTAATGATCAACATGAATGCCGGCCCATACACTGTAGTGGACAGTGGTGGTTCCCAGATGCTTATTTGGGTGAAAATGCAATGACTTCTCATAGCAGTGGTTTATAGTAAAGTCACCACGTCCTCTCCCCCACAATACACTCCTTGTGACATGGTACATTGTGCTGCTGGTAACCAATACAGTTTAGTGTTTAGTGTTGGGTAGTAGTGGAGTGAAGGAAGAATTGGATAAGGAAGCGAGTCTTCATTCCTCTAGCATATAGTGGTGGGCATATTCAATACAGTCCCATGCTTGAAATGTGGCAAATAATCTAACTGCAACATTGTGACATGTATTATGGAAGAGTATATTTCTAAAAGTATCTAAATACAGCTTTATATGTCGCTGAAAGAGTGAAAAGTATATACCTTTAAGAAACAGGATAATGTATACATCATTACATGAAGCAACACTGTTGCATATGATTTGAAATATTTGTTGCAATCTATATTATTGAAGGACGCTGACATTCAATGATAGAAAGCCAAGAGGATTTTGTGTTTGGAGTCATTAGAGGATATCACATATATGGGAGTAGATTTAAAGGCAGCCGTTAGCAAAAAAACACTAACGGGTGGGTTAACGTGTTGTAAGCCATTTAAAGGTCTGTGTCAAGAACAGCTAACGGCAGTTCACAAATCCTTAAGGCCGACAGACTGACGTGCATTGAGACACATAGAACAAGATTCCCCAGAGCCATATAAAGGAGTGCTAATGGCTGAAAAAAGATACACTTAACAGCTAAAACTTAAGACCCAGTTTTGTTAGCCGTTAGATATTTAACGGTCAAAAATAAACCACCGTTAAAGACAACCCACATACCGCACAAGCATGTAAATGGCAAATTTAACCCGTGCAATTCTAAAAGAACACAAAAACATGGACAGACACCACAAATCACTGTAACACACAATAACAAGCAACGCCACAGGGACATGGACCTTCAAAAAAACACCAACACAACATGGCACGGAACAGTGCGGGTTATCACACAACACGGACACCTGCCAATACAAAACAAGCTCACCTGTGCAACATCACCACACGATCCAGATGCAACCTGCAACCCACAACTTCACACCCGCAACTGACAGAGACACAGCAATCAGAACACACCACATTTTAAAACACAGACACACAGAGCAATAGGACGCTCCCTAGCTGCCACAGGGACCCCTGCAGCAGTGGAGGATGGATAGATGACCACCAAGGCCCAAGGTATACAGCCCAAGGGTCACCATCTTTGGAATGACCGATGACGAGGTGATTGATCGCTACAGGTTGAGGCCACACAGCATCACTGTCTTGTATGAGATCATCAAGGATCAGGTGGATCCCATCTACATCCACAACCATGCCCTATCTGGCCTGCAAAAACTCCCCTGTGTCATACACTTCATGGCAAGTGGCACCTTCCGGTCCACTGAGGGTTACACATCTGGCATGTCACAGGCCACATTCTCCCAGGTCTTGCCAGCTTCTGGGTGAGTTCACAATACTAAATCACACCACATCCACGGGTGTACACACAACACTGCTCACCATGCTCCTGACCCACAGCTAGCACGTCCACCACACAAAACATCATTCACATAACATGAAGACCAGACGCTGGGATGGGACAAGATGAGTGAGAGTATGAATGCATTGCTGAACCTGCTGATGAAGAAGTTCCGCAGAAGGGGCTTTCAGAAGCAGATCATCCATGTATGGAGTAACTCTGATGCCGTCTCGGTGGAGGACAGACACGAAGGCTCCCAGGACACGGTTGAAGACCTGAGGAGCTGTCGTCAGACCAAATGGAGAGCTGAATATGCATCCTGAAGATCCAGAGATGCAAGGAATTCCCCCCGGGGACATGGCAGCAATCACTGTACGTAGAGACTCCTGGTGATAGTGAGTCCGGATCACAAAGGAATTGAGATCCTTTAAATCCAAAATGGGACAACAACTGCCATCCTTCTTGGAGACCACAAAGAGATTTGAGGAAAAACCCATACCTCTGTCCTGAACTGGAACCGCCTCTAGAACGTCCTTGTCCAGAAGAGCCTGAACAGCACCGAACAGACGGCGTTTCTCTGCGCCCTGAGGCGTATGAGAAGGAAGGAAGCGAAAGGGAGGAAGAGAGATTAAAGGGATCCTGAACCATTCCGTCACTACCTGTAAAACCCACGGGTCCATTACTGAATCCTCCCAAATGCTGTGATAGTGACGCAGACGACCACCCACAGCAGAGTGTGGACCCGGGTTCAGTGAGTCATGCCCAAGAAGACTTGGAAGCCTTGGGCTTGGAGGAGACCTTGGGCTTCCATTGATGTTTGAGCTTGGAGGAGGTGCGCAGAGCTGAGGGAACCAACTGGTTTGCTGGAAAGGAACGAAAATACCGGTTACGCTTAAGCAGTGTTTTCTTCCTAGGAACTAAGTGTAGAAGTGCAGTCTTACCCCCTGTAGCCTTTGAGATCTGGCCCAAACAAAGAAGTGCCTTGAAAAGGCAAGGAGAGCAGTATCAGAAGAACAGAGCCCGTCTGGCAACCACAGACATGGTGGAAACCCTAGCCACCAAATGGATGGCATCAAATAGGGCAGCAGAAACATAGTGCTGTGCCTCAGAAATGTTGGCAAGAAGGCGCAACTTATCTGAAGTAGGAGCATCCTGACAGACCGCAAGAGTGAGCTGTTAAGTCCAGACCACAATGGCACAGTTCACCCATGCTGCTGCGAATGCTGGACACATGGCAGAACCAGCAGTGGCAAAGATGGACTTGAGGGAGGCCTCAGGTTTCTTGTCAGTCCAGTCCTTTAGAGCAGACGCATCAGAAACTGGTAATGCAGTAGACTTGGATAGCCTGGAGATAGGAGCATCCACTTTATGTGGATGAATCCACTGAGCAAGCGCTGCCTCAGAAAAGGGATAAAGCTTGGTAAATTTCTTGGAGACAGAAGGTTTCCTGTCCGGAGACTACCACTCTTCGGACACAAGGCGGTCAAGAGTGAGGTTAGGTGGAAAGCAAGTAAGGGGCTTTTTAGGCTCCTGAAAGACATCAGAAAGGTCAGAAGGAACCTCCTGCACTAAGGGAATGTTTAAGGTATTTAAAACAGCCCTGATCAGGCCCTCAGCTGAGGGCTCAGGATCAGCCTCAAAAGGGTCCCCACCGCAGAACCTTCCTCAACATCTGAATCCACCAGCAGTTCCTCCACAGAGGAATCTGACACATCAGGTACACCCTGAGGCTTTGGCAGGGAAGACTTGATGAAGGAGGGGGTCTGCCAAGAATGAAAGACCCCCTGCAACTGTATGAAAAGAGTTGCAAAGTGGACCTAAGGTCCCTAGTCGTAGTCTTGAACTCTTGCACCCAAACTGGCTCTAATGCATGGCTGGAGGTCACTAGGAGACTATCACGGTGCCCGTGATTTGCTGCAGTTACTTGTCTGTCACCAGTAGGGGGCTTCTATTGGCTGTCTGCAGATAGCCCGCCTCTTATTGACTATTTAAACCTGGATTGGGCACCCTTTGAGTGCCCTTTCGTGTTGTTTCTGACCTTCTTGCTATCACTATGCTAGTGATAGCTGGGCCTCTGTTCCAGTGTTCCTGAGTTCCTGATCTCCTGTGTTCCTGAGTTCCTGATCTCTACTGTTCCAGTGTTTCCTGGATGCTGAGTTACTCCAGTCCTGGTTCCGGCCTAGTCTCTGGTGTTGCAGTTACTGCTGAACTTCTTCTTTGCTGTTTCCTGACCTGACTGATGGTTGCTGGTTCCTGTCATCTCATCACCTGTCTTCAGTATCCTGGCGACCTTCTGCCTGGTCGCGTTGGTGACATTGCTACAATTCCGTGTTGGTCCCAGCGTGCGAACGCTGGTTTGCTCCTAAGCCTTGCGGCTATACAAACTCACTTGTTACACCAGTGTGCGGTCACTGGTTTGCTCCAAAGCCTATCAGCTCTACAAATCTGTGTTGGTCCCAGCGTGCGGACGCTGGTTTGCTCCTAAGCCTTGCGGCCATACAAACTCGCTTGTTACACCAGTGTGAGGTCACTGGTTTGCTCCAAAGCCTATCAGCTATACAAATCTGTGTTGGTCCCAGCGTGCGGACGCTGGTTTGCTCCTAAGCCTTGCGGCTATACAAACTCACTTGTTACACCAGTGTGCGGTCACTGGTTTGCTCCAAAGCCTATCAGCTATACAAATCTGTGTTGGTCCCAGCGTGCGGACGCTGGTTTGCTCCTAAGCCTTGCGGCTATACAAACTCACTTGTTACACCAGTGTGCGGTCACTGGTTTGCTCCAAAGCCTATCAGCTCTACAAATCTGTGTTGGTCCCAGCGTGCGGACGCTGGTTTGCTCCTAAGCCTTGCGGCCATACAAACTCACTTGTTACACCAGTGTGCGGTCACTGGTTTGCTCCAAAGCCTATCAGCTATACAAATCTGTGTTTGTCCCAGCGTGCGGACGCTGGTTTGCTCCTAGCCTTGCGGCTATACAAGCTCGCTTGTTACACCAGTGTGCGGTCACTGGTTTGCTCCAAAGCCTATCGGCTATACAATTCTATGTTGGTCCCAGCGTGCGGACGCTGGTTTGCTCCTAAGCCTTGCGGCTATACTCCTCACTTGTTACTCCAGTGTGCGGTCACTGGTTTGCTCGCAAAGCCTAACGGCTATACTATTCAGTGTTGTTCCCAGCGTGCGGACGCTGGTTTGCTCCAAAGCCTTGCTGCTTAACGATTCTGCTAATTTGCCAGTTTCATCTGACTGCTGCTACTATCTCTAGGCTGCCCTGCCCGGTATTGGTAAGGCCGGTAGAACCTTTTGCCACATTCCATCTGAGGTTGCCTTACCCGGTATTGGCAGGGCCGGTAGAGCCTACATTGTGTATCTATTGAGGCTGCCTTGCCCGGGAATTTGGTAAGGCCGGTAGAACCGTTATGCTATTCCATCTGCAGGTTGCCTTACCCGGTATTGGCAAGGCCGGTAGAGCCTAAAGACTGTCCTGTCCGGTATATTGACAGGACCGGTAGAGTCTGCCTTCTGTCTGTGCTATATTCTGTATATATATATATATGTATGTTATTGCCATCCTAAGTTATCAATTTATTATTTCAATAAAATTGATTTTTTACCTAAAACTTGTGTCTGAGAGTCATAATAAACCGTGACAGTACGAAAGGGCCATGACCTCAGACAGCAAAGGTGAAGGTAATGCACAGAATATCCATTGGAGGATGGATGTGCACGAGCAACGTTTGGATCAGTTGGCAGTTGCAATTCAAACGATCCTTGAACGCACGGTACTTGCTGACAAATCTAGCTCTAGCCCGGTGGTCTCGCCAAGTCAGACACCGGAGAGTGATACCAGACCCCTAGGGGGCACTGTTAAAGGGTTAACGGCTTCTGCACCCTTGCCGCTAAGATACGATGGTGACCCTAGTCTCTGCAGAGGGTTCATCAACCAACTCGAGATTTTTATGGAATTGACGGCACACGCATTTCCCAATGATCGTAGTAAGGTGGGGTTTACAATATCTTTGCTCACTGGTAGAGCTTTGGCTTGGGCTAACCCCTTGTGGGAGAATGCTAAACCTTGTACAAAAAACTTTAGAGAATTTGTGCAATCCTTTCGAAGAGTGTTTGAGCCTCCTGGTAGAACTACCTCTGCTGCCAAACGCCTTATGGAGATACATCAGGGCAGGCGTACAGTAGGCGACTACGCCATCGAATTCCGCACATTGGCAGCAGAGGTAGGTTGGAATAACGAGGCATTATTGGCAGCTTTTTCTCAAGGCCTGAATGACCACATTAAGGACGAAATCGCTGCTAAAGATCTACCTATTGATCTAGATGACTACATTGAATATGTTATGATAATTGACTCCAGAATACGTGAGAGATCAATTGCCAGAGATCGTAAGTTACGGTCAAAGAATAATGAGCCTAGTGGCATGTTTTGCCCACCCTTCCCTCCCTTGGCATTTAAGTCTAGTGAACCTGTACGGGAGACAAGTGAACCTATGCAAATAGGCTTCACTAGACTAACCAAGGCTGAGAGACTTTATCGCAGAAGACAAGGGTTGTGTTTATACTGCGGTAAAAAAGGGCATTTGCTAAATTCCTGTCCGGTACTTCCGGGAAACGCACACACCTAGGGTACCTTGGGGGACAGGCCCTAGGTGGTGTACAATCGTCCCCAGTGTCGGGCACAATGAAACCCACCATACAGGTGGTATTGTCTTGGGCACAACGCTCTGTGGAGGTTTTGGCCTTGGTTGACTCCGGTGCAGCAGGGTATTTTATGGATAATACCTTTGCTGAATTGCACGGAGTTCCACGCATTGAAAGAGAAAACCCCTTGACTATTGAAGCGATTGATGGTAGACCCTTAGAACCGCCTCAGGTTATATTTGAAACTATGCCATTGTCTATGACTATTGGGGCACTTCACAGAGAAGAGCAGCAGTTTCAACTGATTAATTCTCTGCACCATGCGGTGATATTGGGATTTCCGTGGTTACAGTTACATAACCCACAATTCGATTGGAAAAAGTGTGAAATTGCTGCTTGGTCCCAGTTTTGTATGGACAAGTGCGTCATCCAGCCTATTAAGGTCATGTGCACCTCCTCTGCTATGCCGGATGTGTACCAACAGTTTGGCGATGTTTTTAGCAAAGGAGAGGCTAGTATGCTACCCCAGCATAGACCTTATGATTGTTGCATTGAATTGCAGCCTGGTGCAGTACCTCCAAAAGGACGCACTTATCCATTATCTTGTGATGAAAATAAGGCTATGGAGGATTACATTTCTGATGCCCTTGCTAGAGGGATCATACGAAAATCTACCTCTCCAGCTGGGGCTGGGTTCTTTTTCGTAAAAAAGAAAAATGGCGAATTAAGACCATGCATTGACTACCGGGGCTTGAATAAACTAATGGCAAAAAACGCATACCCAATACCACTCATCACCGAGCTTTTTGACAGGCTTAAGGGCGCTTCGATATTTACCAAATTGGACCTACGGGCCGCTTACAATCTGGTTCGCATTCGAGCAGGTGATGAGTGGAAAACTGCCTTTAATACTCGAGCTGGGCACTACGAGTATCTAGTAATGCCTTTTGGGCTGTGTAATGCACCCGCAGTTTTCCAGGAACTGATAAATGATGTTCTGAGAGATATGTTACAGACATGTGTTGTGGTGTACCTCGACGATATACTGATTTACTCCCAAAACATGGCACAGCACATCAAAGATGTATCCTCAGTATTGCTACGACTCCGTGAGAACAAATTATTTTGTAAAATGGAAAAATGTGAGTTTCATAGAACCAGTGTGCCATTCTTGGGGTTCATAATTGGCAATGATGGCATTGCCATTGACAAAGAAAAGTTGTCAGCTGTCCTACAATGGCCAAAACCCAAGGGTCTTAAAGCCATACAGCGTTTCCTGGGTTTCGCTAATTATTATAGGAGGTTTATTAAGAACTTTTCTTCCATTGTCAAACCTCTGTCCGATCTTACGCACAAGGGTGCTAATCCTTCTTGTTGGCCGGTATCTGCTGAGAAAGCCTTTGAGAATTTGAAGCTGGCATTTGCTGCGGCTCCTGTGTTATCCCACCCCAATCCTTTACTTCCATTTACGTTAGAGGTTGATGCCTCAGATATTGGGGTCGGGGCAGTACTTTCGCAGCGACACGAGAAAGGTGGAACTCTCAGACCTTGTGGGTTTTTCTCTAAAAAGTTGACTGTCACTCAAAACCACTATGAGATAGGTGACAGAGAATTATTGGCCATTATCCTCGCTCTGAAGGAATGGCGTCATTTGCTTGAAGGTACTAAGAATCCTGTCTTAATCCTAACAGATCATAAGAATCTGACCTATCTCTCGGAGGCCAAGAGATTGTCCTCTCGTCAGGCCAGGTGGGCACTGTTCCTGTCTCGATTTAATTTCATTGTATCATATTTACCAGGGTCAAAAAATATCAGGGCTGATGCACTGTCAAGACAATTTGAGACCGACAGTGACAGAGTGGAAGCACCAGCACCTATCATCCAACCTGATAGAATACTGGCTACTATACGCACGAGTATCACTTCTCCTCTAGGGGAGGAGATCCTGGCCTCTCAGGGGTCCGCTCCCCATGAAACCCCAGTGGGCAAATGTTTTGTCGCTGACTCATTTCGTACTAGGCTGCTCGAAACCTACCATTCCTCTAAGGCTGCGGGACATATTGGTAGAGACCAATTGTTATGGTCCCTTTCTCAGTTATTTTGGTGGCCTTCCATGAGAAACGATTGTGCCGAATTTACGAATGCCTGTGCCACCTGCGCCCGCGCTAAGACCCCGAGACATCTCCCTGTGGGCTTGCTTCAACCGGTGCCTAATGGCGAACGCCCCTGGTCTCATGTTTCCATTGATTTTATGGGAGAGTTGCCTATGTCCAAGGGGTACTCCTTTATATTCATGGTGGTGGACAGGTTTTCTAAAATGGCTCATTTCGTGCCCCTCCGTGGTCTTCCTTCAGCGAAGGAATTGGCAATGGTGTTCGCCAGAGAAGTATTCCGGTTGCATGGAGTGCCTAGGGTACTGGTGTCTGACAGGGGGAGCCAGTTTGTGTCTAGATTTTGGAGGGCATTTTGCCAACAGATGGGCATACAGCTGTCCTTCTGCTCTGCCTACCATCCCCAGACCAATGGAGCCGCTGAACGAGCTAATCAGGGCTTGGAACAATTTCTCCGTTGTTTCGTTACTGACCATCATGATAATTGGTCCGACTTGTTGCCTTGGGCAGAGTTCGCCAGGAACTGTGCGGTCAATTCTTCATCTGGGAGCTCTCCGTTTCTGATTAATTATGGGTTCCAGCCCTGTTTGCTTCCAGACTCATTTCAGACGCAACAGATTCCAGCTCTGGATGAGCATATCGAGCAACTCCGTTCCACATGGGCACAAGTTCAGAGGGCACTTGGTCAGTCATTTCAGCGTCATCAGCGCCATGCTAATCGCAGAAGGCTTCCAGCGGTTTCCTTTCAGGTTGGGGATAGAGTATGGCTTTCCTCCAGAAATCTCAAGCTGCAGGTTCCGTCTAATAAGTTGGCTCCTCGGTTTATTGGTCCATACAGAGTTATTCGCAAAATTAACCCTGTCTCCTATGCACTAGACCTACCTGCATCCATGCGTATCCATAATGTGTTCCATGTGTCCCTTCTTAAGCCTCTGGTTTGCAATCGCTATACTACCACACCTGTGGTGCCAGGACCTGTTGAGGTCGAGGGCCAGGAGGAGTATGAGGTTCAGAGCATTATTGATTCCCGTAGGCTTAGAGGAAGGGTACAGTACCTGGTACATTGGAAAGGGTATGGTCCTGAGGATCGATCATGGGTGGATAGTACGGACCTTCATGCACCTAGGTTAACTAGGGCCTTTCATGCCAATTACCCGCAGAAACCTAAACCCTATTCTAGGAGAGGGGGTCTTTGAAAGGGGGGTACTATCACGGTGCCCGTGATTTGCTGCAGTTACTTGTCTGTCACCAGTAGGGGGCTTCTATTGGCTGTCTGCAGATAGCCCGCCTCTTATTGACTATTTAAACCTGGATTGGGCACCCTTTGAGTGCCCTTTCGTGTTGTTTCTGACCTTCTTGCTATCACTATGCTAGTGATAGCTGGGCCTCTGTTCCAGTGTTCCTGAGTTCCTGATCTCCTGTGTTCCTGAGTTCCTGATCTCTACTGTTCCAGTGTTTCCTGGATGCTGAGTTACTCCAGTCCTGGTTCCGGCCTAGTCTCTGGTGTTGCAGTTACTGCTGAACTTCTTCTTTGCTGTTTCCTGACCTGACTGATGGTTGCTGGTTCCTGTCATCTCATCACCTGTCTTCAGTATCCTGGCGACCTTCTGCCTGGTCGCGTTGGTGACATTGCTACAATTCCGTGTTGGTCCCAGCGTGCGAACGCTGGTTTGCTCCTAAGCCTTGCGGCTATACAAACTCACTTGTTACACCAGTGTGCGGTCACTGGTTTGCTCCAAAGCCTATCAGCTCTACAAATCTGTGTTGGTCCCAGCGTGCGGACGCTGGTTTGCTCCTAAGCCTTGCGGCCATACAAACTCGCTTGTTACACCAGTGTGCGGTCACTGGTTTGCTCCAAAGCCTATCAGCTATACAAATCTGTGTTGGTCCCAGCGTGCGGACGCTGGTTTGCTCCTAAGCCTTGCGGCTATACAAACTCACTTGTTACACCAGTGTGCGGTCACTGGTTTGCTCCAAAGCCTATCAGCTATACAAATCTGTGTTGGTCCCAGCGTGCGGACGCTGGTTTGCTCCTAAGCCTTGCGGCTATACAAACTCACTTGTTACACCAGTGTGCGGTCACTGGTTTGCTCCAAAGCCTATCAGCTCTACAAATCTGTGTTGGTCCCAGCGTGCGGACGCTGGTTTGCTCCTAAGCCTTGCGGCCATACAAGCTCGCTTGTTACACCAGTGTGCGGTCACTGGTTTGCTCCAAAGCCTATCGGCTATACAATTCTATGTTGGTCCCAGCGTGCGGACGCTGGTTTGCTCCTAAGCCTTGCGGCTATACAAACTCACTTGTTACACCAGTGTGTGGTCACTGGTTTGCTCCAAAGCCTATCAGCTATACAAATCTGTGTTGGTCCCAGCGTGCGGACGCTGGTTTGCTCCTAAGCCTTGCGGCTATACAAACTCACTTGTTACACCAGTGTGCGGTCACTGGTTTGCTCCAAAGCCTATCAGCTCTACAAATCTGTGTT
The DNA here is from genome assembly GCA_037306005.1 of Rhinophrynus dorsalis. NCBI lineage: Eukaryota > Metazoa > Chordata > Amphibia > Anura > Rhinophrynidae > Rhinophrynus > Rhinophrynus dorsalis. The sequence continues at coordinate 66,873,128 of CM074718.1, read as the reverse complement.
GGTCCCAGCGTGCGGACGCTGGTTTGCTCCTAAGCCTTGCGGCCATACAAGCTCGCTTGTTACACCAGTGTGCGGTCACTGGTTTGCTCCAAAGCCTATCGGCTATACAATTCTATGTTGGTCCCAGCGTGCGGACGCTGGTTTGCTCCTAAGCCTTGCGGCTATACTCCTCACTTGTTACTCCAGTGTGCGGTCACTGGTTTGCTCGCAAAGCCTAACGGCTATACTATTCAGTGTTGTTCCCAGCGTGCGGACGCTGGTTTGCTCCAAAGCCTTGCTGCTTAACGATTCTGCTAATTTGCCAGTTTCATCTGACTGCTGCTACTATCTCTAGGCTGCCCTGCCCGGTATTGGTAAGGCCGGTAGAACCTTTTGCCACATTCCATCTGAGGTTGCCTTACCCGGTATTGGCAGGGCCGGTAGAGCCTACATTGTGTATCTATTGAGGCTGCCTTGCCCGGGAATTTGGTAAGGCCGGTAGAACCGTTATGCTATTCCATCTGCAGGTTGCCTTACCCGGTATTGGCAAGGCCGGTAGAGCCTAAAGACTGTCCTGTCCGGTATATTGACAGGACCGGTAGAGTCTGCCTTCTGTCTGTGCTATATTCTGTATATATATATATATATGTATGTTATTGCCATCCTAAGTTATCAATTTATTATTTCAATAAAATTGATTTTTTACCTAAAACTTGTGTCTGAGAGTCATAATAAACCGTGACAGAGACTTTCAGGGACATCAGAACATGCTGGGCATAAAGGACCTGAGAATTCTCTAGGTAACCCTGAATGACAGGAAGAGCAATGCACAATAGGGGATACAGAAACCCCTTAGGTCTGGCCCCAAGCTCCAACGGTATAGACATTCTCACAGTGTCAATAACCTTACTGTATAAGAAGGCACCCAATTACAGTGTGTAGGATTAAAGTTTCACCCCAGAAATTGCTAAAATAGACTTATCTGGCAGGCGAAGGGTTAATCAGCAGAGGTGAGAAGGAGAGTCCAAGCCCTACGTAGGATGCTCATTCTGGAAAGAGCACAAAATGGCTGCCACAGAGGGAGCAATCAGAAACTAGTGCGCGAAGCAAGTGCTCATGGGAAATGTAGTTTTCCCAGAAAAGTACCCCAAACAGTGCCCGAAGCCCCCTGAGCCCCCCCCCCACACTATAAACATGAACCAGATGATAGAGCAAGGGCAGACAAGTAAAATGAGCCATCTCTGAAGTCGCTAGGTTAAACAGTTGCAGAGATATGTCCCAATCTGTACAGTCCCATAGGAGTGAATGGAGCAATGGCGCCTATGCGGTAAAGCGCGCCTTTACTCAAATTTTACAAAATTGAAAGTGTAAAACTAAAAGACATGAAACATCACTAGATCATGTTACAATAGCCAAAAACACTGAACCAGTAGGAAAAGTGTTAGAAAACCCTCCAAATGAATGCAAAACCAGCAGCTAAATACCACATAAACCTGCTCCAAACACCCAGCAGACATACAGATAGACCCAATGAATGCAGGAGTGTGCAATAGGAACTCCAAATGAAAAACCCCTGTGCGGAGGGGCACTATGGGACATGTGGACTTGAAGCACTCAAAGGGCTGCTCACCTTTCCTGCAGATCTTCTGTCTTCAGCTTACCATGTTTAAAGAAGCGGCCTCGGTGGGCAACTCCTGAGGAAAAGATAGACACAGCGCAGAGTCTCTGAGCATAGTAATTAGTACAAATGCAATGGCCCCTTTTCCACTTTCCCTTTAGGTATGCACCCACTTGTATCTGAGGTTATAACTGCCTCCCAAATTTTATCACCTTCACCTATTTGGAATTCAGTCCGGGTCGGTTCACACCACACAGTTCTTGGACAATCACCTTCTTTCCTCCACACAGAAATGTTGTTCCTCTCAAATATCACAATTTATATATTACAAATGCAAGCCCATGGCTATACCCCTAATTTGTAGAAACCATTGTTCCTGAAACTGAAAGAAATTATGATAGAGCATAAATTCAGTACATCTCCTAAGAAATTCTTTCTGTATTATCGGTATCTCTGGGTCTGCATTTAAAAAGAATAAAATAGCTTCCAAACCTTTCTCATGATCTATACTTGTATACAAGGCTTCAACATCCAAAGTTATCTAGCATAAATCTTCAGCATTTTTCAATAAATAGGATATTCTGCATAAGATATACTGCTCCCATTTTTTATCCATTTTTTTAAGTCACTTGGATTGGGTGGCTTTTAGGCTTTAGCCTTCAATACTAGTAAAGTTCCTTGTGATCAATATTTAGTGGTCAACCTCACAGCTTGCATTTGTAATATGTAAATTGTGATATTTGAGAGGAACAACATTTCTGTGTGGAGGAAAGAAGGTGATTGGCCAAGAACTGTGGGGTGTGACCCGACCCAGACTGAATTCCAAATAGGTGAAAGTGATAAAAACTGTGAGGCAATTATAACCTTAGATACAAGTAAGTGCATACCTAAAGGGAAAGTGGAAAAGGGGCTATTGCATTTGTACTAATTACTATGCTCAGAGAGTCTGTGCTGTGTCTATCTTTTCCTCAGGAGTTGCCCACCGAGGCCGCTTCTTTAAACATGGCATCAAGCAATGCAACAAGCATGCAATCGTTAGCCTATCGGCTTGTGTTTTTTTTCTGGTTAACCCTTTGAGTACTGGAGGGGTTGCCAATGCATTGTTGAGCGATGCATTGATAATCCCTCTAGCACTCAAGGGGTTATGTTCTGGTTTCCCTGTGGGTACATTGGTGACATTGTGTTGGAGCAGTTCTGATGTTTAACATACAACACTTTTATGAGCATGGTTTGTGTGTAGTGTGTGTGATCAGCACAGTAACATGAGGGTTAACCAGGGAGTTGGACAGGTTTGGACCTTGTTGAACCTTGACATTTGTCCTTTTCTTGCATCCTGTTTTAACCCTCAGTGTGTTGTGTTGGTGCAGTTGTGTGGATGAATGATGGGCATATGTTGGGATGTGACTGTGTTTGTGTGTGATGGTTGTGTAGTTTGACGTGGTGTGTAGTTATGGGATGATGCACTTACCGGTAGTATGGAGGCTCCTCTCCAGGGACCCCTTCAATCAGAGTAGACGACAAGGTCTGCCGCAGCCTCTGAAGGTGATAGGGACAGGGGGACCACCTCCGATGCCTTGGGCATGCAGGGCGGCATCCCCCATCTTCTTCTTGACCTCCCTTTTGCAGTCGCCTCTTTTTCACTGAGTCCATGTCCTGCTTGCAGGTGGCCACTGTATTGACCCGCCTGCAGATTTGGTTCCAGACTTCCTCCTCGCAAACAGGCCAGGGACCCTCTCCCTCAGGAAGAGGATGGTCTTTCTCTCCAGCACAGCCTCCACAAGGGCCCTGTTCTCCTCCTCAGTATAACGGGGATCCCTGCTCCTCTCCTCTTCACCTCCGGCCTGCGAGGAGTCTGAACCAGACTGCCCTGCCTGCGCTGCACCTGCCTGTGTATGGTGGTCCCCACCATGTACCCCTCGTCCCACTGCAGATTCTGTCCCTGTCCTTTGTGTGCCTGGTCTTCTGGGCTGGCTCCTCCTCCGCCCTGCAGATCTCCCTCTCCCACCCCTACTCTCAACAGGAGTGTCCTGCTCTCCTTCCTCCTCCACTACTCTCCCCATCCCTCTCTCCTGTCCTCCTCTCCTGGCCATCATTCAACCACTCACACCCAAGCACTCTCACAGGCCCTCACAGACACACTCAAACCCACTCACACTCTGTCACACTCTTTTACTCACAGATTCACAATGTCAAAAAAAGTTTAAAAATGTGTAAGGTGTTGTAAAAAAAAAAAAAAAAAAAAGACTGTGTATGTGTTTGTGTTTGTATGGGTGTATGTAATATGTGAAAAAGTGTGATATGTGTATATTTAGTGCAATGCTCTTCTCTCTCCAAACTCCAAAAACTCCTTCTACCTCCAATGACAGCTCCTCTCTCCCTCACTCTTGACACTATCCTCCGCTCCTGGGTCCTGTGATCTAGCTCGCCAAAACTCGAAACACAGACAAGGTGTGACCATTATTTTGGGGTATATATAGGTGTATTTGAAATTTTTTGCTACTTTGGGGCCTTGGGATTGGCCGTAGGTTTGAATTTTGTTTGTGCATCTATCAGGGTTGCTAGCCAACGGCCGCCGTAATGTTACATTTTGACTTAAGTTGCGTTTTAATGGGTGTTTGGGACGCACAGTGATGGGAAAACAGGTGTGACGCAGGTTTTTGTGTTACGTATTTTTGTTGTGCCTACGCTCGATAGCTATTATTGTACTAATACCTTTAAATCCGCCATAAGTCATGTGTTATTTGCGGCCGATGTGCCTTTTTTATTTAGCGTCTGGCTTAACGCAAACCTTTAAATCTAGTCCATTGTTTACATTTTTTATACTCTTGATATTGAGTTTTTATCACATCAATAATGATATTGATTTTTGTGCACAAAAAAAAATTCTCTGCACATTTTTGCACAATTTTTGGATCTTCATATTTTTTAAACTTGCCACATTTACATTACTTGGTCTTTTTTTTTTTAAATATATTTGTGTCCTTCCTGGCCCGGGTGTGGTGTCCAGTAGACTCTCAATAATTGGTGCCTTAATGGCTGAGACATTGGTGAACACCAGGAGTTGAGGAGGAAAATATACCTTATGAGATAACACGTGAGGTTATGCAGAGTTGTCAATAAAGTTTAAATAGATGTTTTTAGATAAATTATATTTTATAAATTTCTATACTGACATATCCAACGTTGATTTATTTGGCAAAGGTGTGGCGCTTCAGATTGCTTCTTTGTGTTTTTATATAGGAATACTATAAATGAGAAAAAAAGCCAAAAAATAAGTAGTTTTCCTGCTTAGTAATTCAGTGTTACTATCAGTACTGGGAGATGGTTAATTGCAAAGTTATCACTGCTCAAACTAGTTTTTCTTTTCAGGTAAACATTTATCGACAATACCTCCTTTGGGTTCAATAAGGTTCCTTGGCAATATTGTGGCAAATTAGACCTGAATCCATCTGGTCGAATGCACTAAGCTGTCTTCTCCATCATATTTCTGTGATAAACCTCAAACATGCCTACATCACCATGCCGTCACTGTGCCTTCATCACATTTATGGTGTTCTGTCTCCACCAATGGATTATTTGCATATTGAAATATGACTTTATGAGCCATTTTGTAAATCTGAAGGCGTATTTATACATCCATGTTATTATTTATCATATGCACTAAGGGTCAATAGCTGGAGACGCTATTGGAGTACGTAGAAACAGATTTGCCTTCCTGACATAGGTGAATTGTATGCTACCTTACATGTACAGTATGTTTAGCATATCTTGAAGTAAAGTTCATCATATTTCAAAGTTCTAAACATTTCAAAGTCCTCCATAGTTCACAGTTCTCCATATCTCAAAGTTTTCTATATTTCACAGTTCTCTCAACTTCAAAGCTCTCCACAGACCTGTATTTCAAATTCTCCACATAGAAGTATATTTCAAACTTCTCCATAGCTGTCTTTTGGAAACCTCATACAGTAGTATGACATTAGCCTGGTTATTAACCTGACTACAGACCAACTATTTAAACACATTGGTGAAATTTATGCCAGAGGCAGATGCTAATGACCAATGTCTCTCCCCGTTCCATGGCATACCTAAATCTTAGTGCATGTGGCAAATGTTCATATGCATATGTTCACCAAGGCAAAATACTCACCTCTTATTGCCAAAACAAAGACCTTAGTGTATCCCCCACCACAGTGTCAAGAATGTTCTGTGTGTGCAACTTATGGGAGCGGTGAGCCACGGGCTACAGATCTTTATAGAATGTGATGTAACCATCTCACCACCTTCGTGAAACTGTGAACTGTAAATCCATTTTGAATGGAGTAACTGCCAGCAGAGAAAGTGCACTTGTTTTAGTCAGGTGGAAAAGCTCCACAATATGTATTGTTGTTTCTTTTTTATAACAAAACTTTATTGATCCTTTAACCCTTTGAGTGACAATGCATTGCAATGCATTGCGTACCCCTTTAGCACGCTAAAGATTAACTCACATGAACATTGTCCAAATAAAAATATCACTAAGTGTACAAATAAAAGGTATTGTTCTAGAGCTTCAAAACAAATACAGTAGTCCCGGTTCTAAGCAAATCATTTAATAAGCATAATGATTGTCACGATTAATGATTAAAACAAGCAAAGGAAGAATGATGGCAATCCACAGTGTCCCGGATCCTTGGCTGCTGCTTGTGGAACATTCCAAGGCCTCAGGGAAATTCACACACTGCAAGATCCTGACTGGCCTGTTAAAAAGAAAAATGCCCCATCAGAAATTAGTGGGATATTTTTTATCAAGACTAAAGCTCAAAAAACCTGAGCATTGTATACAAATTAACTCTTTGAGCACAGGAGGGGTATCCAATGCATCACAAAGCAATGCATTGGATACCTTTCTGGCACTCAAAGGGTTAAGGAAAAAAAAAGAAAGGTGGTGTCCAGATGGCTTGCAGAGAGGGACAATCTTCAGTTAGCATAAGGGAAAAACCTGAAAAACCTGTCAAGGGGGGCAGGGCTTTCATTGTTCTCACAGTAAGAAGATTGTCCCTTGCTGTGAGCAGTCTGGTCTATGGACTGGATTCCACATCTGAGGGGAGGTGGCTTACACTAGATAAAAAGGACGGGAGGGGGATATTTTATCATTCAATTACTCTTCAACTACAACTCTGACAGTAATGAAATAACACTCTCCATCTCCCAAATACTATAAGATTAATTGGAGCTGCTTTTATTTTGAAACATTACTATCCCTTTAAGAGAAGGTTAAATACATTTCTGTCGAAAGGGAGCACACATGGTTATAATATGTATTAGTAGGCAAATAAGGAAGGTCTGATAAAGACTAATTTATTTGGTAACACGAAAGCTATATAATACTCATGTCTCTGGGTTATGAGGCAAAGGTTGAAATTGATGGACTTGTGTCTTGTGTCAACCTCATTTACTATGTTACTAAATTACACGTCCACAGATTCTGGATTCAATCACCCCAAAGACCATCCACTGAAGCTGGCCATGGAAATGACTTGTTATTGCCCCTCACTTACATTGGCCTTTTACATACATAGTGTAGAATAGGACATTATTACATTAGCCACCCCAAAACAGCTTAGAGTAGCAGCTAGCAGCCTGCAGATCCCTATTGGTTGTTGCACTGCATCTCCCACTGAACTCTGCAATACTTCTGTGGGGTAGGGGATTATAGGAATTGTATTTCAGCAATAGTTTAGGATAAATAATACAATCTCCCCACTTCTGGATTACAGGGAACATTGAGATTAAAGTACAAATAACAGTAAAAAGAGCAAACCAACTACATCATACAGGACAATTCCTGATTTAAATTGGACTTTTAAACCCGTGGATGTCAGAGGTCTCCAATGCATTGATTCTTATTCCGCTGGAGACATATCTAGCATTCAAGAGGTTAATCCTTTGAGCACCAGAGAGGTACGCAACCCATTGCAAAGCAATGTATGCATACCCCTCTGGCACTCAAAGGGTTAAAAGCCAAATCTAAATCATTAAGAATTATTGGAATGTTTACTTGCCCCCTACCGTACAGTTATTGTGTTTCAGAATAACTCCAGGGGCGGGTTATGTTCTGAAGCGTGATGTGGAGGAGATAAGGAAGAGTACACGTCCCCAGTGTGATAAACTCTCCAAGATTTTTGAAGATGGAGAAATCATGGTGTGTTGGCTCAACAGTATAATATAGGAATTGAAGAGCTTATCACACTGGAAAAGATATCTCCTCTTTATCACACCTTAGTGCACCCCCCCCAAGCTCTTACGATCACATCAGCATCATTGGCATAGCTGGGAACTTGACAGGCATGGCTACCCGGAGGGCAGCCCTGCCAGCGCGATAGGGGAGGGAAATTATGTAATTTGCGTCATTAAAAGGGGCGGGGCTTAGTCATGGGGGGGGAGACAAAAAAAGGCAAAATATATGTTGAATGAGGGTAAGAGGGCGGGGAATGGGAGGAACTGGGGCGGGATGGAGAACAACCCACAGATTGAAAGACTGCCCCGGGGACCCAGTAATTCACTGTGAAATCCCGAGTCTCCGGGGCAAAACCGAAGAGTTCCAAGGTATGATCACTGGCTCTGAACAGGTTATAACGTTGGCAGGTCCATGGTTCTATTGGCTCACACCACAGATTATGAGCATACCTGGGAACTTTTTCTTCTGGTCTCCCCAGCAGGGGAGTCCTGTGGTGCCCTTGAGAGAGATGCATGACACTTTTCTCGTCCAAAGGGGCAGGGCTTAATAATGAGTGGGACGGGACTTAAGAAACTAGTGAAAATAAAATAAGTTAGGGAAGAGGGCAGGGAGTGGGAGGAACAGACAGGGAAGGTGCGGAAGTGGGTAGAGTTTCATTAGAAACTCCCCACATCCAGAGAATGAGCTTCTGCCCCATAGACCCAGTAATGCAGAGTCAAAACCAGAGTCTCCGGGTGAAATCACAGAATCCCCATCTATTATTATGAGTGAGCCAATAAAGACAAATTTGACTTCGGGAATATACAAGTGTGAGTAAAAGAAATCTGTGTAGACCTTCATATGGATGAACATTTACTGTCTACCTGTGTCTTACCTTGTTGGGGTATTTACTGTACAAATTATATCCCTACACACACACACACACACACGCACAGTATTACACATTTTGTAAATATAGACTTGCCTGTAATTATCAAAACATTTGTATGAAAAGTTTTTTGTTGCCAAGACATTTTCTAAGACAGCAGTACTGTTCCTTCCGCAGGAATCTCTGCAAATCAAAACGTACACAGATTTAGTTTACATTGGTACACAAGGCAGTATTTAACACTTAGCACTATTAAATAAGCGCATATAATGATGTATGGGGTGTTAGCTTCTTATTTGTGGGAAAAGTAGCCACATTTCTGTATTGTGCACAAAGAACAGTCTCAGTTCTTCCTGACCATCTGACCACAGGACTAAAGTGGGTCTTTTCTGTAAGATTGAGACTTTAATGAACCCAACGTGAGGTCACCTGAAGTGGAGGCACTAGACAAACATTGTGTATACCCATGCATTAAAATGCCCCTGGTTTACCCAGTTGACATCTAGGTATATCTTTTTATTATTTGCAATATATATGGAGTTTCCTCTTTGTAGATATCTCTGTTGAAGTCATGCTTTACTTCACAGCTACTCCCAGTGGGCTTCAATAATAATTAATGGCCCATAGATAGAGATCACCTCATTCTTAAACAGTGGCTTGCTCTGCTATTGGCATGTAATGGTGTAATGCTTTGCTGTTCTCTTGCAATGCCACACAAAAAAGGTATTAGGTCATAGACCTAGGATGACCTTACACTAATCTTTATCAGACTGAAACAACTAGTAGTGGTATATAGCATAGATCCAATGCAAATAAAAAATGACTGCTGTATAAAGGACACCTATCTAGGTAACACTCCCTAGGTAAGCCCTACACTTTTCGGGGGAATCCAAGATTAAGAGTCACTTATTGGAAGGTTTTTTAATGGTTATGTTAACACTAATAATAACATACTACAGTAGACAAAAGACGACAAATAATTAGCATCTGTAACACTTTGAGTGCCAGAGGGGTACGCAACACATTGCTTTGCTTTGCAATGCGTTGCGTACCCCTCTGGCACTCAAAGGGCTAAAGAACACTTGTGTAAAGATACAACAATGGTTCATGCGAAATCAGGAGCTGTAATACATTTTCAGTCCCTACTCCTGCCTAAGGCAAATTTACTAAGCAACATACACCACAATACCTCTCCTTAATACCACCTGTACCAAGGGGAAGACAGTGGGTCAGACTGTGGGATTTTGGGGTATTCCTTCAAGGGCTGTTTAGGAAAATGAATTAAACAAGGCATAAAGAAAATCAAGTGATTTATCAAGTGGACAGATCTATATCAGCACGCCTGCTGTACAGGGAGACAACCTGCAGATGAGGCTGCACTGAGACTCATGAAGGAGAAGTGGAGGAACTGAACGGAGGTCTGAAAAGAAACCCTGGTGCACCATGTTGGCCTGGAGAGAGAGACTGAACTGCAGGATTTGAAGTTGTCTCCAAGTTCACTCTTGTTAGGTTGTGTACACAGCTCCCATAGACACTAGCTACTATGTTTAATTCTTTGAGTGCCAGAAAGGTATCCAATGCCTCTCTGGCACCCAAAGGGTAAGGAATAACACTGGGTGTTTATAGATCCTGTGCTCACAATCTCCAAAGTTTGCAGCTGACTGTGAACCACTTACTTCTTGCTTGCAGTTCAGACAGCTGCCAGCAGTGGGCCGACTACCTGAAAGCCTGACAAGGACCATTTTGGGACTGCACAGTCTTCCCCCATAGGAGCAAACTTAGTAAGAGTATATCATATATGTATAACTATCCCTCAAGTACCATCTAGACCAGTGGTTCTCAACTCCTGCCCTCAGGACCCACTAACAGGCCAGGACTTAGGGATTTCTCTGCTAGAGCACAGGTGTGGTGATCAGAGGCTCATTCCCATTGATTATCTCACCTGTGCTCTAACAAGGAAATCATCAAATCCTGGCCTGTTAGTGGGTTAAAAACAAACAGCTTAGCCCGTGCAGTGAATTGTGTTTGTTTTTAACCCTTTGAGTACCAGAAAGGTATCTGATATGTTGCATTGCAATACATAAGATACCGCTCTGCCACTCAAAGTATTAAACCTTCAACTGCCAGAGAGGTATTCATTGCATTGGATACCTCTGTGGCACTGAAAGGGTTAACTTGTATTAAAAGTCAGACTTCGGGGTGAGACATCTGGAGCTCTCCTAATGCCCCGCGCCTACCGATATGCCAGCCGATATGATACAGAAATCTATGTAGGCAGATATATTAAGAAGAATCTGAGCAAGTCTTAGGCAAACCAACTCTTTCCTCATCAGCTTCACACTGTAATGCAGATGTTTTATTATAGTGAGAGTCTTAATGGCACTTTACTTATAAACATGAGAACATGTTCATCTTTGAACTGAAGTGATAATGTTATACTTGCCAAGGGAAGACCCAGTTAACATGGGTAACTTTGTTACAGAGTAAGAAAATACCAAAAAATGAATTGGGTCAGTATCATTGTATCACAATGAGGCAGTTCACACAGGTAACTATTTCATAGCAGGTGGTAGGCAGCAGACTACTGGGACTCCCAATGCTGCTTGGAGGAAGGCAAACTGTAAACTGCAACACAGACAACATCAAACAGTACATCCATAACCTCTCATGCACTAATTATGTAGTATCTCATTAATCAGTTTTGTCAGATTTGTTTTGGCCAGGAGCTCCATCATGTTTCACACCTGTCCTTAAAGGGTTAAAAGTCACATTACCCAGTCACTGTATTGTGATCTGTACTGTCACATAAATTACACAGAAACACATATATTTAATTCATGACCAAAAAAACACCAGACAATAGTTTGTTTTTAAAGAATATAATAATTTTACATGGTAATTGAGTGTTAAATGTTAGTAGTCATTACACACTAGAACTTGAATACTAGAACAAGGAGTACTGGAAGTGATGGTGTGGCCTCCACAGAGCCCTGATCTCAAGTCTGTCTGGGATTACATGAAGGGAGAGAAGCAACTGAGGCTGCCTAAATCTAAAGAACTGTGGTTAGTTCTCCAAGATGTTTGGATCAACGGACCTGCCAAGTTCCTTAAAAACTGTGTGCAAGTGTACCTAGAAGAACTGATTGATTTGATTTAGATCTTTCTTCTGTTCACATACTAAGCATTTTGTTAACTGATAACAATAAACCATTAACATGTCTATTTTTAGTGCGATAGGATGGATAAAGCGCTCCAAGTTCAGACGGGAGATATTTCATGAAAAAGAAAGAAAGATAAATAGAAAAGAAATACAAGTGTAGTATTCAATCTGAATCATAAGTATGTATACATCTAGGTATAGTTTTAAATTGAATACAGATCATAACATTTCTGCCTTTAAAAAAATGAAAATATAAAAAGTACACACATAGATTTCCCATCTAAGAATACGATAACGATGGAAATATATTGATTTCAGTATAATATAATGTAGCTCCGATTATCCAGATTTGTATGCGACATAAAATGTCCTTGTAGAAAATAGTATCAAAGATATTGTTTCGTTGAAATGTACAAGCTAAATTAATTAAAGCACATTTTATGGGGAGCTTTATTTTCTTTTTTCACAAGTCAATCATACTATCCCTGAGATAGAGGTGTTAACCTCAAAACGCGTTGGAGGCCCACCAAGTTCTCTCCTACATCCTATCCACAAGGAAGACGCTGAGCCGGTGTCACTGGAGAAAGAGGGATCAATGCAACAGAGGCCACTTTTGTTAAATTATATATATATATATAAAAGAAGACTTTGTGCCTGGCAAAACACACCCAGGGGCGACAGTAAAAAGGATTACTGCTCCCATTGGGTGATTCAATGGGGGGGTGATTTTTGGCCCTCCCCCACCATCCAGCCTGCCCACCACTATCTAAGGCTGAAAAAAAATGGCTGCCACTCACTCCTACACCACAGACACACACACATGCCCCCCTCCCACACTGGCAGACACATACACACATATATACACTCTCATACAGAGACACACACGCACGCTGAGCAGCTGAGGATGATGGGAACTATGTTCAAGCTACAGCTGGAAGGCCATGGTCCAATCTGTATTATGCAGCTTCTTCATTCCCTGTCTGTGAGCCTGCACACAGCCCTGCCAATTACTACAAGTGAGCTGATTTCTAAACAATCAGCAGGCAGGATGCTGGCTTGCTGGGAAAGTGGAACAACAGCAGAGAGGTGATCAGGCAGTGCAGAGCAGGGCTTCAGCTGAGCTGGTAAGTGGCAGAGACATGGGTGTGACTGTATTTATATATTTATATATATATTTATGTATTTATATATTGCACAAAGAGGTCAGATTGTTTGTCAGTCTGTCTGTAAGTAGAGGTGCCAGTTCCTGCAATCATCTCCATGCTGTGCATAGCTCACTGTATAGCATGTATGACAATCTATTTATATATGGTCTGGCATTGTATAAAATACAGTCTGTGTATAAGGACTGGCACTATACAGTATAGGAGGGACAGTTCCTGTCTGAGACCCAAATCCCTCTGCTCCTCTATTTAGGAGATCACACTGTGTGGTGTATATACAACAGGCTGACCAGACCTCACCTTTAACCGGGGACACATAGGAAATAGGCATATTTCAGGAATGCACCAAAATCAAAGCAGCCGTGCAGTATGCATTTTTCATATGTGTCCCCGGTTAAAGGTGAGGTCTAGTCACCCTAATATACATGTGTATCAGATTGCTCCACATCAGTAAAACCCACAGTAATGTTGGTATAAACTTCTGTATATATCTGTTAAATTAGTCTGTATAAAAAATACTTTCATCATCTTCTAAATCATTCACTTACAGAAAGAGTAACTTAACAATTTCAGTGCAAGAGGGGATGCAATGCATTGCTTACCCCCTGGCACTCAAAGGGTTAAAAATTCTCTACAATGGTCTGGCACTGTATAACAGTCGTTCTCAACCTGTGCTCTCAGTGGCTATTAACAGGCCAGGATTTTGGAATTTCCTTTTAAGAGCACAGGTGAGTTAATATACAACTGAGCCTCTGATCAACACACTTGTGTTCTAGCAGGGAAATTCCCAAGTCCTGGCCTGTTAATGGCCACTGAGGGCATGGACTGAGAACCTCTGCTGTATAGTATACAGTCTGCATGTGTCTGTGTATAAGGACTGGCACTATACAGTATAGGAGGGACAGTCCCTGTTTGACACCCAAATCCCTCTGCTCCTCTATTTAGGAGATCACACTGTGTGGTGTATATACAAGTGTATCAGATTGCTCCATATCAATAAAACTCACAGTAATGTGGGTATAAACTTCTGTATATATCTGTGTAAAAATACTTTCATCTTCTTCTAAATCATTCACTTACAGAAAGAGTAACTTAACCATTTCAATGCCAGAGGGGTATGCAATGCATTGCTTACCCCCTGGCACTCAAAGGGTTAAAAATTCTCTAAAATACACCACCAGCCACGCCCCCAGTAACATCACCTAAAACACAAGTGTCCCTCTTTGGCCATTTGAAATGTTGGGAGGTATGTTGCTTACTCTTCTCTCACTGTATGTATGTATGTTCTGATTTGCATCTGTGTGTCACTGTTTGTGTATGTCAGTGCATGTGTGTGTGTATGTATGTGTGTTGCATGCTTCTCTATCACTGTGTGTCCCCCTGTATATGTGTGTGTTTGCACATGTGTCTGTGTATCACTGTGTGTAGCTTTCTGACAAGGTCAAGTTTAGTCAGAAGCTCTTGAAAAAGTAAGTGTATACTTACGAAACGCGTTGAGCGTATTTCTGATATTGCATACACTAGTATTGATGTTATTTTATTCTATTTTTTATAATACTATTTTTAATAAATACATATATTTTCTGTATTACCCTTCTGGTGCTCTTTTATCATCTTGGGTTACCAAGTGGTGAGACCTATATTATACCCCCGATCCTAGCGCTTATCACGAATAAGACCCACAGTGTCTGATATTTTATCGGATTCCTGTAAAGGATAATAGTTATAGTACTATAGTGGCTGTGGAAGTCGAGACGTGAAGAGAACGTGTAAGGAATCGGAGAGTTGGTAACCATCCTGGGGTTCAAACCAGGAATGCTGATGGATACTGAGAGGCAGTAATAACCTCTATCAAAGTGAGTACCCAATTTGGAGCACGTGGTGAGGGTGAAGGGAAAAGAATTTGGAGATACTACACTCAGAGGAGTACCTTTGCGCTGTTTTTATTTGTTTTATTCTGTAGTTGTACGATTGGGAGTCCCAAACCCACTATCCAGCAAGCATTGGACTCAGAAGATCCATCATTGGAAGATTGAATTACCCTATTAATGAACTTTCGTGAGATTTATTGTATTTGGTATTATTTTTCTTGGCGCTTCCTGGTATATCCTTAGTGCGGAACTTGTAGTAGCTTCGCATCTTGGGAATATACTTATATACGTGTATAAATTTATTCTGACAGGTACACCCTACGCTATATTTCACTATCATAACATTTATTAAAAAAAAAAAAAAAAAACTTCCCTGCATAACATGATGGGCAACACCATCCCAAATTGCTAGTCACTAATAAAGGCATTCTATACAAGAGAAGAAACAAGTAAGCGCAACTATATAGGGTGGCCGGACGAGAGCAGCACTGTGATCATTGTATTTTTTTCACCCGCAACAATGTCTCCATATTCTGGTAATTAGATTCCAATATCACTGCTTTTAGCGGCATTTTGGAAACTAAACTCACAAAACTGAAGTTCAGTCACAAGACTATTTTTGTGGCTTAACGTCCTTTGAAATTGCTAGGGCCTTTAAATACAGCGTTAAACATGTTAGGTTTTTTTTTTTTCACTTTGGCCCTACCGGCTATGCTAACTCCTACCTTTAAATCTAGCCCTTTATGTAGCATCCAAATCAAGATACTCGGAGCTACTTTATATTGTACTGAAATCAATATATTTCCATCGTTATACGTATTCTTAGATGGGAAATCTATGTGTGTACTTTTTATATTTTTATTGCATTTTTTATTTCCTTTGTGGACAATAAAGACCATTTTTTAAAGGCAGAAATTTTATGATCTGTATTCAATTTAAAACTATACCTAGATGTGCACATACCTATGATTCAGATTGAACACTACACTTAGATTTCTTTTATTGTAATCTTTCTATCTTTTTCATGAAACATCTCCCATCTGAACTCGGAGAGCTTTATCCATCATATCTGTACATGATCATTAAATTGCCTGGGGATCCTGGCACTGTGGGAAAAAGCGGGTAGAGGAAGAGAAGGAGAATATTTTACAATAGAAATCGTTCATCCATAGACTCAATCTCCATCATTCTTCACATTATCATCTCCATTAACTTATCCATCGTCATAAACTCATCCATCATCTAAAAACTCTATCAACTTTATCCTACTCATCCATCATCTATCATCTTAAAAATAAATGGTACTGTGCAGATTTCTTTCCATGTGTACAATATATGTATATATCATCTAGGGGATCACCATTGGTCATACTGAGATATATATATAACATGTAACTGTTGTTTATTTAACATAGACTGATATTCATTTTACTGGGGCAAGCCTTACATATAATAATAATCTTTATTTTTGTCTACCAAATTACAACCAGTCCAATCTATACTGTGTATTGGATGCATATAGATGTTAATATCCATCTCTACCGGGGAATTTTACTTTCTTGTAGTGTCTGTTGGATTCGGCTCATATAAATCTGCACATTATATGCATTTATAGGTGCTGATTGTTGTGTTCCGTCAACACCATACACCCCAAGAAATCCAGATTACGAATTATTTATACTACATTCTGATACTTGGGTTTTCTCTGTCAGAGTGCATTAGTGTTACCTCAAATAGCCTTTACTCATACTTACCCACCCTATGTTTGGTTGTCATCTTGATATCTCTATATTTAAGGGGACTTGATATTATACTTAAGAGCGCAGGTATTTTTCTGTATACAGTTTTCTTTACATGTCTTTCTGAAAGCATTCTTACTTTATAGCATTTTTCATACATGCCTAAAACTTTTGCATATATATATATATATATATATATATATATATATATATATATATTGTTAATCCACTATAGGGTGAAGACCTCCTTAGCAAGCCTCCAACAAATTTGGTAATTTCATCTTATCTTTGGTCTTCTTGGGCATTTAGGATCAAGTGGAATCCATTCCAAAATATGTTTGGTCCATCTACCTTAAAGGGATAGTAATACTTTTTTTTATCTTTATTTTATTTTGTAGGCATTAAAAAACATGAAGAACGATATAAGTCTTATCTCTCAAACCTTTATGGGTTGAGAGATATTCACAAGCAAAGTTTCCCCCTCCCGCCCCTTTTACCTAGTGTAAGCCATCTCTTCTCAGATGTGGAATGCAGTCCATAGACCAGACAGATAACAGAAGGGGACAATCTTCTTCCTATGAGAACAATGAAGGCCCTGCCCACCTTGACAAGTTTTTCAGGTTTTTCCCCTTATCTTAATTGAAGATTTTCCCTCTGTGCAATCTACCTGGGCACCTCCCTTCTGCTCTGGCTGAGCAGTGTTACATCAGTAAAAGGGGCGAGAGGGGGATACTTTGTCATTGAATTACTCTTGAACTACAACTCTGACAGAATTTAAATAACACTCTCCAAAGTCCAAATACTATGATGATTAATTAGAGCTGCTTTTATTATGAAACATTACTATCCCTTTAAGGTCTTCTTGCTTAGTGATCTGCCCACTTCCATTCCAAGTGCTTTACTCTTTGAATAGCATATACCTTTGTTTGCTGATCAATATATGCACAAGTTTTTTGATCTCTTTTTGTTATATTTAGAATTCACCCGTCCATACTTCTCTGCATCACCTTACATTTTTGTGTGGCTTTGGAATTCGGTGTGCATGTTTCACATCCATATTATTATTATTATTATTCTTTATAAGTAAGGACTAGGAGGACACATTGGTCAAAAACCGTTCACTTGGGGCAGAGTGGTAAATTTATCTTAAATACTGTATTGCTAAGTTTCCCAGTTGCTTGCCATCCCAGTTTTGTCACTCAGTTTCTATAATGGTGTTTCCATCTGTTGACATTTCCTGTCCATGATAAACATGTTTGTGATCTTTATATAGTTCTTGTCCATCTTTTGTGATTTTCCTTGGTATGGTAAATTTTTTGACTCATCTTGCATTTTGTTGATATTCGTCTTCTGACCAAAATTTTTCCTTTCCTGTTGTATCTTTACAATGCGTTCTTGCAGTTCATTAGGACTACTGGCAAAGAGTAATATCATCTGCAAAATGTAAGTGATGTAGGTAGTCTCCATTAATCTTAAGTCCTTTTTACCCCAATGTAGTTTGCGGAAAATTGATTCTAAACAAGCAGAAATCGTTTTGGGGAGATTGTATCTCCTTGTCTGACATATATTTCTATGCTGATCAGGACTTTATTTTAATATATTGGTAGAAGGATACTGATATAAGCTCTGTCTATTCCTTGGTTAATTTGGGCATCAGTTATTGTTTGATTTTTCAATGAGTCAAAGGCCTTTTTGTAGTCAATGAAGGGTATGCAAAATGGAAGATTGCATTGATTATGTCGCTCCGCAACTTGTTGCACTGTCTGGATGTAGTCAATTGTGCTGAAACTGCTCCTGAATCCTGCTTGTTCTTTACGCTGTGCCGTGTTAAGTATTGTGCCCACTCTTCTTGATAGTACCTATGTGAAAACCTTACAGACCACTGGCTTATTGGCCAGTAGGGTTTTAGATCCGCCATATAACCTGTTTTTTTTGTTTTTGTTTTTTTTCCACTAGGATGACTTCTGCATGTTTCAGGCACTTTGCTGAGTAGTAGGCATTTTGAAAAAGGGTTGACCTCCAGTTTTAAGCATTTCAATGGTAACTTCATCAGGTCCAGCTGTTTTGCCATTTTTCATTGATTTTTATTGCAGCTTCTACTTCTTCTACCAAAACTTCAGGCACGGCTTCAGCCTCTGGCACCTTATTCAGATGTTGTCCTTCATCATTATAAAGATCTGAATAAAATTCTTCTACTTGCTTTACAATTGGTTGTTGAGTTTATGCTGTTGTACCATCTTCAAGCTTTAATGTAAACATTTGGCTCCTATGTGTGGCCATCTCTTCTTTTGCTTTTTTAGCCCTTGATTTTCTTCCAGTTTACTTTTGAGGAGGTCAACATTGAACTTGTGTGTTTCTTCTTTTATGCTCTTCCTTATGGTCTTGCACATTTTTGCATATTCTAGCGTGTTCTAATATTACATTTTGCTTAACTTCTCATCACTTTTTTAACATGTCAACTATTTCTTTTGATATTTGGGTTGTTTTTTCTTGTTTTACGGTAGGTGCAAGGGCATGGGCAGTGTCTACAATAGTCTCAATATCTTTCTTATTGTGGGTTGAAATGTCTGTGTCTGGAAAGTCTTGCATCACACTGAATCAACTCAAAGTTCTTATACTCACCATAACCAATCATTTACCTTAATGTTACATCTCCAAAATGGATATAAATAACTTCATAAAATATGATGTTTTAGCCTGTGACCATGTCAGAAACTCCCTGTCCAGATGTAATCAAAACAAGTACATTTTTTAACATAACCTAGATCCAGATAAACTGTACAAAAACAGTGAGACTACCAAAATACTTCTACAAAATACTATTTAACATGTATAATCATATTTTCACCACCTAGTTGTACTACCACCAATAGTTACCTAGATAATGTATGTTCCATAAGTGTTCTTCTAATACAAATCATGTCTGCACAGTTCCTAATTTTAACTATAACTCAGAGACATGCAAAAGTATTCACCCCCCTTGGCATTTTTCATATTTTGTTGCATTAAAATCTGGAATTAAAAATGCCTACCACTTTGAAGATGCTAAATATTTTTTATTGTGAAACAAACAAGAAATAAGACAAAAAAACTGAAAACTTGAGCATTCACCCCCCAAAGTCAATACTTTGTAGAACCACCTTTTGCAGCAATTACAGCTGCAAGTTTCTTGGGGTATGGCTCTCTAAGCTTGACACATCTAGCAACTTGGGTTTTTGCCCATTTTTCGAGGCAAAACTTCTCCACCTCCTTCAAGTTGGATGGGTTCTGCTGGTGTACAGCAATCTTTAAGTCATACCACAGATTCTCAATTGTATTAAGGTCTGGGCTTTGACTAGGACATTCCAAGACATTTAAATTATTCTCCTTAAACCACTCGACTGTTGTTTTAGCAGTATGCTAAACGTGAACCTCTGTCCCAGTCTAAAATCTCTGGAAGACTGAAACAGGTTTCCTTTAAGAATTTCCCTGTATTTAGCTCCATCCATCATTCCTTCAATTCTCACCAGTTTCCCAGTCCCTGTTGATGAAAAACATCCCCACAGCATGATGCTGCCACCACCATGCTTCACTGTGGAGATGGTGTTCTCGGGGTGAGAGGTGGTGGGTTTGCCCCAGACATAGCATTTTCCTTGATGGCCAAAGAGCTCATAGTAACTTTTTCCATATGTTTGGGGAGTCTCCCACATGCCTTTTGGCAAACATCAAACATGTTTGCTTATTTTTTTCCTTAAGCAATGGCTTTCTTCTGGCCACTCTTCTGTGAAGCCCAGCTATGTAGAGTGTACGGCTTAAAGTGGTCCTATGGACAGATACTCCAATCTCCGCTGTGGAGCTTTGTAGCTCCTTCAGGGTTATCTTTGGTCTCTTTGTTGCCTCTCTGATTAATGCCCTCCTTGCCTGGTCCATGAGTTTTGGTGGGCGGCCCTCTCATGGCAGGTTTGTTGCAGTGCCATATTCTTTCAATTTTTTAATAATGGATTTAATGGTGCTCTGTGGGATGTTCAAAGTTTGGCCCTGATCTGTACTTCTCTACAACTTTGTCCCTGAACTGTTTGGAGAGCTCCTTGGTCTTCATGGTGCTGCTTGCTTGATGGTGTTGCAGACTCTGGGGCCTTTCAGAACAGGTATATATATATATATACTGAGATCATGTGACAGATCATGTGACACTTACTGTAGATTGCACACAGGTGGACTTTATTTAACTAATTATGTGACCTCTGAAGGTAATTGTTACGGTTTTCAGACACTCAGACAGAGGGTTTTGATAAAACACAGTTTTATTGACAGAAAATATAGAACAATATCGCCCTCTACAGGCACACAGTAGATAGCAAAGGATAAGTGCATAGACCCATAAGGGCCTGTATACTGGATACAGACTGTGTATATAAATCTATATACAAGGCAGAGATAACTAGAGATAAGCACTCAATAGTTAACACTTAGAACTTGTCAGTCTCTGTTGTGGTGTTTGCATGCCCAAGGTGTTGCTAAGGCTGCATAAGTGAGAGGAGTTCAATGCAGTAATCTGTAGTAAGTGTCTTACTAGAGACAGAAACTGACCCAGAAGGCCAGAGCAATATCGGATAGCCCCTACGGGCGTAACAAATGCCACCAGTACTATGGAAGCGTGAGTCGTTAGCCCCCACGGGCGTGAACGGAGACTACAAGCTGCAAGAGCGAGGATCGAGCCCCCTCAGGCGTTAAAGGAAACCAATCGTAATGATAGCTAGTGCCAAGTAGCCCCCACGGACGTACAACGACTCCACCAGTGCAAGTGCGCGAGCCAGGAGACCACCGGTACAGTACCGGAAAACTACTCTGCAAGGATGGAAGTATGAGCCGCCGACTATCAGGCCCAAGCGGCCAGCTCAGCAGTAGTAGCGTAGCCCTGCAAGGGTTAATCACGGCAACTGGTAGGAGGTGAGGCACAGCAAGGAACGGCTTAGCGATCGGTATCGCCCTGATGGTATAGCTCTGCAAGCTACAGGAGACTCAGCTAGTAGTACAGCTCAGAAGCGTTAACAGCAACACAGCGGCCCAAGGGTTAAGGTCAGTCTCGAGCACTAGCGCGACACAGGAATCAGAATGTCGCCCAATGATACAGCGGCAGGAACGTAGCCAGACTGGAACCGGGAACCATGTAGAATCGTAGACAAGCCGGATCAGCAACAAGCAGGAACGTCAGCCAGGCCGGGTCGGATAACAGAGCGGGTTCGCAGACAAGCCGGATCAGCAACGGGCAGGAACACAGGAGAGTCGTCAAACAGGCCAAATCGGTACGCCGGAAATCAGGAACACAGGAGAGTCGTCAAACAGGCCAAATCGGTACACCGGAAATCAGGAACACAGGAGAGTCGTCAAACAGGCCAAATCGGTACACCGGAAATCAGGAACACAGGAGAGTCGTCAAACAGGCCAAATCGGTACACAGGAAATCAGGAACACAGCAAACAGCAGCAAGGCTCAGGAACACCACGAAAGGGCACCAGACCGGTGCCAGTGGCCAAAATAAAACAGGTAACCAGGGGCGGGCCAACACAGCTCAACCAATCTGGGAGCAGCACAGTAGAGAGCGACAGAATAAATCACGGGGACCGTGATAGTAATTGGTTGTAACAGATCTTATTTAGGGGCTTTATAGCAAAGGGGGTGAATACATATGCACGCACCACTTTTCAATTTTTTATTTTTTAGAATTTTTTTAAAACATGTTATTTTCTTCATTTCGCTTCACCAATTTGGACTATTTTGTGTATATCTATTATATGAAATCCAAATTAAAATCCATTTTAATTCTAGGTTGCAATGCAACAAAATAGGAAAAATGTCAAGGGGGTGAATACTTTTGCAAGGCACTGTACTAATGACATTGTATCCACACTTAGGGCTCGATTTAAAGGCAACCGTTAAACCAGCCGCTAAGTGAAAAAGGCACATCGCTCGCAAATAATACAGGAGTTACGGCAGATTCAATAGCTACTCTACGAGAATAGATATCGAGCGTAGGCACACAAAAAACACGTAACACAAAAGCCGTTGTCGCTCATGTTAATGCACAACGGACGGCCAAATCACACGATAACAGCGCTCAAAACAACATGTAATATAACGGCTGCCGTTGTCTAGCAACCATGATTGATGCCAAAACAAATTCAAACACACAGCCAATCACAAAGCCCCAATGTATCAAATAACTTCAAATACACCTATATATACCCAAAAATAACCGTCACACACTGTCTGTTATCGAGTTCTTCAGAGCCAGATATCAGGACCCAGGAGCGGAGGATAGTCATTAGAGAGAGGGAGAGAGGCACGTACATTGGAGGTAGAGGAGTTTTGCAGTTTGGAGAGAGGAGAGAGGTGCACTAAATATACACATATCACACTTTTGCACATATTACATACACACATACAAACACAAACACATACACATACATACACATAGTCCTTTTATTTTTTAACACCTTACACATTTTACTTTTTATTTTGACAGTGTGAATCTGGGAGTGAAAGTGTGTGACAGAGAGTGACTGGATCGAGTGTGTCTGTGAGGGCCTGTGGGAGTGCCTGGGTGTGACTGGGTGAGTGATGGCAAGGAGAGGAGGACAGGAGAGAGGGATGGGGAGAGTAGTGGAGGAGGAGGAAGCTCAGGAGGGGATCCCTCAGCAGAGCAGGGGTGGCAGAGGGAGATCTGCAGGGCGGAGGGGGACCCGGCCCACAAGAGCAGGCACACAAAGAAGAGGGACAGAACCTGCAGTGGGACGAGGGGTAGTTCCTGGGGAGCACCCCACACAGGCAGGGTCAGACCAGGCAGGGCACTCCGGCTCTGAATCCTCCCATGCCGGAGCTGATGAGGGCAGGATCAGGGATCCCAGATATAGTGAGGAGGAGAACACGGCTCTTGTGGAAGCTGTCCTGGAGAGGCAGAGTGTTCTCCACCCGACGGCAAAGGTCCCTGGCCTGGCAGCGCGGAGGAAGGCAGCCTGGAATCAGATCTGCAGCCGGGTGAACGCGGTGGCAACATGCAGGCGGGACGTGAAGTCTGTGAAGAAGAGATGGGGCGACTGCCGGAGGGTGGTCAAGAACAAGATGTCTGACATGGCCAAGCAAGCCCGAGGCACCGGAGGTGGCCCATCTGTGCCCATCACATTCTGCGGCTGGGAGGAGATGGTGCGGCAGAACATGTCCCCGACCATGATCGAGGGGGTCGTGGGAGGAACTGACACTGGGGATGAGAGGAGCCTCCACACTACCGGTAAGTGCAACACTACAGAACAACACACTACAGCAACCAACACCAGCTGCACACACAGTCACACCTCAACACATGTCCATCACTCAGCCATACAACTGCACCAACACAGCACCATGAGGGTTAAAAAAAGGACACAACACCTGGACAAATGGCAACGTCCAACTTGGGACAAACCTGTCAAAGTCCTACTTCAACCCTCCTGTCGCTGTGCTCATTACACACAATACACAAACCTTCATGTTCAAAATGTCGACTGTCATAGATCATCACTGTTCACACACAATGTCACCCATGTCCCCACCCCCACCCTAACCCCTTGAGTGCTAGAGGGACCATCAATGCATCGATCAACAATGCATTGGCAACCCCTCTGGGACTCAAGGGGTTTACCTGACAACAAACAAGTCAATAGGACAACGATCACATGCTACACAGGGGACATTCACTAAGCGGTGACAAACAGATGGTGGACACAAAGTAACCCTCACACACCCTCACTTCACCAGTACCAGTGTTAGTCCATGGAGAATATGCCAAAACAAGAATCAAGTTCATAGGGTCCCATTGTACAGACTCCATGGAAAACACTGGAAATGGGGAAAGGAGATCACTGGAGAAGTCACCATCATGTTCATTTCATCAGTTCAACATCACCGCTTACAGAATCACAAAAGGGGGCATCAGATCACACATCACAGTGTCACACAGAATAAATGCTTGTAGGTGCAACACACAGGCCGAAAACTATTTTACAGAATTCAAGCTGGAAAAAGTAGGCATTGGTGTTGTGGCTGCAATCATTTACTCTGACTTGAAATGACATATCCCATATCTGATTCCCACATGGATCCACAGGGGTGCTGATGCCATGGATGGATGGTACACCAGCATCTCTATGCAGGATACATATGGGAAACAAATAGCAAACATTGTACCTTGGTCACCAACAGGCCATGACTGATGGATATCTAGGACTGAGTACGGTTGCCTCACACAGAAGGATGGATGGGCTCATACACAGAGAAAAAAACAGGCCTCAATCAAAGATATCCCTCACTACTGGATGGATTGTTGCCCTTAGGATTCAAATGTTACTAAATATGTTCCAACATGATGTGAACACAGAGATCACTTCACTGGATGTGATTGCCTTACTGGCCAGATATGTGCACCCATCACATATCAACCCACATTGCTACCATCCAAATACACATACATAGTATATCACACTCTACGTAGATGGGATATACGAGGTATGTTCATATCCATCATATCAATACAATGTCTTGTTGGATGGGTGCACATATATAGCCAGTAAGGCAATCACACCTAATGAAATGCTCTCTGGCATCACATCTTGGAAGGATATTACTGTATCCATATGAAGGGTACATATCCAAGTCCCATCCCTCCAACACTCATGGTTATACAGATATTGCTCCATGTGACAGGTGAAGATATCCATCATTTGACCACACGGAGGCTCTTCAGCAGAGCCAAAGTCGCAACATATCGAGAGAAATACCTCTTTGGAATGGTCCACAGAGTGTGCTTGTAAATCATGCACACCCTGTACACCATTCCAATTAAGTATTGATTTTGTCTCTGCTGAAAAGCCCTCATGTGGACAAATGACTGAAATCTCCATCTGTCACATAGAGCAATATCT
The DNA here is from genome assembly GCA_037306005.1 of Rhinophrynus dorsalis. NCBI lineage: Eukaryota > Metazoa > Chordata > Amphibia > Anura > Rhinophrynidae > Rhinophrynus > Rhinophrynus dorsalis. Next base: position 66,847,577 of record CM074718.1, on the reverse strand, counting down.
GAACAACCATGAGGGTAGGAGGGATAGGACTAACAGAGAACAACATCTGTTCCTACAATGTCTACAATCTGACATCAAGGTGGACTTAACCTTTGCCACCCCCCTGGAGGGATAGCCATCCCTACAAGTTGTGAAGATAAATATATGTTGTTGGATCCCCCCCCCCCGAGTTAAACAATGGTATTCCTACTGCTGAAAGGTGTGTTGATGCAAAAGGTATCACAGCTCAGACATGGATATGTCAGGGGCAATATCCCAGTGGCCTGATATTGTACAGTGGTGCTGTTACTACACAATCATATGGACAGCTCTGGTACAGGGACCAGATATCTACATGGGAGGGTGTAGCAACAGCCCCACTGTACTATTTCTGGACACTGTGATATTGCACCTCAAAATGAAACCTTCACCCGTAATAACTCAAACAACACCTTTCAGCAGTGGGAGTACCCTTGTTTACCCAGGGGGATTAACACAAACACATATATTTGTCTTCACCACATATCAAAGTAGAACTGTCTCCACAAACATATGGCTAAGGTCACTAATCACAACATCTTCTTCCTCCACACAGCTTACGGCCGTCAAGCCCAGCGGCAGACAGTGGAGGAGGCTATGTCACCCCCCAGTGAGGAGGACACAGAGGAGGGGACCAGCCGGTGGTCACCTTACCCACCATCACCATCCCCTCCAACACAGGCTGCATCACCACCTACTGCACCACCACAGGCTGCACCACCCCTTCCAGCTGCACCACCACAGGCTGCACCACCCTTTCCAGCTGCACCACCACAGGCTGCACCACCCCTTCCAGCTGCACTACCACAGGCTGCACCACCCTTTCCAGCTGCACCACCACAGGCTGCACCACCCCTTCCAGCTGCACCACCACAGGCTGCACCACCCTTTCCAGCTGCACCACCACAGGCTGCACCACCCCTTCCAGCTGCACCTCCCCAGTACAGTGGCTGGATGCCACAGGAGGAGAGGTGGACATATCCATCCACCTCCACCAGCTACTACCCTCCATCAGCAGCACCACCACCACCAGGGAGACAATGGCTGCCAGGGACAGTGGCCACAAACCAATATGGCCCATATTCCTCACACATCAATCCACCCTCCTGGATGGCTCCACAATATGCCCCAAGGTATGATCCCAGGTGGGGTCCCAGCACCTATCAGTGGCCACCATATGAGCCATGGCCACTGGACTACCCACACCTGGGCCTGATTGGTGAGCCCCAGCACCCCCTACCCAGGGACATATTCACACCTCCACCAGCACACACATCTCTGGGCAGCTCTGCATCACTTGATGCCTCCATCAGCAGCACCACCACTACCAGGGAGACAATGACTGCCAGGGACAGTGGCCACAAACCAATATGGCCCATATTCCTCACACATCAATCCACCCTCCTGGATGGCTCCACAACATGCCCCAAGGTATGATCCCAGGTGGGGTCCCAGCACCTATCAGTGGCCACCATATGAGCCATGGCCACTGGACTACCCACACCTGGGCCTGATTGGTGAGCCCCAGCACCCCCTACCCAGGGACATAATCACACCTCCACCAGCACACACATCTCTGGGCAGCTCTGCATCACTTGATGTGGTGGGCATATGCCCATCATCTGCACCAGCCACTCCAACAGCAGCCACAGCACCCTCAACAGCAGCAGAGAAGGAAAGAGCACCCTCAACAGCAGCAGAGAAGGAAAGAGCACCCTCAACAGCAGCAGAGGAGGAAAGAGCACCCTCAACAGCAGCAGAGGAGGAAAGAGCACCCTCAGCAGCGGAGGAGGAGGAAAGAGCACCCTCAACAGCAGAGGAGGAAAGAGCACCCTCAACAGCAGCAGAGGAAACAGCAGCACCAGGGACACCGGGCACATCCACCTCCAGCACCGCACGCCTCACAGGCATGGAGGCGGAGTGTATGGCCCTTCAAAGAAGACTACTCCAGTGAAGCAGAAGTACAGACAGCAACATCACCAGGAGCAGGAGGCAATCCAGGAGGAACATTGCCCAATTGGAGACCAGAATCCAAGCTCTGGAGTCGGAGGTGGCCAGGGGGAACACACTACTCCACCAGCTCAGGACTGGTCTCATGAACATGATGACACAGGTCCTTGTGGAGTTAAGGGAGATCAACCGCAGAGAGAACCTGAGGATGGAGAGGGCGAACTTGCGTTCCACCGAGGGGTCTACTGCAACCACCACCCTCTCCAGTGTTACCCCTGAAGCAACACCTAGGGGGCAGAGGGTTACCAGCAGATCCACAAGGGCATCCACCTCTGGCACCCAAGCTAAGGCCCCCCACCCAAAGAAGAAAAAATGAAAGGCCCAACCTGTTAAGTTTCCCCTCAATAAAGAAAACATTTTTTTTTTAATTCCAGTCTGATCTGTTGTGTCTTCAGTTATGGATTGGGTGGCAGGGTTGTCTCCAATGCATTGCCATACAATGCAGTGAACACAACCTCTGCCTGGGTGAAATGTTAGTGGGATGCTACAACATGGGTTCACACACACACCGTTGTACAAATTCAACTTGTAATACATCCCTGGAGCCATATTACACCACTGTGTTATATGGCGGTGTTGTGTGTTGAATTTGAACAACAAAACATACCCCTTAGCACAACAAATTGTACAACACTGAACATTTGTCTACATCATATGTTGTGTTTAACCCTTTGAGTGCCAGAGTGGTAGACAACGCATTGTAAAGAAATGCATTGGGGACCACTCTTGCACTCAGTGGGTTAATGGGATAACCAGACAAACAGCTCTGTGACTTAGCAGGGACATTATAAACAGGATAGATAAATGGGACATGTATCCATGTTGTCTTGGATTCACACACTCATTGTGCAACTGACTTACTGGAGAAGCCAATGTTTTTAACCTAGGATTTCAATGTGTAGCACACACATTGATATCCTGGGCTGAGCATTGGGGTCTCCTGTAAGTTGAGTTGCTGTTTCCCTAAGGGTGTAACAGACCTCACCAGTGATAACACATGTCCACTTAGTCTGGTTGTTCATTAGCCCATGTACTGAGATATGTCAAAGTGGAGCAAAATCTCAGAACATGGATTATACTGAGCAATACAGATACTGTGGACAGGTATTCACTGTGGAAGTATGTCCCCTGTATCACCTCTTCATCACTCCCACAACACATTGGTGCATCACTGCCACCATCATCTGTTTTCATGGATATATCACAGAGTCCAGTCACTGGCAAACAAGTGGTGGACTCCTGTGATGTGGGTGATGCCTTTCCATGTAAGGGGCATACTCTACCCTGGGTGTGGTAACACATTGACAAATGTGTTCTCAAATATATCCTCCTACAGACACAGATAGAATGGTGATGGTTCATCTTTATTGTGTCTCAAAGTACATTAGAATGTACATGTGTTTTGTGTGTGTATTGCCTATATGCATTGAACACCTGTATGAGAACACTAAATGTACTTTGAAACTAAATCGTAATACTTCAGTAACACTGCTGCCCTGCTCATGTGTTGTCCATAAGGTTTGACAACTCTGTAGCTGAGCATCCTAACTGTACAGGTTAAAACACTCAAGAATTAGTGTTTTCTGTGTCTCTATGAGAATGTTCCAGTAGAGGTTTGTGTGAACCTCAGGTCAAACTTTGCATCACCAACAACATCACCATAAACAGCAAGGGGTGATCTTCATGAAGGTGTTGTCAAGACATCAATCCAGTCACATGGAAGATCTTCAGTTCAAGGATGGATCATGTTACGGATGCCTGCGGGACAAGAGGACAGGATTTGGAGCAGTAGACCTGAACTGATCATCAAGCAACAACAATTTAGTCTTTTTCATCCCCTCAGTTTTCACAGTTACAGGTGAGTACACAAACCATTGCTTGACAATGTGTTGTGTACTCATCTGTAACCAATTCTGTGGGGAACTAAGGACATGTGCATCAGCCCTATGGATATGTGCCCCTGACATGTATACACACATTAACAAGTGTTCTGAGAGCTCCATGGAAGTAATGACATTGTGCTGCCACTGTGAAAGTGACAGTGGCAGCCCAATGTCATTTGTTCCATGGAACTGTTAGGACACATTTGTTGATGTGTGTATTCATGTCAGGGGCACATATGTCTGCACACTCACAGGTCAGCATGGAGTCCCTGGTAATCTGATCTACGTCTCATGACCTCTACATTGTGTGACAATACCACTGTACATCCACCCTTGTGCTGCTCTTCTCAGCTGTAGCAGAGTACAGGTCCCATATTGAGTCTAATGTCCCTTTAACCCCTGATGTGCCTGAGTATTATCCAATGCATATCATTAGATAATACTCTTTCGCTACTGGGCTAGCATGGTTGTTCAGGCTATAATCATGGCATATCCAGTTAGTTGCTGTCAATCAAGCCGTGTAAGGTGATGAACATGGGTAAAATGTTGTACCTTGTTTCTCCTGGGGGTGTGCGTGATATCCTTGGGGTCTGTATGTCAACGTGGAGAGTGGAATGGAGGATTGTTGTTGAGTCCACACACACAATTTGCCACGTCCACTGCCAGTGCAGTGCTGTGTCACTGTTCCTGTGGGGTGAGACAGAACAACATGTGCAGTGTGGTTAGTGTCACAGGACTGATGGGGGACTTGCATGGATTGTTTGCATGCATGTGTTATACTCACAGGTGAAGTATTCCGTGATGAGCCTGTCTCTGATCTGTGCCCCTCTCATGGTCTCCTCCACATGCCCGATGTCCATGGGCACTTCCTGTATGGGGGGATCTGGGATGTGATCCAGCAGTCTGGTTTCCACTGCGATGTTGTGCAGTATTGCGCACGCCACAATGATGTCACACACCTTAGCCGGTGCATACTGCAGTGCTCCCCCAGAGTGGTCCAGACATCGGAATCTTGACTTGAGAAGCCCAAATGTCCGCTCAATAGCATTCCTCGTTCTGGCATGAGCCTGGTTGTAGCTTTCCTGGGCATGTGTTTGGGGATTGGCCAGAGGGGTCAGTAGCCAGGACTTGCATCCATAGCCAGCAGCACCTGTGTAATGTGAGTGACATGGTGAGACAGGGAGCACATGTTGTGTGAATGATGTTTTGTGTGGTGGACGTAGTAGCTGTGGGTCAGGTGCATGCTGAGCAGAGTGGTGTGTACGCCTGTGTATGTGGTGTGATTTTGTTTTGTGAACTCACCCACTAGCCATCCCCCTGTAAAGGTTCCATTCTCAAAATCTCTGTGGACTGAGGAGTTTTGTAGAATGTATGCATCATGTGTGCTGCCAGGATATTTTGCACAGACATTCATGATCCTCATGTTGCTGTCACACACCATCTGCACGTTGATGGAGTGGAAGTTCTTCCTGTTGATGAATAGCTGTGCATCACGTTCTGGGGCCTTAATCCGGACATGGGTGCAATCTATAGCACCCATGACCCTGGGCATGCCTCCCTTTGCGTAAAAGGCCTGCTTGACGTGTATCCAGTCCATGTCGGTGGTGGGAAAATGTATATAGGTACTGGCCTTGCTTTTGAGGGCTGGCAGGACCTGGGCCAGCACTCTGGAGAATGTGGCCTGTGACATGCCAGATGCGTAACCCTCAGTGGACTGGAAGGCCCCGCTTGCCATGAAGTGTATGGCACAGAGTAGTTTCTGCAGGCCAGTTAGGGCATGGTTGTGGATGTAGATGGGATCCACCTGCTCTTTGATGACCTCATACAAGGCAATGATGCTGTCAGGCCTCAACCTGTAGCGATCAATGACCTCGTCATCAGCCATTCCAAAGAGTGTGACCCTTGGGCGGTATACCTTGGGCCTTGGTGGTCGTCTATACATCCTGTGCCCTCCAGGTGGGGATGGACTCCTGTGTGGCTGCTGAGCCAGAGCCTCCTCACTTGCAACAGGTGAAGGCTGTTGATGAGGCGTGCTTGGAGGTTGCTGATGTTCCCTAGCTCTCTCCCTTGCACGCCTTCTCCGCAGTCTTCACAACAATATGTAACCCACCATACTGTTTGCTCTCTCTATCTGTCTCTATCTGTGTCTCTCTCTCTCTACCTCTCTCTCTCTAGCTCTCTCTCTCTAGCTCTCTCTCTCTAGCTCTCTCTCTCTCCCTCCCTGAGTGGAAAACAAGCCACAAGTGAGTGTGTTGAGTTGTCCCTTTAAGTACTTGCTAGGGCGTTGTGTAGGTGTGGTGATGAGGTGAGTGCTGACCAATGGAGAGTTGTTTGTGTCCAGGTAAGTGTTAGCAGGTGTGTGTGTGTTATAAGATGTGGTGTGTTGTGCTTGTTCTGTGTGTGCCATTTGCGGGCGTGCAGTTGTGGGGTGCAGGTTGCGTGTTGATGTTGCCCAGGTGAGCTTGTATTTGCAGGGTCCGCTTTGTGTGATGACCCCCATTGTTCCGTGCCATGTTGTATTGTTGTTTTTTTGTGTGTCATTGTCCCTGTGGTGTTGGTTGTTGTGTGTGTAGTGATTTGTGTTGTATGTGCATGTTTTTGTGTTGTTTTGGCATTGCACGGGTTAATTTTCCCATTTACATGGTTGTGCAGTAAGCCTTTTGTGTCTTTTCCTCTGTAACGGGTGTTTAGTTTTGGCCGTTACGTGTCTAACGTGTGAGAAAAGTGGGTCTTAACTTTTAGCCGTTAGGTGTGTCTTTTTTTCAGCCATTATCAGTACCGCAAGCCTTTGAATAGCTCTGGGGTATGTTGTTCCATGCGTCTGAATACACGTAAGTGTATCGGCCGTTAGGATTGTGCAACTGCCGTTAGCTGTTGTTTAGACGAATCTTTGAATTGCAACATGACACTTAACCCTTTGAGTGCCAAGTGGGTACATTGTACGAGTTTGGACAGCTGTACCCGCTGTGCCAAGCTCGTACAATGTACCCACTAAAATGCGGTCACTGCATGATCCAGTATAACCGGCATGCAGTGGCCGCTTTTTAAAAAAAAAAAAAGTGGGCAATCATGGGGGGACATGAGGATCACTCCTCATGTCCCCCCTGTTATTGATCTCCCAGCCAATCGCGCTGGGAGATCAATAAAAGAAGAGGAGAAGCGCAGCTTCTCCTCTTCCGTCTCTCCTACCCGAACTTCCGGGTAGGAGTGGGCGGGACCGGGGGAAACCTTCTAACGTCATCGGTGACATGATCACCGATGACGTTAGGGAAGTTTCCCTTAAGCGATTCACTCCTACCGGTGGTAGGAGTGAAAGGCAGGAGAGCTTCTGCTCTCCTGCAGTCGCCAAATTGGTCTCCCAGCCTATCGGCTGGGAGATCAATTACTTGGGGGACACCAGGAGGGGTCCTGATGTCCCCCACGAGGTCTGAATACATATAAAAAAAAAATAAAATAAAAAAAACCCCAAAACTAACCCTGTGAGTGCCGCAGTGGTCCCCAGCACATTGCTTTGCAATGTGCTGGAGACCCTTGTAGCACTCACAGGGTCTTTTCTTTGGGGTTTTTTTTTTTTTTTAAAGACCTCATTGGGGGGATCAGGGGGGATCCTGATGCCCCTCAATGAGGTCTATTATTAAAAAAAAAAAAAAAAAAAAAAAAATTTAACCCTGTGTGTGCCACAGGGGGGGTCAAATGCACCCCCCCCTCCTGTGGCACACACAGGGCTTCTATCATTACTTTGTTACTAGAGATTGTTGGGGGGCCATCAGGATTGGTCCTGATGGCCCCCCAACAAGCTCTGATTACAAAGTAATAATAAAAAAAAAAATTAACCCTCTGAGTGCCAGAAGGGTCCAATGCATTGCTTTGCAATGCGCTGGAAACCCCTTTGGCACTCACAGGGACATTTATTTTGATTCCTTTTTTTTTTTTTTTTTTTTTTTAAGACCTCATTGGGGGGAATCAGAGGGGTACTGATACCCACCAATGAGGTCCATAATAAAAAAAAAGTAAAGTAAAAAAAATTAACCCTGTGTGTGCCACAAGGGGGGCCAATGCAGCCCCCCTTCTGTGGCGCACACTCAGGGCATTTATCATTACTTCGTTATCAGAGATTGTTGGGGGGCCTTCATGATTGGTCCTGATGGCCCCCCAACAAGCTCTGATTACCAAGTTATGATAAAAAAAAAAAATTAACCCTATGAGTGCCAGAAGGGTCCAATGCATTGCTTTGCAATGCGCTGTAGATCCCTTTGGCACTCACAGGGACATTTATTTTGATTCCTTTTTTTTTTTTTTTTTTAAGACCTCATTGGGGGGAATCAAAGGGGTCCTGATACCCACCAATGAGGTCCATAATAAAAAAAAGTAAAGAAAAAAAATTAACCCTGTGTGTGCCTCAAGGGGGGCCAATGCAGCCCCCCTTCTGCGGCGCACACACAGGGCATTTATCATTACTTCGTTATCAGAGATTGTTGGGGGGCCATCATGATTGGTCCTGATGGCCCCCCAACAAGCTCTGATTACCAAGTAATGATAAAAAAAAAAAATTAACCCTCTGAGCGCCACAAGGATCCAATGCATTGCTTTGCAATGCGCTGGAGACCCCTGTGGCACTCTCCGGGTCCCCTGTTTGTGGACATATATATATATTTTTTTACTAAGACCTCATTGGGGAGGGATCAGGGGGTCCTTATGCCCCTCAATGAGGTATATAATAAAAAAAAAAAATTAAAACACAAATTAACCCTGTGTGTGCCACTAGGAGGGGAGTTCAATGCCGACCCCCTTCCTGTGGCACACACAGGACTTTTTATCAACACTGGTAGTCACAGATCTCCCATACACACTATCAAACACTGCCCCACCATCCTTGCTCCTCTGCTCATACCCACACACACTGCCTAATCCCTCACCCTCCCACATACTTTGTTACACTTGTAGTCACAGGTCCGCACGTACACCGGCTGACGCCCTAGCTTCTTTCATCTGTTAGCCATAAAATCACACATACACTGTTTGCTTTACCATTTCTGTTTCACTGGTAGCTACGCTCCTGTAGCGTAAATTGGTATGTCAACCCACAGCAGTGGGGTACCATTTTTCTTAGGCTGGCAAGAAGTCCTCCTAGGAAATCCCACGCCATTGAACCATTTTAGTATCTTTGAAGTGACTGATGTGTAAAACAAAATTTTATTTTTTCCTGTAGCACCACATTCTGGAAATAGTTGTGCCAACTAACTTAGGGGTAAAAAGGCAAGTGACCCCTCATTAGATGCGGCAGGTTGTCTTCTTTCCAAAATGGTATGGTTTATCTACCTTTTCTTCAATTCTGAAGGTGTTATAGTCATTTTCGTACAGGCAAGTCAGGTTTGAGAAAATGTTAGAAACATCAGAGGTTGTAGTAGGTGTAGTTTTCTACTTCTAGCACCCCCTAAGGTAGTTCAACTCATACCAATGGGGTGTCATTTGACTCCTAAGAGCACTAGCAAACAAATGCAGTTGAAAATTCCATGGTTTTCACAGCGCTCCATACATTTGAAGGGGCAGAAATGTAAAAAAATGCAATTTTTTTCCTATATCGCCTCCTTCTGGAAACATTTATGCACACCAGTATTGGGGTAAGAAGTCAAGTGACCCCTCATTAGATGCGGCAGGTTGTTTTCTTTCCAAAATGGTATGGTTTGTCTACCTTTTCTTCAATTCTGAATGTGTTATAGCCATTTTTGTACAGGCAAGTCACATTTGAGAAAATGTTAGAAACATCAGAGGTTGTAGTAGGTGTAGTTTTCTACTTCTAGCACCCCCTAAGGTAGGTCAACTCATATCAATGGGGTGTCGTTTGACTCCTAAGAGCACTAGCTAATGAATGCAGTTGAAAATTCCATGGTTTTTACAAAGTTCCATACATTTGAAGGGGCAGAAATGTAAGAAAATGCCTTTTTTTTTCACTAGCGCCACCTCCTGGAAGCATTTGTGCATACCAGCCTTTGGGTAAGAAGGCACGTGACCCCTCATTAGATGCGGAAGGATGTTTTCTTTCCAAAATGGCATTGTTTCTCTACCTTTTCTGCATATCTATTATGGTTATAACCATTTTAGTGCAAGCAGATCATTTCAAAAACAAAAGTGTCAGGTTTAGGTACGTGTTCCTAGCACCCACATATTGTATGTTAACCCACACAAATAGGCTACCATTTTTCTCATGTTGGTAGCAGGTACTGAATACAGCAGGAAATGTTATGGTTTTCAAAGATTTTAGTATCTTTGAAGTGGTGGAAATGTAAAAAAACATGTATTTATTCCCATAGCGCCACCTTTTGGAAATATTTGTGCACTTCAGCCCAGGGGGTAGAAAGGCAAGTGACCCCTCAATTGATGCGGGAGAATGTCTACTTTCCAAAATGGTATACCTTTGATACCTTTCCTTCATGTCTCTAACAGTTATGAACATTTTAGTGCAAGCCGCCATTTTCGAAGAAGCAAACAGGTAGGTGTAGTGATGTGCTTCTGGCACCCCTAAGGTAGGTCGACTCATTCCAGTGGGGTGTCATTTTTCTCCTAAGAGCACTAGCTAATGAATACAGTTGGAAATGCCATGGTTTTCACAAATTTCAGTACATTTGAAGGGGCAGAAATGTAAGAAAATGCCTTTTTTTTTCATTAGCGCCACCTTCTGGAGGCATTTGTGCACTCCAGGCTTGGGGTAACAAGGCAAGTAACCCATCATTAGATGCGGCAGGGTGTCTTCTTTTCAAAATGGTATGGTTTGTGTACCCTTTCTTCACTTCTGTAGTTGTTATAACCATTTGGGTACAGACAAGTAATGTTTGAGAAAATGTTAGAAACATTTCAGGTTGTAGTAGGTGTCGTTTTGCACTTCTAGCGCCCTCTGAGGTAGTTGAACTCATACCAATGGGGTGTCATTTTTCTCCTAAGAGCGCTAGCTAATGAATACAGTTGGAAATGCCATTGTTTGCACAAATTTCAGTACATTTGAAGGGGCAGAAATGTAAGAAAATGCCTTTTTTTTTCCATTAGCGCCACCTTCTGGAGGCATTTGTGCACTCCAGGCTTGGGGTAACAAAGCAAGTCACACATCAATAGATGCGTCAGGGTGTCTTCTTTTCAAAATGGTATGGTTTGTGTACCCTTTCTTTACTTCTGTAGTTATTATAACCATTTGGGTACAGACAAGTAATATTTGAGAAAATGTTAGAAAAATTTGAGGTTGTAGTAGGTGTCGTTTTGCACTTCTAGCGCCCCCTGAGGTAGTTAAACTCATACCAATGGGGTGTCATTTTTCTCCTAAGAGCACTAGCTAATGAATACATTTGGGAATGCCATGGTTTGCACAAATTTCAGTACATTTGAAGGGGCAGAAATGTAAGAAAATGCCTTTTTTTTTCATTAGCGCCACCTTCTGGAGGCATTTGTGCTCTCCAGGCTTGGGGTAACAAGGCAAGTCACCCATCATTAGATGCGGTAGGGTGTCTTATTTTCAAAATGGTATGGTTTGTGTACCCTTTCTTCACTTCTGTAGTTGTTATAACCATTTGTGTACAGACAAGTAACGTTTGAGAAAATGTTAGAAAAATTTGAGGTTGTAGTAGGTGTCGTTTTGCACTTCTAGCGCCCCCTGAGGTAGTTGAACTCATACCAATGGGGTGTCATTTTTCTCCTAAGAGTGCTAGCTAATGAATACAGTTGGAAATGCCATGGTTTTCACAAATTTCAGTACATTTGAAGGGGCATAAATGTAAGAAAATGCCTTTTTTTTCCATTAGCGCCACCTTCTGGAGGCATTTGTGCACTCCAGGCTTGGGGTAACAAGGCAAGTCACCCATCATTAGATGCGGCAGGGTGTCTTCTTTTCAAAATGGTATGGTTTGTGTACCCTTTCTTCACTTCTGTAGTTGTTATAACCATTTGGGAACAGACAAGTAATGTTTGAGAAAATGTTAGAAACATTTGAGGTTGTAGTAGGTGTCATTTTGCACTTCTAGCGCCCCCTGAGGTAGTTGAACTCATACCAATGGGGTGTCATTTTTCTCCTAAGAGCGCTAGCTAATGAATACAGTTGGAAATTCCATGGTTTTCACAAATTTCAGTACATTTGAAGGGGCAGAAATGTAAGAAAATGCCTTTTTTTTCCATTAGCGCCACCTTCTGGAGGCATTTGTGCACTCCAGGCTTGAGGTAACAAGGCAAGTCACCCATCATTAGATGCGGCAGGGTGTCTTCTTTTCAAAATGGTATGGTTTGTGTACCCTTTCTTCACTTCTGTAGTTGTTATAACCATTTGTGTACAGACAAGTAATGTTTGAGAAAATGTTAGAAAAATTTGAGGTTGTAGTAGGTGTCATTTTGCACTTCTAACGCCCACTGAGGTAGTTAAACTCATACCAATGGGGTGTCATTTTTCTCCTAAGAGAACTAGCTAATGAATACAGTTGGAAATGCCATGGTTTTCACAAATTTCAGTACATTTGAAGGGGCAGAAATGTAAGAAAATGCCTTTTTTTTCATTAGCGCCATCTTCTGGAGGCATTTGTGCACCAGGCTTGGGGTAAGAAGGCAAGTTACCCCTCATTAGATGCGGCAGGTTGTCTACTTTTCCGAAATATATAGTTTTATATAGTTATTCCACTGTTTTAGGGTAGTTTTACCACAAAAACCCTAGAATGCGCATATTAGTTTATGAAGTTGAAAATGTCATTTTGCGCTGCTGGTGATTAGGGCTCTACGCTAGCCATGGACGTAGGTAAAACTATACAAATTTGGTATTTTTTTTACTCAGGGGACTCGAGGCTTTTTCAAATAATTGAAACTTTTTCAATCAAGGTAAATGTTTTTGATACATAGTATGTGATTTTAGCAAAATGAGTAAATTTTCACTTTTTTTTGTCATTATGACATCATAGCTTTTTGCACGATGTAAAATTCTCTTCATTGGGGAGGGATCAGGGGGTCCATTAAGTGGACATCCGAACTGTCGTGGATTACATGTGACATTAAGTCATTTTATTCCTGTATTCCACATCATTTCGTATTGAGCTATAGAGACCATTTAACATGTTATAGTGACTATTCGCCATAGTTTAAGGAATATTTTCTGGAGGTAGTTGAATATCTACTAACTCATAATTTTTTTATGTTTGATGCGGGACTTCAATGGGGCCTGAATCTTTGGAAATTCTAACCCATATAGGGATTCTATATTATTTTTTGGAAGATATATAGATGAGATATTGATGATATGGAGGGGGAGCGTGAAGGATATTGGAGCATTTGTGGAGTATCTCAATGATAATAATTTAAATTTGCAGTTTACTAGTGAATTACATCCTGGTATGATTTATTTTTTAGATCTGAATATCAGGGGTGACCCCACTAGTGGTTCAGTCAACACAGATGTGTATATAAAAGCTATAGCTGGCAATTATTTTCTGCGAGCAGATAGCTGCCACCCTTTCCATACTATCCAAGGTATACCTGTTAGCCAGTTCATTCGACTGCAGCAGATTTGTTCAAGTGATGACCAGTTTATGTCCCAATCCAAATGTTTGTATAAAAGATTCAGAGATAGGGGCTACCCAGAATGGATGATAGACAGAGCATTTAATATCGCTAAAAAGAAAAAAAGGGAAGATCTTCTAAGGTGTAAGAGAGATCAGCTCAATATTGAATCCAGAGGGGACATGGGTGATTCTGTGGTTTTCTCTACCACATATAGCACTAAATATAATGATATAGTTAAAATTATTAAAAAAACATTTTCCAGTACTGAATGGGGATGAAAGGCTATGAAAGGTTATGTCTAGAGGTTTCAAATTTATATCTACAAAAGCACCTACAGTAGCTAATTTGGTATCACCCAGCCTTTTTGTTAAAAAGCAAGGCAAAAGCAATAGAGGCTGGCTCTGTACAGTGGGATCTTACAGATGTGGGAGATGTAAATCTATTAATGTGTCAGTGGAATTTGTTTCCTTTACCACGGGAAACTTTTCAAATGAAACATTATGCTAATTGTGCTATGAAAGTTAGAGTGTATTTAATAAGTTGTATGGAATACAAATTGCAGTATGTTGGAAAAACATTAAGAACGCTGTAAGAAAGATGACATGAACACTTAAGTGTACAGGAAGTAGTAGACATTAGGTCTAATGTTTCGTCACACTTTAAGGAGCAACATTTTCATAGTACAGATACTCTTAGAATACAAGGCATAGAATGTGTTAAAGTGGGAGTGAGAGGAGTACATTTAAATGCTTTGCTTTTGAAACGAGAAGTCTACTGGATTTTTACCTTGGGTACCCGTTACCCACAAAGGTTTATTAAAGAATCTGATGTGTTATGCTTTGTCTAATAAATGGATGTTGTAGCTGTTTTTTTATAATATTAATACTGATAAGCCTAATTTCTTTGTTCACAATGGGAGGTCTCTGTTATAATATGATGGCTCTTAAGGAGCCTATTTATAGGATGATGTTTAAAGGGAACAATGTGAACAATGTGGCTGTTAGTATTTAATATTTACAGGGATGTTGACTCTTTAGAGGTATCCTCTTTCATTCTGTCGGCTCTTTTTTAGTATTTTGATATGTTTTTTTATATATCTTTTATTTATAGCAGCATGTTTTGATGGTATAAATTAGTTCTTTAACGGGATAGCAATGTTTCACAAAAACAGCAGCTACAATTCATAGTATTTGGGCCATAGAGAGTGTTATTAGAATACTGTCAGATTTGTTGTTCAAGAGTAATTGAATGATAAAGTATCCCCCTCCTGTCCCTTTTACCTAGTGTAAGCAAGGGACAATCACAGCAAGGGACAATCTTCTTACTGTGACCATAAGGAAAATCCTGCCCCCCCCCCCCAAGTTTTTCAGGTTTTCCCTTCTGCTCACTGAAGATTGTCCCTCTCTGCGATCCATCCGGACAGTCTTGCTGCTCCGAGTTGAGCAGTGTTACATCAGTAAAAGGTGCGGCAGAGGGATACTTTATTATTCAATTACTTTTGATCTACAACTCTGACAGTACTGAAATAACACTCTCCATGGCTCAAATAATATGAAGATTAACTGGAGCTGCTGTTGTTGCCAAACATTACTATCCCTTTATTGAGGAGTAGCTATAAAGTTATTTTGTTTTTCATTGCCTTTAAGTAGTTATATGCCTGAGGGATATCTACTCTAAGTATAGCTGTAACTTTGGGAAACGTTATGCAAATATTTTAAGGGTGCTTTACTTTGTTGGCAATGCTTCAGGGAGGAGTGCTTATTCATATAATTTTGTAAGTTCGGTGGAACTGAAGTTGTAGGCACTTTACTACAGCAAATGTGTCAAGTTCTTCTTTGGTGCATTACCTAGGAATAATCCTGGTGCTTTAAAGGTATATTGCCTTACACTTCCCTTTAAGTTAATCTTTGGGCCTTGCTACATTGTCCTTAAGGCTTTGATCTGAAGGTAATGATGTATCCTTTGAGCTGATTGGTTTTTGATATAATCTAGATGATCATTGGTCATTTATTTTAAAAAGGTGATGCCATCAACAAGCCGTTGTCTTTGATCCTGATTAAGCTCTAGACTGGTGCAAAACACGCAGATCAGAGGAGTTAAGACTTGCTAATGTTCTCACTCTACTAAGTATTGCCTCTGAAGATCAGTTGTAAATGATGCTATGAAGGTATGCGCTTTTAGATTTGATCCATCAATAAATGATATTAAAGGGGTGGTGCGAATTCAAATGAACAAAACATTTGCATAGAGAGGGATTGAGAGAGACTTCGTTTTTGCACACCTTTTTGAACTGTTTATTATTATACAAGTTTTTCTTAAATTTTTACATTGATTATCTGAGTCTCTGTTCATGTATGTGTGTGGTGTTTGTTCATGGAGCCACGTTCTCTTTTCGGAAGTTACATATCCTGTGCCCATGTTGAAAACCCGTGCACAGCTTGTATCAACACAATGAGTATACCACCTAAAATATTTTATAAAATATATAAAAAGAAAGAGAAACAAAGATAAAGAAAGAGAAAGACAGACGGAGAGATAGAGACAGACTTTTTTTTAGAGGCAGGAAATTTATGTTCAAGCCGATGTTAAAATTTTCGCCCAAACGGGCAAAAGCATGGAAATGCACTGCAAACATTTATATGCTCTTTCCCAACTTTGTTCATGACATCACATATTAAATTGTAATTATTATAATAAATATTCTAATATTACAAATGAGATATTATTTGTGATGGATGGGGGTGGAAAACGCAGAATTAATGTTTGTGGAATTTCAATGCTTTTGCTTGTATGAGTGAAAACTGTAATATTGCATTTAACCATTTGAGTGCCAGAGGGGTACGCAATGCATTGACACTCAAAGGGTTAGCAAAAGATGTTTTGCCTTTTAATTTCCACAGGTTTGATTACGTCAATTTTTGTAAAATTGTGTGTTTAGTTCGATCAAACATGTTTCACGCACATTTGATCACTTTTATATATTATATATATATATATATATATATATATATATATATATATATATATATATATATATATAAATTTAGCAGTTAGGGGACATTTATACACTTTTTGATCAAGAATGTTTTGTGTTTTCTTGTGCTATGTTTTATTTTTGGATTGATAGAGTTCTTCAGTAATGTATGACAATACTTTAAATGAATATGCATTACCATACTTACATGTCAGGTCCGCCAATTTCGTCCATCACCCAGATATTAATACAGGAAATGTTATGCCTTTGAAAATTTGGAATTTCAAAGTCTGCCAAAAAGCTACATATAGAAACAAAAATAGAAATACAGTTAAAGTATCTGTGCTTTGTGTTTACTGTAGTTTACTGTAAAATGTTGTAATTGTCAAGAGGAGTATAAAATACCCCATGGCTGAAGTCCTACATATCTGGTAGGACTGTCCAGCCATATCCCTATTTTGGAGGGAAGTCTGTGGGGAAATCTCTGAATTACTGTTGGTGATCTTACATTTTTTTTCTCTTTAACCTGATACCTACTGTAGGATTTTCTTCTGCCTCTGCCTTTGCTGACCAAAGCAGGCTCCTTCATGTCTTGATCAATGCTGCCAAAGCATTGATTCCTCTGCATTGTAGATCTCCTTCAGCTACCTTTATCTCACAGTGGATGTCCAGAATTGACTCTATATTAGACCTGGAACAGTTACATGCCCGTTCCACAGGCTCCTTGTTTGCTTTCGCATAACAGTGGGAACCATTGTTACCCTCCACTATGACACCCACTGGTTAAGCCCTCACAGGAGCTCCAGTCTCGGCCCAGGTGAGGGTCAACCCTTCTCCCTGACCTTTCTTACAGGGTTCGGCATTTTGCTGGCTGCATAGCTTCACCTGTACATTGCACCTCTCCATTCCCGCTTAATCTCTTAACCATACTTCTATATACAGTGGGCAGCATTTAAACTAGATTTATTAAACTAGATTTCTTACACTAGATTCCCTAAATATCTTGGTCTGTTCTGGTCGATTCAACCCCACCCCCACCTCTTTTCCATCCTTCTTCCTGCTCTGGCATCTAGCCTGTGTTCCTGCACCCCTCTATCAATGTATCTTCTCTTTTACCTATCTCTTGTTCTGGATGACTTGCCTTACTAGTATTGCCATCTAATCCCTCAAGGGCAGAAACCAGTTATGGCTACTATTACTATATGATAAACAAACAAACACAGCCACGCTACAAGATTTCTTAAACAAACACTTGTAACTGATGAATTAAAATACATTTGTTTTATTGATGTATATGAAAGAGTAACAGCAGCATGCTGAGCATGGCCAAGTCGTGGGTAAGCTTGCAACCACTCCACGGTATCTCATTTTTCAGCAAGTTATACTCTAATACAACTTAAAACCCATCCAAATTAAAAATCCCGGAAGAAATGTTTTAGAAAACGCTTTGGAGGGGGGCCCTTTAAATACTTTACTTTACAATGCTTGTGGGTCCCAGTGTGGTGCAATTAAAAACAGAAGACCAACAATTTAAAAAACATATAAACTGGACTTGCCTAATGTAAACACCTCAATAGGTATGCATAGTGAGTGTGTGAGAGGATTGTGGATCCAACAATCCTCTCCTTAACCCCTTAAGGACCGGGAAAATCTGAGTTTGATTTGACTTAAGGACCGGAGCAATTTTGACTTTTTTGACTATGTCTTTGTTCAACCATATTTTCTCTTTAATTCCTTTTGTGCACCCACATAAATTATATACTGTTTTTTTAAGCACAAGTAGGGCTTTCTATTGATACCACAATTATATGAATACCTCATTGTTTAATTTGATTAAAATAGAAAAAAAGAGGAAAAAAATTGAAAAAAAACAACATTTTGCTTATATTTTCGTGTCAGGATTTGCATACAATTAGTTTATGACAAAAAAATACCCCTAGATATATTCATTTGCTTCTCCTGAATATAAGAATACCCCATATGCCTAGTATTTCAATCACTTCCTCACATTTACAAGGTAAAAATTACAAGATGGATGCCATTATTTCCAACTTGTAATTTCTCAACAATTGGCATGTGAGCATCATAGCTTAGCTGACGGTGCCAGAACCAAAAATGTCCCACAAAGGTATATGTTTCTGAAAACTACACAACATAAGGTAAATAATCAGGAGAATTTTGGAGTTTTTCATGCAGCTATTTTTCCAGAAAAAAATTTCAAAATTGTGGTAATATTTTGTTTTTTTGCAGTTTTCACACTTACATTTCAATACTACTGTTGATATCAAGCACATGTTAGGTGAAGATTTTTAAAAATACATTGTTTAGTGTTCAGCTCCTTCTTCTGAGTATGGCAATACCCCATATGCATAGGTTTCTCAAGGTTTGGGAGAGCTACGGCGCCCAAATTGGAACATGCGCGTTTCCAGTTTCACACTTTGAATTTTCACAGCTTTCATCACTGGTGCCATGTCTCATTTGGGGCTGTGTAACAGTGCTCCACTCTAAGATTTCCCCCCAAAAGTATATATTTTTGGAAAGTAGACACCCCAGGCTTTCATTTTATGTATGTTTTAAATTTTTTTACGCAGCCATTTTACCACCAATCGCTCGTAAATCTTGACGTAAGTTAAAAAAACAGCGTTTTTCACACTTGCACTTCAATGTTGATGTGAATTTCAAGCACATGATAGGTGAAGATTTTTAAAAATGCATTGTTTAGTGTTCAGCTCCTTCTTCTGAGTACGGCAATACCCCATATGCATAGGTTTCTCAAGGTTTGGGAGAGCTACGGGGCCCAAATTGGAACATGCGCGTTTCCAGTTTCACACTTTGAATTTTCACAGCTTGCATCACTGGTGCCATGTCTCATTTGGGGCTGTGTAACAGTGCTCCACTCTAAGATTTCCCACCAAAAGTATATATTTTTGGAAAGTAGACACCCCAGGCTTTCATTTTATGTATGTTTTCAATTTTTTTACGCAGCCATTTTACCACCAATCGCTCGTAAATCTTGACATAAGTTAAAAAAACAGCGTTTTTCACACTTGCACTTCAATGTTGATGTGAATTTCAAGCACATGATAGGTGAAGATTTTTAAAAATGCATTGTTTAGTGTTCAGCTTCTTATTCTGAGTACGGCAATACCCCATATGCATAGGTTTCTCAAGGTTTGGGAGAGCTACGGGGCCCAAATTGGAACATGCGCGTTTCCAGTTTCACACTTTGAATTTTCACAGCTTGCATCACTGGTGCCATGTCTCATTTGGGGCTGTGTAACAGTGCTCCACTCTAAGATTTCCCCCCAAAAGTATATATTTTTGGAAAGTAGACACCCCAGGCTTTCATTTTATGTATGTTTTCAATTTTTTTACGCAGCCATTTTACCACCAATCGCTCGTAAATCTTGACGTAAGTTAAAAAAACAGCGTTTTTCACACTTGCACTTCAATGTTGATGTGAATTTCAAGCACATGATAGGTGAAGATTTTTAAAAATGCATTGTTTAGTGTTCAGCTTCTTCTTCTGAGTACGGCAATACCCCATATGCATAGGTTTCTCAAGGTTTGGGAGAGCTACGGGGCCCAAATTGGAACATGCGCGTTTCCAGTTTCACACTTTGAATTTTCACAGCTTGCATCACTGGTGCCATGTCTCATTTGGGGCTGTGTAACAGTGCTCCACTCTAAGATTTCCCCCCAAAAGTATATATTTTTGGAAAGTAGACACCCCAGGCTTTCATTTTATGTATGATTTCAAGTTTTTTTACGCAGCCATTTTACCACCAATCGCTCGTAAATCTTGACGTAAGTTAAAAAAACAGCGTTTTTCACACTTGCACTTCAATGTTGATGTGAATTTCAAGCACATGATAGGTGAAGATTTTTAAAAATGCATTGTTTAGTGTTCAGCTCCTTCTTCTGAGTACGGCAATACCCCATATGCATAGGTTTCTCAAGGTTTGGGAGAGCTACGGGGCCCAAATTGGAACATGCGCGTTTCCAGTTTCACACTTTGAATTTTCACAGCTTGCATCACTGGTGCCATGTCTCATTTGGGGCTGTGTAACAGTGCTCCACTCTAAGATTTCCCCCCAAAAGTATATATTTTTGGAAAGTAGACACCCCAGGCTTTCATTTTATGTATGTTTTACATTTTTTTACGCAGCCATTTTACCACCAATCGCTCGTAAATCTTGACATAAGTTAAAAAAACAGCGTTTTTCACACTTGCACTTCAATGTTGATGTGAATTTCAAGCACATGATAGGTGAAGATTTTTAAAAATGCATTGTTTAGTGTTCAGCTTCTTATTCTGAGTACGGCAATACCCCATATGCATAGGTTTCTCAAGGTTTGGGAGAGCTACGGGGCCCAAATTGGAACATGCGCGTTTCCAGTTTCACACTTTGAATTTTCACAGCTTGCATCACTGGTGCCATGTCTCATTTGGGGCTGTGTAACAGTGCTCCACTCTAAGATTTCCCCCCAAAAGTATATATTTTTGGAAAGTAGATACCCCAGGCTTTCATTTTATGTATGTTTTCAATTTTTTTACGCAGCCATTTTACCACCAATCTCTCGTAAATCTTGACGTAAGTTAAAAAAACAGCGTTTTTCACACTTGCACTTCAATGTTGATGTGAATTTCAAGCACATGATAGGTGAAGATTTTTAAAAATGCATTGTTTAGTGTTCAGCTCCTTCTTCTGAGTACGGCAATACCCCATATGCATAGGTTTCTCAAGGTTTGGGAGAGCTACGGGGCCCAAATTGGAACATGCGCGTTTCCAGTTTCACACTTTGAATTTTCACAGCTTGCATCACTGGTGCCATGTCTCATTTGGGGCTGTGTAACAGTGCTCCACTCTAAGATTTCCCCCCAAAAGTATATATTTTTGGAAAGTAGACACCCCAGGCTTTCATTTTATGTATGTTTTCAATTTTTTTACGCAGCCATTTTACCACCAATCGCTCGTAAATCTTGACGTAAGTTAAAAAAACAGCGTTTTTCACACTTGCACTTCAATGTTGATGTGAATTTCAAGCACATGATAGGTGAAGATTTTTAAAAATGCATTGTTTAGTGTTCAGCTCCTTCTTCTGAGTACGGCAATACCCCATATGCATAGGTTTCTCAAGGTTTGGGGGAGCTACGGGGCCCAATTTTGAACAAATATTGAATTTTCACATCTTGGTTAACTGATGCCATTACTCATTTTGGGCTATGTTCCAGTGCTGCACTTTAGAATTTCCCCCCAAAAGTGTATATTTTTGGAATGTAGACACCCCCAGCTTTCATTTTAGGTGTGTTTTCAAATTTTTTACACGGCCATTTTACCACCACTTTCTCATAAACTTGACGTAAGTAAAAAAACAGCGTTTTTCACACTTTGCCTTCAATGTTGATGTGAATTTCAAGCACAGAATAGGTGAAGATTTTATAAACTGAATTGAATAGTGTTCAGCTCCTTCTTCTGAGTACGGCAATACCCCATATGCATAGCTTTCTCATGGTTTGGGGGAGGTACGGGGGCCAAATTGGAACATGCGCGTTTCCAGTTTCACACTTTGAATCTTCACAGCTTGCGTTACTGGTGCCATGTCTCATTTGGGGCTGTGTAACAGTGCTCTTTTTTTAAGATTTCCCCCCAAAAGTGTATATTTTTGGAAAGTAGACACCCCAGGCTCTCGTTTTAGGTGTGTTTTCCAATTTTATACACTGCCATTTTACCACCAATCCTGTGAAAATTTGACGTAAGTAAAAAAAATTCAGCATTTTTCACACTTTGCCTTCAATTTTGATGCGAATTTCAAGCACAGAATAGGTGAAGATTTTATAAACTGAATTGAATAGTGTTCAGCTCCTTCTTCTGAGTACGGCAATACCCCATATGCATAGGTTTCTCAAGGTTTGGGAGAGCTACGGGGCCCAAATTGGAACATGCGCGTTTCCAGTTTCACACTTTGAATTTTCACAGCTTGCATCACTGGTGCCATGTCTCATTTGGGGCTGTGTAACAGTGCTCCACTCTAAGATTTCCCCCCAAAAGTATATATTTTTGGAAAGTAGATACCCCAGGCTTTCATTTTATGTATGTTTTCAATTTTTTTACGCAGCCATTTTACCACCAATCTCTCGTAAATCTTGACGTAAGTTAAAAAAACAGCGTTTTTCACACTTGCACTTCAATGTTGATGTGAATTTCAAGCACATGATAGGTGAAGATTTTTAAAAATGCATTGTTTAGTGTTCAGCTCCTTCTTCTGAGTACGGCAATACCCCATATGCATAGGTTTCTCAAGGTTTGGGAGAGCTACGGGGCCCAAATTGGAACATGCGCGTTTCCAGTTTCACACTTTGAATTTTCACAGCTTGCATCACTGGTGCCATGTCTCATTTGGGGCTGTGTAACAGTGCTCCACTCTAAGATTTCCCCCCAAAAGTATATATTTTTGGAAAGTAGACACCCCAGGCTTTCATTTTATGTATGTTTTACATTTTTTTACGCAGCCATTTTACCACCAATCGCTCGTAAATCTTGACATAAGTTAGCACTTCAATGTTGATGTGAATTTCAAGCACATGATAGGTGAAGATTTTTAAAAATGCATTGTTTAGTGTTCAGCTTCTTATTCTGAGTACGGCAATACCCCATATGCATAGGTTTCTCAAGGTTTGGGAGAGCTACGGGGCCCAAATTGGAACATGCGCGTTTCCAGTTTCACACTTTGAATTTTCACAGCTTGCATCACTGGTGCCATGTCTCATTTGGGGCTGTGTAACAGTGCTCCACTCTAAGATTTCCCCCCAAAAGTATATATTTTTGGAAAGTAGATACCCCAGGCTTTCATTTTATGTATGTTTTCAATTTTTTTACGCAGCCATTTTACCACCAATCTCTCGTAAATCTTGACGTAAGTTAAAAAAACAGCGTTTTTCACACTTGCACTTCAATGTTGATGTGAATTTCAAGCACATGATAGGTGAAGATTTTTAAAAATGCATTGTTTAGTGTTCAGCTCCTTCTTCTGAGTACGGCAATACCCCATATGCATAGGTTTCTCAAGGTTTGGGAGAGCTACGGGGCCCAAATTGGAACATGCGCGTTTCCAGTTTCACACTTTGAATTTTCACAGCTTGCATCACTGGTGCCATGTCTCATTTGGGGCTGTGTAACAGTGCTCCACTCTAAGATTTCCCCCCAAAAGTATATATTTTTGGAAAGTAGACACCCCAGGCTTTCATTTTATGTATGTTTTCAATTTTTTTACGCAGCCATTTTACCACCAATCGCTCGTAAATCTTGACGTAAGTTAAAAAAACAGCGTTTTTCACACTTGCACTTCAATGTTGATGTGAATTTCAAGCACATGATAGGTGAAGATTTTTAAAAATGCATTGTTTAGTGTTCAGCTCCTTCTTCTGAGTACGGCAATACCCCATATGCATAGGTTTCTCAAGGTTTGGGGGAGCTACGGGGCCCAATTTTGAACAAATATTGAATTTTCACATCTTGGTTAACTGATGCCATTACTCATTTTGGGCTATGTTCCAGTGCTGCACTTTAGAATTTCCCCCCAAAAGTGTATATTTTTGGAATGTAGACACCCCCAGCTTTCATTTTAGGTGTGTTTTCAAATTTTTTACACGGCCATTTTACCACCACTTTCTCATAAACTTGACGTAAGTAAAAAAACAGCGTTTTTCACACTTTGCCTTCAATGTTGATGTGAATTTCAAGCACAGAATAGGTGAAGATTTTATAAACTGAATTGAATAGTGTTCAGCTCCTTCTTCTGAGTACGGCAATACCCCATATGCATAGCTTTCTCATGGTTTGGGGGAGGTACGGGGGCCAAATTGGAACATGCGCGTTTCCAGTTTCACACTTTGAATCTTCACAGCTTGCGTTACTGGTGCCATGTCTCATTTGGGGCTGTGTAACAGTGCTCTTTTTTTAAGATTTCCCCCCAAAAGTGTATATTTTTGGAAAGTAGACACCCCAGGCTCTCGTTTTAGGTGTGTTTTCCAATTTTATACACTGCCATTTTACCACCAATCCTGTGAAAATTTGACGTAAGTAAAAAAAATTCAGCATTTTTCACACTTTGCCTTCAATTTTGATGTGAATTTCAAGCACAGAATAGGTGAAGATTTTATAAACTGAATTGAATAGTGTTCAGCTCCTTCTTCTGAGTACGGCAATACCCCATATGCATAGGTTTCTCAAGGTTTGGGAGAGCTACGGGGCCCAAATTGGAACATGCGCGTTTCCAGTTTCACACTTTGAATTTTCACAGCTTGCATCACTGGTGCCATGTCTCATTTGGGGCTGTGTAACAGTGCTCCACTCTAAGATTTCCCCCCAAAAGTATATATTTTTGGAAAGTAGATACCCCAGGCTTTCATTTTATGTATGTTTTCAATTTTTTTACGCAGCCATTTTACCACCAATCTCTCGTAAATCTTGACGTAAGTTAAAAAAACAGCGTTTTTCACACTTGCACTTCAATGTTGATGTGAATTTCAAGCACATGATAGGTGAAGATTTTTAAAAATGCATTGTTTAGTGTTCAGCTCCTTCTTCTGAGTACGGCAATACCCCATATGCATAGGTTTCTCAAGGTTTGGGAGAGCTACGGGGCCCAAATTGGAACATGCGCGTTTCCAGTTTCACACTTTGAATTTTCACAGCTTGCATCACTGGTGCCATGTCTCATTTGGGGCTGTGTAACAGTGCTCCACTCTAAGATTTCCCCCCAAAAGTATATATTTTTGGAAAGTAGACACCCCAGGCTTTCATTTTATGTATGTTTTCAATTTTTTTACGCAGCCATTTTACCACCAATCGCTCGTAAATCTTGACGTAAGTTAAAAAAACAGCGTTTTTCACACTTGCACTTCAATGTTGATGTGAATTTCAAGCACATGATAGGTGAAGATTTTTAAAAATGCATTGTTTAGTGTTCAGCTCCTTCTTCTGAGTACGGCAATACCCCATATGCATAGGTTTCTCAAGGTTTGGGGGAGCTACGGGGCCCAATTTTGAACAAATATTGAATTTTCACATCTTGGTTAACTGATGCCATTACTCATTTTGGGCTATGTTCCAGTGCTGCACTTTAGAATTTCCCCCCAAAAGTGTATATTTTTGGAATGTAGACACCCCCAGCTTTCATTTTAGGTGTGTTTTCAAATTTTTTACACGGCCATTTTACCACCACTTTCTCATAAACTTGACGTAAGTAAAAAAACAGCGTTTTTCACACTTTGCCTTCAATGTTGATGTGAATTTCAAGCACAGAATAGGTGAAGATTTTATAAACTGAATTGAATAGTGTTCAGCTCCTTCTTCTGAGTACGGCAATACCCCATATGCATAGCTTTCTCATGGTTTGGGGGAGGTACGGGGGCCAAATTGGAACATGCGCGTTTCCAGTTTCACACTTTGAATCTTCACAGCTTGCGTTACTGGTGCCATGTCTCATTTGGGGCTGTGTAACAGTGCTCTTTTTTTAAGATTTCCCCCCAAAAGTGTATATTTTTGGAAAGTAGACACCCCAGGCTCTCGTTTTAGGTGTGTTTTCCAATTTTATACACTGCCATTTTACCACCAATCCTGTGAAAATTTGACGTAAGTAAAAAAAATTCAGCATTTTTCACACTTTGCCTTCAATTTTGATGTGAATTTCAAGCACAGAATAGGTGAAGATTTTATAAACTGAATTGAATAGTGTTCAGCTCCTTCTTCTGAGTACAGCAATACCCCATATGCATAGCTTTCTCATGGTTTGGGGGAGCTACGGGGGCCAAATTGGAACATGCGCGTTTCCAGGTTCACACTTTGAATCTTCACAGCTTGCGTTACTGGTGCCATGTCTCATTTGGGGCTGTGTAACAGTGCTCTTTTTTTAAGATTTCCCCCCAAAAGTGTATATTTTTGGAAAGTAGACACCCCAGGCTCTCGTTTTAGGTGTGTTTTCCAATTTTATACACTGCCATTTTACCACCAATCCTGTGAAAATTTGACGTAAGTAAAATAAAATTCAGCATTTTTCACACTTTGCCTTCAATTTTGATGTGAATTTCAAGCACAGAATAGGTGAAGATTTTATAAACTGAATTGAATAGTGTTCAGCTCCTTCTTCTGAGTACGGCAATACCCCATATGCATAGCTTTCTCATGGTTTGGGGGAGCTACGGGGGCCAAATTGGAACATGCGCGTTTCCAGGTTCACACTTTGAATCTTCACAGCTTGCGTTACTGGTGCCATGTCTCATTTGGGGCTGTGTAACAGTGCTCTTTTTTTAAGATTTCCCCCCAAAAGTGTATATTTTTGGAAAGTAGACACCCCAGGCTCTCGTTTTAGGTGTGTTTTCCAATTTTATACACTGCCATTTTACCACCAATCCTGTGAAAATTTGACGTAAGTAAAAAAAAATTCAGCATTTTTCACACTTTGCCTTCAATTTTGATGTGAATTTCAAGCACAGAATAGGTGAAGATTTTATAAACTGAATTGAATAGTGTTCAGCTCCTTCTTCTGAGTACGGCAATACCCCATATGCATAGCTTTCTCATGGTTTGGGGGAGCTACGGGGGCCAAATTGGAACATGCGCGTTTCCAGGTTCACACTTTGAATCTTCACAGCTTGCGTTACTGGTGCCATGTCTCATTTGGGGCTGTGTAACAGTGCTCTTTTTTTAAGATTTCCCCCCAAAAGTGTATATTTTTGGAAAGTAGACACCCCAGGCTCTCGTTTTAGGTGTGTTTTCCAATTTTATACACAGCCATTTTACCACCAATCCCTCATAAACCATGACGTAAGTAAAAAAAAAAAAAACACAGCGTTTTTCACACTTAGGGTTGGCGGCAGTATACTGGGCTGCATACAAATTGGTTTGGGAAACAATTTCACCTAAAATGTCTTCCCCCAAAAACAAATCAAAAAAATGATCATGGGTAAATCCTTCCACATCAATTTGAATCCCTGGGTTGCCTGTGAATTTTGAGATTTGTGGGCATAAATTGATACCCATTCATTAGGATCCGGAGTGGCAGGTGTTGGGGCATTTCTTTGGGCAGGTCTTTTGGCAGGTCTTTGGGCAGATCTTTTGGCAGGTGCTGGGGCAGTTGCCAGGGCAGCTCTTGGGGCAGCACTTGGGGCATTTCTTTGGTAGGTTTTTGGGCAGATCTTTTGGCAGGTGCTGGGGCAGTTGCCAGGGCAGCTCTTGGGGCAGCACTTCGGGCATTTCTTTGGTAGGTCTTTGGGCAGTTCTTTTGGCAGGTGCTGGGGCAGTTGCCAGAGCAGCTTTTGGGGCAGTGCGTCTTTTCTTGACAGAAGGCCCAGCGGCATCACTAGAACTGCTCTCACTTTCTGAAAACTGCGCTATGTCAAAATCTGGCGCAGTGTCTGTTGCCTCAGAGTCAGACGCCAAAAAGGCATATGCCTCTTCAACGCTGTACCTGCGCTGCATTTTGCCCACTAAAAAAGCTTTTTTTTTTCTTACGCTATCCCTAAACCTAAATCTAACCCTAAAACTTACCCTAGCCTACGTATATCCTGAACCTACCTAACCCAAGTGAACTACCTATCTAAACTGCACTTATATATATATATATATATTTTTTTTTTTTCTTGGGGGGGGTTTTGGGGTTTTTTGGGTTTTTTATTTTTCTTACGCTATCCCTAAACCTAAATCTAACCCTAAAACTTACCCTAACCTACGTATATCCTGAACCTACCTAACCCAATTGAACTACCTATCTAAACTGCGCTTATTATATATTTTTTTTTTTGGGGGGGGGGTTTGGTTTTTTTTTTTTTTTTGTCCCCTAAACCTAAATCTATCCCTAAAACTTTCCCTAACACACGTCTACACTAAACCTACCCAACTACCTACCAAAATACCTAAACTATATTTATTATAAAAAAAAAAAAAAAAAATTAAAAATTTTTTTACAAATTTTAAAAAAATCTAAAAAAATTCAAGGGGGATGGGGGGTGTCCCACAGATCAGAAAACACTGATCTGCAGCAAATTGATCACTCCAAGAGTGATCAGATGGGGGGGCACTTATTGATCACTGCAGAACAGTGATCAAAGGGTTAATTTTCTTTATTTAAACTTTTTTTTTAACTTTTTTTTTTACAGGCACACTGGAACACCATCTCCCTCTGTCTCTCTCCACCTTAGCAGTATGCAAGGTGGAGGGAGGCAGAGAGATCTGACAGGGACAGTATTTACAAATACTGTCCCTGTCATTCAGGTTTTGCAACATGTGATTCGCTTTTGAAGCGAATCGCATGTTGCAACAATGTTTCAGCCGCTTGTTACTAAGTGTCCCGATACCGGGACACTTAGTAACAAGCGGCTTGAACTCTTCCATCGCTCCGTGCGGCCGCGATGGAAGAGTTTAACCCTTGACGTACCAGGACCGTCAAGGGTCGTTCGGTCACATTTACCCTTGACGGTCCTGGTACGTCAAGGGTCGCTAAGGGGTTAAAGATACTTTTTTATGTCCACCCCCCACAGGTCATGTGAGGGGTGAATGATTGCAGCCAGCCAGACGCATTTCCTAAAACATTTCGTCAGGGCTTTTTAATTTAGATTGGGTTTTAAGTTGTATTAGAGTAGGACATGTTGAAAAGTTAGATACCGGTGGTGTGGTGGCAAGCTTACCCACGACTTGGCCAATTTGTGAATACTAAATTCTCACTAATTTTTCTCAGAAATATTCATATATGCACATTATAGGGCACATATTTACTAAGAAATGTTATATATGCACATTACAGGGCACACATTATTTTACATAGATGAGCGCAGGTGTGTGTTTTCGTCTCTCTATATATATATTTTATATATACACATACTGTCATTAGAAGGATGGGATGCACCCACTGCTACTATAGTGTCAAACGACCTGGGTGCATATCAAAAGGTAATGGATACATACATTTCAGTGGAGAAGACTGCACTCACAGGAACCTTTTCTAAATAATATGGTGTTTTCTTTATTTAACCAACGTTTCGGCAAGACCTGTGGCCTTTCTCAAGATTACACAGCAAAAAAATCGTGCTCTTAAATACCCTATGTACAAGTTAAACCTGTGAGAACACTAAAATCAGTGCTTCTTTAAGATCATCAAGTATAGTTAATTGGGAAATGAATGTCAGCAAAAGTGTAATCGGTGAAAACCATTAAAAAACATATAGTGGAAATCGGATAATGCATAATGTGTGTATTGTATGTGGGAGGCCAATGGAAGATATACAAAATGTGTAGTTTAATCATAAAGACAGCAGCATAAATGACAACACGGATATGGTACTGGCTGGATAAGATGTCTAATGTTAAAACCCCCCTAAATAACGAAGTAAAGGTCAAGGCAAGAAGTAAAACGAGTAAAATAGACATGAAAAACTTAAGGGCAAGATTCTGTGTAACAATGCGGTGTCTCCAATGCATCGCGCAGCATTTAGATATATTGGCCAATAAAAACCGAGGCATCTAATATAAAGCGGCAAATATGTATGTTAGATAATACTAATCCTGTGATATTGAACAAGATAAACCAACTTTTTGAGGGATGAGTGTGTTAATACAAGGTCTAAGTGTAGGTGGTCATGAGATATATCGGTAGTGTTATGTCTTCAGGCAGGATATGAGTAATAAAATGAGCTGTTTCTAATAATTACCACAACTAGAAGTGTCCATTGTGTTGGAGTAACTGCTCAGTGAAATCTATAGGTCTCATAAATACCACAACAATAAATTGAGTTGTATACGGCAGTGCATAAAGCTCATGCTGTCGGACTATTTATATGAAGGTATCCAAAGGGTTAAAACAAGAGAACCACTCAGGTTGGATGTCTTCACTTAAATAGGCAAATTACAATATAAAATAATTTGAGAACTTTATACTTTATTATGTATTGTCACGCTACTTCACAGTAAAGAATTGATAATTATAATAATCCCTCATATTTGTGCAAAAATATATATATTTTATTAAATACAATATACTATATATAACAAGTATCAGCAACAATGAAATCTATGAGTGATTAGATACATAGTAAAAAAAACACAATTAGTACCATGAGGATTACCAACGGTGAAAGGGTTAACCACACATAGGTATATTCAGAGGTATTAAATAACAATAATTGCACTCAGTAGCATAGAAAAGGTTAATTGATCCTTACAATTAATATAATACAGTTGGCAGCAGTGTATATGAATACCTCCTGCCCCAAACTGTATAGACTATGCTAATTATGATGTAAGGGGTATTGTGAGATGAATTAAATAATTATTAATTATATACTGATTTCAACTATTGCATACCTCTGAATAAAATATATAAATTGCAATTAATATAGTCAATGAAAGATTATACAAATCTACCTAGAATTAATCCAATAACATATGTCTAGTAAGTATACCAACTTGATGCAACATATATCATAATTTTGACTACAGCAACATATATAAAACCTATAGGCACCCCAAGGGTTAATCCACTGATTTAAAATAGATGCCACACCCAAAATTGTTTCTTTTGTCTGTTGGAAGTGAATACTTCCAATTTACAAAAGACAAGCCTGGTACCTTCACACAGAACTTTAGAATGAACACCACAAATAAATAGACAAACAGCAGTTAGAGAGTTAATAAATGAATTCCAAGAATTCCCTCAATTAAATATTAGCTATTATAATTTTAGCAGAAACACAATATTCTGGACATAACAAAAATTATATTAACCAATATACACAAGGATAAATATATCTCACTACTATCACTATTTTATGATCTCTCTGGCACTTTATAACAATAAATTAATTAATTCTGCATAATTTCAAAATTACTATGCTAAATATAGCTGATCATAATATTTGCTCTAATAAAACTGGCCAGGCTTTTATTTTAGCAAATAAATAAATAACTTTCCTCAATTATCAAGGAAACATATTTATTTTGAAATTCTGCAGACTTAAAATAATTAAAATATAGTTACCAGGTCAATCAGTGTGGATTCTTGAAGTTACCAGGGATGGAACCATGAACCAAGAGCGCAAACAGGAAACTCAACCTTCTTCCAGGAACCCAAGAGAGAGTTGTCAGGAATTTAATCAGGAAGCCAAGAGAAGAAAACCTTCCTTTCTTGGCATTATATTCGGTAAAATGTTACCTTATCAGTAATCCCCACCTACTCCCAATGATTGGACAGAGATCCATCTCATTAGACTGTGACATCACTAGTATGCCCTGATTGGATACTTATATATTATGCTAATCATTCAAGTAATGTGAATAATTCAGTCATGACGCTCTCAAA
Organism: Rhinophrynus dorsalis; assembly: GCA_037306005.1. NCBI lineage: Eukaryota > Metazoa > Chordata > Amphibia > Anura > Rhinophrynidae > Rhinophrynus > Rhinophrynus dorsalis. The sequence continues at coordinate 66,815,816 of CM074718.1, read as the reverse complement.
ACTATAGAGGGCACTTTTATTCTACCTTAAAATTCACACCTAAAATAATAACTTGGTATGTTATTTTTTTTTTAACTCAGGAATTTAATCTTTGACATTATGTCATAAAGATGTCAGGTTTCAGACAATAGGGATTCTCTGTTTAAAACTTACAAATTTTCCCATAAGATAATCCTATTGCTTGGCACCACGGTTGTCTGGCATTCTCTATCACCATTACTGTCAGGTATTTTCCCCCAACGAGGCCCATGAGTATTCCTTTGTCTTAAGGATGAGGTATCTGAACACATCTTAAACACAAGTTTTTCAGTTAATTTGGGGATTTAAATTTTAACCCACTATGCTCCACCAGGACAAAGTATCTGACAATGTTGACCTCCCAAAGTTTAGATGATGGTGTAGGGAGCAGGCACCATAAAATTATGAAATTAAAAAACGAATAATAGATATGCAGGCAAGGAAACAGTCAACTATGAGGGTCTAAATGTTATGAAGTGTCAAGAAAACCCCTATACTTAAAAATGGTACTCATTTGTATGAGATATACAGGTTACCTGGTGGTACAATCAATATACCAGTAGGGGAGATATCATGTGCATCATATGTATTATAAAAATGTCTACAGTATAAATTTGAAGTGGATGATGATACCGAGCACCTCAAAACATACAATCATGTGCTGCAGCCTGTACACTGTCCATACCTAGTTACATCCATGAAACAACAGATCTTTTGATCAAATTGAACAATACAAAAGTATTAAATCGTAATATTCTGCTGGCAAATATGGATGTCAGCAGTCTATATTCTGTAATACCTTTTGAAGAGAGGATTAAAGCAGTTGGATAATTATTGAAAAAAACATCCTACTGTCAACAGACCACCAGATGTATTTTTATTTGATTTACTGAAATTTACCCTCAACTTTTTCAAATCTGAATCCCAGTATTACAGGCAAATCTCCGGTACTGCAATCAGAAGCAAAGTAGCACAGGCTTCTGCTAACGGTTTTATGCATATTTATGAGCAACAACACATATTATCCCAGTTTCATGAATAAATATATAGTTTCGGTTCATAGATGATGTCCCCCTATTCTGTCTTGGGACTGTTTAAGAATTCTGTGAAACTTTGGATCATCTTAATAACCTTCCAACAACTATCAGATTTACAGCCCATATAGATGCACATAGCATTGACTTTTTTGATGTTTCCCTATGGATTGAAAACAACATGAAAACCTACAGATCGTAATACTTTACTGCACAGGAAAAGTTTTCATACAACTCATACCTTCAAAGGTCTACCATTTTCACAAATGATCAGAGTTATCCATAACAAATGGACCCTAACAAAGCTCGGACCCAACTAACTGAGTTGAAAGAGAGATTCTTGGATCATGACTATGATGAGATTTAACTGAAAACACAACTACAAAGGGCATTACTTCACCAACAAAAGGATTTACTCCAACCAAAACCTGCCCCTTCACCATGGTGTTCCCATACCTACACCACGGCCAATATTCAGATCACTCAAGCTTCCAGACAATACTGGGATGTCTTAGCTATGGACTTCACATTACCCCCCTTATTCCATCAATATCCTATGATCAGTTTCAAGAAGGGTGCAAGCCTTAGGGATTCTAATTGAAAGACATCCCGTGTCGCTGAGTGAGGGCAGCTTATAATAATTCCCCACACATTAAAAGAGCTTGCCTGGCCAAATCAGCCAGCCAAGCGCACACCACCAGACATTTATCCACCGTACAGAGCATCTACTTACAAAATTCATCTTGAACATTATTCTTTACCAATTCTCTGCAAACAAAATCCCTCCTCCTGATTCTTCTAATGTAAGAAAAAAACAATAAAAAAAGTCCCAACAGTATTTATGAATTTGTATATGTATTTGTTTCTTTTTTGCATGTATATCATTATCTCATGAGGATATCTTTGACCAATTTTATAAGAAACGAACATTGGCAGTATACAAGAGTCATAAACAAGTAATCTCATATAGACTTGGACACATGTGAGTTTATTTTATATTATATATTCTTATATCACAATCTTCATGTCACATGGTTAATATATATCAGTATCATAATCACTGTTAAATTGAGAAGTAATTGTGTGATATATTTGTTGTTTATATATAATTTGTTCATTATTAGCGCTCACCTATTTATTTATATCTATATGCTCTTATACAAGATAGAGGTTTAGAGTCGCTCTATATAAATAGTTTTGTACTATTTTACTCTATATTGTTCTTTACTTTTCTTCACTATTTAGTAATTTCAAGCGCTCATCTATATACATAGTTTACACAAGCCTTAGGGGTATGTTGGTTAAGACAGACCCCATTCACTGTTACTCTAAAAATACCATGACCTGACTGGGTGGGCCTAAATTGGGATGTTTTAAAGTGGAACTATCATGCTAATAACATTGCCCCCCAATATATTTCTAACCTAGCGATACGCAAAGTCATACTGTCCTTAAGCTCAATAAGTCTGCTTTATTGCAGAAAAAACACTTCCTTGGCAGGCATCGGACTACATAGAGCTTACAAGAGAAGCTCTGTGTGCCCGCATGGTCAGGAACGTCCATTACCTTAAGGTAACCAACTAACGTCACAACCAATGCTGGCAGTGAACGGGACAGACAAAGCAGACTCAAAGGTACATTTCCACTAAGATGTCTGCACTGTTGTCCTCTGGTTCCTGCCAAAGAAGTGTTTTTTCTGCAATAACACTGACTTATTGAGCTTAAGGATAGTATGACTTTGCATATCGCTAGGTTAGTAATGTATTGTGGGGCAATGTTATTAGCATGTTAGTTCTGCTTTAAATGCCCCAATTGTGTTACATGTAGAAGTCTACTAACTGGTAATTGCTTCACTAACCCCTCGGATGGCAAGACTATCAACACTAGATACAGATTATACTATACCAGTATTTATGTTATATACTTTATCTTATGTCTGTGCATTAAACTCTATATTGGACTCACAACTACAATGTTTAAAGAAAGAATGGTGAACCACAGAGCGACTATTCTCAAGTCACTGGGTGAGGAAGAAGCGACCATCCAGTAGGCCGACACTGGATGGAAATGAAACGCACTCCATCGTCTCTTAAGTGCATGGTCTTGATCGTGTTCCCCCTCCGCCAAGAGGTGGTGACAGGATCAGATTACTACATCTAAAAGAATTAAAATAGATCTGCAAATTATAGACTTTGTCCCCCAAATGACTCAATGAAGTTGTTTCTTACACTTGTTTCTACTGAACTCAAAAACAATGATATGTGCTTTAACAATAATATGTATGCCACTGGTTAATATTTCCATTGGGGTATTTGGATGAGACATTATCACTATGAAACTATGGCTAAATATCTCCATTTAACCACCATTTATACAATGTAGGTATCAGTACACCACTCCAGTCATACGGGGGTTGGAATAAATATTTTGATAGTAGATGCAACTTGATATTTGTAGACAGATGAAAAGTATCTCCCTTGTACTCACATTTCTTAGGAGCACAGTATTATATACCTGTATGCCTTAGAAGTGTCTGATAATCCTTCACTCTTCACCCCTTGAAGAATCTAAGATCCTTACATTAAGTGCTAGAGGTGTACATCAGAAGAATACAAATCTGGGTCTTCTCAATCATCATTCAGTCAATAATGGTCGTATCATATCACTTCATTTTGCTCAGTGGTTTTTACTCTGTCTTAGCGCTACTGATGCTCATTTTTGGAGTACAAATTGCATCAGTTTAAGCTTTCTTCTTGTGACCACATTGTTGTAAATTATTGTATATTTACATTATACTTTGTCTGTTCTAAGTGCTAGTGACACGCTGATTTGGATTACAGATTGCAGTGATTACTGTGACTATCATAGAATGTACACTCACCACTGCACCATATGGCCACAATGATGGTTGTCTATCCACCTAACTGTAAATACAGACATGGTATATCTTCAATGATTGTTTAGAGAACAGCATCAGTACATTGTAATTGGTTGTTCATATCCATATCTACCAGAATCCCTGAGATCCAGCACTAACTTTAAGCACAGATTAGAAACATTGTCCCAAGATGCTACACTTTGTCTGTTTGAACTTACTATTTAGTTTCCTCCCAACAGTATGATGTATTTGTTTTGTTTTATTAACTATTCCACCATACCCTGGAGTGGTATGAATTCCTTTATTAAATTTCTTCCACTAGACAGCATGGTTCATTCTTTGTCTGGATGCTTTAATATGCATGTGATGTGTGTTTTGATGTACTTGGTATCATCGTCCACTTCATATTTGCACTGTAGACATTTTTAGAATACATATGAAGCACATGATATCTCCCCTACTGGTATATTGATTGTACCACCGGGTAACCTGTATATCTCATACACATGAGTACCATTTTTAAGTATAGAGATTTTCTTGACACTTCATAATGTTTAGACTCTCATAGTTGACCGTTTCCTTACTTGCACATCTATTATTCATTTTTTAATTTAATCAGTTTATGGTACCTGCTCCCTATACCATCATCTAAACTTTGCGAGGTCAGCATGAGCTTTATCCGCTGCCATATACAGCTCTTTATATTGTTGTGGTATTTATGAGACCTACAGATTTCACTGAACAGTTACTCCAACACAATGGACACTTCAGAAGGTACTATCTAGTTGTGGTAATGATTAGAAATAGCTTGTTTTATCCTGCCTGTAGGCATAACACTACCAATACATCTCATGACCACCTACCATTCAGTTTACCAATTGACTATGTATAAACACACTCATCCCTCAAAAAGCTGGTTTATCTTGTTCAATAGCTCCTGATTAGTATTATCTAACATATTAAATAAATGGTCTGGTCAGCACTAGCTAATATAAGTATGGACAAATAGTAACCAGGTGGTTTGGTGCACTCAGGGACTAAAAGAACTGCAAACTAAATATAAAGAGAAAGAAAGAAATCCCCAGGAGAAGCAAAGACCCTTATGAGGGGCACTCAACTATGCATCAAGATATAAAAAATATATATATATACTCTTTACTGTAACATGGCAAAACATAAATCATAGATAAATCTAAAACATACTTAAAAAGACATAGAGAGGAGGACAAACGAGGCAGTTGGATGCACAAGTAATACAATATTTAGCATCATCAAAATCATCCAGAGTAATAAATATATGAATCATAACCTGCTGGCTTAATCATGAACAATGAAGTGCAAGTGCAAATATGATACATATTAAAGAAGCCATCTTAGAAAAGCATGAATCAAACCCTAAAGTGAGTCAAGCCAAACATGCAGAAATCATACTTGTTCTCCTCTCTCTGTGTTATTAAGTATGTTTTAGATTTGTGATTTGTGTTTTGCTATGTTGTAATACAATAAAGATTATATATACATTTTGATACCTTGATGCATAGTTGAGTGCATCTCTTTGCTTCTTCTGGGGATTTCTTTCTTTCCCTTTATATTTGGTTAGTATTATCTAACATACACATTTGCAGCTGTATATTAGATGTCTTGGTTTTTAATGGACAATTTATCAAAATGCTACACAATGCATTGGATAGACTGCATTGATACACAGTATCTTGCCCTTAAGTCTTTCATGTCACTGACATATGTTCACACAATATTATTCATCTATTTGTACTTGCTTTAATTCTTGCTTTGACCTTTACTTCTTTATTTAAAGGTTTATGTAATTAGACATCTTATCAAACCAGTACCATATCCGTGTTGTCATTTACGCTGCTGTCTTTATGATTAAACTACACATTTTGTATATCGCCCATTGGCCACACACACATACAATACACATGTTAGGTATTGTCCGATTTCCACTATATGTTTTTTAATGTTTTAACTTTTGCTGACATTTGTTTACCAATTACCTACATGTGGTGATCTTGTTTTGTGGATTAGCCTATTAGAGAAGTTCTGAGTTTGGCGCTCTCACAGGTTTAACTTGTGCATAGGGTATTTAAGGTCACAATTGTTTACTGCTGTGTAATCTTGAGAAAGGCCGCAGGTCTAGTCCAAACGTCGATTTAATAAACCAAACACCATCGTATATGAAGAAATTTCCTGTGAATGCTGTCTTTTCTGCCAAACTGTATATATATATATATATATATATATATATATAATACATACGCACGCACACAATAAAGCATGATCATGATTACCCCTTTAATAAAAAATGAACCTAATAAATATTTGAATAATGTTTGGATTCTCACCTTGGGATTGGGAAGGCTCCACCAGGAGTAGAACCATTCAGCATAATTTGTATCTCACCAGAGCTATGCTGTGCATACTGCAAAAAGAAATACAATCATAGGAAAGAAATGGATATGTAACTGTCTGTGATAATACACACAGCACCTTCTTACGTACACCACAGATCAATTACACTTTGATGTAGTGTGTTGGAGACCTCTCAGGCATCCAAGGATTTAAAGCCTCCATTTAACCCTTTGAGTGCCAGAGAGGCATCCAAAGCATTGCAACACAATTTGTTGGATAACTCTCTAGTACTCAGAAGGTTAAATCAGTGGAATTTGGGAAATGTTTATTAGTCTCCTATGGTCCAGATGGTTTGATACATAACTGCTCCTCTTTTTTCTTTCAGTGTACGGTCAAATGAATGTTACGTTTACACATCTGGAGGTACAGTATCTGAAAGCCAGTTTGACTCTTGTTCACGAAACTAGAGGAAAGCTCTAGTCACCACGGGAAAACATCCTTAGAAATTATGAGCTTTCGCTACTCAGTGCTTAGAAAACCTCTTTAATCCTTTGCGTGCTTCACAAGGCTTTGAATACCCCTCTGGCACTCCAAAGGTTAACACCTATGGGATTAAGAAAAGAGATTGTTGCAAAACCTGCAACCAGTTCCTAGGAATGGGATTCTTTTCTTTCTCTCTTTCCTGAAGTAACTTTAGCTGCATGTGTATGCAAATATAGATGTATATGATTTCTGTACATGTCTATGTTGAGGAAACTTTATCCATTCACCATACCCAGTGTCAGGGCTTAAAATGTGAAGTCCTTTGCTACTAGCCAGACCTGAAAAGTTACTCGCCACTGCAAGCCATAACATACCCACCAGGGCTGAATTTCTACTCGCCAGGGCTAAATTTTCACTCGCCATTGGCTTGTGGTGATTGGAACTTTTGAGCCCTGCCCAGTGTAGTGGTACAAGGAACTTTTACAGTGATGTGCAACTATGCGTAATCTCTGAATACCAATCTATCCATTGTAACACAGTTTAATCGTAAATTGGCCCCAGTGGACTCCTACAAATATCTAGGTATGTGGCTTGACCCTAACCTCACTTTTAGTCTTCATATTGATAAATTAACATCCAAACTTTATCCCAAAATAGGTGCTCTGTTTAGAAACAAATCCTGTTTAAATCCCCTGGTAAGAAGATGAATTGTACAACAAATGATAATGCTAGTCATAGACTATGGGGACGTAGTATATGCTCCCGTGCCACAAATCCATGTTGCTAAAACTGACACTCTGTCTAACTCATTATGCCGCTATATACTCCAATGTAATTATACAACCCATCACTGTGGTATGTATGAAGAACTAAATTGGATAACGCTCGAATCCAGACGTGCCCTTCACCTCTCTTGCCTGGTTTATAACTACCTCTCTAGAAAACTACCACACTACCTGAGCAGTATGCTCACTCCAGCTCTCCATGCTAACTATAACCTCCTCTCCACTGCTAAAACCTCGCTACGTATACCACAATACAAAAAAGAAGCAGGTTGATCTGCCTTTTCCTTCAGAGCTCCGAAAGTCTGGAATAACCTACTCCCAGTCTAAAATCCTTAAAAATAACTGCTTCTTTAGATCTAAAAACAATATGCAACTGTATATAACACTTTTAGAGTGTGTATATATATTTATTATGTATCTGTATTTGTGCAAATATACAACTCTTGCTGTAAACACTCCATGACATACTTGAAAACGAGAGAAATCTCAATGTATGTTTCCTGGTAAAACATTTTCTAAATAAATAATGTGCATTATGTGTTTTGCACACTTGTTTTCTTGTTAACTTACCTTACCTCCGAGTGAGGCTGAGTTTCAGAAATGATTGGCTGACACTCATGTGAGCCAGTAATTGTATGGATGTTGCAGAGTGGTTCAGGGGACCTACAGTGCTGTTGTGCAGATTATTCATGATACATCTTCCTACATGAACATAGGCAAAATGCGGCATGCTTCATCTGGCGTTTTCATGTAAACCAGTAGTTGCCAGTGTAAGCAGCACTTTATAAAACGCCATGTTAGGCTCTGCACGGTCAATATTATGTTCAAGGACTTGCTGATATTGCCTGTGTGAAAGGGGTCTAATAAAAAAATTGTTCTTTGATTACAGAAGAGATCACAAAATCCAGGTAACTTACTGTTACTGATGCAATCCTCCAGAATGATTCTTGTGCGTTATTTTCACATTCTTTTGTAGTTGGACAGGAGCTGTACTCCATTCCTAAATAAACAAGACACTCAATCATGATACAAAAAAAACTATATTCAGTTGCGGGAATAATAATAATGTGTAGAAAGGGTTGTTATGAAACAGAACTACAGATTACGTTGGAGCTTAATTATTAAAGGGATAGTAATACTTCGTTTTTTCTTTATTTTATTTTGTAGGCATTAAAAAAACATGAACAATATAAGTCTTATCTCTCAAACCTTTATGGTTTATGAGATATTCACAAGCAAAGTTTCCCCTCCGCCCCTTTTACCTAGTGTAAGCCACCTCTTCTCAGATGGGGAATGCAGTCCATAGACCAGACGGATAACAGCAGGGGACAATCTTCTTCCTATGAGAACAATGAAAGCCCTGCCCCCTTGACAAGTTTTTCAGTTTTTTCCCTTATCTTAATTGAAGATTGTCCCTCTCTGCAATCTCAAATACTATGATGATTAATTAGAGCTGCTTTTATTATGAAACATTACTATCCCTTTAATAATAACTGCTCATTAAATACAACATGGCATGCATCAGAGTTCAGCTTTCTTTGCACTATTTATTTATTAGTTGGTAACTCACCTGGATCGCTGGCTCTTCCACACCAGTTTAAGTTATCACCTAGCCAGCCAATAAGAGTATCTCCCAAAGGCATGTAGTGAATAGCTTTATTTGCGTATCTGTGCACCAGCTGTTTGTTGTTCTCCCAGAAGAGAGACTAAAAGACAAGCAAACACACATGAACTAATAACAATAATTTATTTTCTTTTTAGCCACAGTATATTATAGTGTTATTTTCTTCTGGCTAATTATCACATGCAATTAAGAACACCACCATCACATTCAAATTCCTGTGTCCCTATTCAGCCACTGCAATGCATCATATTTTTTGGCATCTGTGCACTTTGAGGGCATCACCCTTGTGCAGCTGCCTGTGTGAACAAGCCTTAAAGGAGAACGAACATACCTCATAATAATTCCCACCTAACTTATTATGGCCCAAAATCCTAATGACCCCTCTGCATTTTCCCTTGTGCCTTTCTTCAAGAATTAACATCTTTAATCAGTCCAGCATGTCTGGCAGTTTTTACCAACTAAAGCAGGCACAATGCACGAGTCTGCATATGATTACCCTGTGCATTAAGCAGAGATTGAGGTCCTACTGGAAACTGTTCTGTCTGCCTCAGAGCATACAGGACCAATGTAAGATTTGTTAGGTATGCACCTAGTGTTGAAGAGCAACCTATTCTCACTAGTGTCTGTAGTTCTTCGAACTATGAGATCTTGTTGGAAGAATACTGTAGCTTCATCCTTGAATATTCTGATTCAAATTCAGGTCATTTATACTATGTCTTTCACCGAATCTAACCATAAATGTGCCCAGTTGTCTGCCCCAAGTAGGTTCTCAGAACTATTACATATGATATGATGCATTTTTGAATATGGAATCCTCCACATCATGGGTCTAGGATGACAGCTAGGGCTCAAGAGAAAGCTGGTCCTATTAACCTCCTTGCAGAAATTCAGCATTGTTTGTCCGCAGTTCTAACGCTATTCAGATCCAGAACGTTTACCGACAGATGGTCACAATGAGAGGTGAATCTGATAGGAGAATCAGAAATCTCAAGAAAATAAACAAAATAGTTTTCATCACAGTCCAAAACTAGGAAAATACAGTCAATGAAACAAAAGCAGTAATGGATATTGTCTGTGAAAGGAAGTAGAACGTGCCTCTGCTCATAATCATTCATGCATAGGTCTGCAAAGAAAGGGGCAATGTTTGAACCCATTGAATTGCATACTATCGGTAAATAATAACCAAATTCACACTTTCAAGTGGATGTATCACCTATGGACAACATCACTTAAATAGTTATGCTATCTATCAAATAATACAAAAATGGTATTAATTTTTTATTTAAAGTTTTGGTTTTGTCTAAATTTAAGTTACAAAGTCTGTCCCCCAGTTACTTCCGCATACACTGCGGTTGACTGCGGTTACCTGCTCTGTAACTGCAGCCTGACACTCTGCTTCTGCTCTCCTCCCTCCTCCGATGACGGAGGCTTCTGTCTGGAAAGTTGGAGCAATCTCATTGGCTAGATATCGATCTCTGCCAATGAGACCACTCCTGCTTACAGACAGAAGCCTCTCTCATCAGAGGAGGGAGAAGAGCAGAGCATCGGGCTGCAGTCTATGCGGAAGTAGCTGCAGCCCAGACTTTGTAAGTTAAATTTAAACAAAATCAAAACTTTAAATAAAAAAAATAATACCGTTGTTGTATTACTTGATATATAGTATAACTATTTAAGTGATGCTGTCCATAGGTGACACATCCACTTTAAAATAAAATAAATGTTGTCACTACAAGGATCTCTGCGGTGAGCTATTTATTCCAAGGCCTGATCAGGTGACCAGGGGGCACCCCGTGAGATTAGAGGAAAGGAGTTTTAGACTTCAGCAGAGGAACAACTCGAGGAGGCACTTCAGCAGAGCCGCAATATTGATATTGGAAAATAATTACTTCATTGGAACAGTCTACAAAGTGTGCTTGCACACCAGGCACACTTTATAAACCTTTCCAATTAAGTCATTATTTTCCTATATCGCTATTTCGGCTCTGATGCAGAGCCACCGGCTGGTCCCAGGTCCAGGATCTCCTGCTGTCAGCAGAACGCTGACGTCAGGAGAAGGGGAGGGAGGGGGGAACTTTAGTGGAGAATATCTCTCAAACCATAAAGGCTTGAGAGATAGGACTTTCTCCAAATACTTTATTTTTGTAAAATCTACCATATAGAATAAACTTTTTTTCAGGCATTACTAACCCTTTAACCCATGTTTATAAAGATGTTTCTTTTCAACCATGGAGAAAGGGAAAAATTCTTAGGGGCGACACTAGGATTTTCTGGCCATAGTAAGGTAAATTGGAGGTTAATATTAAAAAAAATACACTGTTTTATGTATTTTTGTTTTGTCATTATATTCTGCATTTCACATTCTTTGCAGAACTAAAACAATGGAATAGTTTTCATTAATAAAAAAGGTCTGTTACTGTGAGAGAATCTTTTTTTTTTCTTGTGCACTAGCAGTATGTGTGTATGAGTGTGGGGGGGTTGGTATTGTATGTTAATGCACAGAATGCAAGTTAGCCTAGCACCAACCCTAAAAATGACCTTCCAGGAGGACCAAGCAGCGAGAGAGAGAACCCTGAGAAAACTATAGAATGTTTGAGAACATAGCATTCTGGTTTTTGAGCTTTTCAGTACATTTTGCCCCAGTTTTTGAAAAAAAAACCTGGTGCCCAACTTAAATTATTATGCACCACACTCACACACGCTCACATTCACACACACTTGTTCCACAAGGACCACACCCTGGAGAGTCATGTGGAGGTAAAGAATGTAGCTGAAGTACTCTAGGGATCCAGCTGAGGATACAAAGAGTTAACCCTTTGAGTGCCAGAGTGGTATACAACACATTTCTTATCAATGCATTGGATAACCCTCTGGCACTCAAAGGGTTAATATTTCAAAACCACTTGTTGGTGAAGGAGAGACCCAAAAAGCAGAATAGTATTAGTATATAAATTGTTACCTTATTTACTGGGATATCATGGAGTGTCAGCTTAATGTATAGCTCATAATCAGCAGGTAAAACAGAACATGGATCCTTGTTGACAAAAGCATTTTTAAAAGCTTCCCATATTGCTGAGCAATTCTTCTTCCTGTGTATTATAAAAGGAACAACTGTTTTGTTTTTTGTTTTTTTTTGTTTTTTTACAAATCTTGGCACACGGGAGCTATGCCTATAGGAATAAGTGCATCTTAGACCATTAAGGACCAGTGGGGTACACAACACATTGTACACCTCGCTGGTATTTAAAGGTCTAATTTGTTTAACAGGGACTTACATAGGTATGTGCCGTTCATACAGCTGTATGGTTTGTTTATTGTTTGTTTTATATCTTCAGACATCTATATATAAAATAATCCCTGCTGAAGCCTGCCTTTGGGTTACACCTCCCCTAATTCTGCAGACCATTTGCCTTTATCAGATTGTAAACTGGAAATATCTACTGCAGGTGTACTGCAAAAAAAGTATACACATAAACCTCCCTGCAGCATAAAGGATCTTCTTATTACTAAAGGCATAGTTTATCTTCGATACGCATATTACAAAGAAAGAAAAATGTATTTGGTTGGTGCTTTATAATTACATAAAGATAATAATAAAGCTACGCTCAAATGGACACCCATGCAAAACATTGCCCCCTCACAGGCTTTTCTCATGTGCGCCTACCGATTCATTGAATACGCATATACATAAATAGGAAGGGGGCTGGTACTTCTACCCTCCCATATTGGAGAGGACAGGTTAAAAAAAATTAATAAGGGGGCTGATGCTCCAGCAGTGGGGAGTTTACTCTCCGTCCCGCCCACTTTCCCCCCACTTCCATAGTAACATAGTAAATTAGGTTGAAAAATGACATCAACCATCACACTTTGCCTCATAACACAGAGAAATTAGTATTTGGGCCATGGAGAGTGTTATTTCAGTTCTTTCAGAGTTGTAGTTTAGGAGTAATTCAATGATAAAGTATCCCCCTCCCACTCCTTTTACTAATGTAACACTGCTCAGTCAGAGCAGAAGGGAGGTGCCCAGGTAGACTGCAGAGAGGGATAATCTTCAATTAAGATAAGGGAAAAACCTGAAAAACTTGTCAAGGGGGGCAGGGCCTTCATTGTTCTCATAGGAAGAAGATTGTCCCCTGCTGTTATCTGTCTGATCTATGGACTGCATTCCACATCTGAGAAGAGATGTCTTACACTAGGTAAAAGGGGCAGGAGGGGGAAACTTTGCTTGTGAATATCTCTTAAACCATAAAGGTTTGAGAGATAAGACTTCTATCGTTCTTCATGTTTTTTTTATGCCTACAAAATAAAATAAAGATAAAATGAAGTATTACTATCCCTTTAACAGACCTCACTGTAAAAAAAAAAAACTTCCTCTGCTGAAGTTGAAACCTCCTTTCCTCTAATCTCAAGGGGTGGCCCCTGGTTATTTGATCAGGCCTTGGAATGAATAGCTCACAAGAGAGAGCCTTGTATTGACACCTCTCATATACTTGTACATTGTGATAAGATCTCCTCTTAGTCATCTTTTCTCTACAGTAAATAAAACAATTGTCCTGATGTTCCTAATATGGCAAGTCTTCCATTCCCTTAATTAATTTTGTTGCTCTTCACTGTACTAGAATATCCTTTTTCAGAACTGGTGCCCAAAACTGCACTGCATATTCCAGGTGAGGTCTTACCTATGATTTGTACAACGGCAAAATGATGTTATCCACTCTTGTTTCAATACCCCTTTTTATGCAAGACAGGACTTTGTTTGCCTTTGCTACTGCTATCTGACACTGGTCACTATTTCCAAGTTTGTAGTTTACAAGGATTCCCAGGTCTCTATCTAGCAATGAGTTCCCTAAAATGATTCCATTAAGTTCATAAGTAGTATAGGGATTTTTTCTTCTCAAATGTATGACTTTAAACTTTCCTACATGAAACTTAATATTCCATTTGCTTGCCCAAACTGCCATTATTTGTATATCCTCCCGTAGAGAACAAATATCCTGTTCTGAATGTATTACCTGCATAATTTAATGTCATCTGCAAATATTGATATTTTGCTTTCTATATCTATTTCCAGGTCATTTATAAACATGTTAAGAAGCCCTCACACTTCTCCTCCTTCTCACTCTGTTCCTCCCAATTCCATCCCACTTCTCCTCCTTCCACCCCTCTTTATTTTTTTTTTTTGCAAACTTCCCGCCCACTTTATGACACGCAGATGAACAAGGCCTGCCCATCTGATTAAGCCCCACCCCCTTTACGACATGAATCACATCATTGCCATCACCTGTTTGGCAGCACATGAGCCATCTCTGGTGGCTCAAAGAGAAGAAGTTCCCAGGTATGTACTTACCCCACTGAAGGATTTACTGTTTCAATGTAATCATAACACCTCCCTATCACAATCTCCTCCAGGTTTGGGGTCGTCCCTGGTCCACTCCATTTCTTTACTGTAACTTCTTGCAATCGTACAGAATTAATTTTACTAAAGAGAAGGCCTCCAAGCACAATGTGAAATATATTCATCATAAGTCAATGGTTCTCAGTCAGGTGTAGCAATCTAGTGAAAACAGGAAGAATAAGAAGTGTAAGCAATCCCAAGATAATAGACACATGGATGTGAAACATTGGATTACTTACATTTAACAACAATTTCTGTAACATGTCAGAACCATGGAGCTTAGGTATAAAAATACTACATTTGCATACAGACTCTGGTTTTCTGATTTAATTACATACAGACTCTGCCTTTTCTCCATCGGTCCCACCCACTCTCAGTAATCACAGCCCGCATTATGGTGTGATCTATATGATTTTGTACATTCCCACACCCAGGTTCAGTTGTTATACAGGGATCTGGACTACATGTTTCCCAGGAATGTGTAGAAAGTCAAACTGGAACAACTGTGGAGCAAACCAAATGTACATTTGAATTCTAGAGAGATGTCCAGCGCATTGCTTTGTGATGAGTTTGAGACCTCTTTAAAAGGTCCCGATCAAAAGAAATGAGAATTTGCATTGTCCCCCTATGGTGCAGTTAGTTTGCTCCAAAATATACCTTTATAATGCCCTTAGTTTTTTAAATTATAAAGGGGATGTATCAGTATTCCCCCCAAGAAGAGCATTATAAGAGTAATTGAAATTGGGCAGGGCTGGATTGTGTATCTGTTATTCCAGAACAGCTCTGCATTAACTGTCCTCTTTAACTCTTTCAATGCTGGGTCACTCACCTAAGCCCACGTTAGAGGGAACACAGGTATATACTAATATGATTCTTCTCTAAACAAAGCTCTGGAATCAATGTAGTAGGGCTATGGCTGTCTTGCATCAACTCTCTGTCTTATTTATCACAAATGTCCTCTCCTTAAAGGGATAGTAATGTTTCACAAAAACAGCAGCTCCAATTAATCTTCATAGTATATGAGCCATAGAGAGTGTTATTTCAATACTGTCAGAGTTGTTGTTCAAGAGTAATTGAATGATAAAGTTTCCCCCTCCCGCCCCTTTTACCTAGTGTAAGCTATCTCTTCTCAGATGTGGAATCTGGTTGCTAGACCAGACAGATAACAGTAGGGAACTATCTTCTTCCTATGGGAACAATGAAAACCCTGCCTCCTTGACAAGTTTTTTAAGTTTTTCCCTTATCTTAAATGAAGATTGTCCCTCTGCAATCTACCTGGGCACCTCCCTTCTGATCTGGCTGAGCAGTGTTACATCAGTAAAAGGGGCGGGAGGGGGATACTTTATCATTCAGTTACTCTTGAACTACAACTCTGACAGAATTGAAATAACACTCTCCAAGGTCCAAATACTATGATGATTAATTAGTGCTGTTTTCATTATGAAACATTACTATCCCTTTAATGCAGCTAAGGGCAGGGTAATGTAGGAGTATATGGGATTTCTGGGGGTTGTGTTCCTCTTAACACCATGTATTAAATAAGCCATAGAGGTAACTCGAGTAACTTTACTCCACTTACTTGCACATTCCACAAATTAGACATCCGGGGGCTTTCATGCAAATAGTGCATCCACCTCCACAACATCTGCGCATGTGTAATTTTTTAGTAAGGAGAATGTTAGCTGCAGCTGTGAGCAACAGAAGCACAGTGTAGCTGCCTGTGCCAGTAATGAGAAGTGTTACTCCAGTGCCCCTCTGTCATACTTGTCATATCTGGAGGAAGAAATTGGTGGTGCTGGATGGTGCATCTGTTATTCCAGAACAACTCTGTATTAACTGTCCTCTTTAACTCTTTCAATGCTGGGTCACTCATCTAAGCCCACGTTAGAGGGAACACAAAGCTTCGGAATTAACGTAGTAGGGCTATGGCTGTCTTGCACCAATTCACTGTCTTATTTATCACAAATTTCCTCCACTTAATTCAGCTTGTACTAAGGGCAGGGTAATGTAGGATTATATGGGATTTCAGAGGGTTGTGTTCCTCTTAACACCATGTATTAAACAAGCCATAGAGGTAACTTGAGTAATTTTACTCCACTTTCTTGCACATTCCACAACTTAGACATTCAGGGCTTTCATGCATTAACATCTTAAATGTGAGGTAAAACTTTTTCTAAACAAGTGTACTCCCATTGCTGGGAGATACATCTTTCCAGAGTTATTACATTTTAAGTGTTTATATGCTTTACATAAACGTTGTCCTCTTGAAGGCAGATTCCAGATAGTGCCTCTGGTACAATCTATGGGAGAGGTGAGTCAGTGACAGCAGCTCTTCATAGAATGCTATAGCAACTGCTGAATCACTTCCTGTCAGTTTGTACTTTCAAGGAATTAAAATTCCTGGATCTCTGTTTCCAGGGAGTATAACAGTTTTGATGTGTTATAATGTTTGAATGAAACAACTGCCAGTAGTGGGAGTACCCTTGCTTTACTCAGAAGGAAAAGCAGTATAACATATAGGCTTTCATTAAAAAAGATATACTGCTCCTTTAAAGACAACTGAGTTTGTGTGGGCAAAAAGTCAGTTTTTTTTCTCTGGAATGTTTGTGGAAAATTCACAATTCACCCCTTTTTCTGTGGAGAAAATTCACCTCTTCTTAGCAATGCTTTCTATGGCTCTCAGGATTCCAGTTATAATAATATAAAATCCAAGAAATTATTGTCATGCTACTTTTATAGACACCAGCAGAGATGATTGGGAGAGAGGGAAATAAAGTTTGAGTAAAGGAAAGTATGAGTAACAGGATTTCGAGTGAGGCTTCTGATGTGGAGAAATCTATAAGCAGCAGTAGTGGGAGACCACTCAGCCGAGCAAATAGTGCACCCATCTCCACAACATCTCTGCGTTTGTAATTTTTTAGCAAGGAGAATGTTAGCTGTAGCTGTGAGCAACAGAAGCACACTGTAGCACAGTGTTATGCCAGTGGCCCTTCTGTCATACTTGTCATATCTGAAGGAAGAAACTGGTGGTGTTGATGACTCTGAGGGTGGTGAAGAAGACAGTATAAGAACTTTCTTGGCTCAAACCAATGAAGAGTGACAGACACAGATTCAGATGGGATGACATTACAGTGATTTCTTATTTATCTCCTTCTGATAAGTCATCTGAGTCCAAAATCATATGTCACACCAAGATCATCAGGCTTCTGTGTCTACCTTGCCCAATGCTCCAGGCTTCCTTGGTTTTGTAGTCTAACTCTAATCTAAGAAATGTCATATGTCTGAGTCCTGCCTGCTCCAGGCTTCCTCAGTTTTGTAGTCTAATCTAAGAAAAGTCATATGTCTATCTGTCTACTGAGTCCTGCTGCGCCAGTGTTCTGTAGTTTACTGCTGGCTACATCTACAGTGTTGCTAACACGGCGAAGGGTTTCTGTGATGTCAGATTTGTTGGTGAGCACTGCTCAGCACATCTCCAGTGTTGCTGTCATCCTCAGTTTTGTAGTCTAACTCTAATCTAAGAAAAGTTGTATGTCTATGAGTCCTGCCTGCTTCAGGCTTCCTCAATTTTGTAGTCTAACTCTAATCTAAGAAAAGTTGTATATCTATGAGTCCTGCTTGCTTCAGGCTTCCTCAATTTTGTAGTCTAACTCTAATCTAAGAAAAATTGTATGTCTGAGTCCTGCCTGCTCCAGGCTTCCTCGGTTTTGTAGTCTAACTCAAATCTAAGAAAAGTTGAATATATTTATCTACTGAGTCCTGCCTGCTCCATGCTACCTCAATTTTGTAGTCTAACTCTAATCTAAGAAAAGTTGTATGTCTATGAGTCCTGCCTGCTCCAGGCTTCCTCGGTTTTGTAGTCTAACTCTAATCTAAGAAAAGTCGTATGTCTATGAGTCCCATGCTACTTCAATTTTGTAGTCTAACTCTAATCTAAGAAAAGTCATATGTCTGTGAGTCCTCACTGCTCCAGGCTTCCTCAGTTTTGTAGTCTAACTCTAATCCAAGAAAAGTCATATGTATATCTATCTACTGAGTCCTGCCTGCTCCAGGCTTACCCAGTTTTGTAGTCTAACTCTAATCTAAGAAAAGTCATATATTTATCTACTGAGTCCTGCCTGCTCCAGTGTTCTGTAGTTTGCTGCTGGCTACATCTACAGTGTTGTTGTCATCCTGAGTCCGCCCTCACCAGTCATCCTCAGTCTTCCTTTGAATAGCTACATCCATGCTTCATCTACAGTACCATAAGGCTAAAGCTCCACCTAATACTATTCAAAAATAACCCAAAAACTTGGGTTGGAGATCGCACTAACTCTGATATTTGTGGGGATTATTGTCAAAAAAATGATCTGTATACAATTTGGGTGCAGTGAGAATATAACAACATAAACTAAAAATGCATTTTTCTCTCTAAAAGAAGAGAGAGACAGTATTCTCTTAGTTGCACTCCATTACATCCCCTCTGTTATGGCAATGCATCATTTTGCCATGTTAAAGGAAAGTATGGGTCACGAGAAAAAATGTGAATAAATTATATGACTAAAACATCACTTTTATTCAATTGAAATTAAAAAATAAAAATTATTAATTGAAAAGATGATATGTGTATACAAAGGATGTGTATATATAAAAAGACTGAGATCATCTCTAGTGTAATTTTTAGCTCAACAGAAAACCTTTAATTATTCTAGTGAAATACATTAGAGTCTCATAGTTGACTGATACATGGACACTTTGATATTTAAATACTGATATATGCACCTTTATTGTGCTGCTTTATGTCAACAATTGGATCACATATGTGGTTTGCTGTAATATCGAGATTGGGTTAGGTTATGCACTAGGAAAATATTGATGTTTCCACTTTAAAAAACGGCTGTGGTTAATACTTTTCCACCAGCAGATTTAATTTTTACTGAAGTGTCGTTTGAGTAAGAGTAATAACATAGTAGTAACATAGTAATTTAGGTTGAAAAAAGACTTGCGTCCATCTAGTTCAACCCTTTTCCTATTCCTGTTACCATCGTTGATCCAAAAGAAGGCAAAAAACCTCCTCAATATAGCAATTTCAAATTCTGCCTTGAATGGGGGGAAAAAATTCCTTCTTGATTTCAAATGGCAATCAGATTTCTCCCTGGATCAACATGCCCTAACTAAATATTAATCCCAGTACTAACGTACATAGCCCTCTATGTTACGCTGTTTTAAATAAGTATCCAGGCCCCTTTTAAAGGCATCTAATGTATTTGATAGCACCACCTCCTCAGGCAGTGAATTCCATACCTTTATTGTCCTTACTGTAAAGAAACCCTTCCTCTGTTGTAGAGTAAATCTCCTTTCCTCAAGTCTAAGTGCATGGCCCCTTGTCCTGTGTACTGTTCTGTTAATGAACAGGTCTTTGGAGAGCCCTTTGTATGGGCCCTGAACATATTTATATAGTGAATCTAGTGAATCTAGAGTATTTTAATGGTTCCACCAAACTATTTATCATAAGTCGACTAATTACTCTCCTAAGCTGTGGGAGTTGGTTCTAACCCATCAGCTAAAATCTTGGGCTGTAAAAACTGGTTTTAACCCTTCAACTGCCGAATAAACTGATTACTCTCTTGAGCTGTGGGAATTGATTTTAGCTCATCAGTTGAAATTGTGCACTGGTTAGAATGTAAATGTTTTTACTTTGAAACAGTTGTGTTTAATACTTTTCCACAACCGATTTTATTATTTACTGATATAACTTAAGTAAAAGTTCTAAATTTATCTCCTAGTGTGGAGTGTTTGGTAACTCCCCAAAGTATTAGACATGAGTCGACTGGTTACATGAGCCGACTAATTACTCTCTTAATCTGAGGGAGTTGGTTTTAACCTATCAGCTGGAGTCTTAAGATGTGAAAGTTGGATTTAACCCTTCAGCTACCGGATCAACTAATTATTCTCTTGAAATGTGGAAGTTGATTTTAGCTCATCACTTGAAGTTGTGCACTGGGGAGAATATAAATGTTTTCACTTTGAAATAGTTGCGGTTAATACTTTTCCATCAACCGATTTGATTTTACTGATATAACTTAAATAAAAGTGATAACTTACACTCTGCACTACGGGATAAACTTAACTTCCCAAAATATTGGTCATATCTTGAGCTGTAAGAGTAAATTTTAACCCA
This sequence comes from Rhinophrynus dorsalis, assembly GCA_037306005.1. Classification (NCBI taxonomy): domain Eukaryota; kingdom Metazoa; phylum Chordata; class Amphibia; order Anura; family Rhinophrynidae; genus Rhinophrynus; species Rhinophrynus dorsalis. The sequence goes on along the minus strand of CM074718.1, from coordinate 66,795,075 downwards.
TCAGCTATCGAATCAGAATGACACTTTCTCTCAATAAAATTCACTTGGGGAGATATGACCCTTAATCTGGTCAGAGCTCATAACCTTCTGCCGGTCGCTTACTCTCACCAATGTAAGTATGAATTCCAATCTTTAAATGTTGTTTGCTGGAGCAATTAATGTATGTGCAAAAAAAATCAATCCAACAAGTCTATATAACATAGGCATCAGTTTTATTCAATTAACCTCTGTAATATGAGTAACAATCATTTGTAGATTTTACTTCACCAAAATTGTTGGTCATGAACCGACTGTGTACTCTCTTGAGCTATAGGGGATAATTTTAACCCTTGAGCTGCGAGAATCAATTTAAAGGAACATGTTATGATTCAATAACCAAGTAATTGCTCAAGTTAATTCAAAACTGTTTCCTAGTGCTCTTTTTTAAGGACATGATCTTGATTTCTCTAGCTCCAACTAATAAGTTAACGACCTGGTGATAAAACTCACATGGGAAGATGTAATCATAAAACTGAATTATCACTTCTAAATAATACAGATATGTGATCCTTAAACCGGTCGTGATTAGTTTCACCTCTCCGGCTGTGATCCTTAAGCTAGTCGGGGTTAAGTTTCTCCCGCTAGCTAATTAATCTCTTCAAATCAAAACATACATTATAGTTTGCTGAGCCATCTAAAATAATCTTGTTTGCAAGCTGCACCTAACGCTGTTCCACTGTCTTCATTTAGACCCTGGAAATGGTTCCACTTATTTTTACACTGCAGCACAGTGGCTCAGTGGTTAGCACTGTTGCCTTGCAGTGCTGGGGTCCTGGGTTCAAATCCCACCAAGGACAACATCTGCAATGAGTTTGTATGTTCTCACTGTGTTTGCGTGGGTTTCCTCCGGGTACTCTGGTTTCCTCCCACACTCCAAAAACATACTGGTAGGTGAATTTAGATTGTGAGCCCCAATGGGGACAGGAACCAATATGAGTGTAAAGCACTGTGGAATCTGTGTGCGCTATATAAATAAAGGATTATTATTATTTATCTAATTTTGATTTTTTTGTTTTTTTAAGAGCATGGTGAATTCAACTGAATAATTTGGATTCCTTCCGAATTTTGTCCGAGTCGAACAGGTCCTGTCTGATTTTTGGATTGACGGAATAAGAAAAAAATAATTTGTCAGAAATCAAATTTTACCAAGTTTTTTTCCCGCGCACAAGTCTAGCATTAAGTACCCCACTGGCATTCAAAGGGTTAAAAAAATACAAAATCCAACAGCCAATGCCGTGCAAGGTTTGCTACTGTTGAGACTGAGGGACAGGAATTACTTGTCCAAAATACAGCCAGCTTGACTATCCATTTTTTGTGTATCTACACAAGGATGGCTGCTCCTCTTGTCTGTTAACCCTTTGAGTGTCAGAGTTATCCATTGCATTGCAGCAGAAAGGAGAAAAAAAGTCTGACATGATTTGTCTTGACTTCAGCCTTCACATCAATTAGTCACCCCTAGGCAAGGCATTCTAGGGACTGGTAGCTCCACCCATGACCACACCCCCATAGCTCTGCCCCCAGTCCCATCCACTCTTTCCTTGAACTATAAAAAGCAAGGTCAAAAAATGTTTTAACCCCTCGGTTGCAAGACATCACCATCGCATTGCTATTGTGAAATCCATCCCTGACATCAATAAACGCTACAATTACATTAAGGGTATATAGATGTTTGATATCCACTGCATGCTTTTTTGGGGGCCCATTAACCCTTTCAGTGCCAGAGGGGTACGCAATTCATGCAATGCGTTGCGTACCCCCTCTGGCACTCAATGGGTTAAAACGTTTCCTTCTGCTTTAAAAAAGTGAACTTTTTATTTGCTCTTCACTGTGCAGTTGGTTTGACTTGTTCCACTTGTTGTTTATGCATATGCGCTGCCTACAATATATCTCCACTCAATATAACCTAGTGGTAAAATCAATATTCCTCACACTGTGCTCTTTGCCCTTTTATCTGTTCTACACCATAAGTGACACAACAAGCAATAAAATTGATTGTACAGACTTCTGTCCATGTGACTATTACAGGGAAAGATACTTATTGGAATAAGTGGCTATTATTATTTTTTTAACAGGAGGACTACCCTAGGTAAGTGTCATTTATATACAGCATTCAGTTATCTTTTATGTATTTTATTCATGACCCCAGCAGTTCACTCTATTTCCTAATCACCATTTAACCCTTTGAGTGCCTGAGAGGTATCCAACCCATTGCAACGCATTGGACACCTCTCTGTCACTCCAAGGGATAAGGGGGGAGATTCAGTAAGTGGTGATAAAGAGGTGACAAAGTAGAGATGGCGTCTCCAGCTTATCAGTTATCCAGTTCCTATGTGATTCTATGGAGCCTATCCACTAAGAGTTCTTCAGCTTTGGAGATCTTAGTGAATCAGCTCTTGTCATAAGGAGAGGGTATGATACCAAATAAACACAGACACGAATCTTGGGAATAGCAGGTCATGGCTTTATTTAAAGCAGAACTTTCACCTTCTATAAAGTCGCCCTCCAATAATTAAGCATATGGCGACTAGCTTAATAATAGTTCTATTGGCACTTTTAAGTACCTGATTCTGAAGTAATCCTTAACTCCTTAATGACCCATGACGGTACCGGTACGTCATGGGTCATTAAGGGGTTAAAGTTTACTTCAGAATCAGGTACTTAAAAGTGCCAATAGAACTATTATTAAGCTAGTCGCCATATGCTTAATTATTGGAGGGCGACTAGCTTAATGTGTGACTCAGGGACCCATGACGGTCCCAGTACATCATGGGTTAAACTCTCCCATCGCCTCTGCACGGAGCAATGGGAGAGCGCAGGCTGGCTGTTACTAAGTGACCGGTACCGGGGCACTTAGTAATGGCCAGTAGAAACATTGTTGCAACATGTGATTCGCTTGATTAGCAAATCACATGTTGCAAAAGCCGAATGACAGGGACAGTATTTGTTTTTTTTATTTGTTTTTGGGGGAAGACATTTTGGGGGAAATTGTGTCCTAAACCAATCTGTATGCAGCCCAGTATATTGCCGCCAACCCTACAGCTTTCGTTGTTAAGCAAGAAGTATGGAAACCCACAGACATCACAGAATTTAAGCAATTCTGGGCATTAATAATGGCAATGAGGATAATAAAAAAGCCAAGTATCCGATCCTACTGGAGTAAAAACCCCATATGTGATACCCCTATATTCTCCAAGACAATGACCAGGTCTAGATTTGAATTAATTTTGCACTTTATGCATTCTAATGATAATACCCTGTGCCTCCCCAAAGAACACCCCCAGTATGATAGACTGCACAAAATTCGTCCCTTAATAAATCATTTACAGAAAAAGTTTGGCCAGGTATATATACCCCAAAAACAAATTAGTGTAGATGAATCCCTAATGAAATATAAAGGCAGGTTAGGGTTCAAGCAATACATCCCCACCAAGCCCTCCAAATTGTGTGAAAGTGCCACAGGCTATACCCAGGCTTTTAGAATTTATGAGGGCAAGGACAGCCAACTTGATCCTCCTGGTTGCCCTGAATTTCTGGAAACAAATGGGGAAATAGTTTGGGATTTAATTTACCCCTTATTAAATAAAGGTTATCAGTTATTTGTTGATAACTATTACACCAGCACCCTTTTACTTAAATCTCTTTTTTGTGGCACTGTTAGGCGCAATTGCAGGGAGTTGCCCAAAAAACTTGTAGATACCAAACTAAAAACTGGGACGTCCTTATCTTTGTGCCAACAGGAGCTGCTGACAGTTAAGTTTAAGGACAAAAAAGATGTCTACATGCTGACCACCATGCATGAGGACAGAACTGTGGCAGTCACTGTTCGTGGCAGGAGAGGGGTACTGAGAAAGCCACTCTGCATCAGGGACTATAATAAGAACATGGAGGGAGTTGATCTGTGTGATCAACTAATGCAGCCATACCTCTCAATGAGAAAATGTAGGGCGTGGTACAAAAAAGTTGCCATCTATATGATGCAGACTGCAGTACATAATTCCTTTTTACTGTTCAAACTGGCAAACCCCAGTCCAAAATGTAGTTTTTTACAGTATCAGCTACAACTCATTTCCCTATTTTTGTTTCCAGATGCGCCAGAAATCATTCTACCAAGACCCAGGGAAGCACACTTTATTTATAAAATTCCCCCAACTCCCCAAAAGAACAAACCACAGAAGCACTGCAGGGTTTGCTACAGCAAGGGAATACGGACAGACACCACCACTTACTGTCCTGATTACCCTTCCAAACCTGGCCTCTGCCTTGGTGACTGCTTCAAGCAATACCATTCAGGCACAATGCAGTAGTGCTATAAAGTTTATTTTATTATTTGGCCACTTTTCCCCCCTGAACTGTCCTGTTTTTTTATTTTTCAAAACACATCCCTCCTTAGCTCTAACACTATCAAAATATAATGGGAAGCAAAGCACCCTAAGTTTTTTCCATTACTGATAATGGAAACACAGGTTCCCTACTGGGCCCAGTAGCTCCCCCAAACCCTGACAAACCTATGCATATGGGGCATTGCCGTGTTCAGACGATGTAACTCACCACTAATATAAAGCACTTAAAAATCTGTAAATATCATCTGATTGAAATCCAGAGCAACACTAAAATATAAGTGTGAAAAATGGTGTTTATCTGCCTTACTGCAGGTTTTGGGAGAGATTGGTGATAGAGTGGTAGCGAAAAAATGGATGAAATGCAAATAGAATGAAAGCCAGGGTTGTCTACTCTTCTACTTAAGAAGGGACACATGGAACACATTATGGATACGCATGGATGCAGGTAGGTCTAGTGCATAGGAGACAGGGTTAATTTTGCGAATAACTCTGTATGGACCAATAAACCGAGGAGCCAACTTATTAGACGGAACCTGCAGCTGAAATCCTGGGGTGTCTGCTTTCCAAAAATATACACTTTTGGGGGGAAATCTTAGAGCGGAGCACTGTTTCACTGCCCCAAATGAGACATGGCACCAGTGACGCAAGCTGTGAAAATTCAAAGTGTGAAACTAGAAACGCGCATGTTCCAATTTGGGCCCCGTAGCTCCCCCAGACCTTGAGAAACCTATGCATATGGGGTATTGCCGTACTCAGAAGAAGAAGCTGAACACTAAACAATGGATATTTTTAAATGTTCAACTATCCCGTGTTTGATATCAACAGTAATATAGAAATGTAAGTGTGAAAACTGCAAAAAAACAAAATATTACCACAATTTTGAAAAATATTTCTGGAATAGCTGTATAAAAAACTCCCAAATTCTCCTGATTATTTACCTTATGTTGTCTAGTTTTCAGAAACATACACCTTTGTGGGACATTTTTGGTTCTGGCACCGTCAACTAAACTATGATGCTCACATGCCATTTGCTGAAAAATTACAGGTTGGAAATAATGGCGTCCATTTTGTAATATTTACCTTGTAAATGTGAGAAAGGGATTTAAATACTAGGCATATGGGGTGCTTTTATATTCAGGAGAAGCAAATTAATATATTTAGGGGTATTTTTTGAAATGAACTAATAGTATGCAAATCCTGACAGGAAAATGCAAGCAAAATGTTGGGTTTATTTTATTTTTTTTGCTCTTTTTTTCTATTTTAATCAAATTAAACGATGAGGTATTCATATAATTGTGGTATCAAAAGAAAGCCCTGCTTTTGCGTAAAAAAAACAGTATACAATTTGTGTGGGTGTACAAAAGGAATTAAAGGGATAGTAATGTTTCATAATAAAAACAGCTCTAATTAATCATCATAGTATTTGGACTTTGGAGAGTGTTATTTCAATTCTGTCAGAGTTGTAGTTCCAGAGTAATTCAATGACAAAGTGTCCCCCTCCCTCCCCTTTTACTGATGTAACACTGCTCAGCCAGAGCAGAAGGGAGGTGCCCAGGTAGATTGCAGAGAGGGACAATCTTCATTTAAGATAAGGGAAAAACCTGAAAAGCTTGTCAAGGGGGGCAGGTATTTCATTGTTTTCATAGGAATAAGAGTGTCCCCTTCTGTTATCTGTCCGGTCTATGGACTGCATTCCACATCTGAGAAGAGATTGTTTACAGTAGGTAAAAGGGGCGGGAGGGGGAAACTTTGCTTGTGAATATCTCATAAACCATAAAGATTTGAGAGATAAGACTTATATCATTCTTCATGTTTTTTTAATGCCTACAAAATAAAATAAAGTTAAAACGAAGTATTACTATCCCTTTAACCCCTTAAGGACCGGGAAAATCTGAGTTTGATTTGACTTAAGGACCGGAGCAATTTTGACTTTTTTGACTATGTCTTTGTTCAACCATATTTTCTCTTTAATTCCTTTTGTGCACCCACATAAATTATATACTGTTTTTTTAAGCACAAGTAGGGCTTTCTTTTGATACCACAATTATATGAATACCTCATTGTTTAATTTGATTAAAATAGAAAAAAAGAGGAAAAAAATTGAAAAAAAGCAACATTTTGCTTACATTTTTCTGTCAGGATTTGCATACTATTAGTTAATGAAAAAAAAATACCCCTAAATATATTAATTTGCTTCTCCTGAATATAAGAATACCCCATATGCCTAGTATTTTAGTCCTTTACTCACATTTACAAGGTAAATATTACAAGATGGCTGCCGTTATTTCCAACTTGTGATTTCTCAACAATTGGCATGTGAGGATCATAGTGTCACGGTTTATTATGACTCTCAGACACAAGTTTAGGTAAAAAAATCAATTTTATTGAAATAATAAATGATAACTTAGGATGGCAATAACATACATAATATATATATACAGATTATAGCACAGACAGAAGGCAGACTCTACCGGTCCTGTCAATATACCGGACAGGACAGTCTTTAGGCTCTACCGGCCTTGCCAATACCGGGTAAGGCAACCTGCAGATGGAATAGCATAACGGTTTACCGGCCTTACCAATACCGGGCAGGGCAGCCCAGAGATAATAGCAGCAGTCAGATGGAACTGGCAAATTAGCAGAATCGTTAAGCAGCAAGGCTTTGGAGCAAACCAGCGTCCGCACGCTGGAAACAACACTGAATAGATATAGCCGTTAGGCTAGCGAGCAAACCAGTGACCGCACACTGGAGTAACAAGCGAGTAGTATAGCCGCAAGGCTTAGGAGCAAACCAGCGTCCGCACGCTGGGACCAACACAGATTAGTATAGCTGATAGGCTTTGGAGCAAACCAGTGACCGCACACTGGTGTAACAAGCGAGTTTGTATAGCCGCAAGGCTTAGGAGCAAACCAGCGTCCGCACGCTGGGACCAACACAGATTTGTATAGCTGAAAGGCTTTGGAGCAAACCAGTGACCGCACACTGGTGTAACAAGTGAGTTTGTATAGCCGCAAGGCTAGGAGCAAACCAGCGTCCGCACGCTGGGACCAACACAGATTTGTATAGCTGAAAGGCTTTGGAGCAAACCAGTGACCGCACACTGGTGTAACAAGTGAGTTTGTATAGCCGCAAGGCTTAGGAGCAAACCAGCGTCCGCACGCTGAGACCAACACAGATTTGTATAGCTGATAGGCTTTGGAGCAAACCAGTGACCGCACACTGGTGTAACAAGCGAGTTTGTATAGCCGCAAGGCTTAGGAGCAAACCAGCGTCCGCACGCTGGGACCAACACAGATTTGTATAGCTGATAGGCTTTGGAGCAAACCAGTGACCGCACACTGGTGTAACAAGCGAGTTTGCATAGCCGCAAGGCTTGGGAGCAAACCAGCGTCCGCACGCTGGGACCAACACGGAATTGTAGCAATGTCACCAACGCGACCAGGCAGAAGGTCGCCAGGATACTGAAGACAGGTGATGAGATGACAGGAACCAGCAACGATCAGTCAGGTCAGAAAACAGCAGAGAAGTTCAGCAGGAACTGCAACACCAGAGACTAGGCCGGAACCAGGACTGGAAGTACTTCAGCATGCAGGAAACACTGGAACAGTAGAGATCAGGAACTCAGGAACACATGAGATCAGGAACTCAGGAACACTGGAACAGAGGCCCAGCTATCACTAGCATAGTGATAGCAAGAAGGTCAGAAACAACACGAAAGGGCACTCAAAGGGTGCCCAATCCAGGTTTAAATAGTCAATAAGAGGCGGGCTATCTGCAGACAGCCAATAGAAGCCCCCTACTGGTGACAGACAAGTAACTGCAGCCAATCACGGGCACCGTGATAGTACCCCCCTTTCAAAGACCCCCTCTCCTAGAATAGGGTTTAGGTTTCTGCGGGTAATTGGCATGAAAGGCCCTAGTTAACCTAGGTGCATGAAGGTCCGTACTATCCACCCATGATCGATCCTCAGGACCATACCCTTTCCAATGTACCAGGTACTGTACCCTTCCTCTAAGCCTACGGGAATCAATAATGCTCTGAACCTCGTACTCCTCCTGGCCCTCGACCTCAACAGGTCCTGGCACCACAGGTGTGGTAGTATAGCGATTGCAAACCAGAGGCTTAAGAAGGGACACATGGAACACATTATGGATACGCATGGATGCAGGTAGGTCTAGTGCATAGGAGACAGGGTTAATTTTGCGAATAACTCTGTATGGACCAATAAACCGAGGAGCCAACTTATTAGACGGAACCTGCAGCTTGAGATTTCTGGAGGAAAGCCATACTCTATCCCCAACCTGAAAGGAAACCGCTGGAAGCCTTCTGCGATTAGCATGGCGCTGATGACGCTGAAATGACTGACCAAGTGCCCTCTGAACTTGTGCCCATGTGGAACGGAGTTGCTCGATATGCTCATCCAGAGCTGGAATCTGTTGCGTCTGAAATGAGTCTGGAAGCAAACAGGGCTGGAACCCATAATTAATCAGAAACGGAGAGCTCCCAGATGAAGAATTGACCGCACAGTTCCTGGCGAACTCTGCCCAAGGCAACAAGTCGGACCAATTATCATGATGGTCAGTAACGAAACAACGGAGAAATTGTTCCAAGCCCTGATTAGCTCGTTCAGCGGCTCCATTGGTCTGGGGATGGTAGGCAGAGGAGAAGGACAGCTGTATGCCCATCTGTTGGCAAAATGCCCTCCAAAATCTAGACACAAACTGGCTCCCCCTGTCAGACACCAGTACCCTAGGCACTCCATGCAACCGGAATACTTCTCTGGCGAACACCATTGCCAATTCCTTCGCTGAAGGAAGACCACGGAGGGGCACGAAATGAGCCATTTTAGAAAACCTGTCCACCACCATGAATATAAAGGAGTACCCCTTCGACATAGGCAACTCTCCCATAAAATCAATGGAAACATGAGACCAGGGGCGTTCGCCATTAGGCACCGGTTGAAGCAAGCCCACAGGGAGATGTCTCGGGGTCTTAGCGCGGGCGCAGATGGCACAGGCATTCGTAAATTCGGCACAATCGTTTCTCATGGAAGGCCACCAAAATAACTGAGAAAGGGACCATAACAATTGGTCTCTACCAATATGTCCCGCAGCCTTAGAGGAATGGTAGGTTTCGAGCAGCCTAGTACGAAATGATTCAGCGACAAAACATTTGCCCACTGGGGTTTCATGGGGAGCGGACCCCTGAGAGGCCAGGATCTCCTCCCCTAGAGGAGAAGTGATACTCGTGCGTATAGTAGCCAGTATTCTATCAGGTTGGATGATAGGAGCTGGTGCTTCCACTCTGTCACTGTCGGCCTCAAATTGTCTTGACAGTGCATCAGCCCTGATATTTTTTGACCCTGGTAAATATGATACAATGAAATTAAATCGAGACAGGAACAGTGCCCACCTGGCCTGACGAGAGGACAATCTCTTGGCCTCCGAGAGATAGGTCAGATTCTTATGATCTGTTAGGATTAAGACAGGATTCTTAGTACCTTCAAGCAAATGACGCCATTCCTTAAGAGCAAGGATAATGGCCAATAATTCTCTGTCACCTATCTCATAGTGGCTTTGAGTGACAGTCAACTTTTTAGAGAAAAACCCACAAGGTCTGAGAGTTCCACCTTTCTCGTGTCGCTGCGAAAGTACTGCCCCGACCCCAATATCTGAGGCATCAACCTCTAACGTAAATGGAAGTAAAGGATTGGGGTGGGATAACACAGGAGCCGCAGCAAATGCCAGCTTCAAATTCTCAAAGGCTTTCTCAGCAGATACCGGCCAACAAGAAGGATTAGCACCCTTGTGCGTAAGATCGGACAGAGGTTTGACAATGGAAGAAAAGTTCTTAATAAACCTCCTATAATAATTAGCGAAACCCAGGAAACGCTGTATGGCTTTAAGACCCTTGGGTTTTGGCCATTGTAGGACAGCTGACAACTTTTCTTTGTCCATGGCAATGCCATCATTGCCAATTATGAACCCCAAGAATGGCACACTGGTTCTATGAAACTCACATTTTTCCATTTTACAAAATAATTTGTTCTCACGGAGTCGTAGCAATACTGCGGATACATCTTTGATGTGCTGTGCCATGTTTTGGGAGTAAATCAGTATATCGTCGAGGTACACCACAACACATGTCTGTAACATATCTCTCAGAACATCATTTATCAGTTCCTGGAAAACTGCGGGTGCATTACACAGCCCAAAAGGCATTACTAGATACTCGTAGTGCCCAGCTCGAGTATTAAAGGCAGTTTTCCACTCATCACCTGCTCGAATGCGAACCAGATTGTAAGCGGCCCGTAGGTCCAACTTGGTAAATATCGAAGCGCCCTTAAGCCTGTCAAAAAGCTCGGTGATGAGTGGTATTGGGTATGCGTTTTTTGCCATTAGTTTATTCAAGCCCCGGTAGTCAATGCATGGTCTTAATTCGCCATTTTTCTTTTTTACAAAAAAGAACCCAGCCCCAGCTGGAGAGGTAGATTTACGTATGATCCCTCTAGCAAGGGCATCAGAAATGTAATCCTCCATAGCCTTATTTTCATCACAAGATAATGGATAAGTGCGTCCTTTCGGAGGTACTGCACCAGGCTGCAATTCAATGCAACAATCATAAGGTCTATGCTGGGGTAGCATACTAGCCTCTCCTTTGCTAAAAACATCGCCAAACTGTTGGTACACATCCGGCATAGCAGAGGAGGTGCACATGACCTTAATAGGCTGGATGACGCACTTGTCCATACAAAACTGGGACCAAGCAGCAATTTCACACTTTTTCCAATCGAATTGTGGGTTATGTAACTGTAACCACGGAAATCCCAATATCACCGCATGGTGCGGGGAATTAATCAGTTGAAACTGCTGCTCTTCTCTGTGAAGTGCCCCAATAGTCATAGACAATGGCATAGTTTCAAATATAACCTGAGGCGGTTCTAAGGGTCTACCATCAATCGCTTCAATAGTCAAGGGGTTTTCTCTTTCAATGCGTGGAACTCCGTGCAATTCAGCAAAGGTATTATCCATAAAATACCCTGCTGCACCGGAGTCAACCAAGGCCAAAACCTCCACAGAGCGTTGTGCCCAAGACAATACCACCTGTATGGTGGGTTTCATTATGCCCGACACTGGGGACGATTGTACACCACCTAGGGCCTGTCCCCCAAGATACCCTAGGTGTGTGCGTTTCCCGGACGTACCGGACAGGAATTTAGCAAGTGCCCTTTTTTACCGCAGTATAAACATAACCCTTGTTTTTTGCGATATAGTCTCTCTGCCTTGGATAGTCTAGTGAAGCCTATTTCCATAGGTTCACTTGTTTCCCGTACTGGTTCACTAGACTTCAATGCCAAGGGAGGGATGGGTGGGCAAAACATGCTACTAGGCTCATTATTTTTTGACCGTAACTTACGATCTCTGGCAATTGATCTCTCACGTATTCTGGAGTCAATTATCATAACATACTCAATGTAATCATCTAGATCAATAGGTAGATCTTTAGCAGCGATTTCGTCTTTAATGTGGTCATTCAGGCCTTGAGAGAAGGCTGCCAATAATGCCTCGTTATTCCAACCTACCTCTGCTGCCAATGTGCGGAATTCGATGGCATAGTCGCCCACTGTACGCCTGCCCTGTTGTATCTCCATAAGGCGTTTGGCAGCAGAGGTGGTTCTACCAGGAGGCTCAAACACTCTTCGAAAGGAACGCACAAATTCACTAAAGTTCTTAGTACAAGGTTTAGCATTCTCCCACAAGGGGTTAGCCCAAGCCAATGCTCTGCCAGTGAGCAGTGATATCGTGAACCCCACTTTACTACGATCATTGGGAAATGCGTGTGCCGTCAATTCCATAAAGATTTCGAGTTGATTGATGAACCCTCTGCAGAGACTAGGGTCACCATCATATCTTAGCGGCAAGGGTGCAGAAGCCGTTAACCCTTTAACAGTACCCCCTAGGGGTCTGGTATCACTTTCCGGTGTCTGACTTGGCGAGACCACCGGGCTAGAGCTAGATTGGGCAGCAGGTACCGTGCGTTCAAGGATCGTTTGAATTGCAACTGCCAACTGATCCAAACGTTGCTCGAGCACATCCATCCTCCAATGGATATTCTGTGCGTTACCTTCAGCCTTGCTGTCTGAGGTCATGGCCCTTTCGTACTGTCACGGTTTATTATGACTCTCAGACACAAGTTTAGGTAAAAAAATCAATTTTATTGAAATAATAAATGATAACTTAGGATGGCAATAACATACATAATATATATATACAGATTATAGCACAGACAGAAGGCAGACTCTACCGGTCCTGTCAATATACCGGACAGGACAGTCTTTAGGCTCTACCGGCCTTGCCAATACCGGGTAAGGCAACCTGCAGATGGAATAGCATAACGGTTTACCGGCCTTACCAATACCGGGCAGGGCAGCCCAGAGATAATAGCAGCAGTCAGATGGAACTGGCAAATTAGCAGAATCGTTAAGCAGCAAGGCTTTGGAGCAAACCAGCGTCCGCACGCTGGAAACAACACTGAATAGATATAGCCGTTAGGCTAGCGAGCAAACCAGTGACCGCACACTGGAGTAACAAGCGAGTAGTATAGCCGCAAGGCTTAGGAGCAAACCAGCGTCCGCACGCTGGGACCAACACAGATTAGTATAGCTGATAGGCTTTGGAGCAAACCAGTGACCGCACACTGGTGTAACAAGCGAGTTTGTATAGCCGCAAGGCTTAGGAGCAAACCAGCGTCCGCACGCTGGGACCAACACAGATTTGTATAGCTGAAAGGCTTTGGAGCAAACCAGTGACCGCACACTGGTGTAACAAGTGAGTTTGTATAGCCGCAAGGCTAGGAGCAAACCAGCGTCCGCACGCTGGGACCAACACAGATTTGTATAGCTGAAAGGCTTTGGAGCAAACCAGTGACCGCACACTGGTGTAACAAGTGAGTTTGTATAGCCGCAAGGCTTAGGAGCAAACCAGCGTCCGCACGCTGGGACCAACACAGATTTGTATAGCTGATAGGCTTTGGAGCAAACCAGTGACCGCACACTGGTGTAACAAGCGAGTTTGTATAGCCGCAAGGCTTAGGAGCAAACCAGCGTCCGCACGCTGGGACCAACACAGATTTGTATAGCTGATAGGCTTTGGAGCAAACCAGTGACCGCACACTGGTGTAACAAGCGAGTTTGTATAGCCGCAAGGCTTGGGAGCAAACCAGCGTCCGCACGCTGGGACCAACACGGAATTGTAGCAATGTCACCAACGCGACCAGGCAGAAGGTCGCCAGGATACTGAAGACAGGTGATGAGATGACAGGAACCAGCAACGATCAGTCAGGTCAGAAAACAGCAGAGAAGTTCAGCAGGAACTGCAACACCAGAGACTAGGCCGGAACCAGGACTGGAAGTACTTCAGCATGCAGGAAACACTGGAACAGTAGAGATCAGGAACTCAGGAACACATGAGATCAGGAACTCAGGAACACTGGAACAGAGGCCCAGCTATCACTAGCATAGTGATAGCAAGAAGGTCAGAAACAACACGAAAGGGCACTCAAAGGGTGCCCAATCCAGGTTTAAATAGTCAATAAGAGGCGGGCTATCTGCAGACAGCCAATAGAAGCCCCCTACTGGTGACAGACAAGTAACTGCAGCCAATCACGGGCACCGTGATACATAGCTTAGCTGACGGTGCCAGAACCAAAAATGTCCCACAAAGGTATATGTATCTGAAAACTACACAACATAAGGTAAATAATCAGGAGAATTTTGAAGTTTTTCATGCAGCTATTTTTCCAGAAAAAAATTTCAAAATTGTGGTAATATTTTGTTTTTTTGCAGTTTTCACACTTACATTTCAATACTACTGTTGATATCAAGCACATGATAGGTGAAGATTTTTAAAAATGCATTGTTTAGTGTTCAGCTCCTTCTTCTGAGTACGGCAATACCCCATATGCATAGGTTTCTCAAGGTTTGGGAGAGCTACGGGGCCCAAATTGGAACATGCGCGTTTCCAGTTTCACACTTTGAATTTTCACAGCTTGCATCACTGGTGCCATGTCTCATTTGGGGCTGTGTAACAGTGCTCCACTCTAAGATTTCCCCCCAAAAGTATATATTTTTGGAAAGTAGACACCCCAGGCTTTCATTTTATGTATGTTTTCAATTTTTTTACGCAGCCATTTTACCACCAATCGCTCGTAAATCTTGACGTAAGTTAAAAAAACAGCGTTTTTCACACTTGCACTTCAATGTTGATGTGAATTTCAAGCACATGATAGGTGAAGATTTTTAAAAATGCATTGTTTAGTGTTCAGCTCCTTCTTCTGAGTACGGCAATACCCCATATGCATAGGTTTCTCAAGGTTTCAGAGAGCTACGGGGCCCAAATTGGAACATGTGCGTTTCCAGTTTCACACTTTGAATTTTCACAGCTTGCATCACTGGTGCCATGTCTCATTTGGGGCTGTGTAACAGTGCTCCACTCTAAGATTTCCCCCCAAAAGTATATATTTTTGGAAAGTAGACACCCCAGGCTTTCATTTTATGTATGTTTTCAATTTTTTTACGCAGCCATTTTACCACCAATCGCTCGGAAATCTTGACGTAAGTTAAAAAAACAGCGTTTTTCACACTTGCACTTCAATGTTGATGTGAATTTCAAGCACATGATAGGTGAAGATTTTTAAAAATGCATTGTTTAGTGTTCAGCTCCTTCTTCTGAGTACGGCAATACCCCATATGCATAGGTTTCTCAAGGTTTGGGAGAGCTACGGGGCCCAAATTGGAACATGCGCGTTTCCAGTTTCACACTTTGAATTTTCACAGCTTGCATCACTGGTGCCATGTCTCATTTGGGGCTGTGTAACAGTGCTCCACTCTAAGATTTCCCCCCAAAAGTATATATTTTTGTAAAGTAGACACCCCAGGCTTTCATTTTATGTATGTTTTCAATTTTTTTACGCAGCCATTTTACCACCAATCGCTCGTAAATCTTGACGAGCGTTTTTCACACTTGCACTTCAATGTTGATGTGAATTTCAAGCACATGATAGGTGAAGATTTTTAAAAATGCATTGTTTAGTGTTCAGCTCCTTCTTCTGAGTACGGCAATACCCCATATGCATAGGTTTCTCAAGATTTTGGGGAGCTACGGGGCCCAATTTTGAACAAATATTGAATTACCACATCTTGGTTAACTGATGCCATTACTCATTTTGGGCTATGTTCCAGTGCTGCACTTTAGAATTTCCCCCCAAAAGTGTATATTTTTGGAATGTAGACACCCCCAGCTTTCATTTTAGGTGTGTTTTCAAATTTTTTACACAGCCATTTTACCACCACTTTCTCATAAACTTGACGTAAGTAAAAAAACAGCGTTTTTCACACTTTGCCTTCAATGTTGATGTGAATTTCAAGCACAGAATAGGTGAAGATTTTATAAACTGAATTGATTATTGTTCAGCTCCTTCTTCTGAGTACGGAAATACCCCATATGCATAGCTTTCTCATGGTTTGGGGGAGCTACGGGGGCCAAATTGGAACATGCGCGTTTCCAGGTTCACACTTTGAATCTTCACAGCTTGCGTTACTGGTGCCATGTCTCATTTGGGGCTGTGTAACAGTGCTCTTTTTTTAAGATTTCCCCCCAAAAGTGTATATTTTTGGAAAGTAGACACCCCAGGCTCTCGTTTTAGGTGTGTTTTCCAATTTTATACACAGCCATTTTACCACCAATCCTGTGAAAATTTGACGTAAGTAAAAAAAATTCAGCATTTTTCACACTTTGCCTTCAATGTTGATGTGAATTTCAAGCACAGAATAGGTGAAGATTTTATAAACTGAATTGATTAGTGTTCAGCTCCTTCTTCTGAGTACGGCAATACCCCATATGCATAGCTTTCTCATGGTTTGGGGGAGCTACGGGGGCCAAATTGGAACATGCGCGTTTCCAGGTTCACACTTTGAATCTTCACAGCTTGCGTTACTGGTGCCATGTCTCATTTGGGGCTGTGTAACAGTGCTCTTTTTTTAAGATTTCCCCCCAAAAGTGTATATTTTTGGAAAGTAGACACCCCAGGCTCTCGTTTTAGGTGTGTTTTCCAATTTTATACACAGCCATTTTACCACCAATCCTGTGAAAATTTGACGTAAGTAAAAAAAATTCAGCATTTTTCACACTTTGCCTTCAATGTTGATGTGAATTTCAAGCACAGAATAGGTGAAGATTTTATAAACTGAATTGATTAGTGTTCAGTTCCTTCTTCTGAGTACGGCAATACCCCATATGCATAGCTTTCTCATGGTTTGGGGGAGCTACGGGGGCCAAATTGGAACATGCGCGTTTCCAGGTTCACACTTTGAATCTTCACAGCTTGCGTTACTGGTGCCATGTCTCATTTGGGGCTGTGTAACAGTGCTCTTTTTTAAGATTTCCCCCCAAAAGTGTATATTTTTGGAAAGTAGACACCCCAGGCTCTCGTTTTAGGTGTGTTTTCCAATTTTATACACAGCCATTTTACCACCAATCCCTCGTAAACCATGACGTAAGTAAAAAAAAAAAAAAAAAACAGCGTTTTTCACACTTAGGGTTGGCGGCAGTATACTGGGCTGCATACAAATTGGTTTGGGAAACAATTTCACCTAAAATGTCTTCCCCCAAAAACAAATCAAAAAAATGATCATGGGTAAATCCTTCCACATCAATTTGAATCCCTGGGTTGCCTGTGAATTCTGAGATTTGTGGGCATAAATTGATACCCATTCATTAGGATCCGGAGTGGCAGGTGTTGGGGCATTTCTTTGGGCAGGTCTTTTTGGCAGGTCTTTGGGCAGATCTTTTGGCAGGTGCTGGGGCAGTTGCCAGGGCAGCTCTTGGGGCAGCACTTGGGGCATTTCTTTGGTAGGTCTTTGGGCAGATCTTTTGGCAGGTGCTGGGGCAGTTGCCAGGGCAGCTCTTGGGGCAGCACTTGGGGCATTTCTTTGGGTAGGTATTTTGGTAGGTCTTTGGGCAGTTCTTTTGGCAGGTGCTGGGGCAGTTGCCAGAGCAGCTCTTGGGGCAGTGCGTCTTTTCTTGACAGAAGGCCCAGCGTCATCACTAGAGCTGCTCTCACTTTCTGAAAACTGCGCTATGTCAAAATCTGACGCAGTGTCTGTTGCCTCAGAGTCAGACGCCAAAAAGGCATATGCCTCATCAACGCTGTAACTGTGCTGCATTTTGCCCACTAAAAAACCTTTTTTTTTTTTTTTTTTTTCTTACGCTATCCCTAAACCTAAATCTAACCCTAAAACTTACCCTAGCCTACGTATATCCTGAACCTACCTAACCCAAATGAATTACCTATCTAAACTGCACTTATTATATATATATATATTTTTTTTTTTTTTGGGGGGGGGGGGTTTGGGGTTTTTTGGTTTTTTTTTTTTTCTTACGCTATCCCTAAACCTAAATCTAACCCTAAAACTTACCCTAACCTACGTATATCCTGAACCTACCTAACCCAATTGAACTACCTATCTAAACGGCGCTTATTATATATATTTTTTTTTGGGGGGGGGCGGGTTTGGTTTTTTTTTTTTTTTTTTTTTCCCCTAAACCTAAATCTATCCCTGAAACTTTCCCTAACACACGTCTACACAAAACCTACCCAACTACCTACCAAAATACCTAAACTATATTTACTATTAAAAAAAAAAAAAAAAAAAAAAAAAAAAATTAAAAAAAATTTTACAAAAATTTAAAAAATTTTAAAAAAATCTAAAAAAATTCAAGGGGGATAGGGGGTGTCCCACAGATCAGAAAACACTGATCTGCAGCAAATTGATCACTCCAGGAGTGATCAGATGGGGGGGGCACTGCAGAACAGTGATCAAAGGGTTAAATTTCTTTATTTAAACTTTTTTTTTACTTTTTTTTTTTTACAGTAAGGCAGTAACAGCATGTCTCTCTGTCTCTCTCCACCTCAGCAGTATGCAAGGTGGAGTGAGGCAGAGAGATCTGACAGGGACAGTATTTACAAATACTGTCCCTGTCATTTAGGTTTTGCAACGTGTGGTTCGCTTTTGAAGCGAATCGCATGTTGCAACAATGTTTCTGCCGCTTGTTACTAAGTGTCCCGATACCGGGACACTTAGTAACAAGCGGCTTGAACTCTTCCATCGCTCCGTGCGGCCGCGATGGAAGAGTTTAACCCTTGACGTACCAGGACCGTCAAGGGTTGTTGGAGCACATTTACCCTTGACGGTCCTGGTACGTCAAGGGTCGCTAAGGGGTTAAAAAGAAAATATAGTTGAGCAAAGACATAGTCAAAAAAGTCAAAATTGCTCCGGTCCTTAAGTCAAATCGAACTCAGATTTTCCCAGTCTTTAAGGGGTTAATCTTCGGAGACCGGAAGCCAGGCATCAGCGCAGACATCTTGTCTTAGAGACGCCTGTGCTGTCAGTCCCTATCTCCTCTAGGAAGCATTGCACTGTGCTGAAAGGCACCTAAAGGGACTGACGGCGCAGGCGCGCAGATGGGATTAACCTGGCCGCCAATCTCTGCAGATTAAGGATTACTTCAGAATCGGGTACTTCTGAGAACCAATAGAACTATTATGAAGCTAGTCGCCATTTGCTTAATTATTGTAGGGTGACTTTATAGAAGGTGAAAGTTCTAGACTGTAAGCTCTCACTGTAGACTGTAAGCTCTCACTGTAGACTGTAAGCTCTCACTGTAGACTGTAAGCTCTCACTGTAGATTGTAAGCTCTCACAAGCAGGGCCCTCTGATCCTTCTGTTCTCCACATCTGATTGTACTATTTAATACCTCTGTATGTCTATTCCCTTCTGTACAGTGCTGCGGAATTAGTTGGCGCTATATATATATAAATATATATATATATATATATATATATATATATAAATAAAGAATAATAATTAAAAAAAGTTCTGCTTTAACTTCACATTGTTACTTGTTATTCTTATTCATTTTAACACAAACATTAATTAAACATTAACTGACAGTCCTTGCCTTGAACAAAGTAGGCCAAATTGCCCGGGCTCATGCTGTAGTCCCAGCATACTTCAGCATTTATGGACAGGGCTGGCGCCACCTATAGGTGAGGTAGGTACTGGCCATGGGCGCACGGGTACTTGGGCGCAGAGCAGAGCCGTATTTGCATACTGGTCTGGTGCTGTAAGGTTTAGCCCTTTAAAGACCAGAGAGATATTCCATGCCCTCCTGGTCCTTAAGGGGTTAAGATGATCTTGCAATTCCATTACATGTTTTCAATTACACAGTGCATCACTGGTGTTGGGTTACCTGTCTGTGCCTATTATTCACATACTGTGCTCTTCTGTGTGCTATGTTGTGCCCGCTGGCCCTCTTCTATAGCAGCTCAGGCTCCCCTTTCTCCCCTACATTGTGAATGTTTACTTGTCCCCTACACCTTTCAATGCCCCCCCACCCAGATTTTCTCTGCCCCCCCAGCTGTCTCTCCCTTTACTTTATTCATTTCGCTAGTAGAAGGCGATCAGTCATCAATCTGCATAAAGATTTGTTAAAGGAACAGACAGCTGATTTCCAGGTCAGTGTTTAGCCATTCTCATCCTGGCCTCTAAAAGCAACCTATCAGTGTAGTCAATGGCTTAAAATGTTTATTACACTACCTTCATCATGGCCACAATACTGCACCTTTTCAGTGTGTTTAGGTTAGGGAGATCTAGACCATGAGGGTAGAGGGCCGGATTTATATCTCAGGAGCCTGTAGGCACAGAAATTTGAAGTGCCCCCCCGTGGGCCATCTGCACTGGACACCTCCACAATGCTCCTAATCTCTAAGTTTCCCCCATCATCTCCATATTGCCCTCACATTGCCCCCATCATCACTACATTGTCTCCCATTAACTCCAACTTGCCACCATCATCTCCATATTGGCCTCACAATGCCCCCATCATCTCCATATATAGCATATTGCCCTCACATTGCCCCCATCAGCTCCATACTGCCCCCATCATCTCCATATACCATATTTCCTTCACATTGCCCCCATCAGCTCCACAGTGCCCCCATCAGCTCCACATTGCCCTCATATTGCCCCCATCAGCTCCATATTGCCCCCATCAGCTCCATATTGCCCCCATCAGCTCCACATTGCTCCCATCAGCTCCATATTACCCTCACATTGCCCCCATCAGCTCCACATTGCCCCAATCAGCTCCATATTGCCCTCACATTGCCCCCCATCAGCTCCATATTGCCCCCATCAGCTCCACATTGCCCTCCATCAGCTCCACATTGCCACCCTTCAGCTTAATATTGCCCTCACATTGACCCCATCATCTCCATATTACCCTCATATTGCCCCAGTGTCCGTTTCCTACCTCTTCCCTGGTGGTCCAGCGGCAAGAGAGGTCTGTGCCTCCTCCTTCTGCACAGAGCTGTAGCTGCTGGAGCTCCCACGCGGTCTTCAGTAATGATGTCATCTCCCAGGATTCTGTATTACTAAAAACCCGACGAGGAAGTGCAGCAGCTACAGGTCTGTGCCAAAGGAGGAGGCACAGACCTGTCTTCATGGCGCCAGGCGGGGAGACGAATAATAGAAAAAAAAAATCCCACCACACAAATGACCGGATGATCCCAGTGACAGGTGCCCCTCTGTTGGGTGCGCCTGTAGGCAGATGCCTACTCTGCCTAATTATAAATCCGGCCCTGTGCATGTAAAACTTTAAATGGCAGTGGAGCCCTTCAGTACCTGTGTGTATCACTGCTGGCTATCTGCATATGCCTGCCCTGTCTTCTTGTTTTAATCCAAGGGCTGGGCTGGCACAGGATTAGAGTGAAACCAGTCCTACTAGAACTAAATCGTTTACTTGTATTGCAGGATACACTGTGCAATCACAGTGTGCTGAGGGGTAAGTAAAGTGATTTGGTAACCCTTTCAGTACCAAGTGTTTTATTGCTGGGTTTGGATTATCCCTTTGAGTGCCAGAGGAGGATCTAATGCATTGTTCTGCATTGCATTTCATTGGATACCCCTCTGGCACTCAAAGGGTTAATGCAACAGACATAGAAGTGTACAGTGATTTGATGCTAGAAAGGCTCTTTGTGTATTGGAGACACTGTAACATGTTAATCACAGCATCTTCTAGTGACATTAGTAAGTGGGTGTGTCATCTGCCCTCTGTGGGAAACTTTTACAAATATAATAGTTTTAATGGGATGGTTTAATTTAAAACCCTCTTCCTATTGATAAAGGCATGGGCAGATGCTATGATCACAGGAGGGGACACTACCCACCTGGTATTTTCCAAGATATGGCAGGTTGCAGTAAGCACTGTCAGGGCTATTTCCTTCCCATATTGATTGGATTGGGCATGGCATTGTGCAGTCAACCTTTACAATGCTACTGTCCATATATTCACCCGGTTATGGGAAGCAAAGTATATGAGTATATAAATACAGGGCTCTGTGTCTGTTTATGTGTGTGCATCTGTGTGAGCATGTTTAGGAGCATTAGTGTGTCAACATATGAATGCATTAGAGGGTGTGTGTGTGTGTGCACAAGTATACTGGTATGGGTATGTGTGAATGCTCTGGTGTGTGTATGCATTTATGCATTTATATATGTGTATGAGAAATTATATGTTCACAGCTGAGTACAACAGTGTGTGTTGACTTGCACACAAGAAGAATGGTGGGCAGGTACACATTTAGGAGTGTGCTGGTATAAGTGTATGTATTATAATATCTACTAACATTCCAAATGGGTAAAGAGGGACACTTTTGTTTTAGGTGGTGTTGCTACAAGCTTTTCTAGTCGTTGGTACATTATTGAGAATTTTATTTTATTTTTTTTATATATATATAATACTTTATTTAGAATAAAGATGGTACAATAGGAGAGAAAAGGTGAGATTATTACAGCAAGGTAAGTACAGAGAAGTAAAAGACTGTATATGCAAGATATACTTGGGTATAAATCTACAAAGGAAACATTAAGACATCATGTAGAACATTACTGTCTAACACAGTGGTATCTTACAGCTGTCCTCATAATAACCCATCAGAGATCTTAGCTTAAAGAATCCTGAGCTCCATTGAACTAAAGAAGAGAAAGGAATAGATAAAAGGGCAAAGAGAGGATAGGGAAAGTAGAAGAGGGAGGAGGGGGAAAGAAGAAAGTGGCACCAACTCTGAGAGTAAGTAGATAAGGGGAATTATTGAGAATTTTTAGGTTATTTCATGATGTATTTACACATCTGAGTAACTGAATAAATGATTTAGAGCAAGGCCATGGTATTTTATTTATACAGACTAATGAGTGAACACATAGTGAAGTGTAAACAAACATGAATGTGTTTTATTGCTGCGGAGCGATGTGATAACACACCACATAGCCTGATCTCCTAAAAAGAGGGACACCAGGGTGGGAAAGAGGGACAGAGGGATTTGGGTTTCAAAGAGGGACTGTCCCTCCTAAAGAGGTACACATGGGAGATATGTATTATTTTATTCTTAGGAGTAAAAGTACTGGACAAATCTGGTATTTCATTTTATTTTCACTATACAATGTGTTTATTGAAAATATCCCTGTGGCTAATGTGCTAAAAAAAAAGTGGAGCAAACCAACTGCACAAGAGGTGAGAAATAAACTTTTCCAAAACTCCAATTAATTTAAATGGGAGTTTTAACACATTGATTGCTACAGAGATCTTCAACAAATAGAGAAGGAATGCACTTGAGACATGTCTAATACTGAGATGGTTAAAATCCCAATTTAAATCAATGCTAATTTTATTTCTCCCCTATGGTGCAGTTAGGTTGCCCCAGAATTGCACTACTTTTCTTTTGTTTATGAGATCCACTGATGGTGTCCCAAGTAAGTGGGCAGGGCATAAAGGGGTGGGACGCCATGGGGGCGGCAAAATGAGGATTTGCCTAGGGTGCCAAAAATCCTTGCACCAGCCCTGCTTATGGATGACTCCACCCATTTACCCCATTGGCCATTCACCTTACCTTCAAGGGTTAATAATGTCCACTAACAATGTGTCCTAGTTTGATTCATTAAACTTTTTCATTATAGTATAGCGTTGTTTGCATTGTCTGTACCTTTACCGTTTGTCCGCAAATCATTGCTGAAGTCTTCCCCTCCCGCCCCTTTCCATCAAAATGCCTGTAAGTCTGTTGGATCCGAGTTTGTATCGGATCTTCTAGAGGCACAAATTTCAGCACAGGCTACATGAATCCCTGCCCCCTCTGCAGTGACTCGTCGCCTCCTCTGCAAAGTCGGATCTACTTTTCCTCAAGTGTTTCTCAGTCTTCTTTCTTGGAAAGCCATCCGCTCGCTCTGGAGCTTGCAGCGACATCTGCAGCAGCAAGGAACACTTTACCCCCTCCCATCGGGTATTTCATGGGAGCGTGCATCCAAGACAGACATGATACGAGCACACTCTTGAACAGAAGATTTTTAAAGATGGCGCCGGGGCTTCGTTTGCCAGCAAACTTTAACTGGTAATATCTTCACAATTAATTAATGCTGAGCCAAACCATTAATGGCTTTAAAGTTTATTGAGCTTGGACTACCATATATAGAGTTTTCAAAGCAGGAAATTACTATCACGGTGCTGTGATTCCTTGACTGTCGACATTGCTACTTCCTGTCAGTGCTTGCTGCTTCTTATTGGATACTGGGCTCTGCTCCGCCCAGCAATCGCCTATTTAAACCCTGTTCTCACTACCTTGGGTGCCCTTTCGTGTTGTTCCTGACCAAGACGTGTGTTGCTGTGTATCCTGTTCTGTGTATGATCCGGTTTTGCTCGACCTTGCTCCGGTCTTCGCTGCCTATTCCATTGACGACCCGGTTTGCCTGACTATCGATTCCTGTGTACCGATTCCGCTGTTCCTGACTATTGCTCGCTGTGTACCGATCCAGGCTTTGGCTGACTACAGCTCGCTATGTACCGATCCAGGCTTTGGCTGACTACGGCTCGCTGTGTACCGACCCAGGCTTTGGATGACAACCGCTCTCTGTGTACCGACCCAGGCTTTGGCTGATTACCGCTCTCTGTGTCCTGACCCAGGCTTTGGCTGTTACCACTCTCTGTGTACTGATCCAGGCGTTGGCTATTACTTCTAGCGGTGCCCACTGTTGCCTCCGATCTCGTTTACTGTAGCCTGTGCCTGTACGGTTGCTCCCAGTTGTGCTACTACACAGCCTGTGCCTTACAATTGCCTCCGGTTGCGCTACTTTACAGCCTATGCCTTACGATTGCCTCTGGTTGAGCTACTATACAGCCTGTGCCTTATGATTGCCTCCGGTTGCATTACTATACAGCCTGTGCCTTACATTTGCCTCAGGTTGCGCTACT
This sequence comes from Rhinophrynus dorsalis, assembly GCA_037306005.1. Lineage (NCBI taxonomy): Eukaryota > Metazoa > Chordata > Amphibia > Anura > Rhinophrynidae > Rhinophrynus > Rhinophrynus dorsalis. The sequence continues at coordinate 66,770,337 of CM074718.1, read as the reverse complement.
ATACAGCCTGTGCCTCACGATTGCCTCCGGTTGCGCTACACATATACGGTCTGTACCTTTGTGGTTGCTTCCGGTTGTACTACTATACAGCCTGTGCCTGCTCCGTTTGCCTCTGGGCATAACCTCCAAGTACGTGAGTCTGTGCCTGCCTTAGGCTATCCTATATTTGGCCTTCTAGGCAAGTCCTGTTGCCTCGCTCTGTTTCCCCTGTTCCACTGGGGATTTTGCCGTGCAGTACTTACCTCCGCTCTTTGGCACTTCCTTGCTGGTACTGCTGAGGTTTTGTTCCAGTTCCTGTTCCTGTTCCAGTTCTACACTCTGTCATTACATTTATTGTTTATACTTGCTGCTGTTTGTACCCTGACCTGTGTCAGATCCAGAAGTGCTCACTCACTGTCTGGGTCTGGACCTGTGAAGGGCACTTCTGTTCTTTATTATTTATTTAATAAAGCTGAATTTTTACCTTAAACTAAACTGCCTGAGTGTTCAGTAAAACCGTGACAATTACTGACACCTTCAATGGGTAACGTAACCACCAGCGACCGAAGTCCAGTGCAAAATCCGTATCTTCCATGTGTAACATTAACACCCGTGTCCTAAGAGTGGTGCAAACTCCCCAAGTCCGTAACTTCCATGTGTAACATCCCCACCTGAGACCTAAGTCCAGTGCATAACTCTCACAGGGCTTGGGTGGGGGAACTTTCTTCATTTAATATCTTTTGAAGTACACAAAAGTAAGTAGCTAAACATACAGCAATGTGTCACATTTACTATAAAGAAGACTCAGCGATCTACTTTATTATAAACATTACTATCCCTTTAATTCAATTAGCATTAACAATAAAATAATAAGCAATGGTATTGGGTCACTTGTCTCTCAACACTGTTTTTACTAAAGAATGTGTTTGTTCATATTATCCCCCAAATGGTACATTTCCCTTAACAACAAACAAATGTCTGCTTCAAAGCTGTTTATCTTTTGTAACCCATAAGATCAACGCTGCAGCTATATGATTTTGTCGATGTGTTCAATGCACTTTGACATTTCGATGTACACACACATTTTCATATGCACTAAAATGTACGGATGTAAGGGGAGGGAAGGAGAAGGTCCCATTAGTATACAGGATTGTTAAAGTGCTGTCAATGTGAAAGGGATGCCCTTCCTCACACATCGCCACCACTACAACAATCCTGAAGTCTGACAGCATTCTCTCTGCTGCCCACTTGGCAAGTAGGGGAGTGAAGAGAATACTTTACGCACTATGGACAGCATAACTCCCTTATCTCTTTGAGTGCATTGATCACCCTTACATCAAGCACTACATAATTATCCTCTTAGCTCTGTATCATATTTTATACATGTACACGCCCAAGGGAACAAGGCTGGGGGTCAGGCAGTGTCCATGTGGATTTATGGCTACCACTTGCCCCCCCCCGCCTTGTTCCCTTGCCCACTGGTAGCCATAGATCCCCATGTACACTGTCTGAGCCTCCCCAGCCTTTTCCCTTGACTACTGGAAGCCACAAATCCCCATGGGCACTGCCTGGGCAAGGGAACAAGGCTGGGGTGTCAGTCAGTGTTTGTGGGCTAACACACAATGAGGATGTTCCCCCACAATGGTTATATTCCACATCCTGCCCCACACTTAAAATTTTACATATGCTGCCCCTACAGAGGTAAAATTCAACGTATGCTGCCCCACCCCAGTAAAAATCCAACATATGATGCCCCTTCCATTCAATATATGCTGCCCTCCCATAGTTAGCCCTTTGAGTGCCAGAGGGGTAAACATCTAGCCCCACTAGTAGTAGCAGACCCTCAGGAACCCCTCAGTCCATGAAGTCCATAGTATGGAGATACTTTGCTCAGGATCCAAAAGCTATGACAGAGAAAGCCAGGCCAAATGTATTAACATCAGCACAGAGGAGGAGAGTGAAGAAGGTTTGCTACCATCTACCAGACTTGGGACCACTGCAGTAGCCAATAAGTAATGTGTATGAGTAATCTGAGGATAGCTTACATTTGACACAAACATGATAATGGTAAAAACTGCTGTAGGAATAAAATATGTATATTGATAGAACACACTCACAGGAACGTTTGTTGAAGTGAAAACAAAAGTGGTTTATTCAATCGACGTTTCAACCAGCACTCATGGTCCTTATCAAGATGTCACCACAACGTGAATACAGGCTTTAAATACCTTCTCACCATCACCATGTTAAAATTGGGGGCAACAGAGCATGCTAAACCTAAACAAGACGGCACCAATGACAGCTCTGTATAGCTGATTATGCATGAACCCAATTTGCCCAAGAAATAAAGTACAAAGTGTACTAGTGCAAAACAAAATGCAAAACAGTAACAGCAATGCATAGTGTACACAGAAAGTATGTAGCATATTCATTGTGCTGATTAACAACATTTACAGAATAGACAGCCTTATATCGCAAAACAACATACTAATTAAATACTGCATCAAAGCGAATATACAGTTGTATCTGTATGTAATCATAATCAGGTCAAAGGTATCATAAACCTGAGGAAACAAAGTAACACACTTGTATCATCATAAACATGTAATATGTCACATGAAACACCTTACTGTCTGGAGATCTAGCTCCGTGAGTCAGTTTATGGTCTCACTTGTATTGCAACGTAGAGGACCGGATGAAAGAGCTGCTAATGAAGGGGATGTAATGGCCCCTAACATCAATCATATCCTACATCAAAGGTGTATACATATATCACATACTAGGTAGTGTGAATTGAGTCAGAACCCAGTGGTGATGATCCGATGATCTGATACCAAAGACTGTAGAGTCTCGCAAGTGTAGGAAAGTTGTAGCTCAAGACATAATGTTGCCCTGTTGCTCTCTTGGCGCCAATTTTAATATGTTGATGGTGAGAAGGTATTTAAAGTCTGTATTCACGTTGTGGTGCCATCTTGATAAAGGCCACGAGTTCTGGCCAGAACGTCGATTGAATAAACCACTTTTGTTTTCACTTCAACAAACGTTCCTGTGAGTGCTTTCTACCAATATACAAGTATATGAACATTGTCTCTCCTGATGAGCACCCAGGTCAAGTAGATTTCAACCAAACAGTGAGAGCACCTTAACCTGCATTTTTGAATATATATATATATATATATATATATATATATACACACACATATCAATCACACCATGCCAGTCCCCCACCACCATTACCATACATATTTGCCACATTGTAGGTTGTTGAAATTGGTGATAAGGAGGAAAATGTTGCAACTTTAGAGATAAAAAAGCAAACAATTTTAACTTTTTTGCAAAAATTGATGCGGAAAATGTTTCTCACTTTTCTCCCACCCCTGCAAGTGGGTATCTTTAGGCCCTAGGCAGTTGCTAACTTTGTTCAGTTGTTAAACCTTTGAGTTCCAGCTGGGAATGCAACTCATTGAAGAGCAATGCACTGCGTACCCCTTTGGCACTCTAAGGGTTAAAACAGCTTTGAAGAGATGTTATGGATTAGGAGGGTTCTGGACCAAATTGTACCAGTCATTCTAGCCACACCTGCTACACATTTCCTCATCTGTAATTTATTAATGAGTAAGAATCCATTTATACACATTTTATAACAGCACTCTAATTACTTTTAGAGCAATTTCACTCACCACAATTCTTATTGTTGTAGTCAGTCTCCCAGCAGTTAATGTTCAATGGTGCATAACGTTATTTCCTCTGAAGCACCTTTTCGTTCTCAACTGCACTTTGATCTTTTCTTCTAGCACACAGGTTCTATCTTAAAGAGAAAGTATAAGTATATGCTCCATGTGAATAACTGAAAAAACCTTTAACAACTGAGATGATTTTGAAAGAAAATCATCTCTGTGCTATTTTGTTAATTTTTCAATGAGTTATGTTTTAGGTTTATGAGTTATTTCCCATTTTATATTTGCTAGTTAATGCAAATTGGCTAGTAACATCCAACATAGGGGTGTATAAATATCAGTGTAAGAGGTGTGGTCACTTAACTGCACCATTATATCCCTTGTAGAAAGCTTTATACACATAATGGAGTTGTCAAGTGACCTCTCCTCTTGCACATGTGGAGACAACACATGGTTACACAACATTCTGGCTCACCTGTTAACACTTTTAGTGACAGACGGGTATGCAACGTATTGCTCTGCAATGTTTTGTGTACCCCCACTGGCACTCAAAGGGTTAAATAGCATAAGACTTCCTGGGTCTTAAAGTATGAGAATGGGACCTGGGAACAACCACCATTTACTGCATCTCCATGGGGAACATTTTCACTCTAGAAACAGGGAAAGTGTTTCCTATAGTCGAACACTACACTTGCTAAAATCACGTGAATGCTAATTATTTACAGTTATGCTGGCATTTAAAGGGTCAAAAAAATAAACCTAGTCACATTACTTTTTGACTGGAATGGTGGGTTTTATAAAATAAATGTGAGGGAAAGAAAGCATTAGGGACAACAGACAGGAGGGAGACCTGCTGTGCTGGTCTGGACTAATTAAAGGGATAGTAATATTTCATAATAAAAGCAGCTCCAATTAATCTTCATAGTATTTGGGCCATGGAGAGTGTTATTTCAGTACTGTCAGAGTTGTAGATCAAGAGTAATTGAATGATAAAGTATCCCACTCCCACCACTTTTACTGATGTAACACTGCTCACCTCAGCGCAGCAAGACTGTCCGGATGGATCGTGGTGAACATAAGGAAAAACCTGAAAAAACTGTCAAGTGGGGCATGGTTTCCCTTATGCTCACAGAAGGAAAACTGCCCCTTGCTATGAGCTGTCTGGTCCCAGGAACAGATTCCACATCTGAGGGGAGGTGGCTTACACTAGGTAAAAGGGGCAGGGGGATAATTTATCATTCAATTACTCTTGAACTACAACTCTGACAGTATTGAAATAACACACTCCAGGGCCCAAATATTATGAAGATTAACTGGAGCTGCTGTTTTTGTGAAACATTACTATCTCTTTAATCTGAATAACTATGAAAAAGAGGAGTTCTGGCTCTTAGGAAATCAATACAGTAATGTATATCCAATCCGTAGGCTTTAATACATCAAAAGTCTAAATTACCAGTAGATCTGAAAAATCACATATATTGTATCCAGCAATTATATTGGTATAAACAAATGGTTAACTAGCCAAAACAGTAAACGTTTTTTATGAAAACCTATATGTTATGGAGCTTTGCCTGCTGAGTAAAACAAGGTCAGTTCCACTGCTGTGAGTTATTTTACTCAAAAAATATAACCATTCAAATAACCAGGTAGTGAATTTAATGTGTGTTTACTTCTTGAAAGTTCTAAATGACAGAAAGTGACGCAGCAGTTTCTATCACATTCTATGGAGAACTAACTATATGTCATTGTCATTCCATTAGAATGTAACAGAAACCTAATTTGAATTTGACCACTAGAGGACACTGCTAATGTAAAAAAATGTTTAAACTGTAATAACTCTGGAAATATGCATCTCCCTACCCTTATTTTAGTCAACAGGAAACACCCTACAATATATATTTTTTCATAAAAACGTTTACTGGTCCCTTAACAAATAACAAATCATAAACAGATCTATACTGTACCTAATGATAAAGGTACCAATTCAGAACACACCAGACATACTATCTGTAGCTGATGATCCAAAAAATCTCTGGCTGGCTCCATATAAGAAAATGCAGAGAAACACAGATACTCTTGAATATAAACCAATGGAAAAAAGACTAGCCAACAGTAAATCAGATCTGCACCTCCAATAAATTGGTAACCCCAGAGAAACCAGACAACAGCCTCCAAAAGTGTCTTGGGTAGACCGATAACCAATATCATAAAGGAGCTAGATAATATGTATTGTTAATGTAAAAAATACAGTAATGTGCAAACATTTTAGGCAAATGTGAAAAAATGTAAAGTAAGAATACTTTGAAAAATAGACATGTTAATATTTTATATTCATCAGTTAACAAAATGCAGAGTGAGTGAACAGAAGAAACATTTATCTTCAAAACAGCATCTCTTCTTCTAGGTACACTTGCACCAAGTCAGGGATTTTGTAGGCATATAGTCAGGTGTATGATTAAACAATTATACCAAACAGGTGCTAATGATCATAGGAATAAAACTGGGTGAGGAAAAGCCAAAGTCAGCTAACAAGGTGAGGTTGCTGAAGACAGTTTAATGTCAAAAGTCATACACCATGACAAGAATGAGCACAGCAACAAGACACAAGGTAGTTATACTGCATCAGCAACGTTTCTCCCAGGCAGAAATTGCAAGGCAGACAGGGGTTTTCAGATGTGCTGTTCAAGTTCTTTTGAAGAATCACAAATAAACGGGCAACATTGAGGACCACAGATGCAGTGGACAGCCAAGGAAACTTAGTGCAGCAGATGAAAGACACATCATGCTTACTACCCTACACAATCAGAAGATGTAAAGCAATCTCATCAGCTCAGAATTGTTAGAAAACAGTGGGGTACTGGTACACCCATCTACTGTCTGGAGAAGTCTGGTCAGAAGTGGTCTTCATGGAAGACATGCGGCCAAAAAGCCATACCCCCGACATGGAGACAAGGCCAAGCAACTCAACCAGGGCTTATAATTTTAAGTCCTTTGCTACTAGCCAGACCTGAAAAGTTACTCGTCACTGCAAGCCAAAACATACCCACCAGGGCTGAACTTCTACTCGCCAGGGCTAAATTTTCACCTGTCATTGGCTAGTGGTGAGTGGAAATTTTGAGCCCTGAACTCAACTATGTATGAATAGGTGAAATGTACTCACTTATTTTGTTTTCCTCTGGGTCCTTCCACAGCAATACTGAGGGTATTGACTTGTCACTATGGGGGTGTAGGAACCCAAGTAGCTCGGGCTCTAGTTCAGTCGCTGGGGTGCAATGCTAAAGAGCGGAGCTTGGGTGCGGTGACGGCATGCCTGATACTCCTTTGCTGCAGCTGAAGCTGGGTAAAGGTGCTGGTCACAAAACTGGATTGTTCCACCCCAGTTGAGCCGGGGTGCAACCAGGATGGGAGGACTAGAGAACAAGATGTGAACAGGAGAGGACAGGTTAATGGGCCGCAGTCAGGAACCAGGAGGTCACAAAATGAATGTATAGATATCCAAATAGACCTTAGGTTTAGATAGCAATAAGGAATGATACATTACCCATTGAAATAAAGGAGGGGTGCCGTGGAAGGACACAGAGGAAAACAAAATATTGGTAAATAAATTTTCCTCTGTGTCCAATCCACTGCAATACTGTGGGACTTACCAGAGTAGTACCTCAGAAGGGTGGGGACCACTCATATTCCCCTTAGACAGGGATGGCTGCTTAAAGCATCTTCCTGACAAATCTTGCATCCTTAGATGCTTGAAGGTCCAGTCTATACTGCTTAATGAAAGTAGAAAATAGAGGACCATGTGGCCACCTTGCAATTCTCTTCCGGAATGGCAACTGCTGAAGTGCCCCTGAGGGAGCTACAGCTCTGGTGGAATGAGCTTTAATTCCAGAAGGAGGATCTCTACCCTCTGACTCGTCAGTTAGTCGGATACAGTCTCTAATCCATCTCGTTACAGAGGCTTTTGAGGCATCTGTTCCTTTAAATTTACCATAGAAATTGATGAAGAGAGCATCTGACTTTTGAATGTGATGTGTCCTCTGTCCTCTGTAAACATCTAGCCAGATACAAGTTGTGCAACCGCTTCTCTGTTTCGTGCCTAGGATTTGCACAAAATGAAGGAAGCATAATTTTCTGGTTGAGATGAAACTGTGACTTTGGACGTAATACTAATTAGTACTGATGAAATACTATAAATGGAGATACACATAACAGCCTGAAGCTTACTCACTTGCCTAACTGATAGCAGTATGCAGAACTCAGAGTCAGATGAAGAATTGTAACTTCTTCTAGAGTATGTGATGTGTGGGCACACAGCTGTTGCAAAACCAGTTTAAGATCCCAGGGTGGTATAATTTCCCAGATGGAAGGCTTGATCTTTGCAACAGTCAAAGTACATCTACGAATAAGGTAATGATCCACGAAAGGAGTTGCCAGGACTGCCGAGAGAGCGGATAATTGAACCTTGAGGGATTCTGAACTTGAGGGATGCTGATCTCAAGGCCTTTTGGAAATCATCTTGGAGAAAATCCAGGATTCTTTCTGGAGTAATAAGAATCCTATTCAGCTGCCTGGCTAGGCACTATTTTTTAAAAGATGGACCAGACTATGACTATCGCTCAGGTGTGCGGATGGAGGTCTCTGGAAGAATATCCCTCCCATTTCTATCTCCCCCCTTTTTTTTTCTTTCCCCCAAGAGAAATTTGTGAGACCGCTGCATCAACATTACAAGGTGTAGCTCTTCTTCTGAAAAAGAGTACATGCTCTGAAAACCTCTGGACATAGAGGAACACCTGTCCCCCTGTTTCCATACTGTACTGATGATGTTCTGTATCGAGCTATGAACAGGGAATTGAGGTATGACTTTTTTTTATATCCAATAAATGCTGCGTCTATAATATTAAGATCTATGTGAATGTCAGACAAACGCACAGTCTCTCATAGCCTTGTTCAGCCCTTCAAGCTAGTCTGAAATTACCCAAAATATTCAGTAATTTCCCCTTCTTCAGTAGATTACATTACTGACTGCAGATCAATGAAACCTTTCTTCCTCCTCTTAATCAGGTAACCTGGATGGGTCTACATCAGAGTCAGATGCCCTTGGACGCTTCCTAGCTGGCTCCTGCATAGAGGAGAAAATCTCTTGCATAGACGAGCGCATCCATCCTAAAAGTATTGAAAGTGGGATGGAATATTACTCCCAGCAGCGCACTTTAGGCACCCAGAACATAGTTTAGCAGGATCAGAGGCAGAAAGTTGGTGTCACACCCAGTACAACCTCTGTCTTTAGGCAAGGATTTATTCTCTTTAGCGGTCTCAATTTCCGGTTTGGGCATATACCCCTTTACCTCCATAGAGGAAGACATAATATATGCTTCAACAGATGATATATACAGTTAGGTCTGGACACTGACACAAGTTTTGTTATTTAGGCTGTTTACCAAAATAAATTCAAGATACAGTTAAATAATGAATATGGGCTTAAAGTGTAGTCTCTCAGCTTTAATTTGAGGATTTTCACATCCAAACTGGAGGAAGAGTTTAGGGGTCACAGCTCTTTAATATGTAGCTCCCTCTTTTTCATGGGACCAAAAGTAACTGGACAATTGACTCAAAAGCTGTTTCATGGACAGGTGTGGGCTATTCCTTTGTTATTTCTTCATCAATTAAGCAGGTAAAAGGTCTGGAGTCCATTCCAGGTGTGGCATTCGCATTTGGAAGTTGCTGCTGTGAACCCACAACATGCGGTCAAAGGAGCTCTCAATGCAAGTGAATCAGGCCATCCTTAGACATTCCAAAGAAGTGACCGCTACAGCAATAACTTCTGATCCCTTATATTTTAATAATGATTGGATTAAACTCACCCCTATCGTTGGGGGTCGGTGGACCCGGCGCTCCTCCCGTCAATCGCAGCAAAACGATTTCAACAAACTTGATGACCACTGTACAGGAGTGCTCACGGGACCACCCCAGCATAAATGAACCACTTCCGAATGTATAAAATACTTTCACTTTTATTAATTTGCAATCATAAAATCATCAAACATGCTTCCCATCCCCTCACTGGGAAATAAGGATGCTATATACACCACCTTAGGTGGTGAAGAGATGGGAAGCATGTTTGATGATTTTATGATTGTATAATTAATAAAAGCGCAAGTATTTTATACATTCGGAAGTGGTTCATTTATGCTGGGGTGGTCCCGTGAGCACTCCCATACAGTGGTCATCAGGCCATCATTAGGCTTAAAAAAAAAAAAATCCATCAGAGAGATAGCAGAAACATTAGGTGTGGCCATTCAACAGTTTGGTACATTCTGAGAAAAAAAGAACGCACTGGTGAGCTCTGTAACACAAAAAGGCCTGGATGTCCACGGAAGACAACAGTGGTGGATGATAGTAGGATCCTTTCCATGTTAAAGAAAAACACCTTCCCAACATCCAGCCAAGTGAAGAACACTCTCCAGGAGATAGGCATATCGTTATACAATTCTACCATAAAGAGAAAACTTCACGAGAGCAAATACAGTGGGTTCACCACAAGGTGCAAACCATTCATAAGCCTCAAGAATATCTTGTTCGTTCTTGATCGGTGCTTGTCACAATATTTGTCTCTTAGTCTCCCTAAGGGGAAGGGGATCCAGGCAAGAGCCCTTGCTCTCCATGTGCCTAGAGGGAATCAGCTGCACCACGCTGATGAGGCCCACATAGGCCGAAACCTACATCTGTGGTTTTGCTGATTCTCTTGCGCAGAAAGTATTTGCCTGACATTTCAGAGCTGGACCGTCTGAGGGCGGGACCAGTCTGATATGAATATGGAAATTTCCTCTCTGCAATGGCACATGGGAGTGAAAAACGTGACTTGTAGTAACATTGAGGGGCCACTATGACTAAGGACAAGACACTTTATCTTGTTCATTCTCGATGGGTGCTCGTCACAATATTTGTCTCTTAGTCTCCCTAAGTGTAAGGGGATCCCAGGTATGGGCCCTTGCTCTCCATTTGCCTAGAGGGAATCAGCTGCACCACACCGACAAGGCCCACATAGGCCGAAACGTACGTCTATGGTTTTGCTGATTCTCTCACGCAGAAAGGATTTGCTTGAGATTTCGGACCTGGACTGTCTGAGGGTGGGACCAGTCTAATATGAATATGAAAATTTCCTCTCTGCAATGGCACATGGGAGTGAAAAACGTGACTTGTAGCACCATTGATGGGCCAATATGCCCAAGGACCAGACACCTTATCTTGTTCATACTAGATGGGTGAGCCTCACAATATTAGAAAAGCCAGATTAGACTTTGCCAAGAAACATCTAAAAAAGCCAGCCCAGTTCTGGAACAGCATTCTTTGGACAGATGAAACTAAGATCAACCTGTACCAGAAAGATGGGAAGAAAAAAGTATGGAGAAGGCTTGGAACGGCTCATGATCCGAAGCATACCACGTCATATGTAAAACACGGTGGAGGCAGTGTGATGGCATGGGCATGCATGGCTTCAAGTGGCACCGGGTCACTATAGTTTATTGATGATGTGACAGAAGACAGAAGCAGGCAGATGAATTCTGAAGTGTATAGGGATATATCTGTCTTCAGACAAATTCAGTGAAGTTGATTGGATGGCACTTCACTTTACAGATGGACAATGTCCCAAAACATACTAAGAAAGTAACCCAGGAGTTTTTTAAGGCAAAGAAGTGGAATATTCTGCAATGGCTGAGTCAATCACCTGATCTCAACCCAATCGAGCATGCATTTCACTTGCTGAAGACAAAACATAAGACAGAAAGACCCACAAACAAACAACTGAAGATAGCTGCATTAAAGGCCTGAGCAAGCTTCCTCTGTGTATGTGCGCTCCATCCATTGAACGCATGAAGCAGAACTTTCCTTTCTGGCTTGTATGATGTAACATCATAGTTGTGCGCTCCATGTGGCATGTGACATTTGGACAAAAAAGGAAAATGACGGTCAGAAGCCTTCTTTCCCCAGAAACAAGAAATTTGGATGCATGTGAACCCAAATTGTGGGGTATGAGATCCGGGCACCAGAATCTGGCAAGAATGAAACCTGCGATGAAGGGTGAGTGCATAGCAAAACAGTGAAGTAAGTGAAAGAGAAGTCCTCCAGCTTGGTAGTACCAAAATAACTGCAGTAGGGAGGTGGAGCAGACCTTTAATAATTTTTAATTGGTCCTACCAGCTGGGACAAAGAGTCAATACCCACAGTATAGCTGTGGATTGGACGCAGAGGAAAAACAGATGAAATAGGGTTTAGAAAAATGGCAGCGGGTGCTCTGGACTGATGAGTCAAAATCTGAAATATTTAGCTGTAGCAAAAGGCAGTTTGTTCGCTGAAGGGCTGGAGAGTGATACAACATTGAGTGTCTGCAGGCAACAGTGAAGCATGGCAGAGGTTCCTTGCAAAACTGGGGCTGAATTTCTGCAACAGAGTTGTTTACATTGAATGTTGCGCTCTATTTGGCGACCGTTTAGCAAGCGTCATCAGAATGTTGATCTGTTGATTGACTTTACATTCTGATGTTGCTGTTTTGATTCTCTCAACATTTTAACTCGCTATATCAAAGTTTGCCCAGTAGATGGTGACATTTCCATAGGATACCATGGTATGGCTCCCACAGAGCCCTGATCTCAACATCACTGAGTCTGTCTGGGATTACATGAAGAGAAATAAGCAACTTGATGCTGCCTAAATCCACAGAAGAAATGTGGTTAATTCTCCAAGTTGTTTGGAATAACCTACCTGCAGAATTCCTTAACAAGCCGTGTGCAATTATACATAGAAGAATTGATGCTGTTTTGAAGGCAAAGGGTGGTCACACCAAATATTGATTTGATTTACATTTTTCTTCTGTTAACTCACTATGCATTTTGTTAATTGATAAATATTTACACGTCTATTTTTGAAAGCATTCTTAATTTACAGCATTTTTTTCACACTGCCTAAAACTTTTGCACATTACTGTGTATATAGATATATATAAAAGTATAGATAGATATAAAAGAATGAAAAAGGAGCAGCACCCATTGGTTTTTAATTTTGGAACAAATATGAATTTATTAGGTGAACTTTTCAGTCCTCTGTGAGATCTTCATCAAGACATATAAGCACAATGCATTCAGATGTTTTATAGTCCCCAAAAGCCAGGAAGGTCCCTTCATTGTTGGGGATGTAATTTTGCAGTAGTAGGATAACTGACTTGTGTCAACCTGGGTGATATATGGACTCACATATAGCAAGGAAAATAAAGATACCTGCAGTAATTAAAGGACAATACCAAAAAACCTAAGGAAATATATAAAAGACTGTTAAAGGGATAATAATGTTTCAAAATAAAAGCAGCTCCAATTAATCTTCATAGTATTTGGGACATGTAGAGAGTTATTTTAATACCGAGAGAGTTGTAGTTCAAGAGTAATTGAATGATAAAGTATCCTCCTCCCGCCCCTTTTACTGATGTATCACTGCTCACCTCAGAACAGAAAGGTGGTGTCCAGGTGGCTTAACTTAAGGGAAAAGCCTGTCAAAAGGGGCAGGGTTTTCACTGTTGTCACAGTAAGAAGATTGTCCCTTGTTGTGATCTGACTGGTCTTAAGACCAGATTCCACATCTGAGGGGAGGTGGCTTACACTAGGTAAAAGGGGCGGGAGGGGGGATACATTATCATCCAATACTCTTGAACTACAACTCTGACAGTACTGAAATAACACTCTCCATGGCCCAAATACTATGAAGATTAATTGGAGCTGCTTTTATTTGAAACATTACTATCCCTTTAAAGCCTGTGTAGCCTCAGACCACTCAACAGAATAAATGTCAACACTACACAAAATCATGCTGATCTCCCAAACATATGGAACTTATAAATGTGACATGTAGCTGTGTTGATACCAGTTGCATTTAAATTTGGACAAAATGTAATCCGGATGCCCCTTATAATGCACTTCTTACTATGAAGTGAGTTCTCTCACTTAAAGGGATAGTTTTACTTCAAAATTACTATCCCTCATATTGTAGCCCTTAATAAACTGAGTTAAATGACACCAGCGGCATCTCTCAAACCTTTATGGTTTAAGAGATAGCCGCTTTCAAAGTTTCCTCTCCCCTGCTGTCAGCATTCTGCAAGTATTTAAATCATCAATATTTGTGTGCTCACAATGATACACTATGTTGCAACAATGTTCGGGTATGTATATAATCAATTTACACTATGAGACCGGTCTCTTTTTAAGTAGAGTTTATATGGTCCAGGACTCCATAGCATTGCACAGCATTCCAAAAAATGACACCTCCCCCCTAAATTGGAGAATAAGATGACCATATGTAAGGGAGAAATAATTAATATAAGCTAAGATATAATGTTAAAGAAATTCTTACTGAATGTAAAGGTGAAATGGAACATGTGGGTGTGTCTGTGTATGTGTATATGTATATATATATATATATATATATATATATATATATATATAGTATCTCACATAAGTGAGTACACCCCTCACATTTCTTAAAATGTTTTTATTTTATCTTTCATGTGACAACACTGAAGAAATGGTACTCTGCTACAATGTAAAGTAGTGAGTGTATAGCCTGTATAACAGTGTAAATTTGTGGTCCCCCTCAAAATAACTCAACACACAGCCATTAATGTCTAAACCTTGGCAACAAAAGTGAGTGCACCCCTAAGTGGAAATGTCCAAATTGGGCCCAAAGTGTCCATATTTTGTGTGGCCACCATTATTTTCCAGCACTGCCTTAACCCTCTTGGGCATGGAGTTCACCAGAGCTTCACGGGTTGCCACTGGAGTCCTCTTCCACTCCTCCATGACGACATCATGGAGCTGGTGGGTGTTAGAGACCTTGCACTCCCCCACCTTCCATTTGAGGATGCCCCACAGATGCTCAATAGGGTTTAGGTCTGCAGACATGCTTGGCCAGTCCCTCACCTTTACCCTCAGCTTCTTTAGCATGGCAGTGGTCGTTTTGGAGGTGTGTTTGGGGTTGGAATACTCCTCCGAAGGGAGGGGATCCTGCTCTGCTTCAGTATGTCACAGTACATGTTGGCATTCATGGTTCCCTCAATGAACTGTAGCTCCCCAGTGCCGGCAGGACTCATGCAGGCCCAGACCATGACACTCCCACCAGCATGCTTGACTGTAGGCAAGACACACTTGTCTTTGTACCCCTCACCTGGTTGCCGACACACACGCTTGACACCATCTGAACCAAATAAGTTTATCTTGGTCTCATCGGACCACAGGACATGGTTCCAGTACGCCATGTCCTTTGTCTGCTTGTCTTCAGCAAACTGTTTGCAGGCTTTCTTGTGTATCATCTTTAGAAGAGGCCTCCTTCTGGGACGACAGCCATGCAGACCAATTTGATGCAGTGTGCGGCATATGGTCTGAGCACTGGCAGGCTGATCCCCCACCTCTTCAACCTCTGCAGCAATGCTGGCAGCACTCATGCGTCTATTTCCCAAAGACAACCTCTGGATATGACGCTGAGCACATGCACTCAACTTCTTTGGTCGACCATGGCGAGGCATGTTCTGAGTGGAACCTGTCCTGTGAAACCGCTGTATGGTCTTGTCCACCGTGCTGCAGCTCAGTTTCAGGGTTTTGACAATCTTCATATAGCCTAGGCCATCATTATGTAGAGCAACAATTCTTTTTTTCAGATCCTCATACAGTTCTTTGCCATGAGGTGCCATGTTGAACTTCCAGTGACTAGTATGAGAGAGTGTGAGAGCGATAACACCAAATTTAATACACCTGCTCTCCATTCACACCTGAGATCTTGTAACACTAATGAATCACATGACACCGGGGAGGGAAAATGGCTAATTGGGCCCAATTTTGACATTTCCACTTAGGGGCGTACTCACTTTTTGTCACCACAGGCGCGTTCGACCGGGCCGCGCCTTCTTTCGCAGCGGCGCTTCCGGGTTCCTTTGCCAGGCACGCATGCGCGGTTCGCGTCCGCCTTCAGTCTGGCGGATGCGCATGCTCCCGTCTCGCTCCCCTACTGGCTTCCACTCCTCCAATGCAGTTTGGCTCACGGACGAGCCTCCCGCTCCCTGCTCTCCATTGGCTTATCTGCCCATTTAAACGGGTTGCCCCAGGCATAGGGCGCCCGTTCCACAAGCTGATAATAGTTTGGTCCTGGGCTCTGGACGTCTACTTACCGCTCCTGGCTTGACCCTTGGCTTGTCTGACCACATCTACTTACCGCTCCTGGCTTGACCCTTGGCTTGTCTGACCACATCCACTTACCGCTCCTGGTTTGACCCTTGGCCTGTCTGACCACGTCTACTTACCGCTCCTGGCTTGACCCTTGGCTTGTTTGACCACGTCTGCTCCCTGCTCCTGGCTTGACCCTTGGCTTGTCTGACCACGTCTACTTACCGCTCCTGGCTTGACCCTTGGCTTGTTTGACCACGTCTGCTCCCTGCTCCTGGCTTGACCCTTGGCTTGTCTGACCAAGTTTAATCTCCGCTCCTGCTTGAACCTTTGGCTGCGCCTGACCTCAGCCGTGTTCCCTGTTTCCCGTCTGGTGTCCTGCTAGGTACTCCTATCCTGGCTGCACCTCGGCTCAGCCGGGGTGGGACAATCTGGTTTCACGACCAGCACCTTTAGCCAGCTTCGGCTGCAGCAAGGGAGTACCTAGCACGCCGTCACCACTCTCAAGCTCTGCACTCCAGCATCGCTCGCTAGCACCTGAACCCAGAGCCAGCACCACACGGCTCCTATCGTCGTGTGTGTGTGTGACAGTTGGAACAGGCCGAAGCCACCCGACTGTCCGCAAGACTTGACGAGCAGGAAAGAGTACTGGCCTCTCATGCCGCGCACCTGCAAAGCCTGGAGACCAAACTGAACGCCGTGCTGGAGCTACTGCGTTCCTCCACCTCGGCAACCTCGGCAGTTTCTGACTCCTCTACCTCCGCCGCCAGTGGTGTAACGACAGCTCCCCCTCCTGGCTATGTACCCCCTCGCATTCCGCTTCCTGACAAGTTCACCGGCCGGTCGGCTGACTTCCGTGGGTTTCTGAACCAGTGCCAGCTGCATTTTCGTACCCAGCCGCAGACCTTCTGCACTCATGCCACCCGGGTTTCCTTTATCATCGCGCTCCTTAAAGGGGAAGTGTTGGCCTGGGCAACCCCTCTCGTGGAGCAGCACTCTCCTCTGCTGGATGATTCAAACTCCTTCATCACTGCCTTTAAGGTCGTCTATGATGGCCCTGGCAGAAGTGCCTCAGCTGAGTCGGCCCTTTTGGCCTTGCGCCAAGGCACCAAGTCAGTCAGCCAGTACGCGGTGGAATTCCGCACCCTCTCCTTTGAAAATGACTGGAACCAGTGGGCTCTAAAGGCGGCTTTTTGGCGTGGGCTCAGTGACCGACCCAAAGACTCCTTGACATACCGCGATATCCCAGACGGGTTGGAAGATTTCATCTCCCTGTGTCTGGATCTGGATAGACGTCTGCTGGAGAGGCAGCAGGAGCGAGACCGCAGCTGGAGGCGGGTACCCACTGCAGTTTCCCCGCCCGAAGTCCGTCCTGAGGCCGAGACCCCCATGGAGATTGGAGGAGTCGCTCGATTGTCTGACGAGGAAAGACAGCGACGGCGAACCCAGGGTCTCTGTCTGTATTGTGGACAGGCAGGTCACATGCTGCGACGGTGCCCCATTCGCCCGGGAAAAGACACCGCTTAGCCGACGACCAAGGTGGTCACCTAAGCCAGTTCCAGCAGCCTCCCCAAGGCCGATCCAGGGTCTTTGTTCCTGTGACCATTCAGTGGGCGGCTCATTCCATTACAGCAGTTGCCTTTATCGACTCCGGAGCCGCTGGGCTTTTTATCGATGGCCCCTGGGCCCAAGCCCATGGTGTGCCCTGTCGTCCCAAGAAGACTCCGTTGCTTGTCTCAACCCTAGACGGCGGACCCTTGGGCACCGGGAAGACCACTCAGGAAACCAACTGCCTAGTCCTCACTACCGGGCTACTGCACACCGAACAGGTGGTCTTCGATTTGGTTTCCTCCCACTTCGCCCCAATTGTCCTGGGGCTCCCTTGGCTTTGGCGCCATAACCCTGTTTTTGATTGGCAGTCCGGCGAGCTGGCACAGTGGAGCAAGACCTGCTTCACAACTTGTCTTCCCGTCTCCCCGATCTCCTCTCGCCCATCCGTCTCTGCCGCATTGTGCTCCCTTGAGGCCTTGCCAGTGGCCTACCACGGTTTCCAGGACGTCTTCTCAAAAGCCCAAGCCGAAAGCCTTCCTCCACATAGGCCTTACGACTGCCCGATCGAACTCCAGCCCGGAACTTACCCTCCTAGAGGAAAGACGTTCTTGCTTTCTCCTCCTGAGATGAAAGCCCTTGCCACCTATATCCAGGAGAATTTGGCCAGAGGCTTCATCCGTCCCTCCACCTCACCCGCTGGAGCAGGATTCTTCTTCGTCAGCAAGAAAGACGGCACCCTGCGTCCATGCATTGACTATCGGGGATTGAACCGCATCACGATTAAGAATAAATATCCACTGCCACTGATTCCTGAGCTGTTCGACCTCCTCCGTGGTGCCGCTTGGTTCACTAAATTAGACCTTAGAGGTGCCTATAATCTGGTTCGCATTAGGCCCGGGGACGAATGGAAGACAGTGTTCAACACCAGATATGGGCACTACGAGTACCTGGTGATGCCCTTCGGGCTATGCAATGCCCCAGCTGTGTTCCAGGCTTTTGTAAATTATGTTTTCCGGGACATGCTGACTTCCCATGTTGTGGTATACTTGGACGACATCCTCGTCTTTTCTCCCACTCTCCAGCAACACTGACTGCATGTAAAAGCCGTCCTTCAACGATTATGAGAGAACGGACTATAAGCCAAGCTAGAGAAATGCGAGTTTGAGAAAAACAAACTCCCCTTCTTGGGCTACATTATCTCCAGCTCTGGTCTTGAGATGGACCCGAAGAAACTCACCGCTGTCCTCTACTGGCCACAACCCACTGATCTCAAGGCGGTACAACACTTCCTAGGCTTTGCCAATTACTACAGGAGGTTTATCCGGGGTTACTCCTCCTTAGTAGCACCTATTACCGCCCTAACAAAGAAAGGAGCGAACCCGCGGCTCTGGCCCAAGGAAGCCGTATCCACTTTCTCCGCCTTGAAAGCCACTTTCACTACGGCTCCTGTTCTCCGATACCCTGACATCACCAGGCTGTTTGTTTTGGAAGTGGACGCATCCAAACGAGGTATCGGGGCAGTCCTGTCACAGAGAGACCCCAAGACCAACTGCCTCCACCCCTGTTTCTTCGTATCCCGTCAGCTTACCCCTGCTGAAAGGAACTATGATGTTGGCAACCGAGAGTTGTTAGCCATGAAGGTCGCCTTCGAGGAATGGCGTCATCTCCTAGAGGGCTCAGGTATACCTTTTCTCGTCTACACAGACCACAAGAACCTGCAATACCTGGAGACGGCAAAGCGCCTCACGTCCCGCCAAGCCCGGTGGGCCCTTTTCTTCTCTCGATTCCACTTCACGGTCACCTACATTCCCGGCACCAAGAACACTAAGGCCGACGCCCTATCCCGGCTTTTTACCATTCCAGCCTCCGAAACGACACCCAAACTCATCCTCCCGTCGAGCAAGATCCTCTCAGCACTGTCCACTAACACCCTGGCTAAGATCCAACATGCACAGAAGAATATGGACCCTTCCTGTCCCACAGGGCGACTCTTTGTTCCGGCCCGATTCCATCCAGAAATCCTGCTCTGGGCACATCAGTCGCCTACCTCTGGTCACCCAGGTATCAACCGCACCTTGGACCTAGCACAATGCCAGTTTTGGTGGCCTTCCTTGCCCCAGGATGTGAAAGACTTTGTATAAGGCTGCCACCATTGTGCTAGGCATAAACGGCCTCGCTCTCGGCCAGTAGGCCTTCTCCAGCCCCTTCCCGTGCCATCCTCTCCTTGGACACATATTGCTATGGACTTTGTGGTGGATCTGCCTCCGTCCAAGAAGAACACAGTGATCTTGGTCGTTGTCGACCGTTTCTCCCATCAGGCACACTTTATCCCTCTCTCCAAGTTGCCCACCTCTTTACAACTGGCCGGGATCTTCCTCCGGGAGGTGTTCCGTTTGCACGGCCTTCCTCTCCAGATAGTTTCAGATCGAGGCAGCCAATTCACATCCAGATTCTGGAGAGCCTTTTGTGCACGTCTGGGTATTGCTGTGCACCTATCCTCTGCTTACCACCCACAGTCTAACGGACAAACCGAAAGGACGAATCAAGCTCTTAAACAATACCTGCGGCTGTTCGTGGAACCACTTCAGGACAACTGGACGGATCTCCTTCCGTTAGCAGAGTTTGCCTTTAACAGCTGCCGCCACGAGTCACTCCAGTGCTCTCCCTTCTTTGCTGCTGGTGGATACAATCCTACATCCCTGCCGCTTTCTTCAGCCTCTGGCGTTCCAGCGGTGGATACCCATGTGGATGATCTCGAAGCCCACTGGCAAAGGATCCGCTCGAAGTTGGTGGCGGCAGTCGCACGCTACAAGCGGGCGGCCGATAAACGACGGACAGCCGGCCCTCTGTTCCAGGTTGGGGACGAGGTTTGGCTCTCCACCAAGAACCTACGTCTCCAGCAACCCTCCGCTAAGTTTGGCCTGCTCTACATCGGGCCCTTTCGAATCCGTTCCCAAAGCTCTCCAGTGTCCTTTGCCCTGGACTTGCCCCCCTCCATGTGAATTCCTGATACCTTCCACGTGTCTCTACTGAAGCCGCTGCTTCGTACCCGGTACTCCCCTCAATCAGTACCTGTGCCTCCTGTTCGTGTCGATGGTCAAGAGGAATATGTCGTCCGGAAGCTCCTGGACTCTCGCATCGTTCGGGGATCTCTCCAGTACCTGGTGGATTGGAGGGGCTACGGCCCTAAAGAGCGTTCCTGGGTTCCTGCCCGTGATGTGCATGCTCCGGCACTTCAGCGTGCTTTCCATCGTGCCTTTCCATCGAAGCCGGGTCGTCAGGGGGCCTCCCGTTGAGGGGGGGTGGTGTCACCGCCGGCGCGTTCACCCGGGCCGCGTCTTCTTTTGCGGCAGCGCTTCCGGGTTCCTTTGCCGGGCAAGCATTGGCTTGTTTGACCACATCTGCTCCCTGCTCCTGGCTTGACCCTTGGCTTGTCTGACCACGTCTACTTACCGCTCCTTGCTTGACCCTTGGCTTGTTTGACCACGTCTGCTCCCTGCTCCTGGCTTGACCCTTGGCTTGTCTGACCACGTTTCATCTCCGCTCCTGCTTGAACCTTTGGCTGCGCCTGACCTCTGCTGTGTTCCCTGTTTCCCGTCTGGTGTCCTGCTGGCCTGGTGTTTCTAACGGTTCCTAGGTGCTCCTATCCTGGTTGCACCTCGGCTCAACCGAGGTGGAACAATCTGGTTTCACGACCAGCACCTTTAGCCAGCTTCGGCTGCAGCAAGGGAGTACCTAGCATGCCGTCACCGCTCTCAAGCTCCGCACTCCAGCATCGCTCGCTAGCACCTGAACCCAGAGCCAGCACCACACGGCTCCTATCGTCGTGTGTGTGTGTGTGACACTTTTGTTGCCAAGGTTTAGACATTAATAGCAGTTTGTTGAGTTATTTTGAGGGGGGCAGCAAATTTACACTGGTATACAGGCTGTACACTCACTACTTTACATTGTAGCAGAGTGTCATTTCTTCAGTGTTGTCACATGAAAGATAAAAATATTTACAAAAATGTGAGGGGTGTACTCACTTATGTGAGTTACTGTATATTTATGTATATTTATATATATATATATATAGACACATATATATATATATATATATATATATACACACACACACATATATATATATATATATATATATATACACACAGTCGTGTAAAAAAGTACACCCTCTTTGAATTATATGGTTTTACATATCAGGACATAATAACAATCATTTGTTCCTTAGCAGGTCTAAAAATTAGGTAAATACAACCTCATATGTACAACAGCACATGACATATTACACCGTGTCATGATTTATTTAACAAAAATAAAGCCAAAATGGAGAAGCCATGTTTGAAAAAATTAAGTACAACTTTTATTACAATAGCTTGCAGAACCACCGTTTTCTGTATGACTTTATCAGTCTCTCACTTCGTTGCGGAGGAGTATTGTCCTACTCTTCTTTACTTTGCTTCAGTTCATTGAAGTTTGAAGGCATTTGTTTATACACAGCTCTCTTAAGGTTCCACCACAACATTTCAATCGGGCTGAGGTCTGGACTTTGACTGGGCCATTGCAACACCTTGATTCATTTCTTTTTCAGCCATTCTGTTGTAGATTTGCTGGTGTGCTTGGGATCATTGTACTGTTGCATGACCCAATTTCAGCCAACCTTTAGCTGTCGGACAGATGGCCTCACATTTGACTCTAGAATATTTTTTTATATGCAGAAGAGTTCATGGTCAACTCAATGACTGCCAGGTTCTCAGGTCCTGTGTCTGCAAAACAAACCCAAGTCATCACCCCTCCACCACCGTGCTTGTATCACTGTGCCCGTGTATTGCTGGTGACATTTTGACAGTATTATTTCCTGATACCTTTTTATTGGCTAACGTGATGTTGCTCCACCCAGCGTTAGCCTTTAAGTACTGAGCCCTGTCACTTCTGCAGGGCCCTTTCATGGTGTTCCCGTTGCTTAGTGCTTGCTCTGTATATCGTGTGAATTCTGTGTATGACCCGGACTGCCTGACTACTCTGCCTGATTACGTTCCTGCTCTGTGTACTGACCCGGATTGGCTGACGTTCCTGCTCTGTGTACCAACCCGGCCTGGCTGACATTCCTGCTCTGTGTATCGACCTGGATTTGCTGACGTTCCTGCTTTGTGTACCAACTCGGATTGGCTGACGTTCCTGCTCTGTGTATCAACTCGGATTTGCTGACGTTCCTGCTCTGTGTACCGACCCGGTTTGGAGGACGTTCCTGCTCTGTGTACCGACCCGGCCTGGCTGACATTCCTGCTCTGTGTATCGACCTGGATTTGCTGACGTTCCTGCTCTGTGTACCGATCCAGTTTGGAGGACGTTCCTGCTCTGTGTATCGACCCGGATTGGCTGAGACTCCTGCCCTGTGTATCACTCAGGCCCGGTTCACTACTCCGTCCGGTTATCCGGTTGAGGAATCTTTCCGGTGCTCTGTCCAGGTCCTGTTTAAGACCCATTTGGTTGCCTCGATTGCTGCTCTAGCCGTTCAGCTACTGCGACCCAATTACGTATTGTGCCTTGTATCTCCATACCCCAGGGTACGAGCTATTCCTGGTTGCACACTATACGCTTGGCTTGTTACTGCTCTCTTACTGAGGTTGGTCTCCTGGGCGCCTCAGTTTGTCTCTACAACCTGGCAGTTGCCATCATGTCTGAGCGTTCATTAAACGTTGCGGTCTGGTGCCTTTATCCTTGGGTCGCAGTTACTGCTGTTTCGGTTTGGCGTTACACTGCACCTCCGGTTGCAGTAACCCTGTGTTTTCTGGTAGCCCGTTACTCATTCAGGGCCTTGCTCACCCATTGTGGCTAAGTCTCTATTGTATCACTCTCTGTGTAGAAAGTGTTTCATGGGCCTTCCGCTATTAGGGCCTATCAGCCTCCCGGCCTAATAGCACCGTCCTATTATGTCTCGCTGATTCACACGAACTGTAACCTGACCTGTGTCAATAATATATATTTTGCTCTCAGATATATGTACTGGACCCATGTGGGTTAATGTTTCCTCTGTAACATGTCCTGTGTCAGTATTACGTGTTATCTATATGCTGGACCCGCAAGGGTTACTTTATTCTGTCTGGTTTCAATAAAACTGTGTTTAACCAAACATCCTGCCTCTGAGTGTACTGAAAACCGTTACAGCTTGACAGTTGGTATGAGGTGTTTGTGCTGATATGCTTTGTTTGTCTTTTGCCAAACGTGGCGCTGTGCATTATGGCCAAACATCTCCACTTTGGTCTTGTCTATCCAAAGGACATAGTTCCAGAAGTCTTGTGGTTTGTTTAAATGCAACTTTGCAAACCTATGTCGTGCTGCCATGTTCTTTTTAGAAAAAAGAGGCTTTCCCCTGGCAACCCTTCCAAACAAGCAGTGAAAAGAAGAAAATACCGCACAGGAACATGGAGAAACTAAAATCAGCTGTATTGGATGAGATCAAACAGAGGTTTGGTCTAATGTGGTGTTTGTTTGATCTCATCTCATACAGCTGATTTTAGTTTCTCCGTGTTCCTGTGCGGTATTTTCTTCTTTTCATCGCTATTTTCCAGGATTGGGACTCCTATACCTGCACCGTGGATTGGAACAGAAGTGGTGAGTGTCTTGCTGTTTGGTATGAGAGCCTGGATTGATTTTATCGTATTGTGCCAGCGTGGTGCCGTTGATACACTGACTGCTCAACCCTTCCAAACAAACCATACTTGCTCAGTCTTTAACTAATTGTACTGTCATGAACTGTAACGTTTAACATGCTAAGTTATGCCTGTAGAGTCGGAGATGTAACTCTTGGGTTTTTTGCAATTTCTCTGAGCTTTGCATGGTCTGACCTTGAGGTGAATTTGCTTGAACGTCCACTCCTGGGAAGATTGGCAACTATCTTGAATGTTTTCCACTTTTGAATAATCTTTATCACTGTAGAATGATAGACTTTAAATTGTTTGGAAATGGCCTTATAATACTTCCCAGATTGATGGGCAGCAACAATTCTTCTGTAAGATCATTGTGGATGTCTTTCCTCCTTGGCATTGTGTTAACACACACCTGAATACTCCAGACCAGCAAACTGCTAAAACTTTGGCTTTTATAGAGGTGGTGACACTTGCTGATGATTAATCAAGGGCATTTGATTAGCAGCACCTGTCTGTTCCTTAGCATCTTAATTCCTATGGAAACAGTAAGAGTGTACTTAGTGTTTCACACATGGCTTCTCCATTTTAACTTTATTTTTGTTAAATAAACCATGACACGGTGTAATACGTCATGTGTTGTTGTTCATCTGAGGTTGTATTTACCTAATATTTAGACCTGCTAAGAACAGTTGATTGTTATTATGTCCTAATATGTTAAACCATAGAACTCAAAGACGGTGTACTTTCTTTTTCACACAACTGTATATTTATCATATACCAGCCCTGCAGGGTGTTTATAACCTTAAAACAAAGTAACTGCTATGCTACTTTAATACCCACTCCCCCTTTACATTGGATTGTTCTAAAATAGCTTATGTATCAATTTCTACTCTGCTGCTGCGGTAGCTCACTCCTCTCTACGTCGCTTTGAGTCAGTACTTATAGCAATATGCTCCACCACCAGCCAATGAAACAGGAGAGTATTTGCACAATAGTCCTCATCGGCTGGCTGGTGTATGAGAGATATCGGTGATGTCGATATATATATGCCGGCGCTGCAGTTCATAGATAATGTGAGTGAGACTGAGTATTACAAGAGACAGTCTCTCTGAGTGTGGTCATGAAGAACACTATGTGCAGACACATAGAGTGTGATACAGACATGCAACACACACAGTGAGAAACACACAGGCACACACAGAGACACACACACAGAAGTGAGTCATAAGGGGGAATGACTTACGTGTCATTGTAATGAGTTTGTCTTTGTACTTATGCCTCCACTGTGACATTCATTCATGTAGTTGAAATGATTGTGGTAATTGCACATACTATGGTGGAAGGTGGATCGTGCTGGCTCCCGGGGTGTGAGTATGTGTGAGACTATGGTGGAAGTTGGATCGTGCTGGCTCCCAGGGTGTGAGTGTAAGTGTAAATGAGTGCCTGTGAGTGCAAGAGTGAGTGTGTGAATGTGAGTGATTGCGTGTGTGTGAGTATTTGTGAGTAAGTGTGATTGAGTGAGAGTGTGAATGAGTGTGAGTGAAAGTGTGTGAGTGAGAGAGTGTGAGTGTGTATCACGGTGCCTGTGATCCTTAACTGTCACTCTCGGTTGTGGGCGCTCCCATTGGCTGAGCCTGTTTGACCCGCCCATTGTGGCCTTTTTATACTTGGCCTTTGGCACCTGTCAGGTGCCCTTTCATGGTGTTGCTGAGCCAGTGTTGCTGTTGCTGTGTTCCAGTGTTCCTGCTTCCTGTGTACCGATTTGGCCTGTTTTGAAGATCTGACCCGGCCTGGCTGACGTTCCTGCTTGTGACCTGATCTGGCTTGTCTGAGAATCCTGCTCCGTGATCTGACCCGGCCTGGCTGACGTTCCTGCTTGAGACCTGATCTGGCTTGTCTGAGAACCCTGCTCCATGACCTGAACCGGATTCTGCTGACCCTGCCTCCGTTCCTGCCGCTGCTGCTTGTTGTCGCTGAGGTGACATTCTGACTTCCGCCTGTGCTTGTGGCAGGGCTGATCGTGTCATAGCCTCTGTTAATTCTTGCAGAGCCGTGCCTCTGTTCGCTGAGCCTCAGTTTGTACTTGCAGAGCTGTTATCTCCATTCCCTGAGCCTCCGTTTACACTTGCAGAGCTGTGTGTCCGTTCCCTGAGCCTCCGTTAACACTTGCAGAGCTGTTGTCTCCGTTCACTGAGCCTCCAGTACACTTGCAGAGCTGCTGTCTCCATTCGCTGAGCATCCATTAACACTTGCAGAGCCGTTGCCAGATCTTCTGCTACACTTGCTGAGCCAGTTACGTTTCAGAGCCTTGTATAGGTGGTGGTTCATCCTGTCTATCTTGCAGTGTAGTCTGTCTCCGTTACCGCGCCCGCGGGAGGCGCTATTGGCTCTAGCTTGTACAGTGTTTGCTCTCCGTTATACGCCCGGTGGGGCTATTGGCTCAAGCTCTTGCAGTGATTAGTCTCTGTTAAACGCCCGTGGGGGCTATAGGCTCAAGGTCTTGCAGTGTAGTTTGTCTCCGTTACTACGCCCGTGGGGCTATTGGCTCAAGCTCTTGCAGTGTAGTTTGTCTCCATTCCTACACCCGTGGGGGCTATTGGCTCAAGCTCTTGCAGTGCAGTTTGTCTCCGTTACTACGCCCGTGGGTGCTATTGGCTCAAGCTCTTGCAGTGAGGTTATCTCTGTTACTACGCCCGTGGGTGCTATTGGCTCAAGCTCTTGCAGTGAGGTTATCTCCGTTACTACGCCCGTGGGGGCTATTGGTTCTAGCTCTACTCTGCAGTGTTTTGGCCTCAGTTTCTGCTCAGCCTACGCAGCAATCTCTGTTCAATAGACTGACGGTGTTGTTTCATCTAGCACCACTTGCTGCTCCATTACCACCTTGGGCGTGTCAAACACCACAACAGAGACTGATAGATTTACATGTACTTTAACCATTGAGTACCCTTATGTTTCTATGCCTGTCCTGTGACAGTATATGTATATTTATTGCATCTGTATACTGGGCCTGAGAAGGCATATGTAAGCCACTAATCTCTCTATTATTCTGTATTGCCTATAGAGGGCGGTCTTTTTTTTGTTTTAATAAAACTGTGTTTTATTCTAACCCGCTGGTCTGAGTGTCCTATATAACCGTTACAGTGTGAGTGTGTGTGATTGAGTGTGTGTGAGTGAGAGTGTGTGTGATTGAGTTTGAGCATGTGTGAGTGAGAGTGTGTGTGTGTGAGAGAGTGTGAGTGAGAGTATGAGTGCGTGTGATTGAGTGTGAGTGAATGAGTGTGTGATTGAGTTTGAGTGTGTGTGTGAGTGTGTGATTGAGTGTGAGTGTGTCTGAGAGTGTGTGTGATTGAGTGTGAGTGAATGAGTGCGAGTGTGTCTGAGAGTGTGTGTGAGTGTTGTGTGATTGAGTGTGAGTGTGATTGAGTGTGAGTGAGTGAGAGAGTGTGTATGTGTTTGTGTATGATGTGTTTGTGTCTGTGGTGTAGGAGCGAGTGGCAGTCATTTTGCTTTTTCAGTCACTTGGATAGTGGTGGGGGGGCCAACTCCCTGCATGATTTAAATCACTCCCACATTGAATCACCCAATGGGAGCAGTAACTCCTCCTTACTTAAGCTGAGGTAAAATAGCAATATAACACATGGTGGCTCTTCAGTTGAGGCAACGTAGCAATATGCTGCGGGAACAAATAGAAAGTGGTGTTTGAGGCTTGACCTCTGTAACATACAGCAAAGCATCTCTCTCCTTTTAAGGAGAAAGGGTGGGAATCGGGAAGCAGGAAGAGTGACAGTTGAAAACAGACAGTTAGTGAGGTTGACTGATGAGATGAAAGTAATTAAATAAAAGAGTTGCTATTAAGTTTATCCCTGAGTTTGTATTTTATGGAAACATTACACCCTCCTACTGAAACAAAGTGTATGGAGGGTTACAGTTGACTGTGGGAGGTGAAACAGTGTGTTTGTGGGGTCATGATCCTGAGTGAGAGTGTGAGTGGACTGAGAGAAGTTATTGATATCCCCTACTTCAGGAGCGAGTGGCAGCAATATTTTTTTTTATCAGTTGGATAGTGGTGGGCGGGCTGGAGGGGGAGGGCCAACTCCCTGTATGATAATCATGCCCCCATTGAATCACCCAGTGGGAGCAGTAATGTCCCCATTGAATCAAGCATACAGTTTTGGCCACATGTAGCCTGTGTGTATATGTACAAAAACCCAAACTATAGAGCCCCGTGGTGGAGAAGAAAGAAAGAAAGTCCACCCGGAGTAACTATATTAGTAGCTCCTTCAAAGAGGCACTCAGTAGTAGACACATATATTTGTTTACAAAAGAGTCATCTTTATTTGGATACAAAGAAGAACCAAATCACATAAAAACATTTAAAACCAAATAGTTGGGTAGAACCCCAAAATACAAAAGTCCCTAGTAATAGTGCATAAGGAATAAGCCCTCGATACCTAAATACTGCATACCATCAATAAATAAAACATGCATAAATAGATATTGGATCTAATGATGAAGCGTCTACTGCACATCACAACAGACGCAGCACCATCGACTACCACTGGATCCCCAGACTCTGGTAATGACAAATGCAACATCAAATATAATGACCATATCAAAAAGCAATATACTTATCTGGCATATGCGTTAAACTAGACATCACTAGGGCATCTGCACCGGGACTCAGATAGACTGGGTTCTATCCCAACTTCTAACCATCCCCATGCGTATCGCCATTGTGGCTTCGTCAGGGGTTCAACGGTCAGATACATCTACCCATCTATTTGAACACCCAGGGCACCAATGTAGACACAATGAAATGTCACGTGACCAACTCAATTGAATGAGGTCATGGTAAATATTGGTCCGCGACAAAAACATTGTGTAGTCACGTAATTATATGTACACTGTAGTTATCACACCAAAAAATAAAAAATAAACATAAACAAAATCAAGGCAGAATACGAGTAATAATGAAAATGCAAATAAACAAATCCCACACTATTATGCATGTCCTCGATCTGCAAAAACTACATCTCTAGTAGACTACCCAGCTTCTTCCGTCCCCTTAATTATGATAAATGCTCAAATATCCTATGAGGACAGGAAAATGAGTACCTGATCGCCATTAATACGCCGTCTAAAACGCTGATCGAAAGAATCACATATCACGTCCCTGCCTGTGTCACCTGACCACCTCACGTGATCGGATCTTATTCAAACAGTAAAAATACGGCGAATAGTGTCCCAAGCCTTGAGTCTACTAGCACCCCTCAATCAGGATGATCTAGATTACGAGATAGCATTAGATACAAAGTACAAATGCTGAAAAACAAAAATTGCAATTTATAAATTCAATTTATAAATTACTGGTGCGGGTATGTCCAGTTTTTGTACAATTGTGCAATTTTTGTTTTTCAGCATTTGTACTTTGTATCTAATACTATCTCGTAATGTAGATCATCCTGATTGAGGGGTGCTAGTAGACTCAAGGCATGGGACACTATTCGCCGTATTTTTACTGTTTGAATAAGATCCGATCACGTGAGGTGGTCAGGTGACACAGGCAGGGACGCGATATGTGATTCTTTCAATCAGCGTTTTAGACGACGTATTAATGGCGATCAGGTACTCATTTTCCTGTCCTCATAGGATATTTGAGCATTTATCATAATTAAGGGGACGGAAGAAGCTGGGTAGTCTACTAGAGATGTAGTTTTTGCAGATCGAGGACATGCATAATAGTGTGGGATTTGTTTATTTGCATTTTCATTATTACTCGTATTCTGCCTTGATTTTGTTTATGTTTATTTTTTATTTTTTGGTGTGATAACTACAGTGTACATATAATTACGTGACTACACAATGTTTTTGTCGCCGGACCAATATTTACCATGACCTCATTCAATTGAGTTGGTCACGTGACATTTCATCGTGTCTACATTGGTGCCCTGGGTGTTCAAATAGATGGGTAGATGTATCTGACCGTTGAACCCCTGACGAAGCCACAATGGCGATACGCGTGGGGATGGTTAGAGGTTGGGATAGAACCCAGTCTATCTGAGTCCCGGTACAGATGCCCTAGTGATGTCTAGTTTAACGCATATGCCAGATAAGTATATTGCTTTTTGATATGGTCATTATATTTGATGTTACATTTGTCATTACCAGAGTCTGGGGATCCAGTGGTAGTCGATGGTGCTGCGTCTGTTGTGATGTGCAGTAGACGCTTCATCATTAGATCCAATATCTATTTATGCATGTTTTATTTATTGATGGTATGCAGTATTTAGGTATCGAGGGCTTATTTCTTATGCACTATTACTAGGGACTTTTGTATTTTGGGGTTCTACCCAACTATTTGGTTTTAAATGTTTTTATGTGATTTGGTTCTTCTTTGTATCCAAATAAAGATGACTCTTTTGTAAACAAATATATGTGTCTACTACTGAGTGCCTCTTTGAAGGAGCTACTAATATAGTTACTGGGGTGGACTGCCTTTCTTTCTTCTCCATCATGGGGCTCTATAGTTTGGTTTTTTGTACTTTTTGGCTCCTGAGTGCACCCCATTATTAGAGTGGAAAATTACTTTTGTAGTAGCTAGTTATTTCCTAGTGCCTATCTACCCTTTGTATGTTATAATGTGTGTATATGTAGACAGAGATATCATATAACCCTTTCAGTGCCAGTGGGGTATAGAATGCATTGCTTTACAATGTGTTACACACCCCGCCCCTCTGTTCCTGAAGGGTTAGTGTGACAACGTGTTCGGGGTCTCAGTCGAGACCCTGAATGGAAATGCGGTCACCCTATTACCACAAACAGCGCTGTACATGAACATAAGTGGAGCCCACAAATTAGGCGCATTTCTAATGACACAGTCATTGAGAGCTAACACACTGTGCCATCAAAATATAATTTGGAAAAACATGTATTTTAACTAAAAATGGATAGTACACCATATAGTCCGAGTTTAATTGTTCGCCTACAAGAAAATGTTGATACAGCTGCTGGCATGGCGACAAAAACCAAGAATTCAATTATCAAAATGTTCAGACCGCTATGAGCCACCCACGTACTTAGAGTGGCGCTTGCGCAGTGTGTCAATGACAGGAGGATCGAATGACGCAGGCGCAGTGAAGCGCTAGGCCGTAGTTGCGCAGTTCTAGTGACGAGGAGGAGGAGGAAGCTTGTTGTTGTTGGTCGTGCACAGTACAGCCTCTTGGCCGCGCACTCACTTCCGCGCTGACCTCTGTATGGAGAGGCGAGAATGGCTCCTTTTCCGGATGAAGTGGACGTCTTCACTGCTCCGCACTGGCGGATGAAACAGCTGGTTGGACGGTACTGTGAGAAGGTATGTACTATAATCCGGTTAGGCTTTCACTACGGCCTTCTACCGTTAATTCAGTAGGGTATTCGGAGGGCGCAAGAAATGGACTGTGGGTACTGCACTGAGACTGTGAAGTAATGCCCTGTACACCCATCTGGTCGTTAAAGAATTAGAAAGTATGTCGCCGGGAATGGAATCATGTATTAAGGGATGTAGAATGGAAAAATGGGGACACTTCACAATTGTAAGATGCAGCCCTTTGATGACACGTCTCCAATGCAATGCAAAGCAATGCGTTGCGTGCCCCTCTGGCATTCAAAGGGTTATACATTTTAACCCCTTGGATTCTAGAGAGGTCCTAGAAGACTTTCCTCCCTAACATCCAAGGAGTTAAAACCCCATTGTAATTGGAAAAATCCTTTTTTACTTTTACATTTGCGTAGTTGATTTGCGCTAAAATTGCTCCTCTACTTCCTATATAAACTATGCATGTTACATTAACTATTTGAGTTCGAAAAGAACACCCTTTGACTTCACACATTATTATTGTAGTTTTATGGGACGTCCCTGGCAGCACATTCATACACTTCTCAGAGAGCTTTCTTGCTGGGACAGTGATACAGTGTTATACTATCCCTGTAGTTCTCTGCTGAGACTTTTCTGCTGCAGGGGTAATACAACATTTGAATCATTGTCAAGGGCAAAAGTGTCTGGGAGGTTTATTATTAAAACTTCAACATTCTTGAAGGCACTGACATTATACAGCAAATGCTATTATAAATTATTTACTTTATTTGTGTCCCCTGTCATCAACAGAGCTCTAGCACTGTATTGAGCACTTGACCCTTATGTACTGTGTGTGTCTCCCATTACCACTTTAGATTGGAAGCTTTTGGGCACATCCAGTGTTTCGCTCATCAAAGCATTAGTAACTCTATTGTCTAAACCTATAAATTGTAAAGTGCTGTGCACTTTCGGCACTATATAAAGAAACATTAATTCATTAACCCTTAGAGTGCCAGAGGGGTACGCAACCCATTGCAAAGCAATGCGCTGTGTACCCCCTCTGGCACTCAAAGAGTTAAAAAGACAAATGATTAAAGGAATAGTAATGTTTCATAATAAAAGCGGCTCCAATTAATAGTATTTGGGCCATGGAAAGCGTCAGTTATAGTTCGAGTAGTTGAATGATAAAGTAACCCCCTCTTGCTCCTTTAACTGTCATAACACTGCTCAGCTCAGAGCAGCCGGGTGGTGTCCAAGTGAATTGCAGAGAGGGACAATGTTCAATTAACATAAGGGGAAAAACCTGCCAATGGGGGCAGGTGTTTCATTGTTGTCACAGTAAGAAGATTATCCCTTGCTGTGAGCTGTTTGGTCTATGGACCAGATTCCACATCTGACCTTTGTTCTGTATCCGGTTGAAGCCCTTTGGTGATACACGTTAAGAGTATGGCTTATTAGAAGGTTGGCCGTTTACCTTTCCGGCTGCAGTGATGTTCGCTACCTTGTTTTTCTCGCCTATTGGGTGTTGGTTCTGCTTGTTAAAGGGACAGTAATGTCCCATAAAATTTTTCGAGTTTTGTAGAGCTTAAAAAAAAAAAAAAAAAAAAAAAAGCTAAATGCCACAAATCGTATCTCTCAAACCGCTATGGTTTGAGAGGTATCATCCGCTAAAGTTTCCCTCTCCCGCCTCTTCTCCTGATGTCGGCTGTAAGCTGACAGCAGGAGTTCCTGGTCCGGGGACCGACAAGTGGCTCTTCAGCAGAGCAGCAATACCGCAGTTTAAAAATAATTACTTATTTGGAACAGTCTACAAAGTGTGCCTGGCTTGAAGGCTTTTTAGACCGTTCCAAAGAAGTATTTCTTTTCAAATCACGCTATTGTGGCTCTGCTGAACAGTTTCCTTGTGTTGGCTGACACTGATCTCCTCCTGTTAGCTGTAGAAGAGGAACTTGGGTGGATGATATCTCTCAAACCATAGTGGTTTGAGAGATATTTGTGGCATTTAGCTTAATATTTTAAGCTCTACAAAACTTGAAAAACATTTTTATGTGACATTACTGTCCCTTTAAGTACATTTTTTTATTTATTGGTTCCTCACTTTATACGCATTTGCACTTTATTTCCACGATTCGTGATCCACACTTTATTTTGGCTTTAGTGTATACTTCTTGTGGATTTCATTATTATTCTAGTCAGCCAGGTTATTTATATTCTATATTTTTGCATAATGCTGGTCCCTTGTAATCTGTTTTTTTTTAAGTATGTTTTAATTGTCTCCTTTGTGTATATTTTCTATAATAAAGTTTAGTCTTTTTGTATTACTGCCTGGGTAGTGTGCCTCATATATGGGTTCTAATTTTGGGGGATATCTTCTTTTCCCTCAGTTGTTTTCAAATTTCAGGGCGCCAATTAAAAAAAGCTTTTACCTTGCTTTGTGAACACAGTTCAGGCTTTAACCCATTAAGGACAGCCCTGAACCGGAAGCTATGATTTAAAAAAAAAAAAAAAAAAAAAAGCCCCGTGGTCACCAAGTGCCAGCCGCGCATGCCGGTCATTAAGAGGTTAAGTGCCGGGCATGCATGCGTGCGCTGGTCCTTTAGGGGTTAAACAAAAGTCTTGCTTTGTATGTAGACCATAAATTCTTGATCATCGATAGTGCTTGTTGTAAATGGCAGCTATTTTAAACAATGAGTTTGCGGTGACAAGTCATTTTGTAAGGACTAGCAGCATTTATAAACGTACAACTGTTTTCATGGCCAAACTTGAATTTTCTCCTAGAATGGTGCTGAGATCTCCAAAACAGTGGCTGCTGTGGTATCACAGTATCCTTTTAATATTTTGCATGCAAAATAGTGTGTGACTCCAGTGTGCAGTCAATAAGTCGCCATGATAAAAAGGGTGACCTGAGAATCTCGCATTGTAGGTCACCAGAGATTCTCAAGACGTGCCTTCAGGTCCCAGCGTCCTTGGCCATTGAATACAATACAATATCACTTGTGATAACTTCACTTTAAAGGGGAACTACCACCCCGCAATAACTTAAGCTTGATTGATTGATTACCCGGTTCTGCAGATATCGACGTTTTACCGATGGTGACAGGAGCAGGAAGCACGGACGTCTCTTCACAGTGACGTCCGTGCGCCTGCGCTGTCAGTCCCTTTTGAGCCGACCGGCGCTACTAAGCAGCTAGTCGCCAGATGAGCAATCAATCAAGCTTAAGTTATTGCGGGGTGGTAGTTCCCCTTTAACCCCTGGAGTAATTAATTGGTTATTATTACAAATTGTGGGTTAATTATCCATCTGTCTGCTAATCAACGGCATTCCAAAGTAAGGAGCTGTGTACTGAAGTGAGTTGCTCCGGCCTCCCTCTCCCCTTCTCTGCATCACAGAATGGCACGTCACAGGGTTGGTAAGGTTGGCAGACTGAGTGTGGAAGATAGCTAGACAACGAGATTGAGGGAGTGAAAGAGACAGTCTGGAAGCATGGATGTGTGTTAATCATGCGCACTTTAATTTTTCACTAAAAAAAAAAAAAAAAACTGTGTATAATTTACAAGTGTACATTATACCCAAGATCTTATGGTATTACATTTTTGTCCATCCTTGAGATAAAAATGATTCTGGTATTTGTTTGAAGCAAGGTCTCTTTAAACTTCACTGCTGACTACAACATTTTAGCAATATTTTATGTACTCTTTTGTACGTGTACACCTTTTACTGGCTCAAAACAATTATATGTCTGCAAGGTTTTATCATTTTTTCCACTCCTGCCTTTGAAGACAAATATGTAAAGGTTACATATGTTGATGAAGCTGAAGAAACCTGCACGTCCATCACGTATGCTCACTTACAGGTTAGCAGAGTTACTCATTCTTTTTATAGATAATGTAAATCTATAGGGACTTACAAGCATTTCAGAGTTGTTTTGTGCAGTCATACCTGGAAAGATAAACAAAAGATTGCTGTATTTTAACTTTTTGCGTTGAAGAAGTGTCCAATAACTCATTGCTTTGAAGCGCATTAACACACCACCACTCCCCAGATTATTGAATAAAGCGCTTGTGTTTAAAAGGAAAAAAAAGTAGAAAATATCTATCTATCTATCTATATATATATCTATATCTATCTATATATCTATATATTATTTTTAATAATGTGTGTGCTCATACATAAAATGCAAACACAATGCAGGAATTTACAAACTTTGGTGGAGAATTGTTCCAGTTGATTGCAGTGTCCAAACAGGTCAGATCTCAACTAGGAATGAACAAATTCACACCTCAAAAGTGAACGTGAAAACTGCTTTTCCTGTCTTCAGTGTGATCCCATTGAAAAGTGCAAACTTATTATTTATTTATTTTATTTTTTGTGTTGAAATTAATGATTTAATTTACCCACATGAAGTTACTCCATGTCCTACCGCTGAGCCAACTTGCCTGTATAAAAGGAGAGGTTGGTTTACAGCATCTTAAAGCAGCTAGAATATTGATGCTAGCCAGTGTAAGCAAAGTGTTGGAGTTTGATTTAATGAACATTGGCGGTAGGCAGTTGTTCACTGGACAGGTTGTGGAGAGTGTGGGCGTGAAGGGAAGAAAGGAAAGTTTAACCCCATAAGGACCAGAGGGATGTGCACACAGCACTTGTGCTCAAAGCGGAACCATCACCTAAATAAAGCCCCCCCACCAATTATTAGCATATAGCGATACATGCTTAGAAACAGTACTATTTCGGTTGCAAGTACCACTTTATGAAGTATGAAGAAACCGGCTGTCAGGTTTTCAGGCAGACACCTTGGCTTAGAGACATCTTTGTGCCTGAGCTGTCCTTCCCGGTCTTCTTCATGGTACCTTATGCTAACAGGAAAGGACTGACGGAAGAAGAATTTCTTCTTAACGCATTACTTATGCGCAATAATTGCATTGTTTCTAAGGATATTTCCATATGCCTAATTATTGGGGGGGAGGGGTTTAGGGTGATAGTTGTGCTTTAAGGGGGTTATTATATTAATTTTTATTTATATATAATATATACTTCCAAAAAACCCACCCTTTTTGACTGATGGATGACAGATATGAGATCCTACCTGAGCTGGGACTGACCGTAAGATACTAGAGACATACATCCATACATTGTCAGGTAGACAAGACATTACTCCACACTCGAAGAAGAAAGACAATCATCTGTTTGGTGCTGCTGTTTTCCTGTGCAATTAATTCCATACTGCAGACACATTGAAACTAACAAATCGTTGTGTACTTTACAGTAGAAATTAATGTTTCTATCATTATGTCCATCAAATGTGGTAGTGGATGGACTAAGGGGAAAGGACTAGGAGGAGAGTACGGACATGACTCTGGTAATAAAGTTGTACACAAAACTGACTGAGGCCCTGGTTGCTGCAACTTGTGCAGTAAATGCTAATTATACTAATCCTACTGAGGAGGCTGTTTATGAAAGTGATATGAGAAGTCCCACCCGTAGTGTAGTACTAACCCTTTTAACAGTAAAGACAACGCATTACATTCTAGCATTGTTGTCATAGCCAATTTGTATTTGCAGTATGGAGAAGAACTGTTGTATCAAACAGTGGCACACTGCCGCAAACTAGTAGTCAGGATTCCTCAGGGGAAACTTAAATCTGAAAAAAGTGTCATTTTACACCACCTACAAGAATGTCAAAATAGTGGGGATGGAGAGCATTTGGTACTATTGAGAGGTGCTGCTGACCTAATTATGGATATTTATTTAAAATGTGGCCCTCCATGCTCCTTTTGATGCAGATACGTGGAGAGTGATGATATGGCAAAAAAGCTGTATGTTAAAGAATGTGGCTTCCATTAATGAAATTGTTCAATATGCCTTTTTATAAACTTAGAGCTATGAACCGGAAAGTCTCTCTCTCTCTGAAATCTACAGTATGAATCTACTTCATGACCCAAAAGGCAACCAAGTGGAATATGAAGTTTAATGTGGGAAAGTGTAAAGTCATGCATTTGGGAAGAAATAAACCCAATGCTACTTATGAACTTTATGGAATCATTTTAGGGGACTCAATGCTAGAAAAAAAAAACTGGGAATCCTTGTAAACTACAAACTTGGAAGCAGTGTTAGATAACAGTAGCAAAGGCAAACACATTCCTGTCTTGCATAAAAAGGGGTATTGAAACAAGAGTGGATAACATCATTTTGCCATT
Source organism: Rhinophrynus dorsalis (assembly GCA_037306005.1). NCBI lineage: Eukaryota > Metazoa > Chordata > Amphibia > Anura > Rhinophrynidae > Rhinophrynus > Rhinophrynus dorsalis. Next base: position 66,732,761 of record CM074718.1, on the reverse strand, counting down.
GTACAAATCATTGATAAGACCTCACTTCGAATATGCAGTACATTTTTGTGCACCAGTTCTGAAAAAGGATATTCTAGAACTGGATAAGCGTATCCATACTAGTATTATCCGGAATAAATCCGACGCAATTTACAAATCCAACTAATTCTGAGACAGTCGGGCAGGCATTGGCGCAGACATCTTACGAAAGAGACCTCTGCGCGTCTGAGATGTCCATCCTGGTCTAGGAGGTGTTGCATTGTACATTGAGGTACAGGAAGGGACTGAAGGCTCAGGTGCCCAGATGCCTCTACGGCAAGCTGCTTGCCTGAGCATGTAAGAATGAGTTGGATTTCTCAATAACACTGGACTTATTCCTGATAATACTAGTATGGATATGCTTATCATTATGTGCATAATTATTTGGGGGTAACTTTAATTTAGGTGGTAGTTCTGCTTTAATCCTCATTTCTTCTGTGTCCCTCTCCGGCATTGTAAGATGAGTAATATCTCCGCCCTCCAGCTGGGAAGGACCTCCTCAATCTTTTAAGTATGAGCTTCTGGTTGGTATCGTACGTTTCTTTAGTCCTACCCAGCTGGGTGGATGTTTTTATTTTTTTTCGGATAAACCAATTACCTTAAAATGCGTGGAGTGCTGTCTGTCGGGCAAACAGTTAAACAGCGTGGCGGCTCTCACTCTCCATGTTTGTCCAGTTCCATCAAACTTCTCTGCCTTCTTTGCCCTCATAGATGGCTAGCAGATCCTCCCTTTCCATCTGCCGCTTAGCGCCTCTTATGGCATGGACTCCAGCGGAAGCCCTGAACAGGAAATGGAAGCACCTCCTATATCTCTATATGTTACAGGTTGCAATGCAAGGAAGGAAGCCGCCCAGCGTCCCACGTGGGGAACTGTGGTGACTGTCATTTCTTTTGCATTCCCTATATAAGGTAAGGAACCTCGCTTTATCTCTTTAGATTTCAAATATGTCTTTCAAAGGCCAGAAAGAGAGAGAGATATGGAGAAAGATAAGGAAAGAGGAGACAGAGAGAAGCATGCCTCTGAAGCTCTATTTAAAGACGATAAAAGCTCCTCTAAGCTTAAATCTTGCCTCAATTGTGACGCAAAGATAAGCCCTAATGAATCGGGGAGATTGTGCCAAGAATGCATTAATAAAGCAGCAGGTCCAGACATGTCGTCTCAATTTTCAAATTTTACTACCTGGATGAAAGTGTCCATGCAGGATACTTTCAGGGCTATGCAGGAGACAGAACCTTCCAGGAAAAGACAACGTTTAGATCCAGGGGAAGGTACATCATCTCGTTTAGATGAAGACCCCTTAGAAACTAGTCTCTTTGACCCTGAGTCGGATCTTTCATCAGAAGAAGGTGAAGTGACTGAAGAACTAGGTTAATTTAACTTGGATAAGGTGGATAGTTTAGTCCGTTTAGTCAGAAAATCCTACAGATCTGAATATTACGGATGCAGCCTTTCTTGGGAAAAAAAAAAGATTTTCCCGTCTTCCCCGTCCATCCATGTATTCAGAATATGGTGACTGCAGAATGGAGATTGGGAGACAGAAGATCCACCGTCCCTAAAAAAAAAAAAAAAAAAAAAAAAAAAATATTTTTCCAGAATGTACCCTTCAACGAAGAAGAGACCAAACCAAGATTGACGCTGCAGTGGAGCACCTGGCTAGACCTACAACTCTGCCTCTAGAGGGTGGAACATCACTTAGAGACCCTATGGAGAGAAAATTAGATGGAATCCTTAAATGTCTGTTGATGGTACCGGTTCGGAGTCTGAGGGCATCCACAGTTGTAGCCTGCCTAACCTGCACTATGAGAATATGGTTAACAGGACTAGAAGAAAAAAATAGTCTAATGTATCCCGATCCAAGTTACTTAAGCCACAAACTTTACATTCAACGCCTCCTTGGACATTATCCGGCTCTTTCAGTGGCAGCCAGAAGGGCCTTAAGGCTAAGATCTTTGAATGCAGATACTTCTTCTAAGTTAGTCGCCTTACCTTTCTCGGGTTCATCGTTGTTTGGTGAACACCTGGACGATCTTATCAAGAAGGCTTCAGGAGGAAGAAGTACTCTTTTACCACAAGACAGAAGACCCCAGATTTCTTCTCCCAGGTCATCTGGAACTAAAGGTAGGAGCCCTTCCTTTTGTGACCAATCAAAATTCCAAGGAAGATCCTATTATCAGAGAAAGCAAGGATTCACATAGACCACCAGAGGGGGCTACCTGAAGGAATTCCACAGGATGCCCCAGACAAAGAGTTCCAATGAAGAGAGATGGAAGCTAGTGCGGGATCCATTTGGGGGCAGACTGGGTTTTTTTCTCAAAAATTGGGATCAGCTGGCATAACCAGACCTCTGGGTTTGGCAGATCCTTCAGCTAGGGTACCCGCTAGAGTTTCACAGTTCCAGTTCATCACAGATTAATTCGGTCCAGTATCCCTCACAACCTGGCGAAAGCTGCAGCATTTCTGTATGCAATCAAGGATCTTCTGCAAAACTGTGTGACAAAGCCTGTTCCTTCTCATCAGCAGGGTTTTGGCATCTATTCAGTGATGTTTATAGTTCCAAAGAGTTCCAGGGGGTTCCAGAAAATCTTAGATCTGAAGGAATTAAACCTTTTGATCAAGACCTCTCATTTCAAGATGGAATTAACATCGTTCATAATAAAGACCATCCTTCCAGGAGCCTTCATGACCACGATCTATCTTCAAGATGCTTTTCATCACATTCCAATCAGACCTTCCCACAGGAAGTTTCTACGATTTGCAGTAGGAAACAAACATTTCAATTCACGTCCCTTCCATTCGGGCTATCCACAGAGTGTTCTCAAAGGTTCTAGCAACTGCCATTCAGCCTCTTAGGAAACAAGGGATACACATTGTCTCTTATGTCAGCGACATAATGATCCTAGCAGAATCCTACACTCAGGGGGATCTACACACTCTGACATCCCTGAAGCACCTTCAACAACTAGGTTGACTAAAATTAGATTCCCTAAACAACCTAGTCACTCGGACAGAGTCATCAGAATCTCCAGGAAAGTATCCAAGTTCAGGAGATATTCAAGACACACAACACAAGACTTCATGGAACTCCTGGGCAACCTTTCATCGACAACCCAAGTAGTATGTTGGTCAAAGATTCATGTGCGATCCCTCCAGTTCAATTTCTTAAAATTCTGGAACAGGGATTCTGGAAGACCTTTTCAACAGATTCCACTCCTGCTATCAGCAAGAAATGAACTAAACTGGTGGTCACAAAAGCTGAATCTCAGGAAAGGTATATGCCTGGAGGAACACAACTGGGAAGTTCTGACAACAGATGCCAGCCTGTCAGGATGGGGAGGTACTTGGAGGTCAACCCTCATTCAAGGGGAATGGACAGCTTCGGAGAAGGAGCTACACATCAATATTCTAGAAATGAGGGTGGTCTGGAACTGCATTCAGCACCTAAATTCCAACCTAAGGAAGAGATGGGTTTTAGTTCAGTCAGATAACAGTTATGTACCTGAGAAACCAGGGATGTACAAAAAGCTACAAACTATTTCAGGAACCCAGGAGGATTTTCCTTTTGGTCAGAAAGAAACCTAAGAGGAATCTCAGCCACCCACATAGCGGGAAGACGCAACACCATAGCAGATTACCTCAGCAGGAGCTCCATAGACCCAGGAGAATGGTCCCTGGATCCCCTCATATTCAGACAAGTTTTGTAATCTTTGGGGCAATCCAGAAATGGATCTCATGGCCTCAAAGAACAATGCAAAATGTTTATGGTTCCTGTACAGATGGAAGGAACAGGGATCCAAAGGCTATGATTCTCTAAAGACTGATAGCCCCATATTGGCCCAGGAGGCCTTGGTACTCCTTCCTGGTGTCCATGTCAATAGCGCCGCCATGGAAACTTCCAATAACTGACAGACTGTTAACTCAGGGACCAGTCTGCCATCCAGATCCTCATCTCTTACACCTGACGGCCTGGAGATTGAAAGGATCATGTTAAAGAAAAGAGGGCTCTCAGAAGCAGTTGCTTACACTGTCATCTCCTGTAGGAAGAAATCTACTTCCAGAGTATATTCCAGGATCTTTCTATCACTGTTCCATGAATCTTGGAATTTTTACAAGATGGTTTTCAAGCCGTATTACATCCAAGTATCAGCTCTATCCACCACCTAGGCCATTCAACTGTCTGAACATGACCTCATTAAGAAATACTTAAGAGCAATTTCTAAAAATCAGGCCTACCATACATGATACATGGGATTTAAATCTGGTCCTGGACCAATTATCTAGATCCTCTTCCTTTGAACCCTTGGAAGATATTTCCCTGAAGATCCTTTACCTTAAAGTGTTAGTAATGTCTAAAAAAGCGAAGTTTGATGCTGAGAGCCACATACTTCTGGGTTGTGATCCAGCAGAAGGGTTAATTTGCTAACCCACACTGTGTTCAGGCACACATTTTAGACCATTCCAATGAAGGGATTCCGTGTAAGAAATGAGATCTCGGCACTTCTCAAGCGCCTCCGTGTCGACCGACACGGATCTCAAACTTTAAACGCCCGTATCTCTTAAACCATAGCGATTTGAGAGATACGGTTTTTTGCATTTAGATCAGCTTTTTAAGCTCTTCTAAATGCAAAAAAGTTTAGTGCACTCCTAGCCTCTCGAGACCTGTATGATGGCCTCCTATGGAAACTGACTACATTGTGCATGTCAAACAAGACTGAGCTGCAAGACTGATTTCTTGCAGTTGTCTCATCTTACTGTACCACTGGTAGAGCCCTGGCGATCTTATCAGACCCAAGTTCTTTTACCCCATTGGTTTTCAGGGACTCAAAGTACAGCTCTGATTTCACTGCCAGATTTGATAACAGGGGGAGTAGTTCTGCAGATAGGATACCATCAAAGTGATAGTCGTTCTTTTAAGTTTAAAGGGATAGTAATGTTTTCTGCCATTTGATTCCGGGCTCCCAGAGTGGCATGCAAATGCGCAGGGACCCCTGAACTCAGTGACGTATCAGGACAGTCACTGGTCCTTAAAGGGTTAGTAATGTTTCAAAATAAATGCAGCTCCAATTAATCTTCACAGTATTTGGACCATGGAGAGTGTTATTTCAATACTGTCAGAGTTGTAGTTCAAAGTAATTGAATGAGAAAGTACCCCCCTCCTGCCCCTTATACCTAGTGTAAGCCACCTCCCCTCAGATGTGGAATCTGTCCCTTGATGTGACCTGTCCAGGCAAGCGAACAATCTTCTCACTGTGAGCATAAGGAAAACCCTGCCCCCATTAACAGGTTTTTCCTTATGCTCACTGAAGACTGTCCCTCTCTGTGATCCATCAAGACAGTCTTGCAGCTCTGAGGTGAGTAGTGTTACACTAGGTAAAAGGGGCGGGAGGGGGATACTTTATCATTCAATTACTCTTGAACTACAACTCTGACAGTACTGAAATAACACTCTCCATGGTCCAAATACTATGAAGATTAACTGGAGCTGCTTTTATTGTGAAACGTTACTATCACTTTAAGATATTTGTTCCTAAATTCTGCACAACCCCAGCTTATAAAAAAAAAAAAAAAATCTGGCTCTTCTTCCCAGTCACAGAAGTAGGATAGAACAAAATGGTGAATATTTCATTCTATATTGTCTGCTGGTTTATATTATTTAAGGGAGATGGGGAAATACCAATATTAGAATTCTGGAAAGTTGGAGAACAGACAGACCCTGTTTTCCAGTGCTCACGATGCATCCCTGGATTGACAGGTTTGTTCTCAAGGAGCAGATCTGTCAATAGGTCAACTGTCACATGATTTAAGGGTATCAGCAGCTTCTCATTTTGTGTTTGAATTGTAGCAGTTGTACATTTTTATTTAATATCTTGAGGGAATGCATTTGAATTTGGCATCATGGTATACATCTCTTCAGCAATGCAACAGGTCCCCTCCCCCCCCATTAATGTTCTCATTTTTATCACGATATGCTTGTTTGACTCCACATGGGTACGTATGTAACCTCTAGTGAGGATAGAATATTTGCTATAAAAATAGCTTTACACACAATTGTAGCAACCAAATCAGTGATAGGACAAAAAAATACCCTACTTCCCTCCTTTTCAGAAATTATTTGCTTAATTCAGAGTCTGAATATAAAGACGTGTCATGTTCTCAAACGGACTGTCTGGCTCGCAGAGCGTTAAGGAGGTATCCAGTGCATTTCAACATCTGGCATTTCAGCTCTTACTCATCTCCATAAAAACAAAAAGGGATGGTTCTCCACTGTGATTCCGCTGCCATTCAGAACTGGAAAAATATCAAGGTTCACAAGTCTGAGAAAGAGAGTTAGGAAGGGAAAATGTACTCGCCTAATCTTTAATATAGAGAACACCAATATTTTTACTCATCTAGTAGATTTTGTTTTAGTTACAGGCTAGTGGACATTTCCAACCCTGCCCTCACTTATATGTTGTGCACCCAGTGAGGAATGCTTCCAGCCCACCCTCTTTCCCACTTTTGGACATCTTTTCAGTGCCTCTCTTAATTTTCATCACTACTACTACTACTACTACTACCACCGCTGAATACCAAGACTACACTTCAATGCTTTTATGTAACTTTGTATACATTTCTACACTATGTGATTACTCTTAATATTTGATGCATAATCAACTGTATTGACCTTTTCCAATAAAATACTGTTTAACCTTTGAGTGACCTTGGGGTGCACAACAGATTTATTTGCAATGCTTTGTGTGCCACTCAGAGGATTTAAAAAAAATCTTCACAATACATTGCAGACATTTGTAGCATTTTAAGTTAGCAGCTATTGACAAGTGGTTGCTACTGCTAGTAAGCTGAAATGCCTTAGAATTTGATCCCTAGGGGTTTTTATTTTAAAGCTTTAACATGGCATATTCATCCCAGAAACCTACATAAATCCATGTTTATAAATTGTTTTTCTCTTTCTCTGCAGCTTTCTCAGACCAATTTTTCCAATAACAATGACTTCCGGGCCTTGCTGCAGTCACTCTACGAAACCTTTAAGGAATTCAAAAAGCATGAACAGATTGAGAATGAATACATTATTGGCTTGCTGCAGCAGCGCAGCCATACCTTGTATAATGTACACTCTGACAACAAGCTGTCCGAAATGCTGGTCCTGTTTGAGAAGGGAATGAAGAATGTAAAGGTAAGCTGTCTAAAGCCACTACAGAGTACACGCTGTGGTTTTCTTAGTGGGAACCATTGGATCTCTGAAGTCTGAGCCCTATGGTCAAAAGAAAAGTAGAAGTAATTCTGGGGCAAAGCAACTGCATCATAGATGCAAATATACATTTCCCAAATTCCCACTCATAAATTGGGCTTTTAGCCCCTAGATTCTAAAGGTATGCAAAACATTTTGAAGAACTGCTCAAGAGAATTGCAGACTATTACAAGAATCGGCTGTACGATACATAGTTACATGAGACTAGCAGGGGATCACGCAATTACATTAGGTCAGCAACCTATTGTATGAGACCAGTAGGGCAGTACGCAAGTGCTGGAAATATATATATGGGCCTGCTGGTGTCTAGTGTTACCACCATTGTATGAGACTACTAGAGTATTGCTTGAGACCAGTAGTGCAATACACCAGTTCTTTATTTTACTAGTAAAATATGCTATTAGTCGATACCAACTTGGCTAGAAATTCTAATACGAGACTAGCAGTGCAGTAAGCGGGGCCGGATTTATAATTAGGCAGAGTAGGCATCTGCCTACAGGCGCACCCCACAGTGGGGCGCCTGTCATTGGGATCATGTTGTGTGTTACACCTCGCCCGCCGCTGCAACATGGGGAAGACAGGTCTCTACCTCCTTCGGCACAGACCTGTAGGTGCTGAGCTCCTTCTCTGGGTCTTTAGTAATAAAGACACTGGGAGATGACATAATCTCCCAGTGCTCTTCATTACTGAAGATTGGATTGCGCGGGAGCTCCAGCAGCTACAGGCCTGTGCAGAAGGAGGAGGCACAGACCTCTCCTGCCGCAGGACCACCAGGGAAGAGGTAGGAAATGGTAGTAAAAATAGTTGAATGGTTAAGGCAATGAATGGCTCAGTGACAGGAGACAGAGAGTTGTAGTAAATGGAGAATATTCAGAAGAAGGTTATATTACTAGTGGGGTACCTCATGCATCAGTACTGGAGCCCATTCTTTTTAATATATTAGTGATATTGCAAAAGCCAAGTGACATTATTTAGGTAAATTAGAATGGACAGGAGTGTGGCAACTGTAGTTTAATATTGATAAATTAAATTAATGCACTTGGGAAGTAGAAATTCAAAGGTATAGTATATTATTAAGGGTACTGTTCTGTCAGAGACAACAGAGGAAAGGGGTTTGGTTGTAATTATTTATGATGACTTAAAGTAGGCAGGTAATGTAACAGGATAAGTGGCGGCGAATGCAAGCAGGTTGCTAGGTTGTATAAGCTAGGGGCATTAGTAGCAGAAAAAGTGAAGTGGTCATTGACTTGACCTCATCTAGAATATTGTGTACCGTACTGGAGACCCACATCTCTAGAAGGATATAGCTATTCAGAGAAGGGCTACTAAAATGGTGAATGACTAAAGGATCTGAACATGTATAGCTTGGAGGAGAGAAAAGAGAGAGGGGATATGATAGAAACATTCAAATACATGAAGGGATTCACTAAAGTGCCGGAGAGATGTATATTTCAAAGGAGTAGAAATGTTCGAATAAGAGCTCATAGTCTAAAACTAGAGGGACAGATGTTTAAATGTAATGTAAGAACATTTTACTTCACTGAGAGGGTGGTAGATAACTTCTAACACTTATGCTGGTAGGCTAATACAGTGATGGAATTTAAGCATGCATGGGATAGGAATAAGGCTGTCCTTAACATAAGACAAGATGAAGGACCAAATAAGGTTTGAAGTTTTAACAGTAGTAAAATGAGCAGACTAGATGGACCAAAAGGTTCTTATCTGCTGTCAAATACTATGTATGTTTCTTTGCCAGCACATGAGATTATAAGGGTGATAAACAATTATGAGGGACTGGTAGATTAATATTTACTATCCTTTCATGCGACAAGTAGAATAATTTATAAGACCAGCAGGGAAATACACCATTACATGTGACTAGCAGAGTATTACTTCTTTTGTTTGTTGCAAATATTAGTCCCACATATAATTGAGGACTATTGAAGAAACAACATCCACTACACAGGAGGATCGTTTGTCAGTCTGGGGGTCTAAACCTAAGGCAACCATCACAGAAGCAACTACTTTTGCCCATTTTCCAATTACCATAGTGCTGCTGCCTCACCTCTGCTATTTAAATGTAGGCTTTGGTAGGTCTTTGAATTACCTGATAGCCTTTAAGTGAAGTGGTATGTTGACAGGCAGTTATCCAATTACATCATTGCCTGATACATGTATCCAGCTGCACCTAACATGGAGTATTTAGGACAACAAACTGAAGGTAACTTTGTTCCCATACGTCTGAGAGACTAGACTGCTAGTTCTGTTGTGTTGAACAGAGTGGCGAGTCCTATTCTATAGAGGACATTAGATTGATTTGTATACAGCCCCTATTATACTGGGACTATACTGCTAGGGGTAATATTAGCCAGTACATACACAGTGTATATTGTTTATTATAGATTATGTTTGAGGATACGGCCCTGGCGTCTCTGCTACGGAAGGTATAGCAGTTCGGGCACGTTATTGTCCGTGAGTTTCTTTCACTAACCTGCACAACTAACCTCTATACTAGACACTAAGACCATGTACTTTGAGTTGTGTATCCACTGGCAGTGCAAGATATACTGCACTGATGGCTCTGGTTCATATAGTATAGTCTATCTATCTAGACTCCTGACACTTCTCTGAGTAACTGCTCTACAGTGGACGACAAACAGAAATATACCTGGACACTTCAGGGAGAGACAAACAAGCTCCTTCTTGGTAAATCACGAACTGCTTTATTTTCCACCAACATGGCATTTTTAATACAGTTCAGACAAAGGGGCAGTCACTACATAGACAAAATATGACACGCTGGGTTTAACATCAAAGGTTACTAAAAGGGGGTGGGGGGGTTGACACAAGACTCTAATCACCTCCTGTAGAAATCTCCGGGGGGTAGGGGTGGGCTTAGCACAACCAAGGGATTCAGTCTAGCAGCAACCCTGTATACATTCCCAGTGAATAGCTGTTCACACCATAAAACAATCTCAGCTGCAGCTCTGAACCTCTAAATCTGTGCGGGGGAAGGTTGGAGCAGACTTCCATGACGATCTCATCCTATTCTCTTTATACCATTCAGTGTTGGTGTCCACATGCTCCCAGCTAGGGGAGGAGAGGCTCTGCCTCTTGCGCCGTGTGACCTGTGACAGTCCTGTTTTTTTACAACTTTGTATAGGTTTTCATTATTTTTATTAAAGTTTTATTTTATTTGGTTCTGTGTGTTATTGCCTTATTGTGCATATCTGGGCTCGTGCCCTCGATAATATTCTACAGCCCGCACACCACTGGCACATTATTTGGTTGATCTGGTTTATTTATATAGCGCTCTCTTTTTGGTATTTTTTCCTATTTATTATTTAGATATTCACCCTCTATCTTTAGGGATTGTAGCTGCTCTTTGGGGGGGACATAGCGTTCACTGACTTTATAATAGAGGCAGAGCATCTTTTTGTCTCCACCTTTTGTTTGTGCTTATACTTGATTGCATATGTGACTGCTGATCCCTTAGCAGTGCTATACCCCTTTGTGTGTTTTTTTTTTTTTTTTTTTTTTTTCCTCCCTTTTGTTTTTTATTTATTTTCTTTAGGGGGTGGGGGCACACTGGCGCCCCCTTATGATGACCAGAGCTTCTATACTTATCACATTACCTAGTAATGGCCTCGATGACAAGTCCCTTCTAACGACAAGGGACATATATTAGAGAAAATGAAGTAACTGGCCAAATGTAGAATTTTTGTTTGTTATTGAGATCATAAAGACTCTCATATTGCAAACTAGTTCGTTTTTATACAAAGTCTAACTATCTGTTTAAAACTAGCTTTTGATTAATTATTTGAGTGCCAGAGAGGTATGCAACACATTGCTTTGCTTAACCCTTTGGCACTCAAAAGGTAATAACACACCCACACCACACCACACACATATAGTACATATACATACAAAAAAATCTGATTTTTTTTTTTTTTTTTAGATTATCACCATAGAATTAAACAAACTGTTATAAACTAGTTTACAGTCTGTTTATGAAATTAATGTAAATGTATTCAATAAAAAGCTGTTGGCTGTATCCAAGAAAAATAGTTTTCATGTTACAGAACATCCATCAGGTACACATTGTATGATTTATTTGTATTATGTCAGTGTACACTGGGATATTCTATATCTACTTTAAAGCCTGCTAGCAGCTTCATGCTGTTATGGTGACTAAGCAAAAGCTTAGTCAAGATGATGCAATTGTCCTTGAGCATTTGCTTGTCGCACCCAGACTTGGCAGATTGGATTGCTTAACTAAAACATCAGGAAAAAGCTCTTGGGAAACTAGGTCTAAGGTAGCACAGTAATCTATATGAAGTCTCTGGCTTCTTTCACCTGGGTGACAGAATTATTGTAGCCCCCTGGAAGAGCTCTGCATTTACATTCTCCTCTCTTCTTTATAGCCCCTTAGGGCATGTGTGCCTGGTGACTTGCCCACATGAGCACCAGCCGATAGTACTGCGTGGCAGCTACAATTTTGGCCATTTCTTGGAGATTATGATGAGGATCACAACCTCCAATACCGCTAGAGCGAAAAATCTGTCAAGAGCCCCCATGGGCTACTGTGCATACCTTCCTTACTGCGTTCCTGAGGAAATGCAGTAAAGTTACTGTAAGCTGGACTTAAGCGCTATCACACAAGGCAGTAGTCAGTCTGCACTATAGTCCAGCATTTTACCTTTCACCATGGGTGACAGATCTGGTGCAAAAAATACTGCATTGATGTTGCCTGTGTGAAAGGTGTATTTTTGTACACATCAATTGTATTGTAGAGCTATATTTTAAATACTTATCACACTAAGATAAATTGTCTATTTGCTGTGCAAGCTATTTGTAATGTCACTTTTGAGAAATTCACTTCTTTGTGGGGAGTAGGCACATTATGCTAATTAGTTTGTTCTGTACCAGTATTACACCACACACTGCTGTGAATTAATTTTACTGAACTAATTAGTATACTGTGAAGTGAATTTGAATAAGGTGCCACAATTTGCCATCAAAACATAAAGGAACACTTCTCAAACATATTAAGGCAAGGTAGATTCTTCAACACACTTTTATAATGAAGTGTACCTTTCTAACAGTCCATAATGCAGTTGTCTTAATTTTATTTATATTAAAGTCTTCACCTCCCGCCCCTTTTCCATAAGTTATGAAGCTTCCCCTCAGAGCAGCAAGCTGGTCCAGTTGAATCGCGTCAGTAAAAGGAAAAACCTGCCTTCCTTCGTTCAGTGGGACAGTGTTTTTCTTATACTGATAGAAGATTGTCCCTCATTGCGATCGGTTGTTTAAGTGACCGGATTTCAGATGTGAGGGGAGGCGCCATGACGTATGGGGATAAAAAGGGGGGAAGGGGACATTTTAATTTAATTTAAAATGAAGTTGACAACATTATGGACAGTTAGAAAGGTACAATTCATTATATAAAGTATCTGATGCAGTTGACCTTGCCTTTAATATCTAAACATTACTATCTCTTTAATTTAACGAAAAATGGCAAGCACAACCTATAAGCACCTTTTATTCTCTGTGAAACAAACTAGTCTTGGTAATGAGCCTCCTTTAACCCTAAGGATACAAGCTTTATCCAACACATTGGAAAGCAATGTGTTGGTGATCTCTGGCTTCCTAGGGGTTTATCCAATGTGATCATTCAGAGAACATAGTTTATCAGGGTTTGAAACATTATATACCAGGGTATCTTTAGAAAATTAACAAGACCTTGCAATGGTGTGTATGTATAAAAGCAAACAAATTATGTCCATGCAAAGCTACACCATGGGGACAAATATGTGTTAGATAATGCACTAGTTTTCAAATGGCCAAATTAAATAAACGGGGTTTTCCAGACACTAGGCTGTTGGTTGGCTACATGCCTCTGAATAAGTATATTTTCCTTGACTGCTTGGCCTAGACTAAATCCTGGGTCTGTTTTTACCTCAGAGAGAACATTAACTCCTTATGAGGCTGATACCTGTCCCCAAGCTGCATTGCATCTACTGAAACTATAATGTATATTTATAATGTACATTTGCTTTTTCTTTGATAGTTTACGTTTTCTGTGTATGTTTTGCAAAATTGCCATCTCGACAATCCTATAACATAAAGTGGTAGAATGCGTCGCTCACTGTGAGCCTTCAGCTCACAAGAATTGCTAAGGACAAATTCCCTAACCCTATCCCTAGCATCCTATAGGGACTGATCATGAAACCAGTGAAGCCAGCAGCTTTGAAGCACAATCTTCCTGGTTGTGTGCCCACTGCCAACCAAGTGGATCAGTTTTCTGAAACCACCTGCACAGCCCCCTGGCCATTTAGCAAGTCTGCTCTCAGTTTAATGTTGAGGAGTCCAGTATAAACTGTTGCGTGTCACAATCTTGTGTTCTGTCACATAAAAGAAATGGGTGCATTTACAGTAATGTTGTGGGGGAAAAGAAACGGAGGCTTGCATATCCAAAATTGTTGGCTGGATCCTCTACCAGCTTTTATGTAGTTAAATTGTCCATGAGCTTTTGCGTGTTTTCTCTATATTATTATTATTATTATTATTATTCTTTATTTATATAGCGCCAACTAATTCCGCAGTGCTGTACAATTGGGAATAGACATACAGAGGTATTAAATAGTACAATCAGATGTGGAGAACAGGAGGATCAGAGGGCCCTGCTCGTGAGAGCTTACAGTCTATAGCTATTTCATTTTGATTCCTTAGATCATGGCTTCAAAATGTTGGGATCCTTTATTACACATGTGCTTATAAATATCCCATGGTTGGTACTTAAAATTTCCTGCTCCAAAGCTTGATATATAATATATGAACCCGGTGCAATAGCTTGTTTGGTTAAAGGCATAGTAATACTTAAAAATTACTATCCCTTATCTTGTAGCCCTTCAAAAACTGAGTAAAATGAGCCCAGCGGCATCTCTCAAACCTGAGAGATATCCGCTTTCAAAGTTCCCTCTCCCCTGATGTCAGCATTCTAGCCGACAGCAGGGGAATCCGGTCCCAGGATGCAGAGCCGACACTGCTGTAATAAAAAAAGAAACTCTTAAAGCGGAACTATCACCTACATTAAAACTTTTACAGTGGGTTGTAACCCAACATTAGAGCTGGGTGTATTTTGAAGAAAAAAAAAAAAATAAATGCTTAGAACTGCAGATGTTAGCCCGTCAAAATCGGGCTACAGCACAGAAACCCAGCTTCAAAGGGGAGCATGAACTCGCTCCCTGGGGCAGCTGGGAAGTCCAGCAGGACATTCAGTCCCGCAGAAGTGCCCAGTTTTGATGGGCTAATATCTGCACTTCTAAGCATTTTTTTTTTTTCTTCTCCAAAATACACCCGGCTCTAATGTTGGGTTACTTATTAAAACCCACTGTAAAAGTTTTATTGTAGGTGATAGTTCCGCTTTAACTTAAGTCTTCTATGTGTGCTGGTAAACCAAGCACACATAGAAGACCTTTTTAGCACTGCTTCAAAGCCACCGTCTGATCCCAGGAGAGGATTCCCCTGCTCTCAGCTAGAATGCTGATGTCAGGGGAAAGGCAAAAAGATGGAACTTTGAAAGCAGATCTCTCTCAAACCATAAAGGTATGAGAGATGTCGCTGAGCTAATTTTACTTCGTTTTTGAAGGGCTACAAGACTGTGGGATGTTAATATTTAAGTATTACTATCCCTTTAATGCACTAGCTGTGGAATCAGCTCAGACCTCAGTATTTCGGGTTCCTTGACGAGAGTTGCTGATTACGACCCATACCCTCCTCTTCATCCTGCAGTGGATTGATGAGTGGTGTCCCCACCCCACCCCCGCCCGATGCCAGCAGTATCTCCACAGCAATGAAAATCAATATGTTCGAGACCACTCTAACATCCACAATCATGAAATGCACTCTCCCAGCTCTTCCAACAATTTCTTTATCCAGTTTGGCCTTGGCATGTATCAGTAAGTGATACACCCATAACTCCTTTAAAACACAATGCGTTATTTTGCTACATAGATATTACAGTGAGCTTTTTGCATACCATTGCAATTCATGGCTGAGCGTCTCTGACTCCTCTGTATGTAGATATTACTGTAAAATTTTGAGGAACTTTATTAGAATTGTGACATTACAGTCCTATGATTAATAGATCCTGGAAGAGATTTCTTCATGTTATGATTTCTCAGTATGTTTAAAAAAGAATATGCTCTGTAGCTCAACTTATACGTTTCATTGCTAGTTTGTACACAAACAGTACAGTTTATATATTTTCTGTCATTCAAGAACTTTATTTTCATGTAATTCTTAAGCGGACATTATTTTCTGGAAGTAGTCTTCTCTGATCTACAACAAAGTGTGGTGTGTCTTGTTGTTCTCACCAGAATGAATATGAACAGCTGAATTATGCTCGGCAACTGAAAGAGAGGCTGGAAGCTTTTACCAGTGACTTTATTCCCCACATGAAGGAGGAAGAGGAGGTGAGCTTAAAAAAATCAGTTTATTTGTAAAGAATAATCCTAACTTAACCCTTTTAACACACAGCATTGCGAAACAATGCATTGCACAGTCATCTGGCACTCAAAGGATTAAAAAGCACATTTACAGAAGTGTTCTCTAGAAAGAGAGAAACTGCCAAACTAATGTTTATCAAGTGCATAGGTTGTATCACTTGTTCTAGGTAACATCTATATAGTGTTCGAGAAGGATATGCAGTACATCTAGTCTTTCCAGAGGCATTCGACAGTGATCCTTAACCCTCCCCTCCAACTGAATCACATTGTTTTGCAATGTGTTGGACATGGCTCTTGCACTCATACATAAACGGTCTTCTTCCTCAGCCTTGTTCTACTGTTCAATGGTAGTCATCAAACCTCATACACTGTCTGACATCCCAGCCTTGCTCCACTGGTAGCCAAAGAATCGCAAGTAGACTGTGTAACATTCCACCCATGTTCCACTGCCTTCTGGTAGCCATCGAACTACATATACCCTGTCTTCTTCCACAGTCTTGTTCAGCTATCCATCTTGTATTCACAGAACCACATGTAGTCTCTGCATCGCCAGCCTTGTATCACTGCTAGCCACAAAACCACATATGCACTATCTAACACACTATCCTTGTTCCACTGTCCCACTGCTAGCTATAAAAGATAAACTATTTCCCCATGGTTAGCCCTAAGAGGGTTAATTGATGATGACTTGCTTTTTGACTATGATGATGATTTTAACACTGAATGCATGATTTTAGGTTTTCCAGCCAATGCTGATGGAATATTTCACATACGATGAACTCAAAGATATTAAAAAGAAGGTGATTGCACAGCATTGCTCCCAGAAAGATCCTGCAGAACTTCTTAAAGGTCTGAGTCTAAGGAACCAGGCTGAAGAGCTCCAGAAAGTGCTTAAGTATTCGCTAGATGAGAAGCCAGAACAAGGTGAGAGACATTCCTGTACATTACTAAAGCACTGGGAAGACTTCCTTGCCATACAGTGAATCTGATGATTTGTAAAAGTGTGATTGTTGGTCTACACAGACTTAACAATGTCACTAAGAGAAAAAAGAAATCCAGAGTGTCAAATCCCGAGTTTTAGTTGAAAAATTCCTATTGACAGCTGTGACAAGAAGTGACTCCCGTGCTGGGCTACAAGAAAATATGCACCATGCCCCAGGAAGCACATCATGTCCATGTATATGCACAAAATACATCCAGAGGCATAAGTAATCTCTGTACAAATAAATAGATTCCCAGTACATGGACTGAGCATGTAGTAGACTTAAACTACAAGAAAATGGCTGCTACAGCTCCTGTTTTGGCAATAGGTGCTTTATAAAAGACTAGAGGGAAAACAGAGCCAGAGTTCCTGTCTTACAAGCACTGTATAAGAACCAGTCTAGGACCTCTATGTAAAAATGTAAAGGTTTTAAAGAGAACATTTTGCTGTAGGACATACTAAAGTTTATGGATCTAAGTCTTTCATACTAAGAAATGTTGTTTATTTTGTTTGTATATTATTTTTAAGACCGATCCAATGGTTTCTATAAAAAAAAAAAAAAAAATGTTACCCTTCGGAAATCAATTGACAAACTTTTTAATTGTAGAACAGATCTATTTATCCTGTGTTTGGGGCCAAGGAACATATTTGAGTATGCATGTTTTTGTTCTGGATTTATTTGTATCCCACAATATCAGAACCACTGAAGGGGTCCTACTTATGGCTTTATGCAGGAAAGAAAGATTGGCAACTGTGGAACTACACCATAGAGGGGAAATTAGCTTCAAGCAATGTGTTGAAGCAAATGCATTAAAACCGTTCTAGGTAATCTGAACCCTCAGCAAAAAAACATAGCAAAGTAAAACATATACATAAAGGGATCTTTACTCGTCCATCCGGGTCCATGGAGAGCTTGTTGAAAAATACTTTGTTATTATGCAGCCATAGCTGGGTTCCAAAGACTTCACCTCCAGAACAATAATTCCCCAGAACTGTGTGCATGCTCTTAGTAACTAAAGCAAAAGAACATTTCTGGAAATTGTTTTCTTTATCATTCATGATTTGTAGTCTATAAAATTATTAAAAAAAAAAAAAAAGCTTTTCCCTGGCTTCAATTTGTGCTGTTTGGCGGGTTTCCTACTGAAATGTCACACTCTAGTTGGCAACCATCAAAATGCCGAGATCATAATGTCATCTGAATTAAAAGGCGACCTAAGAATGGTTCCCGCATCAAAAGGGCGACATTCTGATGTCGCACACTTAAGTGTTGCTTCGAGTACCCTCCGCCTGTGCCTTCACTGATATCCTGCGCCACTGTCTGTGCTCTGCTTTACTTTACTCTGTGCTGTCCCACACACAGACCTACCATTTGGCTTTATTTTATGTTTGTGTATAATTAATAGTAAAGCCAGATGGTATAAGAGATCTCCAACTCATTGCACACCAGGTTTCTAAACCACACATCTGATGGTATTGAATATCATTGCACTCCTTTTCTAACTCTGACAGTGGTTTCCAACTTTTTATTAAAGCGCAGCTATCACCATGGAGCAGATATCTACTTTGCTAATGGCAGATCCACCTATTTTCATTTTAGAACAATCTGAGACCAAACACTGTCGGTGGCTGGTAACCCTTTAAGGACCATTGACTTGGCAGGACCATCACGCTAGTCCGGCACTTAAGGACCAGTGGTCCTGGTACGCCGTGTACTTTTACTGTAGGAGCGCAGTGACTAATATCGGGGACTGAAGTTGATCGCTCCAAGACCGAAGCGATCTCTTTCAGTCCCCCGTTCGGCATGCCGCCCCACGTGATCAGTCACGTGGGACGGCACATCAAAGTTCCCTATCTGGTCCTTAAAGGACCACACACCCTGGGACTGCTGGTCCTTAAGGGGTTAATGACTGAATTTGGGAAACGCTGTTCTAACGTACAGATTTCTTACTAATGATGACACCTTGCCCTACTCTGCACCGAATGCCTTGAAGGGATAGTAATGTTTCATAATAAAAGCAGCTTCAATTAATCTGCATAGTATATGGCCATGGAGAGTGTTTTTTCAGTTCTGTCAGAGTTGTAGTTCCAAAGTAATTGAGAAAATATCCCCCTCTTGCCCCTTTTATTGATGTAACACTGCTCGGCTCAGAGCAGCATCGAGGTGTCCAAGTGGATTGCAGTGAGGGACAATGTTCAATTAACATAAGGGGAATGGGGGCAGGGCTTTCATTGTTCTCACAGTAAGAAGATTGTCCCTTGCTGTGAGCTGTCTGGTCTGTGGACCAGATTCCACATCTGAGGGGAAGTGGATTACACAAGGTAAAAAGGGCGGGAGGGGGGGGATGGTTGCTCTTGAACTATAACTCTGACTGTATTGAAATAACACTCTCCATGGTCCAAATACTATGAAGATTAATTGGAGCTGCTGTTTCTTTGAAATATTACTAACATTTTAACCCTTTGGCACTGAAAGGTTTAAGGCACAGATGGAGGGTACTCTGCACAGAGCAGAGCACAGTCTGTGGCAGCAGGATCCGTTATTGCACAGTTGGAGGGTACTTGGAGTGACTCTTAAGCATGCAAAATGAGAATGTCGCCCTATTGATGTGGGCAACATTCTGATGTCACCCTTTTAATTCAGGCGACATTATGATCTTTGCGTTTTGAGGGACACCATATACAGGGGGACATTTCAATAGTAAACTGTTTGGGGGAAGGGGATGGCAGTCCTTTTTGTTCTTGGGGTCTTTGCTTTTATACAAATTTTCCTTTTTTTTTTTTTTTTTAACGTACCATAAATGGCGGATGTTAAAAGCACAATTTAAATAAATGGGGATTTTCATCTTTGCAGTTGTTATGCCCCAGAATTACTCCACTTTGCTTCTTATCATGAAATCTGATTTCTTGTCTCAAATGCCGGTTATTTTGTAGAAACAAAGATTGAGCAGAGCACTACATCCATTTCGCATCTTCCCCCGGAGGTAATGCTGAACATTTTTAGTTACCTTAACCCGCAGGATTTGTGTCGCTGCAGCCAGGTTAATACTAAATGGGCACAGATGGCAAAAACTGGATCTCTTTGGAAACATCTTTATCCTGTTCTCTGGGCTAGAGGTGAGTGATCTCTTAGGTTTGTTTTTTTAAACCTACGTTACTGTTCTGAAACTCCATTGTTATAGAACTTTATATTGTACTTCCCTTTTGTATGTTAACACAAGTGTAAGGTTCCTTATTCATGCAATCTTCACTTCTTTATCCTTATTCTATCTAATATAGCGTTTCAGTGGGTATTGCTTTGTTTTGGAGATACATGTATTGTGTAATACCTTTTTATAATAATCAAGAGGGGATGGCACATTTACATCTAAGCTGCTATTCAGGTATGTACGAATTCCAGGACTAGTTGGCCCAGTATCTTTCTCTGTTTGTAAAGAATTTCTGTGTTTAATTAACCCTTAAGGCTCAGTGGGATGTGCAGTGCATCACTTAGCAATGTGATATGCCACCTTTTGAGTGCCAGAGGAGTGACCTATTCATTACTTTGAAATGTTTTGGGCATCCCCAGGCAATCAAAGGGTTTGCAGGTGTAGTAGTTTCCTTGGGACATAAGGTCCTGTGGTGTTAGAAAAGTAAGGTTATTGTGGGGCAAAGCAGCTGCACCATAAAGTACAAATGCATTTATTTAAAAGGGCCCTTTTTATTTTTAAACCTTTTGAATGTCAGATATCGACGCATTTTGCCTGATGCGTTTAAACTTGTCCTGTGTTTTTGTATTGTAATATTACCATTTCTGTAAAGCGCTATTTACACATATGGCGCTATATATAAATGAAGGTACATACATACATGTGAGGCCTAGAATTCAAGCTTGCTCATGAGTGACTCTGTTTTCACTTTGAACAGGAAGAACGAATTATAATTCCCAGTAATATAGAACACACTGCACCTATTACGCTGTTCACATTGGGGATTTTTGAACTCTGCTCAACCCCTTGAGGACCAGTGGGTTCACCTTTCTGACCCTGCAAGGGTTAACTGAGCACACTGCAAATCTGCTGCATTCATGCGGTCAGTATAGTGAAGTGGAGCAGAGCTGATCTATTTGGAGGCCTGTCCAGATTGTTTACATTGGAGACTTGGATGCTGTGATGCGCATCACAGCATCCAGCAAATGGTCGACCACATGGGCATCGGCCAGTAATGTTCGTTTAGTCCTGCCTCCCCAACAATAGGATCACTGGGGGAAAAGGGACAGTGTAGGTAAAATGGCGTGTCTTCAATGGCGCTATATTCCAGCTCACTAAAAGATGTACGTGTCAATATAGTCTTACAAAGATGTTTAGCTTTCCGCTCTAATATCTTTCTAGTAGAGGGTTTTCTGTTGAAGGATGTTTCTGCACAGGAATGTAAAATAAATAGATTACATTTAAGTTAATATATTTGAATAGACTGGATGCTCCTATATCTTTGTAATCCTTATCCATTTAATAGGAGACTGGTACAATGGACCAGATACTCACCTTGACACTGAACCAGATGAGGAATGGATATCCACTAGGAAGGATGAAAGCCGTGCATATCAGGAGTGGGATGAAGATGCGGACATTGATGAAACTGGTAAGGATGCTATAAGGGGTGGGCAACTTGTGGATCTCTATCGCTTGGACTACAGCTTCCCTCATACTTGTCTGATCACATAAGTTGTAGCCCAGCAAAAGCTGGGGAGCAACAAGTAATCTACCCTTGTTTGTTTCTTGAATCTAATCATGGACATTTTTGTGGAGAGTGCCTGTTCTGCAGTTGCTTTCCATCACATTGTCTAAAATTATGTAGTAAAGCACTCTTCAACCTTTCAGAGATGAGCAGATTATTTTTTATTCTTGATTTTTTTTACCAGAATATTTTGAATTACATTACACTAAACTGATTATTAACCCACTAATACCATATGTGGTTCATATAGTAGATAAGAAAGTGGACCTTAATTACCTTTATCTTGTGTATATACACAAGATAACTTAAACCCCCAAGAGCATATTCAAGCCTTTGGTACTTTACTGCCACTGACAGACCAACTTGCATCTGGAAACTGCTTTGAGTGATTCCCAAAAGTAATAAACTGCATCACAAAATATATAACAGATTCCTACCTCCCCTGGGTTTTGATTGATTTCTGTAGTGCAATTGTGTGTAAAATTTACCCCAGTGCTTCCTATTCTACTCTCATGGTTACTGGTATTCAGCACTGATAGAGTAACTTCTGGATCGTCACCCTTAAGTATATCCGTCCATATGGAACTAAATGACAGGTTATCATGCGAGTAGTATAGGAAGCACCTGGGGAATATTATACACCACCGCGCCTCAACAAAATGAATCTGAACAAAGGGCATGTGGGTATCTATCCCCTTGCTGTGCATATCACATTTTTGAAGTGAAAGACTCCTAGGAAACATAACCCCTTGGATTCCCTCTATAAATCTGAAGGAATTAATGGCACAGATGGCCACTAAGGGGGACATTAACCCCCTCAAATGACCCATTAAGTGCACCTTAGGGATGTTGGTGCGAAATTGGTGTCCCGTATTGCAGATGTACCCTTGATCTCCCCTTCTGGGTGGGGAGATCAGGGGGCATATTTGTGCAAATGTACCATGGATCGCCCCCTCGGGTTATGTAGTGGAGAGTGGGGTCAGGGGTTCAATTGAATCTGATGGCACATAATCACACACATCTTTTCAGGAAAAATACATTTTTATCTCGGTCGTGAAAAACATTTGTGTGCTAGCCTGTGCACTCTTATGATGTAGTTAGTTGTCGTCTCTCAAAATGTGTATGCCTTTAAAAAATGGTATGACTTCTCAGAAGTCGGAATTTTTTGTACTTTTCAAAATGTACTTTGTGTGGGTTTGAATTTAAGTTCAATGCCCATAACTACCATCTCTGAAAATCTACAGTTTGTAAACTATAATGTTCACCTTGCAAATTAGGACCCAATCAAGCAGCGATATCAGATGGCAGATATATAGTACATAAAATATATATTCAAATTGTAAACCCTGATTAAAGGACCAATAAACTGCTGGTAGAGTTTTCATTCAAAATCTATTACATTTACATAAATCTGCAATTTTGTATTGTGTTCCTATTACTTACTGTGGAGAGTGGTTGTCGGTGAATCGACCTCTCCCATAGAGTATAATATTAAGACGTTTGCCTTTTGGACACCAGTTTGTGGTGGTTCTAATATTTTCTGGTTATACTTAGATCTTAGAGGCCAGTACATATCTTAAGAAGTGGCCTTTGAATCTGCTAGTTGAGTGTTGCACTTTGTGGCTTAAGATCTGGCTTAGCAGAACAAGAAGTTTACTTAGATGCCTAAGACTGAGAAGCCCAATTCCACATGACTCGCTGGGTCCTGATCCATCAATGTACATTGAGACCCCATGTCTGTCTCAGTGGACAAAAGAATATCTTTTGGTGGTGGTGGCAATGATCCCACCCTAACACTGGGATGCTATTTTGTCAACCTGGAATGGGTAGTGAAAAAAAAGTTGAAATATGTCAACTCCTTCAGTGGTGGACCCACAGTTTCCAGATTGTCCAAATGTACTACCACCCCAATACAGTGTGCGGTGACAGTTAAATATTTAAAAAAAAAATTGACGCATTTAGCAAATTGATATTTGCAGGACAAGGAGTGGTCATTGGAGCAGCATTTGCCTCGTCTTGGGCGAGAATAGCAATGGAGGCCTGGCAGACCAAACTTTTGCAAGCTATTCAAGACAAAGCATCAAAAGAAGATATAATTTCTTTATTAGAATTCCTTCAAGAAGCCACAGGATACACTGGAGAAGCATCATTAGGTTGTAAAAATGACCCAAAATGCTCATCTACTGTGGTATCAGCCAGACACTTTATTGCTTAAAATATGGAATGCTGAGTCTGCATCCAAAAAAGCATTAAAGCGGAACCATCATCCACATTATATTGAGCACCAAATACTTGCTTTATGCATCTACGTTCTTGTAATTTCAATAATAATTGCAACATTAGTTAAAAATAGACCTTTATAGGCATACAGGCATTGGCAAACAGTGCAGACATCTTGCAGAGAAGGCATCTCTGCATCTGCGATGTCCGTCCCCTTCTTCTCCACGAGTTCTGTGCCTGGTCACCTTAAGGCACTGGAAGGGATATTGCATGCAAATAGTGGTTTCCGCATCCCTCAATGATGCTAGAGAAAGGGGACTTTTTTACTTACCAATAAATCCTTTTCTCTTAGTCCATTGAGGGATGCAGGGACCATGGGGTATAGGAGTATGCCTATAGAAAACAGGGCACTCTAGTTGAAACTCTTCCTACTGTCACCTGCCAGTTTTCATTTAGCAAAGTCAGGAAGGTAATATATACTTGAACAGAGCCGCCATGTAAAAGCAGGTCATCCCTACCAAAGTTTGTTTTCTATGGGCGAGATGCCCTGCATCACTCAATGGACTAAGAGAAAAGGCTTTATCGATAAGTACAAAATCCCCCTTTTTCCTGGGATTTCACCAGAACAAAGTGGTCCTACATACTGCTAGAGGCTTTCTGCCCAAGGTCATCTGATTTTAACATCAACCAAGAAATTGTTCTTCCTTCTTTCTGTCCTGATCCCACTAGAAAGCAGAAGCATCATCTGTTGGATGTGGTATGCTGTCTAAAGTACTATGTTTATCGTACACGGCTTTTTAGGGAATTTAAAAAACACCCAGAAAAGAAGAAAACACCAGATAGTGTAATAACATCCAAGGATCTTCTACTCAAAAATAGAAAACGTACTCTCATATTTTTATGGTCAACTAGCTGATACCAGACTAATAAACACATTTGGAGATCACAAACCCGCCTCCGCTTGGGTAACTCCATTTGTGGTAAACTTCAAATCAAACTGAGGCCGTGGCTTCAAAGTAGAGTAAGTTCAAATTGATGTACAAAGGGGCTATCCCTGTCCTTCTTTTAGGAAATCTGACTCCCTTTTCATCATTCCTGAGGGCCCCCGTGTTGGCCAGACTGCGTCCAAGGTTACCATCAATTCCTGGACCAAGGCGACCATCTGACAGGCATCAGCAAGAAATGTATTCCATTGCAAGTCATGGCTCACTCCTCCAGATAAGTGGGCACCTCTTGGGCCTACACGAATCAGATCACTGTGGAGCAGCTGTGTAAGGCAGTGGAGTAGCCATCTCTGCATACCTTCACCAAACGCTACCATGTAAATGTCCTAGCTGAGGCCAGTTTTGGCCAGAAGGTCTTTCAGGCGGGGGTGCCTGTTTAAGGATATCTTTCCTTTCTTTTACAAAGTTGTGAACCCTGTTGGCTTTTATTTTTCGTTCATTTGTTTGGCGTGCCAATTTATACAGGTTTATACAGTACCAGTTAGTCTTGTGAATTAGTGGTCTACAGTGGAGGTTTTTTCCCTCTTTTTCTTTCCCAGGAATCTTGGGGGATGCTTTGGGTATATCCCATCATGGTTCCTGTCTTCCATGTTGGATAAAAGAGGATTTCAGTGAACTTTCTTTTAAATCCTTTTCTCTTAGACCATGTGGAACACAGGAGTCCCATCTGGAGACTAAAAACACGTTGTTTATGTCTCCAGGCAGAGAGGTTCTCTTGTTGTCTCTGTTCAGCAGGGGATTTCCTTCTTTTCTTCCACTTCTTCTTTTCTTAATGTTGCTATAGGTTAAAACTGAGGAGGCTAGTTGGGAAGAGGGGAGTCTCCACCCCAGAGGCACTGACTTTTTTTTTTTTTTTTTTTTTAATTGTCCTGCCCTCTGGAGAAGGGGAGCACTTACCCCAAGGTTATTGTGAGCCACATGGACTAGGAGAGAGGGATTTAATGGTAAGTTCACTAAAATGTTCTTTTATAAGGTACTTTTAGCGGTTCCACATTTACAGGATTTTTTTTTTTAATATGTTTTGTTTGCTTTCCATAGAGCTTTGCTTGTAATCTTTCTTGACTTCTGTCTGCTTAAAGGGATAGTAATGTTTCATAATAAAAGCAGCTCTAATTAATCATCATAGTATTTGGGCCTTGCAGAGTGTTTATTTCAAGAGTAATTGAATGATAAAGTATCCCCCTCCCGCCCCTTTTACTGATATAACACTCCTCAGCTCAGAGCAGCAGGGAGGTGCCCAGGTAGACTGCAGAGAGGGACACTCTTCAATTAAGATAAGGGAAAAAGCTGAAAAACCTGTCAAGGGGGGCAGCGCTTTCATTGTTCTCACAGTAAGAAGATTGTCCCTTGCTGTTATCTGTCTGGTCAAGCAACCAGATTCCACATCTGAGGTGAGCAGTGTTACACTAGGTAAAAGGGGTGGGAGGGGATACTTTATCATTCAATTACTCTTGAACTACAATTCTGACAGTATTGAAATAACACTCACTATGGCGCAAGTACTATGAAGATTAATTGGAGCTGCTGTTTTTGTGAAACATTACTATCCCTTTAAGTGGTTTTCAGTGGACTGACAAAAATGCAGATGTGGAGTTTCCGGTGTGTATTTATTTATAAAAATTGTTCTTTGTTCTGACTGAGACTTCATTGTAACTATTTATGAATTTATGCCCTGGACAGAACACCTGTAAAATATTAAGGGGGTACAAAAAAAATTCCATGTTGCATGTTGGGGTGTTTTGCACACACACAGATTGTTAAAAGCCCCAAAATTCTGACTTTTTGCGAAATTTTTTCCTTCCCTATGGTGCACTTGGTTTGCTACAGAATTGCTCCTATGTTCTATGTGAAGGACTAATATGTATTGCTTAAGAAGGATCCATATTTCTTTCTTTCATTTTAGAGGAGACTGAAGAAGATACTTCATCGATTAATGCTGCACAGAGAGAGAAAGAATTACTACATGGAATAGTTCATAATATTCTTCCGTTTGTTGGACATTCAGTGAAAACTATTGTACTTGCATACAGCTCTGCTGCCAGCAACAAATTGGTGTGTATTCTTTATAATAATAAGTGTGTTATTCATAATGAAGAGACAAAGATACAATTTGATCCCTTTCAATCGTTTTCTTGTAGGTCCGTCAGATGCTTGAATTTTGTCCCAATTTGGAACATCTGGATCTCACTCAGACTGATATCTCAGACTCTGCTTTTGATGGGTTAGTTTAAGGAAAATATTTTAAATTTTACTGTGGAAATTGCAGATAAATTTCAGCTAAATGTTACACTTTAGTAATGAAAATCATCTAAGTTTTCATAGCAGAATAAAAACATATGAAATAACTGAACCTCAATATTTGTATCAATAGATAGAAAATGTAACATTTACCTTTGGTGTCTCACATATTTTCTTTGCACTTAAACATGATGCAACTAATGCAGTGTCAAAATGAATAGAAATGTTATTTAAAAAAAAAAAAAAGAAAAAAAAAATCCTATATAATAATTCGCTAAAATGTGTGTAACTCCACAATCATGTGCAGTAGAGACTGCTATGCGTGCTGCAGTCATGTGCAGTAGAGCCTGCCAGTGACGCTCTGCATCATCCGAAGGGTGGGCAGTCTCTACTGAGCATGACTGTACCGTGACAGGCTGGCCCTGTATCAGCCGCGGCGTGAGCAGTCTCTACTGTGCATGACTGCCCCGCGACCGGCTGCCAGTGGCACTGTGGCCCGTGTAACTAGTGTGTGTGTGTGTATATGTATATGTGTGTGTGTATATATATATATATATATATATATATATATATATATATATATATATATATATATATATATATATATATAAATATTATAGATAGATAGATATCTAATATAGGTCACCATGTTTGAACGATAGTAAGTATCTTAGCAGTTGGCGTACCCTTGTTTTATTCAGCAGGAAAAAAATTATTTTCCTTGTCATCTTCCTGTGTCTTTCCTACTTTTTTGTATAAAAAAAAAAAAAGCTAAAAAGATAAAACTTAAAAGGCAGTGATTGTGAGCCCTGCTTACTAAAAATTCAAATCAATTGGAACATCTCCCAGCTGTGAATACCCTTGTTTTACTTGTCAGGAAACTTGTTTTCTAAAGAAATTAAATCTATAGGTTTTCTGATGCATAGCAATGTGTTGGAGACCTCTCTAGCATACAAGGGGTTACATTATTGGGTGGTGTTATTTTGATACTTTTTAACTAGAACAAGACATTTCTTCGAAGAAGTACAGAAATATGTAATCCACAAATAGTTTCTTGCAACCATAAGGTTTCATCTTCAGTTTAGATTGTGATTAGAATGTAATACAAGTTTGCAAAGAAGAAAAAATAACCTTTGTTTTCTTTTTTAGGTGGTGTTTTGGTAATTGCCAGAATCTCCGTCATGTTGACTTGTCTGGTTGTGACAAGATAACGGATCTAACCGTAGAGAAAATATCACTTGCACTTGGTGTGTTGCCATCCCACAAGAAAAAATTGCTCCGATGTTTCCGAAACAACAAAAACGTTAAAACGTTGTGGGGAAGTAAAGACATTGCCAACAGCATGCGGTGCAGCAATCTGGCACATATCGCAGGAGACAGCTGGACAAGCCCCAACAGGACCGAGGATTATGCATCATCCCAAATTTGGATTCTAGATTCAGGAAAGCTGGCAGATATTGAAGATGCTGCTGACTGGAAGTACAAAACTACTGATGGACTTTGTGTGTTAGAAATGGCCTCCAGTCTGAGTTGTTTTAGCAGTGGTTGCTGCAGCAGATCAATGCCTGGACTAAGGACTAATGTTAGCTGGCAGCAACAGTGCAGATCTGCCGCCTTTCCATATTGTGGTCATACTTTGTGTTCTGCTGGCGCAACACTAAGGACTATACAGGCACTCCCAGAATCCTCTGCACTGTGCAAGACTGGACTAAGGACTCCACAGTCAGAGTTCAAAGACACTTGCTCTGAGAGTGCAAAATCAGAACAGCAGGCTGCACGTGTTTTACAGTTCCTCAGTCTTTCTGGGTGTCATCAGATCACAGACCGTGGTCTGAGGTAGGTGGCATTCAAATTAGTGTTCTAGTGTTTGTTCCCTAAGGAAAAAAAAAAAAAAAAAGATGCTAGTGAAAACTCTTTGTATTTTTCATGCATGTGAAAGAGGGGAAAAAGGCATGTAGTCATTTTCCTCCTATTTCTTCCCATACAAATTATTTCACCCATCCCTAGTAGATACTAACCTTTTGGAACTAAAGACTTCTCCAACACTTTGCTTTTAAGTGTGTTGGGTGCGTCTGACATCTAACTCTTAACCTTTGCTGTCACCATTATTTCTTATATGTTCAGTTGCAGTCCTCTGAGAGCGCAGGCGCGCGCGCACACAGGCGCAGACACAGGCGCACGCTCACACAGACACAGAGACACGTGTCTATTTTGACCAGAATTCAGAACTAGAAACTCCTCTCACTGAAGTCTATTTGTAATGGTATCCAGAACTAAATAACGATTTGAGGAACCAGTCCACACAATTTATTTAATACTTTCTGCCCTGACTAAAGGGTAACCATCTCCTGGATAATGCCCTCCTCTGAAGATTGGACCCTCCTACTGTGATTGACGGAACTATGATATGAACTTTTGCAGGTCACATGGTAGCTTAGTTTGCAGTCTCTGTAGACTGACAGGACAGGTTTCCTAACACAACTGCAGCAGTCAGAAGACCTGTGATCTCAGATCTGAGAATATGTCTCTATGAGAGAATGTCCCAACACACTACTTCCAAGGATAAAGAAAATAGCCTTTTTGGGACTGTGTTGCACAGCTTTATGCTTTTTATGAAGTCTGCTTCCATAGCAGCAGACGACTTGGAAAATATGATAATTGACCTTTTAAAGGGACAGTAATGTCCCATAACATTTTTGTCTCTGTTGTCCAATACAGGTTACTGGTAACTTTGGGTAGGCGATCAGCCCCTTTAATAGGCAGAAACAATTCTGAGAAGTGACTCCTGGGTGGAGCCTACCTCCTCTCCTTAGCTTGCAGCTAGCCAATCCCCAACCAGTAAGATTTGTTCTTTGGTTAAGACACAAGTAAGAGAACAGTTCTGCTATAGTTTTAGCTTTTTATTATTTTCTGTTAGAAATGGAATACCACCATTAGGCGGATTACCATCACTGACAGTTCCCATCACCCATATGTGGATAGCTCAGTTTACCAGGTGCTTTTTGTGGACCTAAGCCCTGGGGGGGAAATCATGGCTGCAAGTTCTTTCCCCAGGAGCTGCCCACTGAGGCTTCTTCTTCATATATGGTAATCTGAAGACCGAAGACTTGCTGAAAAAGGTGCTCACCCTTTGAGTGCTGAGGTTCACATGTCCCACGCTTCCCCCTTCACGCAGGGGTCTCTATCTGAGTTCCTATTACATACTCATGCACTCATTGGGTTTATTCTGTATGTCTGTGAGGTGTTTGGGGCAAATTTCTGTGGTAACGTAAACTTTTTGTTGCTGGTTAGCATGTTTTGGGGGGGGGGTTTGGACACTTTCTCTACTGGGACCAGTGTTTATTGGGTGTACTGTTTTACTTGAGTGGGCTTTTGTGTGGTTTTGTGTGTTGGTATTCACCTCGTTAACTTTATGTTCCACGCCTTTAAGGTGCGCGTTTACCGCATAGACTCCATTGCTGCATTCACTTCTATGGGACTTTACAGTTTGGGACATATCTCTGCAACCTCTTCACGTAGCATGGTCAGAGATGGCTCATTTTGTTGGTTTTCCCTTGCTCTGTCATCCGGTCAACGTTCTGGGGATGTTGGGGGCTTTGGGTGCTGTTGGGGTACTCTGTCAGGGAAACTACATTTCCCATGAGCGCCCGCTTCACGCGCTCATTTCTGATTGGCTCCCGTCGCGGCAGCCATTTTGTGTATTTGCAGATCGAATATCCTATGTAGGGCTTGGACTCTCCTTCTCTCCTCCGCAGTTTAACCTTTTGCCTACCAGATAACTTATTTTAGTGTTTCTGGGGTGCATTAATTATCATATACGCTTTATTTTGGGTGTTTTGATACTTTGACCGTTTTGACTCTGTGAGAATCTCTACTCTGTTAGACCTTGGGGCTAAACCTAAGAGTAAGGATACTGGGGTGTCTGTGTCCCCATTGATCACTGCTCCTCATGTCAATCAGGGTTACGTAGAGAATACTCAGGTCATGTTTGCCCAGCATGCGCTGCTGCCCCTGAATCCCCTGCTGGGGCCTCCAGCCATGCACTCGAGCCAATATGGATGCAAGAGTTTAAGGCTATTACCAGGGACCTCCAGTCCACCTTACAACTGCTTCCATCCAGTTTACAGGGGGTCTTCTCCTCGATGCAGACCCCTGCCTAAACCGCCAGGTGTACCTGATGTGTCTAATTCCTCTGAGGAGAAATTATTGGTGGACTCTGATCATGACTGTTCAGCTGTTCCTTCATATTAGTTTTTTGGTGACCCCCTCGAGGCGGACCCCATTCTCTTGGCTGAGGGCCTGATCACACCCTGAACATTCCCTTGGTGCAGGAGGAGTCTTCTGACCCCTCTGATGTTTTCCAGGAGCCTGTTAGGCTCCATGTCTGCTTTCCCCTCCCTTGACCGCGTGGTGTTAGAGAAGTGGAAATTTCCAGACAAGAAGCCATCTGTGTCTAAAAAGTTTGCTAAACTTTATCAGTTTTCTGAAACGGCCCTTACTCGGTGGGTTCATCCCCCCTAAAGTGGATGCCCCAGTGTCCAGGCTTTCTAAATCAACTGCCTTGCCTGTGGCTGATGCGTCTGCTCTTAAAGACTGGACTGACAAGAAGCTTGAGACTTTTCTCAAGGCTATCTTTGCAACTGCGTGCTCTGCCCTTTGCCCTACCTTTGCAGCTGCATGAGTAAATAGGGCTGTGGCTGTTTGGAGCGAACCGCACTCTTGGGTGCATAAAAGAGATGCCTTTTCGAGGAAGCTATACAGGCCCTTCCTACGGTTCATTTCTTCCTACAGAATAGTGTGGATAAGGGTCTCAGTCAGGCGGCCGCTTGGTCATCTGTGCACACCTTTTCTAAACACTATTGTGTGGATGTGCTGGCATCGGCTGATGCCAGTTTTGGGAGGAAGATCCTGGAGGCAGCCTTGCCTGTCTAGGATCTCATTAGTTTCTCAGTAGTCTTTCACCTTTGAGCCCTGTTGGCGCTAGTTCGTGGGCTGTGCAACAGTTATGGGGTTTGTTTTTACCCCTGTTCAGTGTCAGTTGACACTTTGCGGTTAGTGTTGAGCTATTCATGATCTGTAGGTTCATTGGTGCTCTGGTGACTTTGGGGGCCTACACCTGGTCCTTGCCTTTCTTCCCGCCCTGGGGAACTTAATGGTTGGACATCCCAAAGTTACCAGTAACCTGTATTGGACGACAGAAAAAATAGGATTTTAGTCTTACCTGTTAAATCCTTTTCTCTTAGTCCATACAGGTTACTGATCTCCCACCCTGTCAAGGGACCATGCTTGGCGCTCCTGCGGCAGAACGTGGGGGTCCTTTCGGGTTCATGTTCACAGGAGTCTTCCTTTATCTTCTTATTTCCTAGTCAATAGTTAGTGTGCAAATTGGTTGGGGATTGGCTAGCTGCAAGCTAAGGAGAGGAGGTAGGCTCCACTCGGCAATCACTTCTCAGAATTGTTCCTGCCTATTAAAGGGGCTGATCCCCTACCCAAAGTTACCAGTAACTGTATGGACTAAGAGAAGAGGCTTTAACAGGTAAGACTAAAATCCTATTTTAGAGTTGTGTAGAGCTTAAAAAAATAAGCTAAATGCCACAAATCTTATCTCTCAAACTGCTATGGTTTGAGATATATCATCCACTAAATTTCCCCTTCTGAGATTATCTGTAAGCTGACAGCAGGAGTTCCTGGTACGGGGACCGACAAGCGGCTCTTCAGCGGAACCGTAATAGCGAGATTTAAAAGATCTAAAAAGAATTACTTCTTTAGAATGATCTACAAAGTGTGCCTGGTTCACAGGCACAATTTTTAGACCATTCCAAAGAAGTAATTCTTTTTAAATCTCGATATTTCGACTCTTCTGAAGAGCCTACTTACGTTGGCAGATATGGATCTCCTTCTGTCAGTTTTACAGCTGACAGATGGAGAAGAGGAACTTTACCGGATGATATCTCTTAAACCATAGCGGTTTGAGAGAGAAGATTTGTGGCATTTAGCTTATTTTTTTAAGCTCTACAAAACGCCAAAAATAATTTATGGGACATTGCTGTGCCTTTAAAGTGTTAGTAATGTTTGGATTTTTCGAAGTGTTATATTGTAGATATTAAAGCGATAAGGTCAGTGATGTTACTCTTGTCTCTCAGGCGTTTATATTTTTGAGAGCTACACGATTATAAACTTCCACACTCCCTCCCCTTCCACAGATGTCAGCCTCTAGCTGACATCATGAGATCCTGGTCCCGGACTGGCAAGCGGCTCTTCAGCTGAGTTGAAATAAGTGTGATGTAAAAATAAATACTTAATTGAAACAGTCTACAAAGTGTGTTTGCAAACCAGGCACACTTTGTAGACCGTTCCAGTGAAGTATTTCTTTTTACACTGCGCTATTTCGGCTCCTTGTGTCGCACAACTCAAATCTCATGCTGAGAGGTTGACAGCTGATGTCTGGGAAAGGGGAAGGAGGGGGAAGTTTAAAATGGTATATCTCAAACTATAAAAGTTTGTGAGACGAGTAATATCACATTAATATCTACAATGTAACACTTCGAAAAATCCAGACATTACTAACACTTTAAGGTAAATGGGGTGTTTTATTAGTTTGTGTTCCTCTGATACATGGTCTAATCTCCAGAGAAACTGGAATTACTTTGCTTAATTTGTGCTTGTACAATTAGTAATTAGGGTAATAACCTGATGTTTCGTTTTTGTTTTTTTTTGTTTTGTTTTTTTTTTTTTGTTTTATTAAAGGGCGTTGACTCTAGGCGGAGGATTACCTTATCTGGAACACTTAAATCTCTCTGGTTGTCTAAATGTGACAGGATCAGGTCTGCAGGATTTGGTTTCGGCATGTCCTTCTCTTAACGATGAGCATTTCTACTACTGCGATAACATTAGTGGTAATGTAAACTGCGACATGACCTAAAATCTTGTTTTCGATGTCTGTCAAAATTGTAATCTGCTCCAGTGCTCAGATGATAAGGTTTAGGGAGAATGTCCGTTCGTGAAATGAAGTACTTCATATTACAAGGGCATTATCCTGTTAGGAAGTGGTTCTTAGATTAATACAATGCATTACATAGGTAGGTGTCTTTCAAATACCATAAAATCTCAGGTATAATAAGCACTTGTGTATAATACGCGGGTGTAAATTATACCCAAGATTTTAGGTAAATAAGTTATGTATAATATGCACCCCCAAAAGCCAGTCTCCCACACCTCAATATTATTTGACTTCCCCTTTTTCTGCAATTAGACCCCCCCCCCTTTGCAAGCACACTTTGTAGACCGTTCCAGTGAAGTATTTTTTTTAATAAATGTCACGTTTTCGGCTCTGCTGAAGAAGCCTCCGTCTGGTGAAATGACTGGATTCTGCATCTATCAGCTAGAGCTCTGATGTATGAAAAAGGGGAGGGAGGAGGGAAGCAGCTTATCCTAATTCTATTATTAATAGCTACAATTTTATATATATATATATATATATATATATATATATATATATATATATATATATATATATATATATAATATTTTTATAAGACAGTATTACTATCACTAACGTTATGTGAAAAATGATTTGGGGGCACTTTAATATGCTTGAATGTTCCGCTATAATGATTAGTACAGTTTTATTATGGAAAATTATAGGGCTTTTCTAAACTCTTGTTGATTAATTAACCTATGTAACCAGTTAAAGCAGTGGTGGAAAAATCACCGGAGCCCAGACTCTTAAATCTTTACTTTATGGCTCCTAATATTTTTGGGATATTTTATATTCATGTATACACACATCTTTTTACTACTGCTTAAAGGGATTTTTAGATGTAAAAAAATATATGTTGTAGAGTTTATCCCCCTGAGTAAAACAAGGGTACTCCCCACTGCTGAGAGAGATTTTATTAAAAAGTTATAACAGCTCAAACTTGAATTTTTTAGGTGCATTATCACAGTGGTATTAAAATTTACAGTGGTGCTGTTACTACACCATCCTATGGAGATTTATTTTCTACAGTCCATAGGATGGTGTAACAACAGCACCACTGTAAATTTTCAGGCCCCTATGATATTGCACCTAAAAAATTCAAGACTTAACTGTCATAACTTTTTAATAAAATATCTCTCAGCAGTGGGAGTACCCTTGTTTTATTCGGGGACATAATCCCTACAGCATATATTTTTTTACATCTTAAGTATTACCATCCCTTTTAATAGAGGTCACGTTATACAAGAAACCACATATGTACAAAAGCATACCTTGCTAAGTTAATATGATAAATGAAGAGCTATTTATTCCTAAGGTAAATTTCCCCTTTAATAAAGTGTGTGTTTATCTACACCTCATGCATAAATTACCATTTTCTGCAATTACCTTTTGCTTCTCACTGATCAGCGTACAGTTACTGGATCAGCATTCTATCCTTTCCACATCATTAATTTCGTTGGAAGGGTGACACAAGTTGCATGGTCATCTTTAAAGGAAAAGTTTTTAAAATATTTGGAAGCTTCTACGTGTGCAACTGATTGTTTGATAGAAAAAGCTAATTGGTAGGTGGCAGAGACCAATTACATACTTAACATGGATACAAGGCAGCTCTAAATCTACCCTTTTCTTGCAAGAGACAGCACAGCATTTTGCAAAACTGCTGGTTCATCTTGCAGCAAAGGTGTTAAAGAATTTCAAGGACGAAATATGTTGTGGTTTGACCTCTTGCGGAAAGTGAGCAAGCTATGTTGAACCAATTGGTAGTTTTTATTCATTGCGTTTATAAAAGTATCCCATCAAAGTGACTATGAAAATGAGCATTGGGCAGCACTGGACTACAGCTCCCATTAATCAACACCATTGCGCTTTACAGCATACACATGACAGTGGGGCACTGGAGAGCTGTACACTGTTCTGAGCTTCCGGGGGAAGAATGATTTATGCACTAAGGTGTGATAAAGTAGAAATAACTTCTCCAGTTCCAATGTTATTCTATAGAGTCTATGCACTAAGATCACTCAAGTTGGAGACATTTTAGTGCATAGGCTCCATTGAATAACATAGGAACTGTAGAAGTCAT